>CM053512.1:29624671-29665531 GCA_028627145.1 Eidolon dupreanum | reverse complement strand
ACTTTGTTTAGGTAATTTTTAATCCAATTGTCTTTTCAATTTTAATTAGCATGGACAGGGTCATAGGAAGACAGACATTTTTTATGAATTTTGCCTTTATCACAAATGGTCACATAAAATTGTTTAGTAGTTATATCAGGGTGCTGTAAAAATTAATTAGTTTTACATGATAAAAGTGGAGCAGAACTTGTAAATGCTAGTGAATTGGAGACTTAGTGATATGTAATAATTTTTTATTATAATGCTTAATATACATAAGCTAGAATAATGGAAGTATTTTAGTAAATATTTTAGAATAATGGCATAAAATTTCTTAACCACACAAAAATAGATTCTTCAGTCTTTAATTTATCTTTTGCTTTTGTTCTTTTGTAATATCGCTCATACTTTATCTTAGTAATATGATTGGTTCTATTCTTTCTCTTTACCTATCCTTCTAATCTATGAAATCTAGAATCAATAAACTTTGTAAGTGGGGTTTCCTCTCCCTGTGTGTATTGTGTTCAGTACTTTTTTCCTCTATTCCAAATTCTTGTATAATTTACAAAGCCAAACAGATCACAATATTGGCTCTATTAATAAGAGAGATGGATTTGAGAATGCAGGTCGAACCTAGGGAAGGGCTTACTACTGCTCCTTCCTGGAATTGACCTTGCCGGTCCAGTCATAGGTGCCACCAGTGAGGACCTTGATAATGCAGTTTGGGAGGAGACTACTTGGTCTGCTTATGACTTGAGGGCTGGGAGGCAGAGAAGAGCTCTAGTTCTTATAAGTGCACAAGCAGCAAAAGAGAAAGCAAGCCAAGATACCAGATCTGAGCCATGCACATTCTGCTTTTTTCCTTATCTCACCATTCATCTGTCCATTTATTTTGACAACAAATGTGTACTGAGTGCCTTCTGTGTGCCTGGCACCGTTCTAAGTACAGGAGATACAGCAGTGACCAGGACAGGATAGGTCCCTGCTCTCGTAAACTTAATAGCATAGTAGAGGTAATGACTAAAGAAATGTAATAGTTATCAGAAAGATAGTCAGAAGAGAGCTATCAGAAAAGCAAATTATAGTGATAAGTGAGCCTGATTGGAGGAATAATCTAGATTAGGAGGTCATGGCAGACTTTTCTAAAGATGTGATGTTTCAGCTCATGTCTCTAGGATACCTTGGAACCAGCCATGCAGAATTCATATGAAAGAGAATTTGCAAGTTAGGAAAAGCTACTTCAAAGATCCTAAGGTGTGTGCAATAGTGTATGTAAATGTTACTGACAGGTGAATTCCGGGACTGATCATGCAGAGTTTAATAGATAATGGTTAGGGATTTGGATTCTTTTAAATGTGTGAGAAGAGGAAGTGAGAGGGTTTTTGTAAGGAGGTTAACCTTGTGAAAATTGAGAGAAGTCGCTTCTCATCCCAAAGCAAAAAGATGGAGGAATAAAAGGTTCTTTACATTCTCTTAAAGGATAGGCACTTAGTTGCTACTTAATAAAAATAATAAAATATTATTTGCTGATTGATACATACTGGTTGAGAAAAAAATTTGCCCATTCCACCTTTAGCTTCAAATTGTATTTAAGTTGAATATATATATATATTCAACAATATATGTATAGTACATGAAAAATCTAGAACAATACAATGAACAAGATAATAAGACAATGTTCTATTGGCATATGAAAAATTTTGAAGAATTTCCAAAATTTGAGAAATGTGAGGAAAGATTGAAGAAGAAACCAGAGCAGAGAAAACTTCAGTCAACGATATTTGAAATATAAATCCAATGCTGAAGTAAGAACTTTCCCACTACAGAATCTCAGGGGAATGTCAAATACAAAGAAAGATTTCAGGAGAAAGAGGGAGTCATTGGGACAATTATCAGCAACTAATTACAAATTACATTCTGAATAGTTGAATCCATTGAGGTATGCCTTTATAAGTAATACAAGAGGTGTAGCAGGGGCACTTTCTTCAAGGCTACAGACATAAGAATAAATAGTAGAAAAGAGACATGTTTGATTATGTAAAAATGCAAAAGTAATACGCTGAAAAACAAAAACAATAAAACAATAACAAATAAAAAAACTACCACAATGTCAAAAGATAACAAAAAGGTAGAAAATATTTTCAACATAGATCAATCACTGGCTAATGTCCCTAATACACAAAAAACTCTTAAACATTGAGGGAGAAAAAAAATAAAATTGGACAAAATTCTCAAAACAAAACATAAAAGTGGAATAAAAATGTTCTATCTCACCAGTAATAAAATCATTTAACACTGAAACAAGACCCCATCTCTCAATCCTCATATTAGCAAAATTCAATCTGGGTTCACCAAGCACTGGTATCAATGTGAGGAAGCAGAAACTCTGGTGCAGAGCTGGTGAGAATGAAAATCAGACAAGATATTTTAGAGAGCATTTCAGTAATATCTAATAGACTTTAAATGTTCGTATCCTAGCAATTTTACTTTAAAAGTTTTATCTTTGAGAGACTCTTACTCCTATGTATGAGACATAAATAAGACTTTTTAAAAAATTTTGCCACAAAACTGTAACAGTGGAAAAATAGAATAAATATAACTATCCCTTAGTATAAATGCATAAACTGTATTTTTTCACACTTGCAATCTTCTACTGCAGTTAAAATGAATAAAATATCAACATGGATGAATCTTAAAAACATAATACGGAGTCCTAACAGTAATTTTCCAAAGGATAGCAACTGTATGTGACCATTAATATAAAATTTAATGATAAAAAACAATAGTACATACAATTCTATTCATACTTAAATGTGCAGTAAATATATAAAAACATATGAAATTTATTTAGATACTAACTTCAGGACAGTATGAAATAGAAGTTTGTAGGAAGGATATGCTGGCACTATATTGTTATATTTTTATGTTCTTAAAATTTAAAAAAGTGTGAAGCAAACATTGAAAAATGTTAACGTCTTAAATTTCTCTAGCAAGTATGAAGGATTTAGTATATCATTTTCTATACTTGAAATATTCCATAATTAAAGTATACAAGTTATGTGTCATAGTGTTATCCTTATAGATATATTATTAGGGCCAAATTATTTTGAAATTATTTGAAAACTAGTTCTTGTTTAATTGCTGTCCAAAGTTAACATACAGATAATACTATAAATCATATATAAAATAATCCTGCTTCTCTGTCTCTCAAGAACCATTTATTTATCAAATCTTGACAGGAGATTTTGAAAGTGTTCTCTCTTCAGGCTGTGAAATGTCAAAGTTCATCTTGCTATGGGAATTCCCAGTATGACATGACTTTCTTAGCTCTAATTTGTGATACGAGGCGTTAGAGCAGAAGTCGTGGCTTGATTGTTAGAAGTGCAATGTGAGAAAATGAAAAAGGTGATCACACAAATAGGCTGCAACTCAGAAGTGCCAAGCACAATGTAATTTGAGAGAAAAATAGACTCTGTAGAACTCATTTTTTCCCACTACAGTCTAAACACTTAACAAATACTGTTTTCTCTAATAAACAGTAGATCAAAATAAATTATTTCAGTTTTAACCTTTGCCAGGTATATAGTATATCTAATATATGTAATATACTTCTCTTTGAGGGTTAGATTTAAAGTTTTTTTTTTAACTGTGTAAATTTCCCCTTTAATTTGGAAATTTATATTTGCCTTGGAGGCAGAGGATACTTCTACCAGAAAATGGGGAGTAGGAATGGGACAAACTACTTCAGCAAGCCCCTTATGTTTAACTATAAGTCAAGTTCTAGAAAAAGTTAAGTGAAAAAAGTACAAATGAGAAACTTCTAATAAAGATTTAAAGTTTTTATTAACATAAAATATGTGAATCTCTAATCTCCTAAAGTTAAATTATTTTTTCTCATCTGTATTTATATATATGTTATGAAAATTATTAAATTGTTTGACCTTAATGGGAGTGGTATAGATGTGTGTTTTTGTGTTTGCATAAGGTTGTGTGTGTGTGTACATGCATGCGGACACTATTGCTCCAACATTACCTCACAGGAGATTGTTTTGACTGAATTACTTCCAGAAGTAATTGTTTTCCCGTTACCTTAAGATGGAAGAAAGATTGTGAAAAGAATTGGACCACTGGGCAAGAAAACTTAAATTGGCTTTGGTTCGCACAGTTGGGTGTGGTTTAAAAGTAAATCCCCCTGACTTTGGGAAGTGGATTTAGGCAGCATTGTAATGATCCTCACAGGAGTGGATAGCATTCTTGTGAATGAAATGGGATACCCTAAAGTTATATAGTTGATGGTCCTCCAGTTAGTGATCCTGGGAAGAGATTATTCTCCAAACAGGAGATGATCTTTTCTTTCTACAGGACCTAGGGTTAGGGTTAGTGGATCACATATCAGACATATGTGGAGATGCTAGATAGCTGTAAATTCCCATTGGTGGTAGTTGTGCGGTGTGGCATGGGCTGGGGAAGAGGACTGGACCAGAGGGACTTGAGCAGCTTTTTTTGCAATGGGGAGGCCAGGCGACAAGTGAACAGAGTACTTGCTAAGAATTCCAAGGTTTGGTTTTGCCCAGCAAACTCTACAAATAGCCATTTATAATAGGGCTTATATATTAATCTGTGTTGAACTTTCTTATAGAATTCGTAAGCATTCAGAAATGTGCAATTAAAAATTAAACCCTGGGAGGAGTTCTATCCTTTTCCTGAAAGCAGAAAGCTGGAAAGAGGATTCATCACTCCTATGCTAATAAGGAAAAAAAACACACAAAAACTATGAAATCACAACTTTTTTGGAATCCATCAGGAATATATGAGGCACAACCAAGAATTCTGAATTCTAAAAAAGGTCAGGAAACTCCAGGAGAGGTTGTATGTGCAGATCAGCTCACGTGTGGCCAAGAATAGAATCAGGAGGTTCCATTCACCATCGAATGATTAAGAGTAAATCAGCTAAAAGTAAATGTCTTGCTAAAGGCCTGCTGTGGGCCATCAGAGCCCCAGATACATGGGAGTCTGTTCTCAGTAAAGGTTTTTATTTTTCTTCGCAGCCCTCCACTTAGTCCACATGAGAAAGACGGGTTGGGGCAGAATATTAGACATTGAAATTTGTTACTTATCTCATTCATTGTTTTTGTGTTTATTGATCTATACTCTGGAGTCTGCCTATCACACATAACTGCCAAGCTGCTAGTTCTGTATTGACACATTCTACTTTTTGCTGCCAGAAATACCCCCGAAGAGTCATGACATGCTTGCTACTCTAGCTTTTGATATTTCCATGGTACTAAATAAAATTGTGAAGTAGATTTTATTTGTTTTTTTTTGTGTGTGTGTGTGTGTCAAAATTCCCATCCACTCTACCCATTCACTTCCCTCAATAAAGACAAACTTTTAGTAGTTATTTTATTTTATTTTAGTGGTTATTTTATACATTATTTTCAAAATATGAATATAAAAATATAATTCTTTTATTTTTACAAAAACAGTCAGATAATCTAAATCTCAACTGCCTAGTGGATTTTTCTCCAACTCTTTGGCATGTGATACATGTATTTATGTTCCATAAGGCTAATAAAGTCTTTTAATTATATTGCATTTATATGATTTAGTTTTAAATCATATTTCAATATTCAAATATCACTAAATAATAAACCTGCAAAAGAAATTATTTGCTTCATCTGATAACATATATAGAATATTTCTTGTCCTCAGACTATTCCCTTTTAGTTAAGCTTAATTGAGATACAAAGTAGGATAAAGAAGGGTTTATAGAAATCTATAGAATTTTATATGAAGAATAATCCAATCCATTTCTAAAACCTGCCTATTTTATATTTTAAATATGTTAAATTTGTTTCCACCTTCAATACCACCACTGTAGCTTCATGATATAACTGTTAATCTTAAATTACTTATTATTTATACTGATATTATCTTTTCCCTGCTTCTTTTATCTCTAACGAATCCACAAGGGTTAATATTTTAAAATGTAAATCTGATCATGCTGTCTGTATTGGTTGTTGTCTGTTGGACCTCATCCTTTCCAAATCTGTCCAGAGCCTGGCAAATCTTAGATGTTCTTGCCAACTGAGTTCCAAGTATTGTCTAAGCTCCATCAATACAATGCACTGTTACAGGATGAGAATAGTAGATCAGTACAAGACATACTTATGGCAGAGCCAGTAGATAAGTGGGTCTTAGAATCAGTGAGATTTGCAGTGATTAGTTGGACTTTATTTTCCTATCTCAGGGCTCAAGAGTAATTGTGACTCTGGCACTAGCATCCTAAACTTTCTTCACTTCTCTGTTAAGGTACAACTCTTACTTTTGTAGCACAGCTGGAGAAGGGCAACTGAAAACTAGTAGTTTTGAGATTTTACTCTTTAAGATTTTCCAGCAGATTTATTAGTGTCCATTCCCCTCTATGAAATATCTTCTGCTTGAAATACATAAACTCTTTTCTATTTTCCTACTTATTTCTGACTAATTGCCCACTCCTTAAATTAGTGGCTTTCTATTGTTTTAAGAATCAAGGACAAAATCCTCCATGTGGTTCTGGTCCAGCCTCATCTTGTACAAGTCACCTGTGTTTTGGGATTTTATAGCTGCTTAAGTCTTCAAAAAGGCCATAAATTTAGTTCTGGTTTTCTGACATCTGGTAATGATCAGCATGCCTAACCCTTCCAATGCCGAAATAAATGACTACTTTTTAACATCTTAATTTCCAATTCACCCTTTACAAACTCTTCTAATAATGCTGCCAGAATTTTCTATTTAATAATCCCCTGCTCAGAACATTTCAACAATTTCTGAATGTCTATTGTAGAAAGTACAGATGTGATCTTCAAAGCCAGATCTTTGCTTTACATTCTCTTATATATAATTATATAGCTATTCATCTTAAATTACTTATTATTTATACTGATATTAACTTTTTCCTGCCTTTTTATTTCCACATGTCAATAAGTATTTGTGTAAAATAAGTATTTGTTTATGATGCTTGTTGCTTTCATAAAACACTATTCTTGCAAACTATGTGTATCTAAGATAGTTCTTCCCCTCCAAACCTTCTCCAAAATCTATCAGTCAAAATCTTATCCATTTCTCAAGAGACTTCTCAAATGTGATTTAAATGTTTCTAAAGCTCCCAACCAGCTATATATTTTTCTTGATTTAATTACATAAATTCGGTTTATGAGTTATTTTGATCCCTTGTATTGAGGTTCCTGCGTTGACTATTGTTGTCAAAAAAAAAAAAAAACACTATATAAGGGGAGCTATTATCTTTTGTCCTGAAAAAGTTTCCTAGTGCTATAATTGGAGCAAAAACCTATGATCTAATAAAAAAAAAAGTAAGATGCAAAATTTTCACTAATTAGATAGTTCCAACACTGTCAAAGATAAAGAATGGGACAGAAAAGGTATTCTAGTCCTTGCAGAAGTACCAGGACACTCACTACAATATTTGGGAATCCAAATTTCTCATTTTTAAATATCTTAATACCTTATTGAGAAAAGTCAAATGAAATGCAATAGTTATTTGAAGGTGGAGTTCCAGTCTTAACTAAAGCTCGTGTTGTCTAAGCATACCACCTCACATAATGTTTTGCACAAGACATTTATACTTATAAATTGAATTAAGAAAGTTTACAAATTATACGACATTATTTTATTGTGAAAACAGCTCTGTATGCTCTAGATATAAAATTTACCTGAGGTCTGAAAGGTTTAAATGACTTGTCTAAAGTCAACATTGTTGGGGATTAAGCCAAATTTTTATTCATATTTGGCTAACAATATAGTCTTATAGTGGCTGATTGAATATATACCCATTGAAAAACATGCTGTGAAATTTAAAGTTTTCTCTTGTTTTCTTTTTGCTTTTTCTATGGCATTGAGTTCAGGTGATCTTATTCTTATGAAGACATATTCGCTACCACAGGGGAATGTAGTATTGTGATTCAAACTCATGGGTTGGATCTCTGCCAACAGTACACATCTGTTCTTCATTTATAAAAAGAAATAATTGAGATTCAAACAGATTCAATCATAAAAGCTTTTAAGAGTGAGAAAAATATATAATTTCTTTGACTACCAAGAAAATAATGAAGCTAAGCTCACTAAAATTTCAGTAATGGAATCAAACTCTAGTTCTATATAATCAAAGTCATAAAGCAAGTAAAGTAAAATTATGAAATCAGTACACAGGTCAACTATCTACTGAATGAGCTTACATATTCTTGAAATTTTCCTGCAGTTACAATGAGTCTTTAATAGAACATTTTTGGTTTTGTTAGTTTACCATCGTCAACCAGTGAGATGGCTGCTTTGTTCCGCTTTCCTTCTGGCTGAGTGTGAAAGGAAAAGAGGGTTTGCGGGGGAGACAGCATTTATTTCTATATCGACGTTGACAAAAATAGAAAGTGGAGGATAGAAAATTACTAGTTAGGTACTGTACATCCTGTTTGTGAAAAAGTTCTCTTTTTCAAATAAATGTCAATGAGAATTCTTTTTTTCCTTAATTTTTCTAGCACACAGTCTCAATATTTTCTGACTTTCATTTTAACAAAAGACCTGTTAAAATTATGAGTTTTATATAACATCCTTCTATGTACTAGTTCTTCTAAATTATTAGTTCGTTTGTTTTTCTTAAATTATATTTCTTCCTGTTGAACACCCAGGCCAGCTCAAATTTGCATTATTTCCCTTGTTTGGAGCCACTAGAATAATTTGAAAGGGATAGTGACTTGTTTATTTTTTCTGACACACGTCATTTTCCCAGGTAACTAACTACATTTTATGCTGCATAAATTTAATAAATTGCCCTTTGCTTTACCACTTACCATTATATTTCACTGTGCTCTAAGAAAAGTGGGTTATATACTATACAGATGTCTAATCAGGTAAATTCCCCACAATGGTAATATATTTTTCAAATATAACTTATCAAATAGGCTTACATTAAAGAGCTAGCCTTATTGGTCCTAGGTGGTTGTATCAAGTGATGCTTGTATTCTCAGTTAATTAGGAACAATTGGTTAAAAAGAGGCAGAATAGTGGTGCAAAATCATAATGGAAAATCTACAGCTGTTTCATGTGTTACATAGACGAATACATAAATTTCATTAAAAAGTAAGATGTAGCTTTGTACTTATGTAGAAAAGCAGATAAGCCACAAAACAATGTAAAATGTTTAAAACCTAAATGCATTATTAAAAATAATTGTTTTAGTATTTTTATTTCCCTACAGACATGTGACTAATGTTTGCTTTCAAGAAAATTCAAGGTGAGTCTCCACTTCTATCAATCATATTTCTTACCTTGTATAAATTGTTGAATTCAAACGCATGTTCCCCAACTCTGTGATTTTTAACTTTATCAAATTGTATAATTTTAGACTTGGTTGCTTACAGAAAATTAATTCTATAACTTTTAATGTATTTTTTTAAATGTATCTATGGCATCCTTTCTCAAAACAAAAGCATACAATGAAACCCAGAATATAAAAAAAATATATAAATGCTTAGTCGTTGTGCTTCAGAGAAAGCAGGAGGGAGAGAAGATATAAAAAGGATATGCGTGCATTGTGTAGCTGGTGTATGTTTAGTGTGCTTCTGACTGAATTGGCTGTCCCTCAATGCCCTGTGGATGGCAGGTGCCCCCAGGACCGCTTCCTTGTAGGGCCTGATATGAGTTCTTTAGAGTGAATTGAAAGTAGCCTCCTCACAGCAGTTTTCTTACTGCAATAAATTCACTCCAGCTAGAATTCTTCCATCTTTCCCAGCTCCTGGTATTGACAGCCTATTGCACAATTTCTTGCTGCTTGGTGCTCGTAGGCAGGGTACCAGCAAGACATCTCACGCTCAGCTAGTTTCCATGGCCACTTCTTCCATGGGGAACTAATAACCCTCACCTTGCCAAATGGTGGACAGGCAGACTGCTTCATGCTGCCACTACTCTGCTGTCACCCATTCTTTTTAACGGTTAGTCACATAGACAAAAGAAGTCCATCATAGTGAGTGGGATAAGCCCTCAGCCAACGGGGAAATAAAAAATCTCTTTTGGCTTTAGACACCACAGCTTCATTGCATAGTTTTATCCTGAGACATCCTAAATTGAACTTTTGGGAAAGACGAAGTATTTCTTTTTAAATAGAAGGAAACGGTTATGGTATTCCCTGCCATGATCTGGTAATGGTCCTTCTCCCTGGTCTTCTGTTTATGCACACTAGGGAGCACAATTTGGGTGCTGGCGGGCATCATAAAGATTATTTTGTTGTTTTCTTTTAAGTTTCTAAGGCAGTCTCTAATTCCAGAATTTAACCTGATACCTTTTACTTCTCTTATTTTAGTACTTAATATTTTAGTATTGATATTTTAATTCAACATATTCAGAAAACACTTTTTGAGAAAAGTATATGTTCAGTTTTCTATACAAGACTATTTTCCTAATAGCCAATACTTAAGGAAATTTCTAAGTTTATGTCATTTTTGATTGAACCAAATGAGGAATTATGGAAAGCAATGACATTTCCTTGGAATGAGCTCTGTATCAGCTGGTGTGGGGTGCATGTGTGTGTGTGTTTGTGTGTGTGTGTGTGTGTGTTTATCTTAAGAATTGTGTGTGTCTAGCATAAGACTAATGTTTAATTTGAAGATCTTTCTTGAAAGGTATCAATCCTGTTACCTTTAAAAAGTACTGCTCAGCTATTTTGCTTAATATGCCTCAATTTGGGTTTGTCTGGTGTTTTCTCATGATTAGATTGATGTTATATATTTCTGACAAGAGTAGAGAGGAATGATATTGTGTCCTCAGTGTATTGTATTATCATGTTCATGATGTCAGTGCCTTATTTTTGATGATGTTGACCTTGATCACCTGGCTTTCTGCACTGTAAAATTTGTTCCAGCTGTAGAAAAAGTTTCTTCATTATAAAGTTTTTATCTTTCTTCCTGAAGTTAGTGGATATCTTGTGAGAGATTCTTGTTTCTCTGAAATGTTCATTCATTGGTTTTAGCATCAATATGTGGATCTTGTAAATGGCACTGGGCAATTCTATAACCATCTGGAAAAATACAAAAATTGAGAAAAAGTACTAAATTAAAAAAAAATGAGCAACAGGTATAAATGAACAATTCACATAACAGTCTAAAAATGTCCTAACTTCAAACAGAATATGAGAAATGTAAATTAAATTTATGACATACCATTTATAGCCCATCATATTGGCAAAAAAATAAATAAAAAGCTTAACAATATGCTTTGCCGAGGAGGATCTGTGGAAATAGCGTTTTTATTCACTGATGGTGAAAATTGAAGGTGTTACCACACCTGTGAGTCATTGGTGTTATAATGTTACATCACACCATAGAACGTTTCACCGATTGAGGTAATTATTTGCAGGATTCATTAAGTATAAAAATAATGAAGTACAAAAGAGTATATATAGTATTCTATGTTTCATGTAAAGAGGAAAGAGAAATAAAAACAAACTCTATCTGCATCTAGACAGCATAAGGAGGATAAACCACAGAGCAATAAAATTGGTTACTTTTTAGAGGTCCCCAGGGTAAAAATATTGGGGCATCACTCTGAGTATACTTTATTATAGAAAAATGCTAGGTACTTTTAAAATTATAAAAGTTTATACTTTATAGTTTTTTACTTTATATTTTTGATGCTTGAAAGCAAGTTTGTACTCTACATATTGAAGGGATACAATAAACCATAAAAAGTGTGTGGAAATAACTAAGACTGAATATGAATATAAACAAATGAAACAAACAGTATTTAACAAGTTAAACATAAATTGCTAATGCAAGTAACTTATAAACACAGTATTTTCACTACATACTCTAAGTCTAGAGAGAAAACTAAAACAACTGCAGACAAATCACACTCTTTTTCATAGGTTGGTTTTGCCTAGTGATATGAAAGCAGCAATTCTGAAACAATTTTACGTGTATTGTGAGATTTAGCAAGTTAATAAATGTTTTGATATTATTGGAAACCAGAGATTTTACTATAAAAAGGATATATGAAGAAAGAAAGTAGTTAAAGAACATACCTGAAAAATTTGGTTTCAAATAGGAAATGTCAGTATGAACTCATGATTTCTAAAAACCTCATATATGTATTTCTAAATCTTCCTGTGTACAGAGAAAAGTAGACTGTTAAACTAAAACAAAACACAAAAAACTAATTCAAACAAATTCAAAATTCCTGTTGTCTTATTTTTTCTATTTACTAGTTCTTTATGAATAAGCCACTAACTTCTTGTAGCTTTATTATCTCTTCTGTAAAATTGTCTTAAATTTTTGAGCACACACAGGTATTCCAGTGCAGTAACATGTAAAGGTGATTTTTGCTGTGGAGATGTAAGACCGTACTATTATAAAATGAAGAGATTAAGTCAAATGGAACAGGTATCTCTTTTAGAACTTTTTACTAGTGTTTACTGGCTCTGGGCATAGGTCTCTCCTGCCAAGAAGCTGAGGTATGGCCAGAGATGAATCAGAGGCGATACACCAGTGCTGCACCAGTGGAGCGCATCATAACTGACACTGTAGCAGCACAGAGTACCAAATCTTATCATTTTCAGTATGGAATAGTAAGTAAACTGGACTCCCGGCAAAGTCCATTCCTTTTTCAAAATTACATTCTTAAATTCTTTGTTATCTAACTAATAGAGACCGAATATTTGTATCCCCTCAAAATTCATATTTTGAAGCCCTAAGTGCCAATGCAATGGTATTAGGAGATGGGCCTTTGGGAGTTAATTGGGTTCAGATGAGGTCATGAAGGTGGGGTCTTCATGAAGGCATTAGTGCCCTTATACAAAGTGATCTCTCTGCTATGCAATGGTATATCAAAAAGGCAGCTGCCTGCCAGCCAAGAAGAGAGCCCTCACCAGAAGTCAACCATGCTGGCTTGGACTTCCCAGCCTCCAGAACTGTGAGTAATAAATTTCTGTTAAATCTACCTGGTCTACGATATTTTGTTGTAGCAGCTGGAGCTGACTAAAACAGCTACTAAAGAATTCATATATATATTTCTTTTATGTGCATTTATCATAAACTTGAAATAATGTCTTAACATATTATTTTCACTTTATAAAATCATGTCTGGATAGCTTGTTTGAAATGATAAGCCATATAAATAAAAAAAATAAATAAATGTCTCTGTAACTAAATTTTAAATCAATAGTTTTTTTTAAATAATACTTTATGTTCCCAAAAGTACAATGGGAAATATCTCTTCCATTATATAAGTAAAAAAATAATGAGATTTCTTGACAAACTAATGACACTTAGGAAATTTCACAGTTTATTAAGTCAAAAATTTTTTTTGTGTAAGAAATTCTCTTTGAAATAGTAATGTCTACTTGAGCCAGCGTTTTAAAAATAATGACATATTTCTTCCTCCACGAAAAGAACTGTGCTAATATTTCAGAAATGAACCATATGCTACTGCTCTGGGTTGCCTGTGGCTTTTGAGACATGAATTCTCATGTGTTTTAGCAAACCGTCTTTTCATTATCACATGAAAACAACCTCTTGAGAAATACTGTGCTAACTATGCTGATCTGTGTATAACCTTGACAAGTAGAAAGTGCAATTCCACTTTATCATCACAATTTTTCTAACACTGAGGTGTAAACTTTTTGTTTTTTTAAAATAGTGTCTTTCTATTGGAGGCATCAACAACAGTTAAGATCGAGGCTACAGCATGTTTTAATGGAAGGAAGTACTGAGAGGAGTGTGTGTATGTAGAGAATAGTGGGATAAGCATTTCTTTTTTTATTGTGAAGTTCAAAGAGAAGTTTACAATGATATCAAATGCATTTGGCCATGTAAATGAGGTAGCTATGCAGAAGATAGTCATTTTCTAGAGATATTATGCCAGTGAGATTCTGGAAGTAGAACCATCATAAGAAAGAATGAAACAGAAGGCTAAAAGAGAATACTATGAGAAAATCTTTATGCTAAAACATGGGCCAACAAGGTCCTCCCCCTCTTGATCTCTGAAATTGGATAATATCATGGCCTCTTCCCACCTCTTCCCAGTTGGTGGCCTAGATACCTATAATAACTGACTTAGAGCTATAAAGGCCCAACTTGCTTACCCCTAAATCAAGATGACTCTAAAGGCCATCTCAGCCTCCGGGTTTAGACTATTAATTGCCAACCCAAGGAATTCTCTGAAAGACAGTCTAGAGAGTTTTAAAAAGATTTTTTTCCCCATTGTAGTCACAGGACAGTATGAGTTGCCGATTAGGCCCAGAATATTTTATTTTATGACCTCTTTAAAAAGGAATTCCTAATCTAATGTTAAAACATATTTCCTATGTTTTTGTTTTCTCTAGAAACAATTTTGTTTTACCTTTCACATTTTGGTTTATGAGACTCATAAAATTGATGTGGTAAGAGATGTGGTTCATTTTTGTTCATGTGGATATTTTATTTGACTAGTACTATTTCTTTAAGAGATCCTTGGGTCTCTACTTCACTGTACTGTTTTATAAATGTTAAATACATCTGTAAGCCAGGTATTGTAATTTTTGTCCAAATGAGCAAACTGGATCATGGAGGTAAAGGAGGCACATGTCAAGTAGATAGTGAAGGAAACACTCCAAGATCTTTTGACTGCCAAATCTTTATTTGCCTATATTGACTAATTTCTGGTAATCTTTATATTACATAGAAAATATAGATGTATTTGTTAAACAAATAAATAACTAAATCAGTCAGTGAATATGCTGTAGCTATAAGGAGTCTTTTGAATCATCTGAAAGCAAATACTGTCTGAGAATTTGTTTCTGTTTTGCAATAGGAATATGTCTTAGAGTTGTATATGTCAGATGTGTGTGTGTGTGTGTGCATATGAGGTGGGGAGAGAGAGGGAGGGAGAGAGGGAAAGAGAATAGTGGGATAAGCATTTCAAGATTGCATAGGGGAAGTTCTCTTGAGATTAAAGTGGTATTTCAGTAGTAATTTTTTTTAAATAAAAGAAATACTGTTCTAGATGACAAGAAAGTTAAGAGTAGAAGATATATTTTGTGAGAAATTGTCAGTAATGGATATAAAAAGGTTTATGTTCTTTTAATTGCAGCACAAACACACAGAGAAGTAAAGTCTAGCTGATGTATCATTCTGTAATGTAGCCATGTTGTAGCAAAAAGAGGGAGTCTTTAATACAGAATTTAATGGAGGCAACAAAAATATTTTTAAAAAGGGCTTGAACGTACATTGAGTAACATTCGTTTTTCCTAACGGTATAATTTTAATGGCAACAACACTTTTTAAAAAGCCCTACCATTTGAATTCATTGTGCTTGCATGCCATCTTTCAGGTTCTCTTTATGTGATGGGACCCCTCACCCAGAGTGACTCAAGAATCACCTACTCTGGATTCCTTGGGTATTGCTAAGCCTCATCTCTGGCTCACCTTGTTCTTCTTTCAAAAACTATAGCAAGTTTTTTTTTTTTTTTTTTTTTTTTTTGTTTTCTGGCATCTCTGAATGTTTGGAGACTTTGCGTATTTTGCTTTGAACTGATTTCCCAAAATTCATCTCAAGAACCAAGTTTTTAATTCATGGATTTTCATATTTTTTATTTTCTATATTTTTCATTAAATGCAGGGAGCCTGCTTGATATGTTAACTCCAAAAACCACGTTATCAGTCTATGCTGCACCATCGTGCCTTTCTCTCTAATAATCTGATTCTGCATCTAGTGCCTTTGGCAATATCAGCATTCTTCTCTGCTCTAACGATCAGAGGTAATATTCCAGGCTCTCTGAAAGAATCCCTTCTGATTGGATTCTAAGCAGAAAGTGCATTCCTTTTTGTACAACTCAACAGCACTTTTGTATAACATTTTATTTGTTATGAGACTCAGGTATATATTTGAAGTTAATGTTTATTGGCCAGCCGATCAATTTTTAAATTTATAAGATGCTTGCATAAAGTTGTTTTTATAATTTCAAATCTCCCATCTCAGTCATACTAATAATAGCAACAGTAATTTAAAAAATGTGTTCGCAACCTCTCCCAGTGCAAAGGAATGATGTATTTCTGAAGTTTTATATTATTAAACCGATGCTCAGGGGCAATTATGATTATGTTGTAAGCTCACTTAAGTGCTCTAGTTTTTTATTGTCACCTTTTCTGAAGAACTCTAAGCACTAAAGTAGAAACTATCAGATAGCTAAGAGTGTATTGAAAAATAATAGTTTGGGCTAACAGAATTGTGCCTACCCACTGGGCTTGTAAAGCATACACTCAGGTAATAATGTTAGCATTAAAGAAAATGAAAGTGTTATAGTGAACATGAAGGCAAATAGATATTAGTTGGTGTGTAATGCTAGTGGGAAAAATTAAAAGAGAAAAGATCACGTCAAACGAGAATAAACCTAAGTATTCCAAATAAAAATCCAACTAAATGAGTGCTTACTAGAGATAAAATAGGTTCAACAGAAAGATAACCACACTTCCTATTGGTTCTGAAAAAAAAAAAGTGTTAATTGCTAATGCTTACAGTTTGGGGCCAGTGAGTAGATGGAACTTCCTGAATAAATACACATAAAGAAAAGTAAATGACTACATATATTAAGAATATTATTCAAAGCATATCTTTACCTTACCTTTAAAAGTACTTATAATCATGCTTTGGTCTTCTAATAACTCCTAACAATAGTTAAAATTAACAGAGAGCTAAGGAAAGGAAAGGAAGTCATTTTTTGCATACTAGAATACTCAAATTTAGGACCAAAACTTTGAGATCAGGTACTTTCTTTCTTTTATTATTTTATTTTTTTCAGTGTGATAAAGTATATTTGAACATTATATGTAATTACAATGTGAAAATTCAGATTGACTTTAATTCAAATTGTCTAAAAACATATATATAGATCCTGCTATATCTAAACATTTTGTAGACCAAAAATAAGACAATTGAAGGGTAATTATAGCAATGCACGATAGTCGTTTAGCTTTGGGAAGATGTGATGCAGATCCAAGTATTCCTTTGGAGGTGTAGTAATTTCCCTTTCTAGGAATGGAAGAAGAAAGAGTCAGAAGAAAGAAACATTTTCTAGGGAATCGTCTGATTCAATAATAACAACTGACCTAGAAGATTATATTCTGAGAATAAAAACCCTGTCTATGAAAAAGTACCTGTTATTTAGTGAGCCAGAATCATACAACGTCCTAGAGCTGGTCACATTTTCAGAAATTGGGCTTTCATATATTTGCATCCTGAAGTAGATGTTTTCTTCTTGTGTGATTTTATGTTTAGAAATATAAGACATTATAGCTAATTAGAATGTGGGGTTGGGGGGAGGGGTGTGAGATATTCCACAATCCTTTTCTATACTGCTAACTCAGTTTCTGAATCCATGAGGTCTGGATAAGAATACTAATAACTGACCAACACTGAGTCAATCTAGGTAAATGTGGCTATATATCTAAAAAACTATTAAAAAAGAGGCAAGAAAGAAAATAATAAAGAGAAAGGCACTATAACTAATGGCAGGTATCTAGTGTTCACCATGCTGTTTATTTAGATTTGAAAGTGGATCACTAATGTGTTAAGGTGCACCTGGAAATGTGGTTTCCTGCTCCTCTCCATAACACACCTGAAAAGCTCTTATTTCTCACATGCAGGTTTGCTTTGTCTCCAGACTTTTAGTCCAGATAGTCATTGAGAAATGAAATCTGAAAATGATAGTTTATTCTAGTCCTTCTGTGTACAAATGAGGAAGTTCGAGTTCCACATAGCATGTATAACTAGCAGAAAGTTACACAGCTAGTTAATAGCCAAATCTATACTAGAATGTTGAATTTTTGCAAATACATTTTGCAAACTTTTTTATGCATTTGCTTTTAAAATGTGTCTGAATGGTTTTCAGCTCCCTGTTGTTATCACTTTATTATTCTATCTCTCAGTTTTAGCAATCTTTATGTATTTATTCATGACAGACACTTGCTTAGGGCTTTCTGTATAGTTGGAAATAATGAGAAATCAGGTCTATAATTAATCAGATTTTTTCCTTACTCATTGGAAAACATACACTTTAATTTTAATTAGTTGTTCTACTAGTGAAGCTCTCCAGTTTTAGTTTGCTTAAGATTTAGCACATATATTTAACAACATTTGAAATTGCACCCTTTATGAACCTTAAGGTCAAATGCACTTTATAAAAGCACTTTGAATTTTCTTATATACTTCATACATTTGTATATTTATGCTACTTCATACATTTGTATATTTTTGCTAATCGATTCTTGGTAGTTTTTATTTATGTAAGAAATCATGACCTACATATATGGAATAACAAAATAAATACATTGAATTGTGAAATGTGATCAAGAATATGAGTTCTGGAGACTCAGCGGTGGTGACATCCTGGATGGGTTGACTGTTCCTCTTAGTTTCCTCATTTGAAAAGGGAAAAATAGTACTTCCCTTGTCAGATTCTTGTAAGTATAAAAATCATTATAAATATATTAAGTGCTTAGAATAGTAGCAGACACAATAAGCTCTACAAAGTTGTTTGCTACTGATATTATTATCACCATTAATACGTTTTTAGACTTTATGAGTGATATTCCAGATTAACTACAGGTTATATTTTTATTATATTAATATTTTTGTTTCTTGCTCACTATTAACTTATATTATTTTGCTATATTGTGCTCATATTATAAGTAATTTTATACCTCATTGGAACATGGCAGATTATACATAAAAACAAAATAAATTTCCTCAAAACAAAAATACAGAAAATAGTGGGCCAAAGATTAGTGTGGCAGCTGGCATATTCAAAAGTGATGATGCTCTGGCAGAGGGAATGCAGCTGGCATTAATATGGTGGCTAGGTGGAGGGCCAGGGGAGAGAGGGAACAATTGGGGGGACCATTTTATGAACTACATAGATGTCTAACCAATGTACTGTATACTTGAAACTAATTTAAATAAATAAAAAAATGATAACACTCAACTGACAAGATGGACTTTGATCTAAAACATATCAAGGCATATCACATAAACTCTATAATAATAATGTTATATAAACTAATATAAGGTACTAAAAAACAGGAATCTTTTTGCAAATATTAGTTATTCCCTGGAAATTCAGAAATTTATATTAAGGATAAACAAAATTTTTGTTACTATTGCATTTAAAACAAGACAAATATCTATATTGAAATGATTATTTTGGATAGAGGTTAAAAAAAGCACAATTTAAAAATTTTATTATTGTCTTATTGTATATTTTAGTTTAATTGTTGACTTTAATGTGTACTTAAATATGGTGAACAAAATTGGCTCAACTTGTATGCACTTTTAAAATAAATTTAAATATATAAACTAACAAGTGTTATAACCACAAGAGTAATTAAGCACATTTTCCATTATGTGGATGATTGAAACAAAACTATTTTAGTTAAGAATCGAGCAGACAAAATATAGAAGACTAAAAATTATGTACAAATTGATAAGTATAATTAATAAACAATTGATTATACATAGGTAGAAACAGGTGCAGCAGTTATAGAACATATTTTTCTTCAAGACAAATATTTTTTTAAATTTACATGAACTAAGCAATAAAACAGATTCTAAAGAATTAGTATAACAGACCACGAACTAGGATTACAATGTAATTAAGTTCTATCATTAACAATAACAACACCAGAACTAAAATTCCAATAGATTTAAAATTATAAAAACACAATAATATATGGACCAAGTAAAAAGTAATAGGAAAATTTAGAATGATCTGGCTTTATCAACAATGATGAATATATAACATACAAATGTTATGCAGATATATTAGCAACTGAAACATAACATATAGCCTTACATGGCATCAGAGAATAAAGTTTAAAATTAATGTGAGCCAACCATTCAACTGAATATGCATCCAAGAAAAGTAGACTAGAGATAATTATTATAATAGCCAAAATCGATGAAAGAGAAAGTAAAGAACATGTAGAAATCATTAACTAGGAAAAAAAAAAGCTTGTTTTAAAGTCTAGTAAAATTTTAAAACTTCTAATAAGATTAATGAAGCAATGATACAGACTGCACATATGAACAATAGTACGAATTGAAAGTGGGATATAATGAAATAATGAAAAAATGCAAAAACAGTAAGGGAATGCAATAAAATATTGTCACAATAAATTTTAAAATATAAACAAATAATGGACATGTATAAATTTAAAAGAACTCTACAAAAGAAAACTAGAAAACATAAATATCTCATAATCATGAAAGGGATGAACAATAATTTAATATCTCTACAAGAGGAAAGACTGGCCTCGCTCATCTTTTCAAGGAAGCGATCATTCCAATTTTATAGAAACCTTCCTAGAAGCCAGAAAATTTCAGTCAATTTTAGTAGGCTAGTTTTATCCTGATATCCCACAGGAAAGATAACACAAAAAACTAAAAATGCAGGACAGTTTTACTCAGGAACATAATGAAAGATCATCAAGAAAGTATCAGCACACTGTATCCACGTAAATGATGAAATGTAAATGCAGTGACAGACAAAAACCTCAAGAGGCAGCATGGGCTTTCTCGTGATTTTTTTTCTTTTTTCTTTTCTTTTTATAAGTGTTCAAAATAAAAGCCGTTTCAGCATAGATCTTGGATTAAAGACAACATGGAAGAGGGCAGAACCAATCCTTAATGGACACTTAGCATGAGTAAGAAACAAACTTCTATTGTTTTAAGCTATTGGGTTTTAGGGATTGTTTGTTATTGTAGCTTAATGTAACCCATCCTGACTGATTCAGTAATTTACCACATTAACAAGTTAAAGGTTAAAATTTAAATGAACAACCCAATTGCTCTGTAAAAGTTTGCAATAAATTGAATATCCATTGATAGAAAAAATGACAGTAAAATAAAATAAAGTATCTTTATCTGACTAAGGAAGTCTATCAAAAAGCAATGGAAAAAATATTAATGGTAAAGTGTTAGAAATTTTCTATTTAACATCAGCAACAAGACAAGAATGTTTATTCTATAAATGTATAAATGTAAAATTTCATACAGATATATTACTTATTGTAGCAGAATTCCTAGCCATCACAAAAAGTCAAGGAAACGAAAACAAGATCTACAGAAAAGAATAAATATAACTCTCATTATTTATAATGATTTGTTTGCTTATATAGAAAATCTTAAATACAAAGTATTAGAATTAATATGATTTTAAAATGAAACAAATTACATAAAAATTGACCGCATTTCTGTACACCAGCTAGAAGATTAAATGTTTCAATAAAATATACAATATAAAGAGCATAACACTGTGAAATCATCTAGGAATCATGCTTAAGAAATGATGTCAGACATTATTAAAGATAGTTATAGAATACAGAAACCATTTAAAAAAGATTTAAAAAATAGAAACACACACCACGTTCAAAGCTATATTAAAAAGACCAGTTTATTTCAAATTAATTTAAAAATAAAAAGCAATTCTGATTAAAACTAACATTATTTGTGAGGAACTTGATAAGACTGACTTAAAATTTATATGGCAAAGCAAAGGGGTTCAGAATATACAAAATATTCATGAAGAATGACATAACTGGAGACTTACCTACTAGATATGAAGACTTATTATAATGCGATAGTAATTTAGAGTATATGCAATTAACATAAAGATAAAAGATAAAATGAGCAGAGGAGTGAGCATGAATTATTCCTGCACATGTATGAATATTTCATTTGTTATGGAGGTGGCAGCGCAATTCAGTGAGAAAGCATACAGTTTTCTTAAAATAGTGCCCTGATGACTAATTATGCTTATCAAACATAGATAAACAAAATGGATTCATATTTCACACCATAAACAAAAAATTCAATTTAAGGTAAACACGTGTGGAAAAAGAATAAAAGGTTTAGGAGTTTTATTTAGTAATGTACTCAAGGTTCTGGAAAATGCCTGGCACATAATTGGTGCTCAGTAATTTATCTGAATAAAGATGGGACTATATGAAATCAGAGTAAGGAAGGATTTCATAAGATGCTTGTTCTGTAATAAACTATAAAGAAAATGATTGATAAATTTGGATAATTTAAAGTAAAAATTTCTGTTCATAAACACACCATTAAAAGTATAAAAACAAAAGCTACAAACTGGAAGAAGATATTTGCACTAAGTATACATTAAAATATTAATACTTGGAATAATTAAAGAACACTAATAAGAAAATGACAAACAACTCAATTAAAAAGTAAACAAAAGACATGAACAGGTATTCTGGTGAAGAGGCAATAGAAATCACTAAAACATGTGACTAGGAAGGAAGATAGCTCTGTTAGTAATATTTTTTTAAGTTGCAGGGAGAAACATGGGTGTTTAACTTATTAGTTGTTATATTTCATTTCTCTTACATATAAACCTCTACAGGTATATAGGTATAATCTTTTGAAGTGTGACATATCATAATAAAAAATAGTAAAATTAACAATAAAAAGCAATGTATAGGTAGAAACTTTTGTAAAAAAATACTAATTGTGAATTAATAATAACATTTAAAAATGATAACTAAAATTCTGTATCTTTTATTTATCTATCAATCATTGACCTAATAATTTTACTGTATTTTACATAGTTTTTACATAATTATTGCATATATGTTAGATAGATTCTTTCTCCTGTCTAATAAAATAGAGATTTTAATAGGTAGACTCTATCAAACCATGAACATAATTTAAGGATTAAGAAATATTCCTTGATCCAACTTTTGGAATCAAGATAGAGAAACACAAATAAAAATGAATGGTGGTGGACATTACTTTGGTAAATTTCAAAGACATTTTCTTCACACATGCTATTTACTGTGCATCAGATCTCTACATTCATAATCAGAGTGAATTACTATAGTAATGCTTCTGCAAACTGATTTTTCTTACTTTCCGTTTCCTGACTCTTTGGTGGTTCCATACTCATTCATTAACAACCAAATGAATCCTCTGAATTCTGCGGCATGGAAGAACTAACCACAGTCACTCATTTGTCCATTCAATATTGAATGTCCACTAAAGACAAGAGTCTGTTTAAAAATGTAACAAGCTCTCCAGGAGCTTACATTTCATTATACTGAGAAATTGCTCATTTTTTTTTTTTTTTCAAAGTTACCAAGCTGTTATTTTCTAGCCAATATTTTTTTCTAAAATAAATTTTGTTCGGACCAATTTTGGATGTACAAACATTCCAAGAAGTAAAACTGCAGGGACAACAAAAGATCTCCTTTACTACAGCTCATTTGCTTAATTTAAACAGAGCTGGTGAGACTGTAGCACTTTTTCATTTCCAAGGCCCTGTAAATTCACTCAGGGTTCTTTCCTGGGCCTTCTCACAGCAAGCAGTTGTTCAGTCAATTCCCTTGTCACACAGCTATGTTTTTATTTCTTTGTTTATTTTAATCATGTTCCAGTCTAGCTTATTGACCATTTTTTGTTTTTAGTTATCTTTTACATTGCTGAATACTGTATAGTATATAACATTGACAGTTAAAATGTTTCTAGTTAGGGAGTCCATCATCCAGCAGGATGAATTTGAGCTATGTGTGTGTGCAGTATGGCGACGCCAAGGTCTGTTGCTAGGAAAGTTGAATTTATCTGCCTACACACAGCACTTGCAGCTCCCCTGAATTAGTGTCACCACTGCTGGAACCCTGAAAACTGGATATACTGGACAGTTTATCTGTACTCTGTGTTTTGTACAGCAGATGGCTAGACAGTTGTTTTCACATATAAGAAATATGTGGAAGTAGTACCCTGAATAATCTATGAATAATTAGTACATTAAGTACTCTTTTGCCAAGTATTATACAGAATCTTTTTATTCTAATACGGAAGTAGATCCCATCATAGATTTTCTGTTATGAACATAAATTTAAGGCATAGTTATAGTCATGGTAAAAATAGAATAATTAGGACCAGAACTCATGCCTGCTCTTTCATGGTTAGCACTAAGCCTCCTCTGTACCCTTTTTTACAGGAATGAGTGATTTACTAGACTAAAAGAAATGAACTTCACAAGGTTACCTTGTTAATTTCTCCAAATAAGACAATCAAATTCACGTGAATAAATAACAGGTGTTCTCTTACATTGATGCATGTCCATAATAATCTGTTACAGGGACTCAGTGGCCTTAGGTCAATGTCTAAACTTTCCAGAATGATTGAAGACTTTCCTTTGAAACGCTCTGGTGAGGGAGCTCCAAAAATCGGAAATGCAAACAATTACAACCATAAATGCTTCCTTGAAATAGATTTTTTTTTTGCTCTCTTGAGGAATTACAACAGAAGCTAAACTATTCATTGAACTGAGTTACGACTTATAAAAAACCATTTTGGGCTTAATAATTATTTGTCACTAATTTTGATAGTGGTGATAGATGTTGAGAAGACTTCTTGTAAATATGTGGTACATTTTCCACATTCTTATACTATTTTAAAGATAGCACTTAAATATTTAGAACTGCTTCCTTTACAGAGTTTAATGCTTAAGCTATAGGCAATATTTATATATACAGAGAGATATTAAAATTGTGTATATTTTCTGCTATTTCAATGAATTGTTTAGAAAAGTTCTAAAATATAGAATTGTAAGCTAATGAATAAAAAGTAAAAATGAGTAAGCTGATGGCAGTAGCGATCAAATTTTTAGACAAGGCAGATATTTTTAAAAAAAAATATGAAATTGCAAGGTTTATTTGAAAGATAGCGAACTGTGTCATTGCTAAGTGTGTCAATCTGTGATTTGGCTGATGAGAAAATCTGCCTCTTGCTTGTTATTCTTTTAATAGAATAAATTTTAAATCAATATTTTGTTTAAAAAATAATAGACACAAGAAATACTGTGATTACTTCTCAGTGATTTTTTTTCACCCACAAAGCTCATCTTTTATGTATTTTGTTGCTGATATGAATTATGGTAGATGGAGGAAAATTTCTTGAAGAATGACTCTGATAAATAAAGTGCAAAAAAACCCAAGATTTGGCTCCATTAATAATGTGCCAATGTAAATAGCAATCGTCAAGAGCCTTCCTAGGCTAATATAATGGTCCAAACTTGCTAAGAACTGGGAATGCAAACTTTCCATAATGCAAGTGAAAAAAGTGAGAACTGGAGCTTCCCATATCATGCCAAAGATGGAAACCAAGCATTTGGGGGATGGGAGGGCTATATTTGACTGTTTCTATTTAACTTACTCACCTGTATCGGTGCCTAATCTATTGCATGTCTTCCTCCGTATTCCCTACACCTAGGATGTTTGCATATGCTCTTCCTTCTAACCCCCAGGACTCTTCTTTACCTGCCCCAGACTTATCTCAGAGACTTCACCAGGGACTCTAGGAGAGATCATTGCATTCTGACAATTGCATATTAACATCTTTGTACAGATATTTTAAAATTAATAATTAGAGTCCAGTTACTGGGGGCCAATAGTAGTCGAGATAGGATCTCTGCCTTGAGAAGCTTAGAAAAGGAGACATTTGTGGTGAACTTCCAGTAAGTGTTGCTTTTTTAGGCAGTCGAAACAATCTTATCTTTTACACAGGTTTTGTTTGCCAGTCTGATAAAAGCTCTTAAACAGATTCTTCATGTGCTGGGTACCCTTCTGGCACAGAGAAAGAGTAGCTAGTCTGTTTTCCCAGCCAATGCCATTATACCATCACTACTGGAATCTTTTCCGAATAGAGGAAAACGAATCTGGAGGGAAGAAGCAGAGTAGTCAGAGCCTTGTACAGCCTCCTTGTGAGTGGGAAGGCAGGCAGCACAAGGATATGGGGCTTCTTCCTGCCCTTCGGCAAAGCTCCAATATTGGATTATAGGGTTCTTTTACAAGCAACTCAGAGCCGTCTTATTAATTCCTCATGTCTTATAAAAATGGAAATTAAATAATATTGGCCCATGATAACGAAATATAAGGGGGAAAAAGGACACAGTTTTTCAATCAAAGCCTACTACCTGTTTTTCCAGGAAAAAAAAATTGTAATGTTATCAGGGTTCTGAATAGTAAAAAACCCATTTCTGTGTGTTCACCATGAAGAGGAAAGAATAAAATGGGGATGATAAATAAATTTAAACTAATTTAAATGTTAAAACTAATTTAAATGTTAAAATCTTATTTCCTGATATGTAAATTATAGATAATAGTATAGTAATATTAATATCTATATATTAGTAAATAAAATTATAATGAAAATTCTTTGGTTAAAGAAAATCGCAACATGAAATTTTTAAAATGTGAGTCATCATTAGCATGGTAGTTAAGTGAAGAATCACAGACTCTAGAAACAGATTCCTGATTTGAAACCTGGCTCTGCCATTTACTGTGTGACCTTATGGGGTTACTTAATTTTCTATGACTGAGTTTCCTCATTGTAAAGGTGGGAAAATATTAAATGAGCTAATTCATGAAAATCATTTTGAAGAATTTTTGCACAGATTAAAGTCAAGTTATTAAAATTATGTAAGCGATCACTATAATCATGAAGCACAGCAAAGTAAAATAGTAGTTTCAGTAAAACTGTCTGATTCTTCATTGTATTTTCTTTCCTTGCTAGTCTTAAAATCATTAATGATACCCTGTTGCTTCCTGGATAAAATTTATACTCCTGAGTATACTCCATGCAAGAATCTCATGACCTTGCTACAATTTGTAGTTCTCAGATAATCTTTCTCATTCCAGGTTTTTATTAATCTTTGTTTCTGTTGTCGATGTTCCCTTTCCCACCACTGTTACCCCCTTTAGCCTATCACCATATGGGTCTGCTATAGCACTTTCTTAACCCTATTTAGCACAGTATTGAAATTATCTCTTTATTAGACTGACTCTTCCACTAGACCATAAGAAGCTTGAGGGTAGGGATTAAGTTATATTTTTTACTTTTTTGCCATTGGAACCTAGCCCAATAACTTCATATTGTAGGTGTTCAATAAATTTTTGGTAAGTAAATAGGATTATCAGTTAATCCTAATATTTGTCTTTTTTAAGAGAAATATACTCCACCATGTCTAGGCCAGTGGTTCTCAAGCTTGCCTATGCATTAGGATCTTTAGGAACTTAAAAAAAAAAAAATAATAATGTTCAGGAACCACCATTTTAATCATCAGAATCCATGAGTGGTGGTGCTCAGACAAAAATTATTTTGAAAGGCCCAGGTGAGTTTGTGAAACACCTTAATTAAGAACCCTGGTCTAGCATAATATATTTCCAGTATTCAGTTCAAAAGAATATTTGTAAACTAAATCTAAAATCCTCTAAATCTAAATCCTTACCTCTGATGGTATACCCTTAAGAAATTCTAAATAATAACAAGTATTTAAGAGCCTATACAGATTTAGATGTTATTAATCAATTTTCAAGTAATTTTATATGGATTTTACCTTACAACCAAGGAGGTTATTTTTTTGTTTTTGTCTGGTAACCTAGATGAGTCGAGCACAACTGTGCCTTCCAGGTTTTATTTAGCTGCAGAATTAGGTTGTTAAGATGGCAGTCTTTAAATGCCCTAACTTCCATTTGGATCATCGTAAAAGTCCTGGGTTAATAGTAAAGTTAAAATTTATGTAAAATATTCCTCTCTTGAATGTCCTATATGCATCTAAAATTCCCAGTTAAGTCATCAGTCACTGAAAGTTTTTACTGGTGTTTTCCATGTTCAAATATGTGCTCTTTTTCAGTACTGCTTATTATTTCAATTTTAGTCTGCATTTAAAGTCATCAAAAACATTCCGGTTGATTAAATCTTCTCCATTAATTAGAATAAGGAGAGTACAGGTAGTGTTTCTTATGTATGATTTCATAGTTGATAAATGCCAGTCAGAAAGATCGGTATAACATTAATTATGTTTATATTATAACAACAATTTATGTTATACAAATATTTAATTCAGCATAGCAGAGTTCATTTTCAAGCTACTTCAGATGAGGTATAGTTGACAAATAGGAATTGTATATATTTAAGGCATGCAACTTCATGTTTTGATATATGCATACACTGTAATATGACCACCACAATCAAGCTAATTAACATATCCATCACCTCACATAGTTACCATTCTCTTTCTTATTTTGTGTGTGTGGTGAGAACTCCTAATATTTACCCTCTTGGCAAATTTAAGGCACACAGTACATTCTTGTTAAGTACAGTCATGGTGCACATTAGATCTTTAGAATGTATTTCTCTTGCATAACTGAAACTTTGTGCCCTTTGACCAACATCTCTCTATTTACTTCTCACCACTCCTGGAAACCGCCGATCTATTCCCTACATCTCTAAATTTGACTAGTCTAGATTTCACATATAAGTGAGATCATGCACTATTTGTCTTTCTGTGTATGGCTTATTTCACTTAGCATAATGTCCTCCATTTTCATCCATATTGTCAGAAAAGGCAGATTTTCCATATTTTTAAAGGCTGAATAATATTCCATTGTGTGTGTACATATGTGTGTATGTATATATATGTACAATTACATTATCTTTATCCATTCACTTGTTGATGGACATTTAGGTTGTTTCTATACCTTGGTTATTATGAATAATGCTGCAGTAAACATGGAAATGAAGATATCCATGCATTTATATAGTTAACTGATCTTCCAAGAACACACAAAAGGAAAGGGTAGTCTCTTCAATAAACAGTGTTGAGAAATTAGATATGTAAATGCAAAAGAATGAAATTGAACCCTTATCTCACATAATATACAAAAATCAACTTACAGTGGATTAAATACTTAAATGTAAGACCTGAAAATATAAACAACTAGAAGAAAGTGGAAAAGCTCCTTGATATTGGTTTTTGCAGCAATTTTTTGGATATGACACCAAATACAAATGCAAGAAAAGTTAGTATAGACAACTGAGACTGCATTAAACTAAAGTTTCTGCACAGCAAGGAAATAATCAGAAGAGCAAAGAGGCAACAGAATATGCAGAATAGGAGAAATATTCATAAACCATATACCCTAGGAGAGTTAATATCCAAAAATATACAAGGAACTTATACAAGTCAATATTAAAAACACAACCTGATTTTAAAAAAGGACAAAGAACTTGAATAGACATTTTTCAAAAGACATACAGATGACCCGCATGTATATTGAAAAGGTATTCAACATCACTAATCAGGGGAATTCAAATCAAAA
This sequence comes from Eidolon dupreanum, assembly GCA_028627145.1. Lineage (NCBI taxonomy): Eukaryota > Metazoa > Chordata > Mammalia > Chiroptera > Pteropodidae > Eidolon > Eidolon dupreanum. The sequence continues at coordinate 29,636,357 of CM053512.1, read as the reverse complement.
TCACAATGAGATGTCACCTCACACCTGTTAGAATAGCCTATTATCAAAAAGTCAAATAATAACTAGTGTTGTCAAGGATAACCCCTCTTGGACAGTATTGGTGGGAATGTAAAGTGACTTAGCCATGGAGGTTCCCTATAAAATTAAAAATAGAAATACTATGTAATCCAGCAATTTTACTTCTGGATATGTACCCAAAGGAAATTTCAAACTACTTTAAACTTTGTATTTATTTTCCTTATTTTTTAAACTAAGAATAATGCCATGAAGTAGAGTCTAAAAGTTTAAATAATAAGTTTATTATCTCATATGTATGTTCCTATATGTTTTCCAAAAACAGATGTTTTGATGGGTTGCAATTCCATCACTGCCTTAATTTTGTTGCTTTCTTTTCTAAGTGTGCTGAGTGCTTTTAACCTCTTCTTTTTTGTCATTTGTTTTCATCATACTACTTCTGTTTTAGAAAGTTATCAAATTCATGGGGAAACAATAAAACAGTAACTAATCTATGTAATGAAAAAATTTATCACATTTACCTTTGTTTACCAGGAATTAGACATCAAGAACTAATATTACCATATTAAAGTTATAACTATTTGATAGGTAGAGTCAATAATGAGTAAGATTTAAATGATTTGATTGATAATAAATGGGAAAATATTTTGAAAATGATTTAAAGATTTAGTCTTAACATCAAATTTAAGCAACAAAAAATATTTGTGAAACAAAAACTATAAATCTGAAGTATTTAGAGTAGAAATGTAAATGCAGTGTGAACAGACTTTGGAGTAATGATGGGAATATTTAGATTTGGGGCAAAATTTATAAATAGACTGTCTTCAAATAATAAGACAAATATATTTATATGGCTCTTAGACCCACTTGTGGGAGGAAATAAAAATCTATATTTGTTGTAATTCTTATTCATTTTCCAGATTTTTAAATATACAAAAAGCACCTTTTCTCCCCAAATCTTTTGGGAAATACATATATTTCCCTGACTTAAGCTGTTAGAGATAGATCATATTGCAGAGAATCAAATCATTTTTATTTATTATATTGAGAAATGGTCAAAACTCTAATATTTTTAAGGTAGACATGTCTCTTTATAATCCTTAAACTTCTATAATTCTCTTACTAATAATTTTACAATGTATATTCTTTCTTCTGCTTTAACAGATTTGGACTTCATAGCTTAGATGATTTCCTTGAGGTGTCACAGCTAAAGTGGCAAAATAGGGATTGAAACTTGAACTCAGTGTCTCCAATATCCATTGTGCACAACGTATTCCCCATAAAACAAAAAAGAAAATTATTAATGGGGTAAAAATGAGGAGCAATGACACTCATGAGTACCTATCATGTTCTAGCCTCTGTGAGCAAAAACATTTTTTCATAATTATTTCTTTAATTACAGCTTCATATATTATAAACTCTGTTGAGGCAAATTACTTAATATTTTCAACTTTCTTTTATCTAAACTTAACCTATAAAATGGGTTTGATGAAATCTATACATAGTGTCTCTCAGAATTGAAAAATTGATAAAATTTATCAAAGAATCTGGCCTTTAATAAATTTGGCTATTAAATCAGAATTCCATTATTGTTATTATTAATTCTCAGAACTGTAAATCTAGATAAATATAATGTTTATTTTTGTTAATAAGATGCTGAGGATTTCAGTTTAAGTAAATTTTTCAGTATTCGCAGAGCATAACAAAGAAGCCAGGCTCCAAAGTGACATCCTGATTCCAGTTCCCTATCATGTGCCTGGCAGAGAGTTTAATGGAATAAAGTTCCAAACTCTACAAGTTGTATGTCCTTGATTTAGAACTTTTCTTTTTCCTAAGAACTTCATGTAAAATCCAGTATTTGCTTTTTTTTAAAAAAATTTCTAGTATCTAAATATTTACACAGGTGTGTGCATTTGATTAGAAAAACAAAATACACCTAGAGATACATTATAAGTGGTGTCATCTCAGCCTTATGTATGGTAGAGATTACATATTACAGCTTTGAGGGACTTGTAGATATTCAAAAAATGCATTGTGAATCAATCTCAAATTTGTAGGAATAAATATTTTTGAAGATTTTAACTTAGCAAACAATTTCTAAAATGATTTTGTGTTTTCTACAGATTTATGTTTGGAAAGTCTTAATAATTCTTTATTAAAAATTATTGGGGTGATGTCAGTTAAATTTAGTTATTTGTTGTGTTTTGCACTGTTTTATTTACAGTTTCTTATTTACCTTAATTTAACAATAGAAATCTTTAAACTGAAATGTGGTAGGCTGGTCTGGGATTTGTATTTGGACTATAATTATGATTGTTTCTAAGTGCTAAGATTGGAAATGTAAAATTCTGCAAGGCTTTTCTATTGCATTGTATTCCCATTATTTGAATACAGACTGTCACTCTGAAGAGTTATGGTAGATCTCTGAGGTCTCATTGGCTCAAACCACATTGGCTTTGCTTCTGTCAACTGAGCCCCTGTTATAGATGTAGTGGCAGTGGAAGCCAGCCGAGTGCACATTGTACTTTACATATTGAAGACATTTTTCATGATGAATAGAAATTAGGGCATCTCATATCAGTTAAATGCTTCCTGAATTATTGTTCTTTTACAGAGACCCTCCCCTTTAGCATCTATACAGGGAAAATAGATATTGGCCAGATTATTTTTTGATTATGCTAATATTGGACTTCACATAGACAATATCCTTAATCTAATTTATTTTAGCGTTACTTTTCCCAGAAAAGAGAACTAATGATAGAGTCAGATCTGAATATTTGAAAGAAATGGCACTGGCCAGCAGCAAGCAGGCAGCAGATGAGAAGACCTTTAAAAGTCAGTTTGCAGAAAACAGTAAGAGAGGAAGGGAACAGCTGAAATGAGCTACTGCCTTCTTCCCCATTTATCTACCACCCCAACTACCACAAGTAGGTATAGGGAGTAGCCAATGAAGAAGTGAAATAATTTTTTTATTGAGTAGTAACTATGGACTAAGTCTTGTGCTAAGTGTTTCACATGTATGATATCATTTGATTTTTTAAATGAAATTTATTTTGCGAGAGGGAGGTAGACTTTTCTCAAGTTGATCAGGACAGAATAATTAATTTTGAGAAAGGAAACCAGAAGATGGATATCTATTACCTTGAAGTAGGGCAAACTTTGTGATTTCACACAAGTAGAATCCACCATCTCGGTTTGTTTGCCAATCTATATGAGATAACCAGTTCAGCCAGATGTGTGTCAGTTTCTTAATTTTAAGCATCAGCAAATGGCCCTGAGTGAGGAATCAGGTATCTAGATAACTCTATTCCCCCCTTTGTTCCACCTTCTATCACTCCTTCTGTCTGTCTCATCTAACATTTCTCCTTCCCTGAGCTGCTGCTGTCTTAGTGTTCATGATAGGTAGATTGGTTAGTTTGTTTTCACCCTAAAAAGTCTCTAAGGATAAGCATGAGCTGCTATGTACTAAAGTACTGTATTAAAAAGGATTCAGAAAATTTTTTTCAGTTAATTTCTATAAAATATTCATGCAGAAATCTGGTGCTCTCAGAAGAAGGCAAATTAAAATACTTGGTTTGAAAATCCTAATAAAACATTAGCTGTAGTGTTCTAATAGGTCAAATTAGCAATTCACAAATCCAAAACTTTGGATAACAATATAGAATAATGAAACGTAATGTCAGTGACTTATTTGACTTGGTAAAGATTTTTAGATAAGAAAAAGTAAATTTAATATTTTGAAAAGGCTCAAATATTAAAAGAAGAAAATTTGGGAGGGACTTGAATCTTTGGGAAATGACAGTGTTTATATCTGTCACAGAAGCTCACTCATTAAAATTATGAAAGTGACAACATGAATGCAATAGATTTTGACATCTGGTGCATTGCAGTGAAAAACAGTTACTAAGCAGGATGTCTGAACAATCACTCCTAACTATGACTTTTGTATTATAAAAGTGTCATATAAAATATTAGAAAAAAATATTATATTTTTCCTCCGGTCATATAAAAATTTAAATTCTCTGGATTTTTCCAGTTCATTTCTTAGACATTTGAACACACTGAATGGCAGCAGTTTAGTATTTACAACTAATAAAACAAGCACCCTGCCTTCAAGGAAATTATATTCTTACCATTTTATTTCTCTCATTGACAAAATAGAAGGGTATGAGATGAAGTATAAAGTTGCTTTTTTTGATCTGATAGCATTTCCCAAATTGGCATTCTTATATACCATTCTAAGTACACATTCTGAGAATGTGTACTCTGAATACATAGGATTACTTTGTCAGCAATGACAGTGAGTATAATGGCGCCAGGCAAAACAAAATTGGTTTCAAGAGGAGGTAATTAAATTTGATTTTGATGGCAAGTTATCCCTTCATCATTTGTAGATTCAAAATTCAGTTTTAAGTCAAATCTACAAAGTCCTTCAGAAGTGAAATATATTTGGGAAACTGACATATAATATCTCCTAGAAATTTTGCCTTGCTACTGCAGAAGATGTGTGGAGTTTCTTACCAATGATTGCATGAAATAAGTATCCATACAAAGGTTCCCTCGAGTCTAGGGTGAAATATTTTCTTCACCTCTTTAATAATCTTGTACTATATTTAATTCTTCAAATCATTCTTACTGAGTAGAAAAACATTTAAGTATAGTTATATGTAAACATTTATACACCTACTTAGTCTCTTTCTCTCTCCACACACACAGTGTCAAATACATGATAGGTATTATGTTAACTACAGGAAACAAAAAATATATACAAATACGAATCTATGTCGTTTTTTCAAGTAACTTCAAAATTAAGAAAAAAAATCAGATTTATTAAAATGCATGACAAAGATCTTTGGATGCTGCTGTGACAGTATAGCTGTGACAGTTTCACCTTCCCACTATGAGGGATTATTTAAGATGGACAAGGTTTAAAAAAACAAGGTTAGTAGGTTTTGGACAGCAACCGATATGGAACTATAATACTTGAGAAAAGAACACATAAGATTAGCCTTGTATTTACACAGACTTTATTCCCGATGGCGTTTTCCAAATCATGGCACAAGGAATGAGATTGATAGTCTCCCTGAGTAGAAGTAAGAGTGACCGGAGTGTGAGGATTCCATAGCAGCTGGGATTCGAGGGCCTAAAGCCAGGGAGAAAAGCACTGTAAAGGAGCCCAAAAATCTCTATAAAAATTCTCTTCTAGTCTTTGGCCAATTTCTACATTGCACTTACATACACAGTGAGATTCTAAAATCTTTTGCTGGAAAAAAAAAAAGAAACAACCCTTGAAACAGAGATATCAAGAAAATTTTGACCTTAGGCACAGCCAGAATATACCAATCTTTCAAGAAAACTTCTGAAAGGCTAATCCCTCAGAATTATAGCTGTGCCCTAGTAGAAAAGATTGTTCTGAAGAGGTAAGTGGAAAACTAAATGAGACGGTTTAATGAGGCCTAAAACCATGACTCAAAAGATGTACACAATTAAACTGCTAGTTCTCTGTAGGAGACATCCTAACCCAGGTCCTCTATAGCCTTTCATCTGCAGTATTGGGCATAACAGAAAAAAAAAAATTATTAAACATGCTAAGAAGAAGTAAGAAAAGGTGACTAATAATTGAGATAAATGTGTTAATAGGGGCAGACTCAGGGATGATCCAGGTATTAGAGTTAGGAATCAGGGACTCCAAAATAGATAAAGAAATAAAGATCAACTAAAATAAAGTATGTCAAAAGAGAAGTCAATTCAACAAAAATAATCAAATCAACATTCTAGGACTTCATCACACAATATCTGGAAATAAGAACTGAGTATGTTTCATAGCTCACTGAACATAGCAATAGGGTTAGTAAATCCAAACTAAAACAAAGAGAGAACACACACACACACACATATTATATATATGTATATATAAAACAGAATTTAAATATGACACATGTAGATATACTTTAAAAAGTTATAGGACATGTGTACTTGCAATACAAATAAGAAGAGAGAAGGAACTAGGGAGAGAAAATATATGTCCAAGGAACTAGTAAGAAAGACTATTCAAAATCTGATAAAAGACATCAGCTTGAAGAATCTCAGTGAAAGCCAAGCTAGTTCACCAAGAACCTGTTCTCTTTTTATATAGTAGCTCTCCAGTTAATGAGTGTAGGCAGCTTGGAATTCCTGTGGTTCCATTGTAGTTTGTAGTGAGTCCTGTTCTTGACAATATCACTAAAAATAGAATTGCACAATAATATCTCAAATGATCAAAAAGCCAAAATATTTTTATGTGCCACCAGCTATTCAGCCCTCAAAGATGCTAAATAAGTGACTGAAGGATAATTTGTCATTCTCATAAAAGTGACACTCCTTTAATAAAACTCTGATAATTGATTGACTACTTTTCTCCTGGTTTCCAAGCATTTCAATGGATATATTAGTGAATAGTTTTATTGTATATTTTATATAGAAGATGTAGAAAAATTTTAGATATTCAAAACTTTCTATTAATATAAAAATTATATATCTGGGATAGACTGGCATAAAAAGCATTGGAGCATGGAATCCTATTTGAAAAAATACCCCAATATAATTATGAACTTTGCCACATTTAGTTAGTGAGGGTATATAAGCCCCAATACCCTTCAAAAATTATAATAGATTAAAGCACTTAAGATAGCTGTTTAACACAGAAAAATTAAAATAAAATATAAAGTCATATGAAATGTACAGGGCCGCACTGTCTAATGTGGTAGCCACATGTGGCTATTTGAGCTCTTGAAGTCAGTATTTTTAACATTTTCTGTTTGCCTCAAAAGAGTATCACCTACAGTTTATTCCTACAGTGGTCATTTGGTACAGTGTTCATTGGGCAAAATATTATTACTGACTTTTTATGTTTGTTATACCAAATATACCACAAATATCGTGACAATATGTTTTTCTTGAAATTTTGACAATTTTTGATTTATATATTTTGAGGCCTCCATATACTAAATGTATATGTAATTCCATATACATTTAGAACTCATATTTTCCTGCTAAATAAGAAACTTTTTATCCATTTAAAGTGACCCTTTTATAACTATTAGTGCTTTTATAACAATTAATACTAATGTTTTTGTTTTGCCTTGAGGTCCATTTTGTATAAGAATATATAGAAGTACAGTTTTCCTTTGGTAATGGTTAAATGGTATACTTTATCCTTTTACTTTAAACCTTTTGCGAACTCATGTTTTTGATGTATCTTATGAACAGTGAACAGTTATTTTTTATGCAATCTAACAATTATTGTCTTTAGACAATTCAGTTACTATTTAATGTAAGTGCTAATTTTTTGAGATTCACATCTCCTACATATTTCGTGTGCTTTTCCCCTCTTTCATTGCCTTCTCTGGGATTACTGTTTTTCATTTCATTTTTAATGTTTACCTTTAATGTGTTATTTTTCATCTTGGGAAAAAATTAACATCTTTGTTAACATTTCCTAATACAATAATAGTTACCCTAGAAATTATAATATGCCTCCTTGATTTATCAAAAAAGTAATGTTAATTGGTGCTTTTACTGATACAACAACTTAGAACACTTTAATTCTCTTAGTCTCCTCTTTTTTTATGTGGTATTTTTGTAAAATATTTTTATCATGTAACTTTACAAGATATTTTATAAAGTCAATAGTCATTTATATTTACCCACATGGTTTTTCCTTTCATTTTTTCTTCACTTCTTTACTTATTTCTGGTCTTAAATCTTGAACAATTTTCCTTTTGCCTCATAAAATCATTTTTTAGCATTTTCTTTTCTCTTTTATTTTTCAATTACAGTTGACATACACTATCTTAGTTTCATGAGTATGACATAGTGGAGAGTCATTGATATGACTTATGAAGTGATTACCCCAGTAAGTCATTTTATTGCAATATTTTTTACTATATTCCCCATGCTATGCTTTATGTCCCCATGACGTAACTTACAATTTGTACTTCTTAATCCCTTCACTTTTTTAACCTATCTCCCCAATCCCTTTCCCATATAGCAGCCATCAATTTTTTCTCTGTACCTATGAGTTTGTTTCTGTTTTGTTTGTTCATTTATTTTTGTTTTTTAGATTCCACATATGAATGAAATCATATAATATTTGTCTTTGACTTATTTCACTTAGCATAATACCAAATTGTCATGAATAACAAGATTTCAATCTATTTTATTGCTGAATAATATTTTATTGCATATATATATTTTTAGTTGGGTTCTCCTGATTGTGAATTCTCTCAGATTTTGCTAGTCTGAAAATATCTTTATTAATATGATCCTTGAAAAATGTTTTGCTGGTAATAGGGGTCTAAGAACATACTCATTTTTTTTAGACCATTAAAAATATGCTATTGAGATAGTATATCATATCATATTGAGATAATTGTGCTTTTCTAAAAGTTAATATCTGTATTTCCCTGGCTGCTTTTGAGATTTTTCTCTTTGATCTCCTACAGAGTTGCTATAATGTGTATATGTGTAGACTTCCTTTTATTTATTCTCTCAGTATTTGTTAGCTTGTTAATTTACGGCTTGGTGTTTTTCATCAGTTTTGAGTAATTCTCTGATATTATTTCTTCAAACTTTGTTCTATCAAAATTTATCTCTCTTCTGGGATCCAATTAAACACGTATTAAAAGTCCTCATTGTATTCTCTATGAATCTCTCTTATCTTCTTTGTTTTACTCATCTGATCTCCCTTTGTTGGTTTGGACAGTTTCTTCCGATCTATGTTTCAGTTCATTCCCTTTCTTCGTTGTTGTGCCTAATATGCTCTAAAACCATCAATATAATACTGTTAATCAAAAATAAGGTTTAGGCTGAAATAATGCAAAGGAAGCAATGCATCTTTGGCACTCATTCAGGTAGCAACCTAATCCTAAATTGTGCTCAGAATAACAAAGAAAGGCAGTGTTTGTAAAGGGCAAAACCGTAACAGCTATTCTCATTCCGGTCCTTTATGTAAATGAAGGATGTTGGCTTGGTCAGTTGGAATTGGTAGGCCCATTATGTAAATGGAGGATGCTGGTTGTCAACTTGGATTGCTTACTTTCAAGGTAAACACTAGATGGTCTGATCACTGTGATACGGAGGAAGTCAAGTCTGTATATGTCCACGTAGCAGCAATCATGGATCCAGGATGTGTGTTGTTCTGCTTTGAGCTGAGTTTAGCAGCAGGTCGGCAGCTTAACAATAGTTGTAACAACTGAGACATGAGACATGTACATAGGCCCTACCTCTTCAATGACCTCCTATTCCATTTTAAGTGACTCTCTTAGTAATGTTTATTCCATTTTATTTTTCCATTATCAATACATAATATTTATTTTTATATTTTCTAATTGTATTATTTCTATTCATCTTTTTCAACTCTAAAAATACTTTATACTTTCTATTTCCTTTCTGAGAGAGAAAAGTTAATATTTTTACATCCATAAGTTTCTTAGTATGGATATGGTGATTCTATTATTTGGAGAGAATATAGTCCATTTCTGCTACCTATTATTTACTTTGGTTCTCCTTCATGTCATTATGTACCATTGAATGCCTAGATTATTATTGATTGTGTTCTGGACTTGTTATTAAAAAGTCATTATTTTAAAAAACAATTGAGACCTTAGAATGATGTTATCTTCCTCTGAGAGGATTTATATTTGTTCCTGCCAGATACTTAAGAGACTATAAATTTGGCATCATCTTAGTCCATCTTAGCTTAGAGATTTATTTACAAAGCCACTCAGATGATTCAAATCTTAGCGGCTCTCTGGCAAGAGATGGTGTATTTCTCATTTACCTCCTCTCCTGGAGTGAAGCTCTTTAAGTTTCTAATCTGCATCCTGGGAGGTTTACCAGGGCCTCATGCTGGGTAAAATCTGGACCTGAATTTGCTTTTCCTCTAACTAATTGAGGAGATGAAAAGTATTCTTCAGCCTCTCAACTATCTCTTCTGGATCAGCAGCTAGACCCAGAGTAAAAATTGTACTTATAGCCAATTTACTCAACCTCTCTCTGTCTCAATTTTCTCTTATGTAAAAATGAGATAAACAGGACCTAGCTCCTAAGATTGTCACAAGGATTAAATGAGTCAACAATATAAAACGTAGTGTCTAATTAGGGCAAGAACTTAAATTATTATCTATCATTATCATGGAAGTAATTTTGTTAGCCCTTAAAATTAGTACTATTGCCTGGAAAGCTGCCAATAAATCAGACTGATTTATCAACTTTATTCCACAAATATTTATTGAATAATCATATAGCTTAAAGCACTTGTCAGGATAAACATGGGAAGCACCTATCTCTATGGATTTTATAGAATCGAAATAAAAATTAACATGCAGAGTTATGAGGTCCAGTTGTGGAATTATCAGAAAAGACATCCAGACATTTCTTGATCGAGGGACTTCTGAAAAGTTTGTTTTCTTAATGCCATCCAAATAAATGTGAACTTTATATTTAAAGCCTTTGTTTTTTTTCTGGGGGAAAAGTTACTAATGAAATAATGCGATTTTGGTGGTAAGGCCTAAGTCAATTGCAACTGACTATAGTACACAAGCTAAAATAACTAACATTGAAATAAGATCAGTTTTTTTATTTTTAGTTTTGCAGTTTCTTTTGCTCCATTTTGCTAAGCATGAAAAAGTTGTTAAATAAATATCAAGTTAGACAAGAGAGTAAATGCCAACTCAATCGTTAGTTCAGATAACTAGGCATATTTTAAAGTCTTACATTAATATATTGTCACATTAAAAACTAAAGAGTAGTCTTAAAGGGATGGAAATCATCATGATTAAGGGCGATTTGGATGAAATGTTAACTGATTAGAACCAGATCCTTTATATCCTGGTATTAGGCATGGTATAATTTTTCATGCTGAGATGTTTTCTTCTGTAGAACTATTATCCGCTGAATATTTTGATTCTACTCTACATGCCATATTATCAACATGATGAATATTCCAATTGTCTCTGTGTAGATTGCCTCTTCATACCTGTAGTGAGGAAATCAGCATTCTTTGTTAGCAGAGCTCTGAATATCTACTTCAATTTTACAGTTAAATGAACTAACATGAATGTTTATGTCACCTGAATGATAATCAGAAAAATTATTCATAGATTCTTTTAAACTGTACATTTATTAAGATTTCTGAAATTATCATTTTAAAGTAGTTAACTTGTGAGATGCAGGACATTCAAGGTCTTCTATAATTCAGTCCCTCTACATGTTAGTAACTGAATACTTACATTTCCCCTCTGCCTTTCAGCGAACTTGCATTACTAGTAAACAAGGTCTAATATTTTTTTCATCACATCAACAGGGATAGAACAATGGTGAAGTGATAGAACTAGTCTGTCCAGAGTACAGGCACTAAGGATGGTAATTGCATAAAGAGAATTCAAAAACATAATAAATTCTACCCAAATCAGCCCTTGTTTTATTATCACCATGAATTGGCAATTCCAAATGTCAATAATAATAATATTCTCTAGCCTCAAATGTTAAGATAAGCTCTAAACAACTGCAGTTATTGCTGTATTGTCCCATAAAACCCGATAGCATTCTTTGCACCTTGTTAATGACTAATATTGTTTATTAAATACATACAAGTTCAAGTGAATGAAATAATTTTCTCCACATTTACCAC
>CM053512.1:29577388-29624171 GCA_028627145.1 Eidolon dupreanum | reverse complement strand
ACAGAATACCTGTAATTGTTATGTGTTCATATATGAGATAAAACATTTCTTTAACATTCTCATGAGAGTAAAGAAAACCTCATGAAACTGGTGCTTTATAAGACTTAAAGATTCTTTTAACATAATTATTGAAAATTGTCACTGTGACACAAGGTTATGTCTAAGTGCATGTAATCTTTGAAAACCCATGAGAGAGGCTCTGATGTGAGTCAGGGAAATTAACGAAATTAAGAGTTATTTGTGCTGAGATCTAAAAGATAGGAAAAAACTACATTAGAAGGGAAAAGGTAAGTATTCCAAGCAGAGCGAACTAAGTGCTGCGATGTGCATTTGTAAGGCCCCTAAGATGGGCTGACACAGCTGCAGTGCGGAGATTGGAGGGAGATGAACTAGAAAGTCGGTGGACCATCGTCTCAAGAAGATTTGTCCTAGATTCAATCTGAAATCACTGTAGTGTTTTAAATAGAGGAGATGACATCATCAGATTTATGTTTCAAAAAGATCCTCATAATTGCAATGCAGAAAATGGATTTCAAGGTGTCCATAGAGGTAAATCCTATACAATTAGTGATAATTGTTGTAGTTCAGAAGAAAAATGGTGTAATACCTTCTACTGGAGTGGTAGAAGTGAAGACTGGAGAAGTGGCCATTTGCAGATCTTTTTGGGAAGTAGAATCAGTGGGTCCTGTTGATTGATGAAGCATAGACTTGACAGAGGAAGAGTAATCAAGGGTGATCTCCAGGATCCTTGCTTGGGAAGCAGCATGAGTCATGGTGGCATTTCTTGAGATCTGAGACTGTGGAAGAGGATGAGGTTGGATGAAGAGATATAAATACCCTTTAGCATTGAATTCCAGGAACCTTAAGCTTCTATTCTCTGTGCAGTATCTTGATGTCAAAAATAATTTTGAAAGTATTTGAATGAAAGCCTACATAGTCCAGCCTTTACTTGTGTTCGAATGGGAATCATATCACCCTAGGTTAAAAAGGTCTGTGAGACTCTCATTAGTACATGTTAATAGTTGTGCTTACAATAAAAAAACAAAATGAAAAACCCCAAAGAATTCATGAAGCATAAAGGACAAATGATAGCAAACTGAAAAATAAAAAGAAAGAAAGTAATATATTGTACCTTGTCTGTGCGACCTACCAGGCCCTCCTTGTTCTTTGCTCTTATTCTCATCTCCTCTGTCTACCTGCCTTTTTTTTTTTGGTTCATTTAAAAAAAATTGTTATTTCCTTCAACTAGATTCTCATAAGTTAATTACCAGATAAAAAAGTAAAAACACATTGAAGTCTTGATGAAGATTGCTTAGCGTAGACCAGCAGTGTTTGACAATCCCTTTTCACCACATTCTGGCTAGTCCTGAGTATTTACTCCAAACCATCTGTGTTGATCTGGTAGGTAAAACATTACATTTTATTTTTGTTTTGATTTACGTTATTATGACTACTAATGATGTTGACCATTTATACCTATTTCTTAGCCATTGGTTCTATCTGTTCTGTGAATTTAGGTTTTAGTTTTTGCTATTTTTATTGAGAATATAGAGGTTTTATTATCAGTTATATTAACTAATTATATATTAATATTTTTCCATTGTTTTATTTTTAATCTGAAATATTTGCTCCACAGGAAGGAGCCATAGACCTCATTATAGTTATGTTTCAAAAAAATTAATTACTTGCAGTTTCCTGGAATATACCATGTTGTTTCTTATCTAAGTGCTATTTTTTTCCCTTTTTGACAATGCTCTTCCTAATTCCCCACTTGACCTGTGTTATTGATTTCTATGCTATAAGATCAAGCTCAGGCATACACTTCACAGGGATGTTAGAGCCGTCTCGTCTGTTCTTCCGTTGCATAGCATGACTTCTCTTTTACCATGTTGCATTTAAGACATAGTTTTATAATCATCTGTTTATATTTCTGTTGGCTTCACTACTTTGTTAGTACATGTATCTTACTCAGGTTTATATTCTTAATATTTAGCAAAATAGCTGTTTTACAGTTGATATTTATTACATTCTCCAAGGGAAATCTCTAAAATAACGTTTCTCTCCACTACCTAGTTTTGAAGAGGGTGGAAAACAAAACTAAGGTAAAGGCTAAAGCCAAAATATTACCTTTATTACTAAAAAGTTTACATTGTTGGGTGCTTATACATGCAGGCAAATGGACCTACTTCTAAATTAGAAGGACACACCCACTCAGTCACGGGCAACACAAGACTGGGGCAGATTACTGTAAACTCGTAGAGGAGATGAGGCAAGCCGGCCATTAGACTAAATGACCTTTATTCACAGAATAAAAAGACCTTGAATGGGAAGAATCGGTCTATTAACAGGGCTCAACAATTGTATGCTATGTACTAACTGAAAGCAAAACAGTGATACTTGCCTTGGGAAAAGTGAAGACTTACATGGGGGACAGGAGTAAGGTTCCTGGAAAAGAATGATATAAGGATATCATCACCATTTCATTCTAAAAGGTACTATTAATTTAAAATATGCATTAATATATTAAATATTAATTTCCTAAAATGACTTTCATTCCCTGCATAAATTGAATTTCTTCAATGGTCCCTCATGTATAGCAGATGTAACCTTCTAGGAGGCTGATGTTTAGAGTAATTATTCAATTTTAAGCTGCTTCACTATTTAATTTTGCGTTTTTCCCCTCCAACAATGTCTAGTTTCTGTGAGCCAATAGGGAAATTGTATTAACAATAAATTAATTACAAAGGCCTAAAATTATAAACCACAGCAAACTTATTAGTTGCTTAGCTAGTAAGCAAAAGCTTAATTTTGGATCAGTTAACCCTAAATGAAATGCATAATTAATTTTTCATATGCAATGTATTTAAAATGTTACCAGTCTAAAATATTTTTCTCTCATTCAGTCTTTTATAACTTCTCTCAAGCATCAAATTATGTTTGTTATTTATATATTTCTTAATATTTCTGTTAGAAAAAAGTAAAATTTTTATTTTAGATTGTAATTGACTAAAACATTTGAGTAAAACCAACTCGGTTGTAAAATTTTAAAATATGACATTTGATGCATCTCACAGCTGGAATACTGTGGTTCAGATAGGGGTGTTCTTAATGATTCCCAGCACAGCCACAAATTTAACCTCCTATACAAAGTCTGTCTTGAAAAACTCTCCTCCGCTCTTCTGGAGACTGGAGAGAGATTGTTCAGAAAACCATTTGAAGATAGAGACATTGTCTAAACCCACTATTTTGGCTGTCAGAACTGCAACTACCACAACAAATTCTTCACTTTGAATGACGGTGACCAAAAAAAAGTTTCTACTTTCTTAGTTGCTGACACCAAAGCATAAAAATGAGATAAAAATACACTATATTAAACTTTTGTCTAGCTTTATTTTTTATTAAAATGATAATCTATAACAAAATTATGAAGATGTTTCTAAGGTGGTATTAGATAACCTTTAAAATGTCAATAGAAAGGAATTCATGTATATTGCTCTCATTCCAAAAGACATTTATATATAAACACATGCATATTAAATAAATGTAAAATAGCTTTTTGAAGCACCTTTAACTATATTGTTGGAGAGATGCCACTAAAAAGGGCTTGTGGTAGCAGAGTAATTTGTGTGAATGAAATTTCTAGGTATTAATCCAGATTTTTAATTTTAAAAGATCTTCATTTTTTTTTTTTAAAGTAAGGTGTTATATAGAGGTGCCAAGGTTAAAAAAAATAAAAAAAGAGAAACCAACTGCCACATTGAGTAATACCACACACACACAAAAATTGAATTCCCGGTGAAAACATTAGGAAGCACACTATTATAGGGGTTCTATCGCAGAAGCTATTGAAAGTAAAAATGTCTGTCTTTAACAGACTTAATATGAAAAGAAGTCAATATAAAAAAATAAGCTTCTAAAAATAAACAAAGAGTGTATTATTTTTTAAAAAAGCTTCTAAATACATAGTAAATTTTATTTGCTAAACATATCCATCTTTTTATCATTGAAGATGGGGCTTTAGCTGTTCCCCAGGAAACTTTAGAGTCTGGTATAAACTGTTATATAAAAGAATGTTCTTTTAATGATGGAGCTATGTGCTCTTTGTATAATGGATTATAATACTTAATCTTCCTTAGTCTAAATATGATCAGAGTTAATTTTTACTCATACTAACTTCTTTAAGTTGGAGTTTTATTCTTCTTTATCAAAGCTTAGGGAATTCGTTTAAATTTTACAGTTGTTATAGAAGTAATACATGCTCAACTTGAAAAGTCATAAACCACTACCACCAGAAACAAAGTAAATCATTAACCACAAGTCAAACAAACAGATTGTCACATAAACATTTTATTGAAAAACACTACTTGATTTTCCTATGTATAGCTTTGCATATATATGTCATTAAAAATGTTCATGCATAAATCCTTGGTAGCATTTTTAACTTAATAAATCCTGTACATTTGTTTGTCAAAAAATATTCTGGTTGAAATGAAATTCGATTGCTGTAAAATACACAATTATTCATTATATCAATTCCTTATTTTTGACACAAATGTTGTTTCCAATGTCTTAATTTTTAAAAAAATTATTGCAATAAACCATCTTAAAAAGTCCTAGCCTACATTGTTATTGAACCTGATTATTTTTTCTTTTTTTCAACTTTTATTTTGAAATAATTTTAGACCTAACAAATTTGAAAAGTGGTTTAGTTTTTCCATACATCCTTCACCAAGGTTCCTCTAATCTTAAATCTTAGATAACCATACGGTATCAAAACTATAAAACAGACGTTGATATAAGACTAATTAACCTACAAATTTTGCCATTGAGTTGTTCTTGTTTTCGCATTATTAGACTGAATTTATGAATTTTCGACAAAAATATTGCTGAAGTGATGCTATGCCATTTGCAGTGCCTTTTGGAGGAATGTGATGTCAAAATGTTTTATTTCTGTCAATGTTAACTGATGACTTGGGTAAGATAATGTCTGCAGATTTCTCTACTATAAAGGTAGTATTTTCCCTTTGTCACTAATAAGTACTTTGTGTAGACATATTTGACATTGTGCATATATGTTATTCTCATCATACTTTCGTCCACTAATTTTAGCTTTCAGTGTTTCTTCTTGTCTGCAAACATATTGAGAAGCTTGTCTAAGGGATATTTGATAGTTCCATCATTCCTTTGACATATATTAATTGCAATTCTACTGTAAGAAATAGTTTTCCCTCTCACTCAATTATTTACTTATATCAATATGGACTCATGGATATTTATTTGAGTCTATTGGTCATAACTTAGTACTATTATTTATTATGTATTTGTTCCTAGAATTAGCTTTTGATCATTGAGAGTTTCAAGTGGTGTCTGTGTCCTTTCAATAACTTCCCATCATCTTTTGAACACTTCCTTACTTTCTGATATCAGAATATTCCAGATCCATCTTATAGTTTCTTTGCCCCAACTCTAGGATCAATAACTACTTCAAACTGAGATCTAGACCTGTCAGCAGACTGAGCTATGAAATAAAGCTGTGTACACTAACACCAGCCTACCTATGTCTGTATATTTATTTCTGAGCCTGTAAATCTGTACCTATAATTAAAATCAGGAATTCATACCGATATTTCCAATTCCAATGCAACATTACTGGGTTCATTTTAGCCTCTCTCTTTCCTTATTTGTAAATTCTTTTTCTAACTATGACAAACCTGGATCTTAGCTACAATAAATTTACATGTTTGTTCAATCCTAGTAAACATATAAAGTATTTCAGAGTCACAAACCAAACCAAATATGAGAAACACATTTACTAACTAGAGTGCAGTGCCTATGTACGTACTGTTAGTTCTTGTCTTTAGTATTCTAGCATGCAAAATATTGTTCTCCAGATATATTTAATACTATTTCTTTTTTCACCAGTTCTTGGTGAAACACAGAAAGATTGTAGTTCCATTATTCATTCATAATTTAGTTAAATTCAGTTGTTACTGTTTGTATTCTATTTTCAATTCCCCCTGTATTCTGTTGATTTCAATTATTTATTTTTTGAATATGTGAACCATTAACCAGTAGTTTGTATGAGAACTATACAAAAAGATATGTTCAAAGAAGTATAGTTATCAATCATCTCTGTAACTACATTCTTATTTCTCCATTAATTCCACTCCATTCCCTTCTGTTTCTGTAATATCACTAACATCTGTTTTATCTTTTTGCATTTCTTTGTGAAAATGGGCAGATACATTTTTATTTTATTTCTTTGTTATGTAAAGGGTAGTATACTAGAGTTGTTTTTGTTTTTTGCCTTTTTTTTTTTTTTTCACTTAACAATATATACTGAAGTTTACTCTCTGTCAGGTCACAGATAGCTTCCTCATTCTTTTGTAGAGCTGCATATTACTTCATGGTTTAGATGTATCATGAGTGAGTCCCGCATCCCCATGTATGAGCATTTGGAGCTTTCCTACTATTGTGCAACTGCATGCAGTATTGAAAATGTATAGCCTTTTGTGTATACATTTTCTAATTTTGGAGGTATATCTTTGGAATAAATACCTAGAAGTGACATTGCTAAGTCAAAAGTTGTTTTTTTTAAGATGGGGATTTCTAGAAAGCTCTATGCTCCATTTCTGAGTCAAGTATACATTTTAAAGACCTTTAGCACCTATTAGCAAATACCAACCTTTCTGAAAGTTGTATGTCTCTAAGCACTACAATTTACCCTTGAACAACAGAGTTCTGAACTGTGCGGGTCCACTCATATGAAGACTTTTTTTCAATAAATATATAGTCGGTCCTCTGTATCCTTAGGATTAGCATTTAACCATCTGTGGAAAATAACAGTATTTTTAGTCCATGGGTGGGAATCCACAGATGTGGAGCGCCTACTATGTGCATGTATCTACCCCATTTTATATAAGGAACTTGACCATCTGCGGATTTTGGTATTTGGAGGGGTCCTGGAAGCAATCCCTCGCAGATACCGAGTTTTGGGGGAGTCAAAGCTATACTTGGATTTAACTGGGTTGGTGCCCCTAATCCTCTGCATTGTACAAGGGTAAACTATACACTGAATTGATTAAATGAAGTAAAGAAGCCAGACGATTAGGTCTCTGAAGAAATTCTGAAGTTACTAAAAAATTTCAGAGTTAAACTGGGTAATTGGAATGTAGAAATTGGAATGTAGAAGAGGAGATCAAAATAAGAGAGTTTTTTTTTTAATAGAAGCAAATAACATTGTTAACACATCTGCACTATTTTAGAGGGTTATTGGTAAGTACTTCCCAATACTCATATTTGCTGAGTTCATTAATTATTTTAAAAAAGAAGAGGAGGAGGAAAGAAGACAGATAGAAAGTTAACTTTTAAGGTGACAGTTCATCCAGTATAAAGGTTAATAATTTCACTTTATAGTGCAGGGAAAGCAAGTTATTTTTTCCCTAATATTATTAAATGCATAATAAATATTTTAACATTTTCAAAATATTGAAATGTGAGGTTGCTAATTTGAGAATATTAAAATACTGTCGGAAGTTGTATGAAAATCATATGAGAAAAAATTGAGTTGAAACCAAATTTTCTAACCAGAATACTATACATTGATGAACATTTTAAATTAAAAGTCAGTGTTTTTTTTTTTTTTAAGTTTGCTGATAATTTTAATAAACGTCACACATACATACACTATTATTTTCACACCACCAAGTGGAACTCAATATCCCAAATCTAAAGGCTGGTTCTAAAATTGGAATTTGATTAAATGAAATTAATTACCCATGAAATATCTTTCTTAATAAAATACACATGAAGTTTTATTCTTCCATTATATACCAGTCTTTCTACTAAGAGAATGATTTGTAACTATCATTTCTGTTTTCAATAAGAACCGATAATATTATCCCTGTGAAAGAGTGAGGGAATAAAAAGCTTAATTCCCACTAAAATATATATTAATAATAATACAGATTTTATATAAATACTTGAATAGGTTTTTTGTTCACTTGTCCTGTTTTGTTTTGCTTTATTTAAAAAAGACATTTAAGATTGCAGGGAGTTCTAGATATTGTTGTATTGGGGTATTTGGGAGATACTTCACAATGTAATTGCTTTTGGAAACCCAATGCAATGTGGTATGCACATACATTGATCCAGATCATTTAAAACACTGTGGGGAAGTTTAGGTTTTAATACGGTATGATCACACTTAAATGCAGTGATGGATGTTATTGTTGTGATCATTTTGCTTTACAGACAAATATCAAATCATAATGTGGTACACCTGAAAATAACATACTGTTATATGTCAGCTATACTTTAACAACATTGAAAAAGAAATTATTTTAGGGAATTTGATTTCTACTTGGTGCACAGAATATTTTCTTTGTGTGAAAGTTGGAATGTAGTGCTATAAGCTTCCTATTGGCAAATCAACACCACCACTGAGTTTGTTCCTCAGAACCTGGCTTTTGTCAACTGAACCAGTCACCACTTCGCTTACATATACAAACATAGATTACCATCCATTTCAATCCATGTTTTCTTGTTATTTAATTTCATTTCCAAAATTTGTTTCAATTCTAGATGGAAAGTTTTTTTTAAATATATATACATATATATGTATGTGTATGTAAATATATATGTGTATGTGTGTATATAAGTACATAAGTGTATATAAGTATATAAGTGTATATATATATACACACACACACACACACACATACTTATTTGAAACAACTGTTTTTAAAGTGTAGTCTAAGGATTCCCCAAAGATTCCCCATAACCTCTCCAGGAGATTTATGAATTCAAAACAATTTTTGTAATAATAAGAAGACTCTTTTTGTCATTTTTATTCTCATTTTCTTCTTCAACTGCTCTATTAAGGTAAGATTGACATACAAAAAGCTGTAGATATCCAATGTACAAAACTTGATGTGTTTCCTCTCATTCTCTTATAATTAATTGCTCAGTTGAATTTGCCAGAGGTCACATGAAATGTGATGACATCATTATTCTAGTGGCTGTTGGAATGTGTACCTGTGAATTGTTGTACTTTTTAATGTTTCTCCATTTTACTTTTTAGTTAGTAAATATTGGTAGCTATAATTCACACAAATAAAGGCCTTTTGGGGCCCTTGATGATTTTTAAGAGACCAAAATTTTGAGAACCATTAATCTCAAATTTTTTTAATAGCATTTAGAATAAGGTATCACATTTTATTTTATAACCAGGTAGTAGCCTAAGCACTACAAAGCATATTACTTACAGCAGAATTGTCTCCTAAGGATGATGGTTTGCATTGTGGCAGTAGGCTGTTTGCTTTCTCAAACTCAACTCCGAGCATGAACATTTACAATCATATAAAAGCTTACATACGTGTTCACAGTGTAAAGTTTTTCACAATTGCCTCTGATTTAAGCATTTCTCCATCACAATGATAACTTAGCAATAAACTTTTGGCTTCCATTTTGGAAAAGTTCATCCCCATATTCTCATCTAGAGGCCTTACTTTTCCCTCATGATATTTTAGCATATTTTGAGAAACAGGACCTAAAAAACTGCTGAAATGATATGGATCTTCCTTTTATCTTCCTTCCTAATGTAGAGTATATATGGCTAACATAGAGAAGGTAATACATTTCAATACTGCATAACAAAATGTCAATGATTAGAATTCTTAGTTAAATATTCTACTGCAGAATAAGCAGGGAATGAATGCAGAATGTCATGGGGAATACAGAATAGTAAAAAAAATAAAAGCACCTTTCAGTTGAACAAGAGAAAAGAGAATGCTGGCAAAGAAATCTAAAACATTAACTCTTCTTAGATTCCTGGCCTTTAAAGTAACACTGCTTCCTCTTAAAGTATCTCCTACCATTTGAGATAGTTTCTTCCAAAAACAAAACAAAACACATATTTTGGCCTAATTAATTGATTTAACTAATATAACTGTATTTTTAAATACACTGCATCTATTTTTATTGGGTAAAAAGATTCTAAACTGTGGCAAATTACTTTTCCTATTAAACAACATAGAGTTAATTGGAGAAATTTGTTTATTAGTTAGACAATATAGACTCCAAAGGATTTTTTTTGATTGGCAGGCTTGAAATGCAGAGTTGCCTAAATTAGAATTTTTCAGTAAAATTTAGGAATCCATCAAGCCCCCAGGATCACTACAAGAGTTGATTCATTTAAGGGAAGGCAGGGGGTCAAGGCTCTTAGCATATCTTCAGAATTTTCTTTAGTGTAAAACTTTGAAGAATGTAATTAGCAGCTAAATAACAAACAAATAACAAAACAATAATAGTGATGATTGTGGAGTTTTAATTACTAGCTTATGTCACCTAAAAGTGATGCATATCATAATATTTTAAAGAGAGAACATTGGGTGAAATTATTCTTAGAATCCCCCAGCTCTATAGTTGTCTCTTAACTGTTAACACTCACAAGCTGGTAACAATAATGACAAAGAAATACTGAAAGATCCATTTGGTAACAGTTGAGAGAGAAGAAAAGGATTTTGCTTTTATTGTTACGTGACTATGTTCTTTGAAAATTTGTTGGGTATTGAAGAACAAATTTACTTCCAGTCTTCATCAAATCACACTGTATGTTAAAATCTGTTTATTTTTTCTTTTTTTCCTGTCTTATAGAAACTTTCTTTTTCCAGTCCTTTTAATTGCAAAATCATTGTGTCTGATGACTAATGTTCACTATAGACTTTATTCTGGTTGTGGAAAAAATAGGTAAATGTCCTAATGCAACCCTAAATTACCTTCTAAATTCTATTTTATGGACACATTATTGGAACCCAAAATATGTGAGCACTTGAAATGAGGGAAATACTAAGTAAATAGTACAATATGAATAAAGCAAAATGTAAATTTAGAGGTGTGGTATAATTCTCTAAAAAAGTTAATGGAATCATATCATGAATAGGCATAAACACTTTATAACTTGGTAGGCTCTGGAATGAATGTGTTTTTTGTCAGGATGTTATTTGTAGCTGAACTTGAAGGCAAGTCAGTTGTCTGTCACTGCAGATTGACTGGAGCACATTTGAATGAGCTAGTTTTATCAATCAGTTGCCTGTGTCAGTTATATCTGTGAGATATAATATATTCACTTAAAATTTGTCCATTAATTTATTAAATAGTCATTTACTGAATAAGAAAAAGCATGTTATGTACTATGAATAAAAGGTAAATAAAATAAAGTTGAGTTGTGTTCAAAGTGTTTATATTCAAATCATGATATTTAGGCTTGGACTTGTAGAATTGAAATTTAATCCAATTTTAACAAAGTGAAAAAAGGAAGAATATTCCTTTTAAATAAAGGCAGAGAGATATAAAATTACCTGGTGCAATATGGGAATGATGAGAAAAAATGGATCATTGGGACTATATAACAATTGTATTTCAAGATATTTGTGTCTCACTTATTTTTATATTTCTAGTCATAAGCAGAATAGATATGCAATAATTATTCTGTAAATTAAATCAGATTGGATAAGGTTTAATTTAATTTAATCATATATTTTTAAAGTGATTTTTATTCACCAGTAATTTTGTTCAGTGCTTTCTGTTACTTTTAGAATTTAATCTTTACAAAAATCTTATAAAATATTTCACTTCTCCTAGAAGTTATAACAAACAACTTCCAAGAAAGCTATTCAATTATTTTGTTATTCTGTTGCTCCAGGACTAACTGATCACACATCATTAGTAATCAATGAAAATGCCTGGAAGATACTAACTTAATCAGATAATTAGATACATATCTAAGAGAAATAGCCATCCATTCAAATATTATACAATATTTGAGTAATTTAAAGAAGTGTTTTGTATATTCTGAAATTTGTTCCAGTGGTGCAGTAGAGACTCATATAATAGCAGTGTCTTCTTTTCACGTATCGTGGATATAACTCACCTTTAATCTACAATTATTCTTTATCTTAAAAAAAAATTTATTCATGTGGATTTTTTCTTTCATAGTCCTCACTTTTCTGTTTTTCTAATTGTATTCTCATCACTCCTTCTTTACATGCTATGGGGATCCAGTGACTTCAGGTTTTCCAAAAACCACTTGTGTCTCCATGACTCTGCCTTTGATCATACAATTCACTTTTTGGGATGAGGTCATCCTGTCTCTTCTTCTCCGTCTTGTAAACCACTCCTTATTCTTTCATGCTCAGTTCTAATGACTCTTTTTCTGTGCAGATGTCCTTAACTTCCTCAGCCAATGTTAGCCATCTCACTCTGGGCTCCATAGAAACATACACATGACACCACTGTGTTAGAGTAAATTGAAGACACAAATTACTTAAGAGCCAGAATTATGTTTAACTGTTTTTATTTTTTTGCCCTTTTTGTTCATGAGCTTTTCACGTGGGGACCTGAAACTTAGAAGATATGCAATAATCATTTACTGAATGAAAATAACTATTTTATATTATAATTTTGATTGGATGAACAACTTTAGATTTGTGGCTGATAATTTTTCTACATAGCTACTCTATTAATCTTCTCTATAAAGTTATCTCTGAAATAACTGAAAAAAGAAAGCAGTCTCCTCCCACTTAATCCGAGGAGTAATTATTTTTCATTTTCTATCATGCAAATATACATAATTAACATTAAACCCTCTTTGGGATTACATGAACGTATTTATTTTGTATAATATTCTCTTGATTTGAAGGCTATAAGTGTTCCCATGACCTAATATAATGCATATATGTGTTGTTATAGACACACACACAAATACAGATATATATATCTTGATAATGTAGCCAACAAATTACATATGTGCATATATACATATCTATGAAATTGATTATTTTTGCTAAATTTATTAAATTATTTAGTCAGAACCTCAAATTTCTAACTTACGTGGTACATAAAAACCACTGGAATAAGATGAAGTTGAGGGAAGAGAAAGGACAGGAGGTTATAAGTGATTATAGTGAATGAAGAAAATGTATTTCACCATACATGTTGGTAAGGAGCAGTATATATTTATTTCTTTTTTACTTATTAATAAAATGTCTTTTTAACTTCACCTGTGTTTGACATATTGAGCTGTATTTTGTTGGAAATCTAAAGATTATACTGATAGATTTTTCTCAGTTTCACCCACGTATTTGTATTCAAAGGTATATATCTAGTGAATAACAAAACATGGTTAAACTGTGACATACACAACTATAATGCAAACTAGAGCTAGATTACTACATACATGAAAGCTGTATAATGAAATATGATGAAGTAGGAGAGTACTTCCACTTTTAAGACTAGTAAAAGGTTCATGAAGTTGTATCATTTAAGGTTATTTTATTTATTTATTTATTTTTTACTGATCTTTCTCTTTGCTGATCACTGTAATAGAAAAAGGAAACTGGACAACAAAACAAAACAAAACAAAAACTGTTTAAACTCTCATGAAAATCATATTCTAGAGGAGAACAAAAACTTGATCATGGATTTTACTTAAGTAATTACACATGTGCAGAGACATTTGACATAAGGGGAAGTATAAAATGGTCAAACCCTAAAAGGTAGGAAATAATCCCAATGATCATTACTGTAGGGAGATAGTTCCAGCAGAAGAAATCACCTATCAGAGTTACACAGATGAAAAATCTTGGGGTAACACTGAATAACTGGAATCATAGTCACCCTTTAACAGATAATTTATGACAAAACACAGGACAAATGAAAGAGGAAGTAAGGCTGTCCTTAAACACATGTGTGTAAGAGGGTACGCATTGATCTATTTAATAAAATAATTCATAAGAAATCAAGTACTGAATGCTTACATCTTCTATTATTCTAATTGATAAAATTTTGTATTCCCTTCAATGAAAGGAATTAATCATTTGGTAGAACCTAGAGGGCAGAACAAAGAATAATGAGAATAAAGTTACAAGGAAGAAGATAAGTCAGATTATGGAAGAATTATATCAACTCCAACTACACAAAATCGAAATGGCTCATTTTAGTAATAGTAGTAATAAGCATCTTTTTATGATGTTTAGCAGTTTACAAACCATTTTCACATGTACTATCTGGTATTTAAAAAACAAATTGATGGCAGACACTATTCTTACTATAAAAAAGTTAAAACTCAGCTCTTTAATTCAGTAGAGAGTGTCAAGATTTTCAAGGTGGGCAGAGTGCCAGAACACTCCCACATCTCAATATTACCTACGAAAATGATTCTTATGAAAGGCCTTGTGCTTAGATAATACCATGAAGGACTTGGTAGTAAGAAATCATTGTTTCCACAGCCTAGCCAATCCTTTCAGGAATCAATCCTGTCAGTTTCGTCTTCTCCACTTATAGGTGAAGGAATTAGATTTAGTTAATTCTCTAAATAATACCTAGTAGAGATGGAGTAAAGACTTACAGAACTAATATTAGATCTACAACAGAATCATTTTCTTGGCACTGATATAATTCAAAAAGAAGGAATACATCAATCACTGAGGATTTTTTAAGAAGAGACTTAACTATGAAATATGTTGGACATATAGCTTCCTTTCAACTGAGAAATCAATAATTTTATGATCCTTGAGATTTAGTGACAAATCCCAATCCAATGAACAGTTAAAGTGTTTTTTCATCGGTATCTCTTATTTTACATTTATATCTCTTTTCCCATGTGTTGAAAATCTTTATTCCTACCAACATTAACAGATTCACTTATTTTTACCGGCTTTTCAAGCTACATAAATGGCATAATGCCAATATCATAATACCAATATTATTATTAAAAATTAAGTAAATGAGTGAATTTTCAGGCATATTGCAACTCTTTTTCCTTATAAGGCATTTCATTTAGGAATTCTGCATTCAGAGTCACTTGGAACAATTTCATTTTTCTGAGTGATATGGTACCAATTTGATGCACAAGTTTATTTGTTTCTATTTGTTTTTAATTTTGCAGTGTGCTCCTCCCTCTTTGACTTACATTTTTGAATATGTAAAGTATTTACTCTGTAAATACATTGCTGGTAGGAATGCAAAATGGTTTAAGCCCTATGGAAAGGAACTGGCAATATTATGAAGTTTCATGTGTTTTTATCTTTTTCCCCAGCAATCTCAACTTAGGGGACCCCCCATCCTAAAAATGAACTGCAAAACTAGCTGATGCGCCTAAGCTTCCATGTTCTTCAATTATAAGAGAAAATGTAATATATCAGGTTAAAGTCAATAGAGAGAAGGCTAAATAAAGTAATGCCAGGAACATATGACTTCCTTTTCCCTACAGCTTTGTCAGTGGAGCATGTTTTCAAACTTTCATGTTTTTGCCAAACCAATGGACGAATAATAACAGCCTTGTATTGTTTTAATTTGCATTTTCTTCAGGAGTGAAGTTGAGCAGAATTTATACAGTGGCCGTTTGTATTTCCTTTTTTGTTTTCTGTAAACGAGTTATTCTAATTTTTAGTAGCTCTCTAAGTACTCAAGTAATAGCCCCGAGTCTATGAAATAAGTGCCCATATTTCCCTCTTTTTTTTTTCATTTATCTTTTGATGTTGCTTATGATAATTTAGGCATGCAAACACTTTATTTTTGTGTTTTTATGATGCATTTGAGTTCAGCATTCTTTTCTTATTGTTTCTGGATTTTGAGTCAGAGTTATGTGGCTTTCCACACTGTCAGATATGAATCCGAGGCCATCTTCTGCCAGGCATCCCAGATTGCCCACAAATAACTTCAGACACATGAGCATTCCCAGCTCAGATTAGGCAATCAGTAAATCCTCCCTCCTTAAGCTTGGATTTGTGAGTGATAATAAATTTTGAATTTAACCACTTAATTTTGAATAAATATTAGCCAATGGGGTTGGTTGGTTATGCAGATAAAAGTGAATCGATACTAGTGCACAGTCTTTCTAGTAACATTTGAATAAAGTCCATTTATTGATTTGTTATGTCATCTTTGTCATATATTACATTCCGTAAATATTTGGGTCTATTTGTGATTTTCTATTCTTTTATACTGGTCTTCCTATATGTGCTCCATTCATAATACACATTTGAAATATAGAGGCTTTTTAAAACATATTTCGAATACCTGTAATTGCTTTCTATAAAATTTCAGAGCAATAAAACTATGATGGAGCTCCTATTTTTGATTGAATAAATTTATATTATCTGTTGGAATGGAATGAGAATTAGAAGGCTTTATCATTTTTATTACCCACATTTATAAAATATTTAAATAAATCATAAATAGACAACTTATAGGAGAGTTTTGTCTAGTGAAAATATTTGTTAAAATCATGAACTCTGAAAGAAAAGAGGGATAGGACTTATAAAATTATTGAAACTGAATTATGTTTTCTATCTAAAAATATTGAGTTAATAATATATTTCTGTTTAGAAGATGTGATCCGAGGCTTCCAGGTATTTCAGCTGATGTGTGGAGAATATTTTCTCAATATTTTGGTCTACAAAAAATAATTAATTAGATATATCAATTTACTAACCAGAACTTAAAACTTTGAAAAATATAACAAACAATATAAAACATGCTGGAAAAAGAAACTTCAGAAAAATACTAAGACTATAATTTAGAGATATCTGTAGATAATACATTAATTTAATGAATACACAAAAAGTAGTTATTTGCATATGTTGCTTTTTTAAATATGTAAATTTCACTGAGATTCAATTTGAATAAAATAAAATATACCTTTAATTACAAAAAGAGAAATACTGTATGATTTCAAGTACATAAGTACCTGGAGTAGTCAAATTCACAGAGATAGAAAATAGAATGGTAGTTGCCAGAGTCTGGGGGTAAGGAGGAAGGAATAACTGTTGTTTAAAGAATTTCACGTTTTCAAGATGAAAAGAGCTCTGGAGATGGATGGGTGATGGTGATGTCTGAATAATATAAATGTGCTTAATGTCACCAAGCTGTACATTTAAAATGCTTAATATGATAAATTTTATATTATTTAAAAAAACTTAATAAAAAACAAAATACACCCATTAAGTATATGATTAGATAACTTTTATCAGTTGTGTAGAATTTTGTATCAACTACCACAATCAAGATATAAAATTTCTCATCCCTCCTCTCCCTCCTGAAAACTAACTCCTCTTCCTGTACAGTTAGTTCTCTTTCTTAGCCTTGGGCAATTTCTGATTTGCTTTCTAAAGCAGATTATTCCAAGACATTACATTAGTGAAAATATATAGTCTGTGTGCTTTGTATCTGACATCTTTCAATCAGCATAGTTTTCTTTAGATTCATTCACATATTTTCATGTTACGGTAGTTCTTTTTATTGCTGAATACTATTTCATGGTTAAATATACCACCCCTGATGAATATTTTGTGTTTTTTTTCAATATTTGGATTTATAAACAAACTTTCCATATACCAAGAAACAGAGTTTTAGATTGTTAAAAAACTGGAGAGGCAAAATCGGAGTATTATGCATCTATTTTTTTCTTTAGGGCATTTGATTAATTCTAAAGTTTTGTACAAGTAAGTGGCGAAAAATCTAAGAAATAAACCTTAGAGAAGTTGAGCAGATGTTTCTAGAATCCTTTCACTGCTTAGGGAACAAGAATTAGCATTTAGAACCTACCAGTTTGAAGGGCCAAGTGAACACACAACTAAAAGCTCCAAGGCCCAAGAAATAAGGTCCTAGAAATAAGGCTTGCTATCCAGAGACAGACCATTACTAAAATTGCAACCTAGCCTCATACTAGCTCAGCCCATAATTTGATTTTGGTGGCCTGCCCTTACTCTATCTATCTACCAGGGAAGGTATTAAACACTCTGTAGAGGAAGATACCATCTTCAGCCTTAATAATGCTGCATACATGGCTGCCATTCAGTGATAGTTTTATATAAAGGTATGACAAGAAAAGGGCCATAAGACCAAGCATCCATAGTTAAACAGAAAAAAAGATGTTAAAGTGATACAAAAACTGGAGTGAATAGACAAGATCGTTAAAATTATAAAGATTAATAAGTTCAAGAAGTAGAGGAAAGTGGAATAACACTTTCTATAACTTTATGAGAGATTGATTGATTAGCCAAATAAACTGTGCAGAGGATTGGTGAGTGGGTAGATGAAAATAGTAGAAAATATCCAAGTTGAATCAGAGAAACAAAGTAATGGAAAACACATAACAGTACATAACATAAAGTGTCTAATATATATGTAATGGGAGTACTAGAATGAAAGGAGAGGGAAAAAAGAACAAAAGCAATATTTGGAAAGATAATGTCCATGGATTTTCCAAAATTAGTAAAAGACTTTAATATGGGATTGAATAAGTATGGAAAACCCATGTGGATAAACAGAGTTGATCCATCACACTAGAACTGCTGATTATCCCTGATTTTAAAAAAGTCTTAAAAACAGCATTATAAACATATTATCAAAATATTAAAAATATCCCTAACAGTTGACTTTTCAGCAGGAAAAAAATAGAAGCCAGGAAATAATGGAATGACATATTTAAAGCTGACAAATTATCTGAAACCTTGAATTCTATACTCCAAGATATCTTTATAAAAATAAAAGGGAAGTGAAGATAACATTTATAGTCAAAAAAAGGATAAAATTTGTCCCTAGCAGAGCTGCACTAAAAGATAACACTAAATGAATGCTTGTCAAATGGAAGAAAAATTACCCCAGAAAGATTCATGCAAATGCAAGAAGAAAAGAAGAGCAATGAAAATGTTAAGTACTTGGGTAAATATAAATAAATATGACTGTAAAATACTCTCTTGGGGTTTTTAAGATATGCAAAATTGAAGTGCGTGACAAGTAAAATTCAAAAGGCAAATAAAAGGACACATAGAATGAGAGCTCCAAGGTTCTAATGTTTTTTGGTGTCTCAGTTTTTTATTGCTGCATACCTAATTACCCCAGCACACAGTACTTAAAACAATAATAAACATTTATTATCTCAAAGTTTCTGTGGGTCAGGAATTTGGTAACAGCTTAGCTGGGTGATTTTCACTTGGGTACTCTCATGAGATTGCAATCAAGATGATGGCCAGGATCATAGTCATCTGAAGGCTTGACTGGGTATGAAGAATTATCTAGCCAGCAAATGTGTGCTAGTTATTCATAGGAGAAACCTCCATTTCTCACTATAGATCCCCTATAGGAGGGCTAGAGTGTCTCATGGCATGACTTGCTCCAGAACAAGTCATCCAGAAGAGAGCAAGGGAGAAGCCATAAGGTGTTTTATAATCTTGACTTGGAAGTCATTTACTGGTTATACAAGTCATCCTTATAATGTGTGAGAGGGTGCCACAAGAGGGTATAAAAACCAGGAGGCTATATTGGAATCTGGTAACCATGTTGAGAAAATGGTACACATTATTTATATTATTTGTATTAGACCACTTTGAAACAAGGATGCATGTTGTAATCTCCAAGGTAATCACTAACATAAGAATAAATGAATATATGACCAACAGGCTAATAGATAAAAAGTGGGGTTAAGAAAGAAAGAAAAATAATGCTAGTACATAAAAAGAAAGCAAATAGTAAGATATTAGAATAAATCCATCACATCAGCAATAACATTAAAGATACATCAATTAAATATAAAATTAAAAGGTTAAAATTGACGAACTGTATTAAAATGATTTATATGCTGCTTACAGAAGACCCACTTTGAATATAATGATATAGGAAGATTGAAATTGCAAGAATGTAAAAACATAACATGCAAATGCTATAATATTTTAATACAAAATGCTCTTTAAAATAAGATTATTAGACTATAAAGAGAGATTTAATAAGAAAAAGAGTCAATCCATTAGGGAGATATCACAATTCTAAATCTGTATGTATATCATAAAACATTTTAAAATTATAAAAATGAAAAGAGGCCATAACTCAAAAAGGAGTACTGAGAAAAACAGGGGGGTGGGGAACATTAAGGACATAAAAAATCTGAACAACCAATAAATATACTTTAGCTAAGTAACACGTGTGTGAAGCTTTAACAGGAGTGTGGCAAGACACTAAGGACGCCTGTGACCACTGTGTTCAGACAAATCAGGCATTGTGGAGCTATCCAAATGAGAACCCTTAACTGGAAGTAGAAGAGGGTGAAGATATTGTATTAGGAGAAGGTATAGGTAGCAGGGTTAAATGGGAAAATAAATATGGTACAATCTTAGAACATGTTCTGTCAGCAAGGTGGCATGGTGAAGAAAAGTCGGCAGATGTTGACTTCAGTTGTCTGGGAAGAAGCTAAGTCTGGAGGACACACTCAAATACAATGGTTTTCTATGCACTTTACTAGAAACTCCCAAGAATTCCTGGCAGGACTTAGCATTGCTTTTGTGCTTCTTTCATATGAACTAATAAACAGTGATCTCCCGAAGAACTTATCTCATTCAAAGATGAATATATTTAAAAGGAGCTAACAGAAGATCTACATTTTAAAGAAGAGTATAGATGAAAAAAGGAAAAACACATGGCAGACAAAGAATATTGACTAGAAAAATATTGTTCAAAGTAGGTAAAAAATATGAACAAATATGTTGTCCTAAATTAAGATAAAATACAATGATTCACTATTTTTCTTGAGGAAAGCTCAGATTTGTAATAAGGAAAGATCAGTGAAACAATAGGTAGCATAAAACTGAGCTGTCTCAGCTCAGGAAAATGGAAAAAAAAATTTTTTCTCCATGAGAATTATAGCCACATTGAGAAAGTACAAACAGGAGAAGGTATATGACTGAAACCATAGGAGGGACCATAAAGGGCACATAATGAACTACCAACTCTGATGAAATAATGTTCCTCTGATATAGAAGTTACTTATGATACTTCCACTTGTTCTTCAAATTAATAACTCTGCTCTAAACCAACCTTCTTATGCTGGATTATTCTTTGTACATCCCTTTGAGTTTGTAGGAGTATACAAGAATATTTCAAGAGCTCGATGTATATAACCTTCACAGGAAAATAAAGCAATTGGAATTAAAATTTTCTCCTGAGCCAATGGTCTCTCATGGGTTGGAATAGTATGAATAAATTCCACATATTCAAAATGCCAGGCAAGTAAATAAAACTAAACTTTGTAATTTAAGTAGACTAGGTTCTACAGCACGATATTTTGAATAAGTCCCAGCATGTATTATGGACATGTCTGAAGTAGCCCAATGTAATTTTCTAATCATTACTTCAGAACTGGCTGCCAGGCTGAAAGCACAGAGTCTAGGATTTTCTTTTAAAAGCATTTCTAGAAACACTACCAGAAATGTTGCAGAATAGGAATGCTAACTCCATTTGTTATTTTAGTATTTAAATTTAGTTTGTCAATAGCAATATTTTATTTGTAAAAATTTGCCAATAAGTAAAATATTATGTGACAAGCCTGTTTATATAACGAGTTATTTTCTTAGAGCAAACTCTGAGAGTGGCTCATATGTTAATCTTCAAAAAGATAAAATATGTTTAATAAAATTTAAACTGCTACAAATTCAAGTGCAAGACATCAAGACAGTACATAATGAAAAAATAAGAGTGGTAGCTAACATTATAAATAGGTAAACATTTAGCTTTACCTTTCTTGCTGGCATTAATTAAATGTAATAACCTTTTATATAAATTAAAAGAAAGTGATTCTAAATGATAATAGATAACCTTATGTAATAATTAATTTTCTTATTTGTGTATGCAGTAAAAAAATTCACTATTGCCAACAAACGCATACAATTTTATCATCATAAATTAACATGAGTCAGTTATTAAGATTCAATATTTTACTAGATCTTAGTAAAATAAGTAACCTTCTGACCTTAAGAACCTGAAATGATGAAATCATGCAGAATGTCAGATTCACAGAAAATAATGGCTGGAAAAAGGAGTGGATTTTTTTTTCTATTTAACGAATACTGAAAAACATGTTGCAAATAGTCTATATCTTTTGTTAATGTGTAAATCTCTCACGTAAAACAAGGCACTGTCTGTGTAGGCTGGTGTATGGTCATGCCTTTTATTGGGAGGAGCATATGCATCCAAGTGCACAGTAGCACTGTTTTGTTTTGTTTTGTTTTCATTTTACAGTGTCTTCTTGTGCTAACTGGAGATTTTTGTGATGCACTCTGTGCGGGAAATGCCTAGTAGGAGTCCAGACATTTGCAAAGGGGATTTCTGGCCAGCTTATTATTCACTATCTATGCTAGCATTTGAGCTTTAATTTTATTAAGCTTAAATCCCCTCTGTTCTGGTTTAAACCAATATTTGCAGGTTTTAAAGCTGAAAGTATAACATATACAATCTGAAACATGTAGTTTTAATGTATTTTGTTAAAGACTCCATGGAGGGTTCAAAGTTGAAAGATGATAAAAATAGAAGTCAGGAAAATGTCTGCTTCAGGAAAAACGTTTCAAGGTCACATTTATTTATGCTGTCATTTCCATTAGAATCATTAACATAATGCATTTTAAATGATGTACTCTTCATTTAACAGAAGTTCCCATTATTGTTGAAAGAAAAAAATACCTGAACTGAAAGGATTATATTTTTAGAGCTAACAAGTATTATATTTTCCAGAACTGTCAAGCAACGTAGCCTTTTATAATAAGCTGTAATGAGTTGCTAGAAAAACAAAGAGCTCCTACATCATTAAAACCCCAAAGAATGTGTTTCTCTGTGAAATACAGAGTAAGAACAAGGGTTTTACTATTATCAAAGGTACAAGCATGTCATGGGAGAGTGGGAACCAAGACTAGAGGAGGGTAGGGAAGATAAAGAATGAATACATGAAAAGTAGAGAAGGTACATTATGGTTCCTTTGGCTTTTCTTTCCACTCTATCATAGGCACTTTTTACTAAACTATAGGATTTTATGAGTAATCAAAGTCTTCTATTAATTACATACACTCTGATCAACCTATTAATGAATCTTCAATAATACAATCACTAAATCGACAAAGCAGCAAATTAACAAATTAATCACCTACTTTTGGTAAGGCATTTGCTGACTCTGATAACAAAGACCATACACTGATGCAGAAGGCCATATGCAAAGAGGAACTCTCAATAGTGTAGCATTGGCAAAGCCTCCCAGAGTGATCATTTTGAAACAGACCACACATTTGGATTTTTTTTTTTATTGTGGTAAGAATGCTTAATGTGAGATCTATCCTCTTGACAAAATTTTAAGTGTACAATTCAATGTGGTACAGTGGATAGAGACTACACAACTTCACATTCACAATATCCACATACAATTCAAAATTTTTCTATGTACAAAGAACTATAAAAATGCAACCAATTCTCATGGGAAAATGTAATTAATAGATGCTAGCTGTGAGATGTTGGAACTATCGACAGAAACTGCTAATCCGTTATTCTTTTATACAAGCAAAAAGAATTAGAAAATAAAATTTGGGAAAAATCAATTGTACAGTAATACTAAAAAGGTATTATAAATTGTTTTTCAGTTGTATGGTAATGGAAGGAAATTAAACTTTGGGTGATGAACACACCATGCAATACACATATGACATATTATAGAATCGTACACTTGAAACATATAATTTTTTTTACCAGTGTTACTCCAGTAAATTTAAAAAATATGACTTTAATAGCTCAAAAATAAAATAAAGTCATTCTGAAACTTACTTTTTTTTTAGGATGGGTAACATTTAAAATGACAGAGTCTAATATCTTAAATTCAAGAATTCTGATTTATGTATGCAGATGACATCACCTTATGCTTATAGTAAGGGATTCAGAGTACTGTGATCAAAGGGACTTCTTGGGGTAATACAAATATTTTCTATTTTGATGGTCATAGTGGTTACATGGATGTACACCTTCGTTCAAATTCATAGAACTATACAGCTCAATAAATCTGACAGCAACAGCAACAAAAAACAAAATGTCTATGAATATTTCTATCAAAAGACATCTAATACTTCTTTATAGAAACTAAAATTCATTGCAAAGAAATAACGAAGAACTAAATAGTGCGAAGATGCATTGCATTCATGGATTAAAAGACTTAATGTTGGTAAAATGGCAATTATCCTGAAATAGAGCTAATCAACAACATAATTCCTGTCAAAATTCCAGTAGTATTTTTTGCAAAATTTGCAAGCTGATTCTAAAACTTATATTAAAATGCAAAGAATGTGCAATAACCAAAATAATTATATGTTTTATATGTAATATATGTAATATGTATGACAAATATATATAATTAAAATATACGTATTTAAAAACAAACATGATTGACTTACTTGACCCGACTTCAAGACTTACTCTAAATCTACAGGAATCAAGACAGTTTGATATTGCTAAGAAGAGAAATATATAAATCAATGACACATTTAGAAAGTCTGGAAATAGACCTACCCATATGTGGCCAATAGATTTTCAGCAAAGATGCCCAGGCAACTCAGAGGAGTAAAGAAGGCCTTTCAACTGATAATGCTGGATTAACTAAATATCCCTTTGGAAAAAAAAGTAACATTCCTCAACACAATAAAAAATAACTTCAAGTGAATCATTGACCTAAGTGTAATAATTAAAACTATAGAAATTCTAAATAAAGTTGGGAAACCATCACACTCTTGAGGTGGGAAAAGTTTCTTCTATAGAACTTAGAAAGTAAAAAACATAAAAGGAAAATTGATAATTGGACTTTATTAAAATTAAAATATTTTCCTCTTTGAAAGATACCATAAGGAAATAAAAGGTAAACAGTTAGGAAATAATATTTACAACATAGATATGAGACAGAAGATTTGTATCCAGAATATATGAATAACTTTATGGCTCAGTCATAGAAAAAATTAGTTCTCATGGACATGCAAATTAAAACCACAAATTGGGATAACACCACATTCTAATTAGCTGGATTAAAAATAAGAAGATAGGTCAAATCAAGTGTCATTGAAGCTGTTGTGCAACTGAAACTTTTACACACTGCCGGAAGGAATTTAAAATAGCTTATCATTTTGGAAGGCAGTTTGGAATTTTCTTAAAAAGTGAAGCATACACAAATCAAGCGATGCAGCTTTTCAGTTTCTATTTATCCAAGACAAATGAAAAGACACATCTACAGAAGACTTGTACATAAATATTCTTAGCAATTTTATTTGTAGTAGTCAAATATGCAAAATAACATAGATGCCTATCTTAGGAGAAAAAATAAACATGTTAGTATATTCATATACGGGAATATTAATAATATAAAAAAGTGAGCTATTGATGCATAGAATATTCTGAATGAGTCTCACAATGATTATGCTGAGCTAAAGAGGTTAGGTTAAAAAATGTGCATACCGTATGATTTTTATTATATATTCTAGAAAATATATAGTGACTGAAAGCACATTAACAGTTGATTGAAGATGGGGCAGGAGGGAGGAATGAAATACAAAGCGGTACAGAGAATTATTGAGGCTTGATGAAAATGTTCATTGTCTTGATTGTGATAGTTTCTTTGATGTATACACATCAAAGCTGATCAAATTATACATTTTAAATACGTATACTTTATTGTACTTCAATTATACTACAGTAAAGTTAGAGGATATAGGAAGAAAGATAGATGATAGATTGATAGATAAGAGAATGAGAGAAAGAGACAGACAGAAACTGAGATTGAAACGGATTCTGTGGAGAATAGTAAACATTAAATGAGATGTAGCTTTTTCTCTCACTTTTTTTTTTTTTTTTTGTCCCATAAGGATGCTAATATCTGTACCAAGAGATATAACAAACAAATTCAAATAAATTTTCTAGGAAAGTGGAGGGAAAAATAACTGCTTTAAAGTCGAAGGAAGTCAAATTTACTTTCATCTGCGAAACTGATAGTTTCATGTTAGAAAGAGGCACTTGAGCTTGGTCTTTTTGTTTGGGTAGAATTTTGACAGGTAAATTTGTGTAGGGGAGCCAAGTGTGAGTAGAGGGATCTCTGGATAAGAGGAGATCAAAAACAAAGCTATAACATCAAGTGTTGGTGTGTTACAGCATTCCAAGTTGTCCTTTATAACTCAGGCACAGCATGCCTGTATTACCATTAAGGGAAACTGAGGTCATCTCATAAATATTTGTTAAAAAATACTGTGGCACACCTGGTTTGGCAATGAAGGTTTTCTAGTATTTCCTCTCAAAGCTGTGTTGTTAGAAGTATCAGCTGGTAAGAAAATGCTATGTGTAACTATTTGGAAAGGTTATAAAGATGTTGCATTGCTGGGAATGCAAGAAGGAATGAATATAAGGTGTAAAAGTAACTTGAATAGGTCTGGGAAATTAGATGTTAGGATGGAGAGAGTTTGTCTGACAAGAAGAGGAAAGGTAAACCTCAAAATTTAATTTTGGATGACCTAGAAAATAGTAATGCTGTTGACAGAGTCAGACATTTGAATGAAACATCTTGTTTGGTGGAGAGAAGTAGGTTTGGGACAGTAGAAGGAAGAAGACTTTGTAGCGTCTAGATAGATACATAGCTTAGTAGAAACTTGAGGGAAAAGTCAAAGCTGGGGGTATTTATTCAGTGATATCTGTGTACATAGAAACTGTACTTGAAGATGTGACTGAAACATGGAAAATACATTTCATATGTGAGTTTTATCTTTTTCTGTCTTTTTAAATATGCTTCTTTTCCTTTAATTTTCAAAGAACTGGTAAGTAAGATTTTCCTAAGTACAAAAAAAGAGATATATAATAGGAATTTTAGAGAAAACAACCTGACAGGTTTCAACTAATAATGTTATTGAAAACAATATACTATATTTAAAGATAGCTTAAGATTGTTTTGCTTTAAAATTTCTCTCTGAATGGAATAACATCAGCCTCTTAGTTCAGATTCATCTGATGTTACAGTGGTGTGGGGCTTATAGTGTTTAAAATATCATTCCTGTGGCACATTCAGTGTTAGGTTTGTTAATGGCAGCAAAAACTACCTGCTGTCTCATAAAAAACATAATCCTACCATCCCATTCTCATCATGACTGTGAAAGACAGAAATTGTTGGCTTTGTTGAGATATCTATAGGAAGTTAAAATACATAATCATCACTCTATAATATCTAGGTCATTTCAAAGTTAACCTACATAGGAAAAGAGAGTTTAAAGAGACCACTTGTAAATTCTTTCCCTGTTTGAGCCACATTGAGCAGAGACTTAGCAGCTGAAGGGCGCTGACATTACTGTAACATTCTCAGAGCAGGACAGAGACAGATGGAATAGAACATACCTAGTAGGTTAACTGCGACACAGATAATGCCTCACTCAGTATAGAAACTATGTGCAAAAATTGAACAACGTATCCTTTTATAAATGTGCTTGCTATCTTTAAAAGTATACTTTTGATGTAGTTTATATCAAGGAAATAGAAAAGGCTGAGCATTTAAAAATATTGTACAATATCTTGTATGAATATATTTGTTTATTTCCATCTCAGTCCATATAATTTCTACAGAAAGAAAGAGGGTTGGGGGTGGAAATAGAATAAGAAAGTGACCTTGATTTTTTTTTAAATAACAAAAGTATTTTAATACTCTTCAAATCATTACATTTTCATTAAGGTCTTCAGGGTGTAGTAAAGATAGT
Organism: Eidolon dupreanum; assembly: GCA_028627145.1. Lineage (NCBI taxonomy): Eukaryota > Metazoa > Chordata > Mammalia > Chiroptera > Pteropodidae > Eidolon > Eidolon dupreanum. Next base: position 29,596,596 of record CM053512.1, on the reverse strand, counting down.
TATACCCATCTGTAACTGACAGTCTGTAGCTCAGCCTCCAAGGACTTGAAACCATTTACAGATTTTAATACTGCAATTTAATCTTCACTAGCCTAGACAGCATCACTATTCAAAGGGGAGTTCTAAACTTGAAAACAATTTTCCAACTTACGAAGCAGCTATGATTATATAAAGACCGATTTGTTGATTTCTGCAGTCACATTACCACTGTCAAGCAGGTCGCTTATAAAGTAGGATGGGCAGGAATACTGTTTTACCTTGACAAAATGTGTTACACATTGTAGGGGCAACCTTTCACCATTTCTACAAATAAATAAATGTGCACAAGTATAATAACCATATATTCTTATAATACCTACTGTGTATAAAATTAAGAAGATAAATTAGAAAGTTCTTTGTGAGCTTGTGGGAATTGTAAACATAAAGGATTAAAAGTGAATTATTAGTGCAAAGGACAAATGCCTGGAAGCCCAGAGCCTATGGTACTGTGTGGCTTTAGCAAACACCTATATCTATCTGGGCTCTAATTTTCTTGTTTTCAGGTAAAGTTTGTGGCTGCCTACGAGCATTTTCAATCATAACATTTACAACCCCAGTGATTCTAAATCACTTTATGTAATAAAGGTATAAAATGGAGTAAAGAGGATAAGTCAGCAATACTACTATGAAAGAATAGGATTTCTCCATTTTCATATACTTGCTGCCAGGGGTAGAGATAATATAAACAGCCCTGCGATGGATTCCATGACTTATATTTCCTCTCCATCGGCTCTTAGCCTACTTGTTCCCCTTTGATAGAGGTTGATTCTTGTTTCTTTTTTTCAGAAAGACCCTTATACTTCTTAGCAATGAAAATTCTTTAATAAATGGATTTTAGAAAATTTAAGAGTGTCTTTTTTATAGTTAAGTCTGAGTTCTGGGTCATTTTCTGCAATGTCTCTGATATAGGAGTATAGCTTCATCCTTGGCCATTTCTACTAACTATGACCTAGGAGAAGATGTACCTCAGTCATCAGGACTATAGATTTTTAGGTCAAGTGAGCCTGCTACTCTCACTTTGTATATTGTAGAGTATGTCTTATATACTTTTATCTTTTCAAACTTGCAGAAGTGATAAAAACCATAACTGTGAGGTTATGCAGAATTAGGAGAGAAAACTTTCTCAACTTTAGAACTGATAGAGAAGTGTGTCAACACATCAAGGTCTTCAGTGTTGTTAGCTCTCAAGGCAGCATCCTGGTGACAGGTGAGAAAGCCAGAGAGGATGGAAAAGAGAGAGAGCTGTTTTATATATTTGGAGCAGACAGAAAGCAAAACACTGGGCCACTTAAAAAAATAAATAGTAGTTCATAATGAGATATGGTCTCAATTTCTTTTTTACTCACAGTCTAAGGAAGGTGAAATGTATATCTTATAAAAGTTGCAAAAATGGAAAAGAAGGTATAGGTGATTAAACCAAAAAGGTCTTCATAGACTTTAAAGCAAAGAACTTTAAATAGGCCCATCTATAATGAAATGGTCTTTTCAGGGAGGAAAAGTATGAAGTTGACCTCTTTGGAGGGTGAACTGAATCAGATACTTGATGGTGAGCTGGAGTTAATCACTTTTAAAGTCCTTTCAAAAATTTGAACCTATTCCTAGATCCATCCTTGTTAACTGGGGGGGGGGCAAAGATCCCAGCTAAAATGAATATTCTTGCTAATTAGCATTTGAACAAATAAGACTTTTTGATGACATTATCCTAACTAGTACTCAATTATGCTAAATTCTTTCCATTTGAAGAATTCAAGAATATCATTAACTGTGCCAATTATATAATATCCTATAGGATTTTGAAAATGCTCTTTTTTAACTTATTATTATTGGGCTATTATTAATCCATTTAGGTAAACTTAGAATGTATTTTAGCAAGTTTATACACATTTAGCTATTGCAGTTATTTGATTTTGTTCTGATTATTATTAATTACCATTGTAATTTGAAATATTACTAAATAGTATTGCAAAGAATTAGTTTTTAGATATTTTCTACATTTCAAAATGTTTTCTTCGTTAAAAAAAAATTGAAAAACATCTTAAATAGACATATTAACCAATACTGAGCAATTTATCTAAATTGTGGGGAAGTGTATAATTACTTCCTTAGGGTAAGTAATCTCCAAATGGGATTATTCTGTTATAGGGAATATATGTGCAGCATTTGGATACATATTACCTAATGACCTTCAGAAAAATGTAAGTAGCCTATCAACATGACATGTGAGCACCTATTCAGCACTGGGCATTATCATTTATTATAATCTAAGAACCTGTAAGCAAAGAGAGAACATTTTAAATTTGCATTTATTTTCACTAGACACCTTGAATATACTTTAATATGTTTACTGACTATTTGTAAATCATACTGTAGAAATTTCCTGCTTATGCATTTTGTTCATATTTCCATTGTTATCCAACTTTCTCTTAGTTTTCCTCTATTTTCGTGTATATATATATAAATTAATATTTTGTCATGAAATTTTATTCTATATCGTAACCCAGTTGTTTAATAACTTTTATGAATTGAGCCATTATATCTACATTTATTTAAAAATGTCATTTTAATCAAACAATTCCCATGGGTAGTTTGATCCATATGTATTCTTTTCTTATTGTTTATATTTAGAACCAGTTTGCTATCTATTTGGATTAGCTATATTGTTTGGATTTTTATAAAAATCGACTACTTTCACAGAGATAAGCAACATGAGATATAAGCAACATGGAATATTAAGACAATCTTCTAGGTAATTCAACCCAAAACAAAACTTTTTAAAAAATATTCACACAATTGAAGGAAAAGTTGATTTGAAATTCAGATATTATCACTTACTAATAAATATATTTCTCAAATTTGCACATTCAGTTTTGAAACTTTTCACCATCAATTATGAAAACAAATTACAGTAATAATTGTTATATTTGTTCAAGTTTCAGCCATATTAACAATTCCAGTTTTACAAATTCCAAAATTAAAAATATATGTGGAGAAGTAGGAAGATGGCGATGATGTTTTTAAAGGCTGACTTCGTGAACAAATATCTATAGAAAATCCCAGATAGCCTTAAAACTGAATTTTATCAAGTGTATTTCTGAGCACAGAAGAATGAATCCTGAAAATAATACCTAAACTTTTAAAACAGTTGGCAGGAACAAAATGTACACTGAGATTTGGAAAGGAGAACATTATCTTTACTTGTCATAAAATGTTCAGGTTAATGATAGCATCCTAACTTCAAAAAGATAATCAAAGTGAAATTTAATATATTTAAATTTTTTGTTATAATTTTTGTTATTAAACAATGCATATGTCAGCATTCATACTTGCTAATTGAAGCAGAAACTAGAGTTAAGTCAATTATATGGATAATTCAAACAAAAAAATCTCAGTTAAGCTGAGTTGCAATTATCTATTTCTTTAAAAAAATAAAATTATGTTTCTTTGCTTACATATTTATAAAAAATATTAACATATCTAAATTTTCATTTAACGATCGTCTGTTAAAGCAAGAGATCTGAAGAAACTAAAACTTTTAGCTGACACAGAGCAGAGAAGACAGTCTTAAAAGAAACTGCTTCAAAGAAATTAAATAGAGGATGTATTTTAAAGGGTTTGAGGGACAGAGGCTCTCCGAGGACAATTAGCAGAATTTGGGGATAAACTCCAAAATGTTGTGATTAAACACTTTGTCATGCAGTTTGCCTCACAAGAGCATGTTGGTTGCTGTGTATAGGATCAAGTCCACCATAAAATGTGTGAACGGTTAATTCTTAGTAACTTAGTTTTAACTTAGGACCAAATGGAATTAACTGTAGGAGCCAAAAGGGGCTTCGTTCTCATCTAGTTCTCTCTCCTCATTTTCCATCTAGTGGGTATGTTGAGCATTAGAAGGTGGGGAAGGAACCAAGGGAGGTGGTGGTGTCGAGAGAGGTCCCTGCTAGTGTCAAGAAGGAAAGGAGTGTGCTTGAGCAGTGAGTGCTCCCAGCTGGGACCTCTACACTGTCTCCCTTTATTTATTAATGGACTAACACAAGGCACATCCTAAGTTCTGTTGGTTTTAGCTCTGGCATCTAAGTAAAGCGTATTGTAACTGATTTCTAAGATGAAATGATAAATGCCATATCTCATATTATTGGACTCACTCAGCTCTGTGTGAGTCCAGTAGTAAATAAATTTTATTTTATCTTAGTCCCAAAGATACTATCATAAATGAAAAACACAAAACAATGTTACTGTGAGGGATATGGGTTCTTAGAAAATAATTAAGGTTAATGTTAATTAAATCAGTGAAAGAAATCTAAATCAATTTTAACGTCCATCCATGATCATTCTGTGTTCTGTCTTGATTAGCAAAATTAATATTTGCTTATTGATAATATTGAGGTTTGGATGGTTCTTATGAATGATATTCTCTACCATTTAGTCCCCAGTCCCAAATATAACTTTTAATATATCACAGCAAATATATTCTTTTTCAAGTAATAACTGTGTCTCTTCTTATTGATTTATCATATTGACCTGTAGCGTAACAGGCAGTTTTATCTATTTGGTACTGAATTAGATAGAAAAATCACTCAGTCAGCACTCCCCTCACCACTAATATGTCCTTGCATGCACATATATACTCCAGCACTCTAGTGTTCTAGTAGTGGGTTTGTCTACTATGCCATGCATGGAAGAAGGTATTTTGCAACTGTAGATGAAGAAGGAAAGTTAGAATTTGGTAACGTTGAGTTATGGGTAGGTAATAAAGGAAGCTAGGAGGAAGAAAGGGAGAAGGGAAGAATAAATTATTTGGAAAGGGTTTGGTCTTCACTTGACCCTTTAAAAAGTAGTTGCAGAGATATTTGTGAAAGTCTGAAGTTGTTCTTTGTGTGTGTGTGTGTGTTTGTGCAAAATGTGGCACAGAGGTTGTTCTTCTCACCTACTTCTGAGCAGAACCCAACTCAACTGAGCATTAAAATGATGATTCGCATGAGAAGTACACCAATGTCACTCTCTTGACAAAGGCATCAGCATTTCAGTTGGGGGCAGTGCCATGAAACTGTACACAGCTTACAAGGGTTTTGAGCAGGAGTAGAAACAGAATTTGAAATTAAAAGTGCAGTTCCATGTACATTAGCACCCACAAAGTGAAATCTTTAGATATAATTCTAATGAAATATATACAAGACCTAGATGAAGAAAACTATAAATGTCTGATGAACTGTGTGAGGAAGACTGAAGTTTGTAGCAATGAAAAATATCACTTGTGTCATTTACTTCATCCACACAAAACTGTATTAACCATTAAATATTTAATAAACTGAATCTGTGTAACTACTACTTTTCACTATATTATGTTCTTAATAAACTTCATATTATTTTTATATATGTTCTACTACAGAAGATAAATGTTCTACTACAGAAGAACTTTGAAATCTAAGCACTACTAGAGATCATTATAGAATGTTAAAGTGAGGAATACCATAATATTGGAATACCTAAGTCTGTAAGATCTACATAACAAAATCATTTATTTTTACTATTTCTTTAATTTTGGCTACACAAACCATATATTTATCACTTTTTCTCATTTTATTAAAAATTTTTTACCAGTTATAAATATGCATTTTCCTTCACTTATGATCTCCAAAACAATAAAAAACAAACAAAATCGAGAGTTGTGCAGTATATTAAAGTAAGGCTATGAATTTAGATGAACTAGAATTGTGGAAGGAAATCATCACAATCTGAATCATCAGAGAATGCATTGCTTTGGTTTTATACTATATATGCCTAAACTTTGCTTTATGGCTTGATAAGGAAGAATATTCTCAGAGAAATAAAGATGCAGCTAGCTGGAATTGATGGTAAGAAGAAAATACAGGCCAGTTTGGTCCATGGACATGGCCGAGGATACAGTACTCTTAGTTATGAGAGCACACTGGGATCTGAGTAGCCAAACTCTTTGTTAAACATCTCAGCTAATAAAAATCACTAAGTCTGCAGTTCATGACACCCTCAACAAGCCTGATTCCATTTGATCTTGGAAGCTAAGCAGGGTAGGGCCTGTTTAGTACTTGGATGGGAGACCAGGTGCTGTAGGCATAAAAAATTTTAAAAAAGGGATTGTAAGCTGACAAGGTCCTTGCAATCCGTGAGGTCAAACAAGGGTTGCCTTGCCTAAAAAATGAATAAATAAATAAAAATAAAAAATAAAAATCACCAAAAAATCTAATTTTAAAAAATGGACTAAAAGCTTGATTTTCAAGATCAGATAAATCATACAAAATTTTTACAAAAACTCAGTAAGTTAAAATATTCTAAAAGTGTCTAAAGGCTAATTTAGAAGTAGTTATTTTAGAAAGCTGAAAAGACAAGATAGCCAGATGATTTAGGCTGGCACTCCACTTATATAGAAAGCCAAGTGTATATGGTGACGTGTCTGTAATAGGATGGAGCCAGTTATTATTGCTATTCCAGCCTCTTTCTCATGTGCAGTCTTTTTTTTCTCAAATTCAATAACAAAATTTGCTTATTCACTTGTAACAGGTCCCAACTGCACTGAAATTGCAATCTAAGTTAATATTGGAAAAATTAGTTTAAGTACTTCAGTATAATTATATCTTAGTCTATTATTTGTTTCATTTCAGAAACTAGCATACCAAAGGAGCCTTTAGTGTGGTCAACTTTTATTTTTCCTTATTTACATTTATATTTTTGCCAGTACAATTGTTTTTAATACTTTAAAAGACTTATCAAACTTCTGCTTCCCTCCTTGATGGACTAACAAGGACCAGATGTGCCCTACCTCTTTCCACTTTTTAAAAATTTATTGGGGCAACATTGGTTAATAAAACTATATAGGTTTCAAGTGTATATTTCTATGATCCATCATCTATATATTACACTATGTGTTTGTCACCCAGTCAGATCTTCCTCCGTCACTGTATGTTTGAGCCCCTTTATCCTTTTCTACCTTCCCCCTCTTGCTCTGGTAGCCACTAAACTACTGTCTGGTGGCCAACTTTTATGATTCCTACTGACAAATACATGCTTGGAAATATTTTAATAATGAAACATAACATAAAATAATATGACATCAAGAATATTGAAGATTTGGTCATTTTAAGTATATATTGGGAGCCCTGAGTTGTTGGAGAGCTGGCTCACTCTAGAGCTGGCTCATGCAAGCTGGCAAGAGCTGACTGCACATCTCTTCCAAGACCTTGTTTAATGGCATTATCTGCATTGCTTGAAATCAGCCATGATAGAAGTATTTATACAATGGAAATCAGCAAACACTAAATTACGAGACTCTTCCTGGTTTACCAGCATACCACTGGTTCTATAAAATATTGTTGACTGATAAATCCTACAGTTTTAATTTTTAATGCTGTGAGATCAATGGTTATTAGAATATTTAAATTTTTATTTCCTGTTATTTTCTATTTTGTGATGACTAACAATGAAGCTGAACTTTACTCCCATGCCTCTACATTACTAAGTAGTTCATAATAGCCTTTTCCATGGAATTCATTTGGCAAAATGTTTTATACATAATATGCATATGTATATACACACATATTTGCATATTCCATGCGTTTAGACAAATGTATACTTATGTATCCATCGTGGTACTATACAGAGAGTTTTCATTGCTCTAAAAATCCTCCATAATCTGCCTATTCATCTGCCCTACCCTCCCACCCCAGAAACCACTGATCTTTTACTGTCTTAATAGTTTTGCCTTGTTCAGAATGTCGTATAATCGGAATCACCTAGGATGTAACCTTTTCACATTGGCTTCTTTTATCTAGTAATATGCATTTAAAGTTCCTCCATGTCTTTTTGTGACTTGAGAGCTCATTTTTCTTAGTGCTGAATAACATTAATTACATTGTCTGGATGTATCACACTTTGCTCCTTCATCTACTGATGGACATCTTGGTTGCTTTCAAGTTTGGGCAATTATGAATAAACCTGCTAGAAATATTCATGTACAGGTTTTTGTATGGACATAAGTTTTCACCTCTTTGGGGTAAGTACCAAGGAGGGTTGTTGCTGGATCGTATGATGAGTATATTGTGTTGTAAGGAATCAATCATCATACTGTCTTCCAGAGTGGCTGTTGTATTTTGCATTCCCACTAGCTCCAGATCCTCACCAGGATTTGGGATTGTCAGTGTTTCAGATTTTGGCCATTCTAATAGGTGTGTGGTGGAATCTCTATTGTTTTAATTTCCATTTCCTGTTGGCATATGAGATAACGCATGTTTTCATATGCTTAATAAATTATTGCAATTTAAGTTAAATATTAGTAAAGCAAGGCACCTATAGCAGCACATAGTCTTCATTGAATTTTATGGGAATATGTATTTTTATAAGATTGTGACAGTTGGTTATTTATCTGAAAAATATATCTCACAGACATTAATTATATTTACAATTGAAGTCCATGAAGTTTTAAATTGTTTAGAGACATGTAGGACTTTGCAGGTAGTATTCAGAACTCAAGTTTTAGTTTGCAGTTCTGTCAGATATGTTTTAAAAAAATAGAAAAAGAAAGAAAAAGAAAAGGTGTCAATTATCCACTGTACTACTGTAGGACATTTAGCTATTTTAAGCACATCCTTCAGAGAGGAAACTGTCTTCACTTATTTTTTTCCAAACAACTTCAAATTGAGAATGCTTCAGTTCATTAAGTACTTTAAAATCCAGTTTAAAAGAGGCCAATCTCATGAGTGACATCTGGGTAACCGAACAATTTGATCAAGATTTTCTCTCCTCCAGATATCTTCTGTTGAGATTCATAGTCTGAAACTAATTTTAAACGAATACATAAAATTTTCAGTCATTTCACCCTGCTCTCTTTTGCTAACATATAGGGATTCTCTACTGTATGGTGTATAGGCAGTATACAATTTCTATTTTCTTTTAACATGTCATTTTAATTTTTATAATTCCTTATTAAAAACCTAAATCTAGGAAATACTTCCAAAAGGAGATATGTATTTGATTTTAATAGTATTTAAATAACCTAAATCTAGGAAACATTTCCAAAAAAAGATATATATTTGATTTTAATAGTGCTTAATGTGTCTTAAATAAAGATGAAATTTTGCATTTTCTTTAATAAAAAAAATAAATGTTCTCCTTAAATAAATAATGAAAATTTTATCTTTGTAATCCTAGATCCATATTTATAAAATGTTAAGATAGCACAATGAAAGTTTTAGATAAACTTCAAGTAAGCTTGAGATTGCAGAGTTAAACTTCTCTCTTAATGTTTTCCTATTTTAAATCAATTAAAACTATGGAGCTGAGAAATCAAAAGAGAAACTATATCTTTGATGACACCTTTGTTCCTCAACCGTGATATGAATAAGAGTCTATCAAGGGCAATAAAAATGGGAAAAAACTGGGAAAGGACTGTAAGGGAGACTGTTTCTTGTAGTATTATTTCTTTTCATCTTTAGTCAGCTGAGGTGTATCATTGGACACATACTACAAAATAATTTTGGCGCCTTTGTCCAATGATATTAAGTAATGAAAAAAACAAATGGTAAATAAAGCTCAGTGTATTTTAGATACTATATCAGAATTAGAGACACATGCTCACTGTTCTTTCCAGTTTAATTTTTTAAAAAATAATTGAAGACCAATGTATAATCAAAATATTTCCCTAAAATGGGCAACAGTAGGCTCCACCTACTTCATTTAAAATGCACATGTTTTATTTTTAATGAATTTTTATTCCACTTTAAACCATGCTTGCTATGATTTTATTGTTAAGAATATGACATTTTCCCAACTTCAGCCACATAGAATTTCCCCTTTTCTTTTAAATTTATTTAAAGAAATTCTTGTGGAATTATTCTATGTTGTTAATTTCATTTGCTATGTGAAAAAATTAATCTTCAAGATAATACTTAAGTTGACTGGGAAAAAAAGCAATGGATTGGAAGGACTAACTTATTCAGTGAACCTCTTATCTTGGATTTATGTTCTATTAAACTGACCAGAAGAGACTAATAACAAGAGTTTAAAAGACAAGTTTAAGACTAAAGAGCCAGAATTCAATCAATTTCCTGTAGTGCTGAAAAGAACTTGGACCTCATGATCTGTATCAGTTAATAAATGCTCCATTGGATCCCAAGTGTCTCAAGATGGCAAATTTCAATTTACTTTTAGTCAGGCAAAGGCAGGCTTTTAGAGGTAGGATCCTCGATCCAGGTATTTTTCACTTGTGAGTTCAAGCTCTGTATTTTATTTATGGCCAATTAAAAGTGTCAAAAAAAAAAGTAAGCTTTGATTCAGTTTAGTCTCTCCTTTTGTCAGGGTTTTTAGAAATATTTTTTTAAGGAGAAGTTTCTTAGCATATGTATTTTCTACTTTTTTTATAAGCTTAAAGGATATTCCCTTGAATTTATAACTTTTTTTAACTTCCATTTGCTCTGAATATTCAGCTCATTAACTTTCTCTTGTCTTTGTTGACATCTATCATGTTTGCTTCACTAAGCAAATACATCAATAAAATTCATAATTCAGCATGATAATTAAAACCTAATTTATTATGGTCCAACGTGTTCAAATTTTAATTTATATGGACTTTATAAAGCTAAGAAGACATATAACTATTCAAGGAGAAAAAAGTTTTTGTTATGAAATGTAAGCAGAGTTTTTTTTCCTAATTTATTCAGAAATATGAAGTCATTGATTAAGTGAAGAAGTAAAGAGACTATTTAATCTAAGAGAATACAATTTAGGAAAAAAAATACTAGTTGCAAATAAAGCAGATACATTTTGTGAATCTGAAAACTTTTTGAGAGCAGGACTGTATGTTATTCATTTTTGTATCAACAGACCCTAACACAGTGACCAATCCTTAATAAACTGTCATTAAGTGTATTATGTTTATTATTTTATTGAATAAAACCATTTGTGCAACCAAAATAACTCTGAACTGGACCTGTAGTCTATGACTTACTGTTGTTCATCACCTGTCTGCACTGAGGCAACAAGCTCAGGCCTTGAGGTTTTTATTTTCTTGTCTGTAACCTGAGATACTCTACTCATTTTTCATATCTTACAATAAATTTACCTCAAAAAAATCTCATAACTGTACAGACAAGTAGTTTCATAAGATCTTTAACTTTTAAGCTGGTATTCTGTATTTGTTTCTCCTTACTCTTCCAATATGTGGATTAAAAAAATATATACAAAAGAGCCAACCCATTCCATGTTTTCACTCTGTATAATTTCTACAAAGTATAACCTTCCACTTAATCAGTAAGGCATAAACTCTACCCAAATACAGAAGCATGTCTCCATAAACTCTTCAATATGGTGATAGAGTAAAGAACATAAAACAATTCCACTGACCAGAAACAATAATAAGAACTATGAAAGATTTTTTTCCCTCCCATTACCTACAAGGGCCTGTCAGAAGTGATTTATGTTTTTATTTAAAAACCTTTTTTTATCATTTGTTATTTTTCAGCCAGCCCATGAATCTTTAAGAGGAATATATGAAAACTAAACTTTAGCTCAATGGTGAACATGAATGATACATCAACAGTTTTGCTTCCTATACGAAGGAAGAAATTCATGAACCTGGTGACATCAGAACTAATGAAGGCTATTTGTAGTCTTTTCTCAGCTGTGCAATGAACTCTTGGAAAAGTTTATAGCTGACACAAAGAAAAAAAAACATTCCAGTCTGATATTTTTTTCATCTAATGAATTGAGTGTCACTAGTATAATTAAACTTATTGTAACCAGTAGCAATGAGTCTAGTCTGCATGTATAATAAGTCCCTATAGATAGATAAATATTTATCTAAGTATCTAAGGTTCTTAGCTTAAGTTAAATTTCTATATTTTTTTCAGTTATCTTCTTGATATTCTCATGTCTTGTTCAGAGATACTAATAAAACATTTATTTGTAGTTACCTCTGTTTGACACTTCTTTGTATTTCTGATATTATCCAGCACCATCTTCATGTAATAACTTACTTTTTTATTTTGTCATAACCCACATTCAGAGGATCTTCATTCCTCAGCAAACTTCAGCTCACTGCTGCACAGCTATTCTGGTATGTCTTCCACAAATAAGAGTGGACATGATTTTTGGTAACTGAATTTTCTCTTTTAGATCATCAGCGACAATATATTGTGATTCATTAAATTAATTTACTATCACTTTTCTGCTCTTTTTAGATGCTTCATTATGTGGCCTATAAATGTGGATGATGGACCATAACATAGTAGACAGAACACTAGTCACTTCATATACCTATAATAAGCTTCATAAATTTTTCAAAAAACCTTAATTGAATAGGCTAGAATAATACCAACCAGTATTGTGAAGGCCACAGAAATGTCATATTTTCCTTTCATGCTTATTTTGTCCTCCCTTGCTATTTGAAAATAATACTAACTTTCTTCCTTTTAATCTGAAATTACCAAAATTAAAGCTCACTCCCAACAACAGTTGTATACTTGCTGTATATTTGTGTGGAATATCTTGATGATAGATAAAGCATTTTGTAAATCCAGAGATGGTAGTTTTGGCAGAAGCATTGCATGCAGAAAAGGCCAGTCTGTATCCAGTAAGGACAAAACATTGTCCCTTTTACAATAGAAGTAGTCCAATGTATTTAACCTATCACCAGCTGGTTGATCATTCTGGAAAATGGTATCATATCAGGGGTCCAGTGTTAGTCTCTGCTGCTGGCAGAATGAACACTTAGTGGTGACAAGAGCCAGGTGAGCCTTGGTGAATTTAAATTTATGTTACTGAACCCATGCATAACCTCCATCCCTGCCACCGTGGCGACTTTGTTCAAGAGCCCGTTGGGCACTGATAAGGGTCGCTGTGGGGAGAGGCTGACTGGTACCCACAGAACAGATCATCCTATCTATTTGATTATTAAAATCCTCTGCTGAGATATTTGTGTCTGCTCTGAGACATAAATACATTCATGTCTTTTGCCCTTTGAGAGAAGACTATTCACATACATTTTTCTCAAATTTCTTTGTCACCAATTTTCCAATCATGTTTCTTCCAAATCCCTGACCATCCAACCATAACATTGACTACGTTTTTTGACCGGTAATATCAGAGTGATAGAGCTCACTTTATTGCCAAATGGACAGAGGAAATACTTTTGAAAGAATTGTTATCAAAATAAAGCCTAAGATCAAGCAATTAGTGATTATGAAAAATGAGAAATGCTATGACTCATCCAGAATGTTTTTTGAAGTATCTTTTTCTATGTCTACTCTCTATTGGTTGGGTTTGTGAAGTCCAAATTGATTATTATTTAAAGAACTAAATATAGTATGATTTATTATTTTTATAAATTGATAGAAACCATTTTGTTGGTTCCTGATTACGTTCTTCAAGGAAATAAAAAATAACACAAGTATTTAGAATGCTTCCATGTGAAGACTTTTAAAAAATCTTAAATTGATTTATATCCTGCAGACCCAAATATCTTTCTCTCAGTGCTTCTCATATTTTCTGCATACTGGATTTGTATTGTTTAAAATTCTCTGCAAAACAGTGTGCTATGTTAAGTCTTGGCTCTCACCCTAAGGGCTTTCTAATATACATGCTTGTAGTGATTATTACTTCTCAAGTGCTAACACAACATTGGTAACCTTTCTTCTCTAATTGCCTAATGTTTGTATTGCCAAGGAGAACATCGATCGATAAATGCTGATTGATAGAGTATATGGCCATTTGAGTTTTTAAGAGCTTTGTTATGGGAAAAGCAACACCACTATTCTGCAAGGCACCCTGGATTCCTTCTTACTGTTAGCTGCTTCTTTATCCCTAACCTTAACTTTGTATTAGGGTTTGCCACTTATGCCTGGTGATGCCTTGCAGGAAACAGTCAAGATATGTAAACACGATTTGTCAGTTTTTCTCTCCAGTTCAACTCAGAGGTGAAAGAATAGGGAGATGAGGAGGGAGGGGGGAGGGGGAGATAGATGGGGTAAAAGGGGTCAAATAATGTGGTTACAGAAAGAAATCTATGGGCACTGAACACGCAATGCAATATATATACACATACACATACACACACACACATAAGTATATATATGTGTGTGTGTGTGTATGTGTATGTGTGTATGCCTTACTGTTGAATTGTACACCCGAGACAGTGGATTTCATTAACCCATGTCACCATAGTTAATAAATAAATAAATAGATAAATAAATAAATAAAATACTAAAAAAAAAATGAATAAAATTTTCTTCTAGGATTGTAGTCAAATTTTTGTTCTTGCTGAGACAGCTGGTCCTGCAGTGATTAACCCTCAAACGTGCTGTCAAAATAGTGTGTTTGCACATTAGCATCTGAGTAAAGAGAACATTTATATGGGAGTAAGGTCCTATTTGAGGGATGCTCACTAATAGAGTTTAGAAACTTAAAATTGGGTATCAGTTCTTTAGGGAATGTGTTCCCTTGGCATCAGTGCGCACCACAGAAACTAGTATTTTTAAGTCCACATTTAATGTCATAAATAGGTCTGTGACTTTAAGTGAAACTGTGTATAGTAAAACCAATTTTTCTGTAAGCCAGTGAATATAAACATGACTTAAGTTCCTACAGCATCTTATCAATGTTAAAACAAAACAACAGTGAATGAAACATTATTCAAGGGCCTACTGTACTTCTAGATGTAACATTTTTGACATTACTAGTAAGGTCGACTTTTCCCACTACTGTTATAGTCGATATTTGATGACAAAACCAAGCCAGAATGCGTAAGTCCCAAGACCTCTTAAGAATTGTGCCAGGACAGAACACAGAAAGGGAAGTAGACTTTAGGAGAGGGACAGACTAACTTTTATTACCAGAAGAGGACACCACTACTTTACTGTGGTGATAGACTGCAACATGTTTTTCGTAGCCTGAAGTGTTTAGGACAAATCTGATGTTACATGTGATGTTTAACTTGATCAAGTTTTTAGTGACTTGAATTTTTTTTTATTGTTGCTTTTTTCCTTAACTATAGTTGCTAAGTGTGGATATAATTAATATCCTTCATTGTCATAGTCCTTGTCAGGCTATTGAAAGCTAATGCCGTAAAGGTTTATTTTAGTGTAGTTTAGGTTGTTTTTTTTTTTTTCAGTCTGTGCCACAGATAGTATTCTGGCTATTAAAAGTATAATTTCTGTTTTTTGCTTTCTTTAACAACTTTATAGTAAAATAAGATGTAATTTTTTTGGTGATGGATTTTGGTTTCTCTCTTTTTTTTTTTTTTTAGTTTTTTGTTTGCTTTATTCACATTCATTACTTTCTCAAAAACTGTGTTTTAGAAAAACCTATCAATTTTCTCTCATGATAGTATAGAGATTTCATTTTTTTATAAGCCCCTTACTCCATACATAGGAATAGGTGAGATATACAAAGGTAAAACCAAAATGACATAGCTGAGTTCAGATATTTCTTTGGACCAGAGCCAGAACACTGGTGCAAAATGTTAATTTGTCCTGATGCTGTGCGAGATTTCTGGCCTCAAGATCTAGAAGTTGGCTAGGCAGTCTTATTCTTATGTAAGAAGGTGATCAAAAGTACTCTACATAAGATCAATTCAAGACTCACTGGTTAAAACCAGTTTTTGTAATCTTGAGCTTTGTTTTGAGGAGTCTTTTTGGCTATTTATTATAATGTTGAAATAGATTCCCATATACAGAAAAGTTCTTTTTCAAGCCAAAGCAAAAAAAAAAAAAATGAAAAATACATAACTTTTGCACTTCTTATCTTCAGAAATGACTATTTTCATTTTTTTTTTTTTGTTTTTATTAGGACATTTTGTTCCTTGGAAGTCCAGATTCCAAGAATTTAACTGGCGTTTATTTAAATTGCAATTTTTTCTTATGCTGTTGATTATTCTGCTTTTTGTAAAAGTTCTATTATTTTATTATCCTTCCTAATACATTTAAAATATTTTCTTCTGTGATTATAGTATCATCTACAAATATCTGTTATATTTAAATTTTTTTACTGAAATTGGTCCATTGACATAACACTTTAATCAGTTTAATGAAAGTATATGAGGCCCTTTTTGTACAAATATGAATTCATTTTGTTGGTCCTCAGCCATGAATTGCAAAGAACAGGATATACAAATAAAATAACGATATATATTTCTCTGTCGTAATGAAATTTCACAAATAACTTGTCCTATATCTCATATAGATCTTGCTAATTTTGCTACTATTTTTTTTTTTTTTTTCATTTCTAAGGTCTGTGACAAATCTCCATTTCATGGAAACCTTTTATTAACAAACTAAAATTTTGAATTATGTTGTAGTATGGTGAGTTTATGTCTTCTTCTAAAACATCCTGCATTATTTTACTATTTACTTAAATCCTTAGCTACTTTATATTGGAGGATATTTACATTTTCAACTAGATTGGAGAGAGTTACAGGTTCCCATTTGGCCTATCCTATTTTCATGGACCTGTTAGATTTTGTTTTCTCCCATGTATTTTGAAAATCAACCCTAATAATATTCATTGCTTTATACATTTATTTGTTAGAGTAGCTGTTATTTTGCATTGTCTTATAGACCATCCCACAAGCCGAATCCATCATTTCACACTCCATTTAACTATATTCCTATCATTTCCTAACATTTTAAACATGTTGTCTGTGGACATTCCATCTATTGCCTTTTTGGGGATGACTCTTTTTAATAGTGCTTTCTAAGTAGATTTTCTGTCCAAATTATTATAAATAATGCCTGGTTTACTGTACTTATTCTGTTCATTTTTCTTTTGTTTCTTAAGCTTAGCTTTAAAAGCATAGTTTTTATCCTATGGCATCATTCCCATATATGCATTAAGCCTTCAATGTTTTCAGCAGCAGTTATGCTACATAGAGCTGCTTCGTTTTTTCTTCTGTTAGTTGTATGGATTTCATTTGTATTTTCTTAATTTATGCTTATTCAAAACACATATAAATGTGAATATCCATTTAGTCTTTGTTCATATGTTCATTTAATTATGCTTAGTCTAGTTAAGAATCTGATGATTTCTGATGTACATTTTCCAAGGTCTGGGTGCTGTAGGTTACATGAAAAACTGGCTTTACTTCAAATACCCATATTAAAAAAGGATTTGGAAACTTTCTCATTCGCAGACATAGACTTTAATCTTTGATCTAATATTTCAGCTTTACTTATGATGCTGCTAAAAAGATGAGGTCTATTGCTTTCTGATATAGATTTAGGAGTCGTGGAGTCTCTGGCCGTCCTGGCTCTTGACAGAGATATTTTTCTAAGTGTTCTAATTCTGTCTTCTTATATGTCCTAGTTCCTATTACTTCTTTGAACTTCTTTTTGCTTAGTATTTTTCTTTTAAATAATTGATCTAGTAGACCCAGGACCCCATAGTACATCATCTGGCACACAGCTTACTTTTAATATCTAAGAAACCAAACTCAGATTCATGAGCAAAAACAAAACTTTATTGTTTTACGACAGTGAGTATTAGGAAAGTCTGTTATACATTATAATTGTAGCAATAACTGGTTTTACACCCATATTACATCCCTATAAGCACATTTTAGACACTATATATATAAATATTTAAAATATTTAATATTAAAAGTAAGTTCGCATTTTATTAACTTTTTAATTTATTTGATCTAAATTGGATTAACAAGATGATTTTCGGGGGACAATATATACTTAAACTATTTATTTTAAATAAGATAGAGAAATTGAAGACATTTTAAATAAATTTCACAATTTTCATTTAAAAATGTTATCCTAAACTAAGTAAGTGATCCTATATTTTCAAAATTTATCTTTAATTCTTAATCAATGGCCAATTTTAATATTTTTATCTTCTGAAGTTTTAAATAAATTTAAATTATATTTTGATAAAAGAAATGAATTATAGATATATAGATTTCCTATATCTGGATCTACTTTAAATGCAAATTTTAAATATTTATATAAATTTCTAAGTTGTTAAATAATAGCTTTTCTTAGATATACAATACTATAAATTTTACTTCAAAAAAATCTTATTAATTTATGAAACATGTTATAACAATCTGTATAAACTGTTTTTTAAGATTTCTACCTTTATTGTTGCTCTGTGATTCTGTCTTGCCATTGAAAAATATTTGGAATTTTTTTCTCACGTAAGAGTGTTAATATGATATAAGTACCCAAGATAATAGACACTAAGCAAATCAGTGTATGATTCATATCTTTAAAAACATAGAACCAAATTGATTTCTGGTTTTGTAGAAATACCAGATGTTTTTGTTATTCCTGTTTATGATGCCTGCATTTTTTATGCTATATAGTAAAATCTAAAATATGGTCCACTGACTCGGGCACTATATGAACTAGTACTGAGTCACCACAGGAAAAGTATAAAAATCCAGAATAAGCATTTAGAAACTTCTAGAACCACAAAGCATGCAATTAGCATACTTTTTTTACTCAATGAACATAAGTTATGGACCAGTCCACGTATTATACAATTTGCAGATGAGCTACATACTTTTCCCTGGCAGTAAGTAGAAAAACATATTACAACATGTGATATTTCAGTTACTAGTCTGCTGTAATCTAAAAGTATATAAATATATGAGAAAATTTCTACCAATAATTTTAAATTTTAATCAAGTCTGTTTTTTATAATTTATCATCATACTTAAAGAAACAAATGTATGTTATCATTTTTAATGCTAATTTAATAATGATAAATTAAATTACATTGGAATTTTGTCTTAAGATACAACTGTTTTGAGTGTCTTGTGCATATTTCTTTCTTTGTGCAACTCCTTGTAATATAGTACCCTGTCTATAAACTCCAGTCTCCTCAGCAATATCAAACTCTAATTTTTATCTTCTCTGCTCAGAAAGACTGCTTGCTTTGTTTGAGCTTGCATCCATATACTGACATCTAAAAATCTTCTAGAAAAAAAGTCAGGGCTATCCATATTTCCAAATATTAATGTCCTGCATTTTGTTGTCTAAAATCTATGAAAAGAGAATATTTCTTGTAATACACACACATTAAACATATTTCATGTATTTTATCCAGATAAAATTTGCATATGATAATTTTTAAACTGTTGTTGTTATTATTATTATTATTACTATTACTATTACTACAACTTCTTCTTCTTCCTCTTCCTCTTC
>CM053512.1:29543826-29577288 GCA_028627145.1 Eidolon dupreanum | reverse complement strand
CTTCCTTCTTCCTTCTTCCTTCTTCCTTCTTCCTTCTTTCTTCTTTCTTCTTCTTCTTGTTAACGAAATCCAGTAAGTTTCAGGTATACAATTTAATAGGTCATTATGACATTACTAGAAAGGAAATTGATACCTCTGCTTATATAAGCAATGTAATGACATTCTTCTTGTTTGATTTAAACCATCTAATTATGATGGTTAGTATTTTTACAAGATTCTTATTTTCTATTGCATGAAGAACACTGTGTAACAGTATAAAACTGCAAATCCTCATGGATTAACTTTTCGCTAACTCTACATTTGTATAATGATTAATCTGTCTGAACCAAGTCCTCTGCTCTTTATACTGCATAAAAATTCAATTATACAACTTCTATTTCAATTTTATTTACATTTTATAAAATATATGAGATTATATATCATACTGAGGTATTTTTAACATGGATGTTAATTGTGGATAAAGAATGACAGCAGCTAACAAATTGTCCAAAATTAAATATTACAGGTATGGGAATTGACATATAATAGGAAAAAATTAATTATATTTAAAAGTAATCTTATATGAAAATTACATTGATTTGGAGTAAGAAGAACTCTATACTTGTATTTGCAAAAGGAGATCTTAATCTGTTTTTGTTTAATTTATACCTGCTCATTTAGCACTGCATTTAATACCATTTAAAAATGTGGAATTGTTAAAAACTTAATATCTCACAATAAAGACTATAAGTAATAAAAGTTTTTTCTCTATCAAGAGAAAAAATTCACAATATTACAAGGAGAATAAAATTAGACAAACAGTAGAATTTTGTGTCACTTTAGGAGAGAGAGAAATATGAGGTCAAAATTATAATTGCATGTCTGACAATACACCTAGAAATTTATTGGACATGCAGTTTAATAATATATGATACTGTGATTAGTCTGAAAGATTTGATATTAAGTCATTTATTTGAATGATTTAATTTGAATGTTTGATGATTAATGGCAGTAGAGAAATGTTTATCTAAGTTATATATTACTTTAGGTCATTCTAACACAGTTTGATAAGATCTTTTTGTTAACTAATAATTAATATCTATTAAATCATTTCTGAAAGTCTTTTTGAGTCCAAATAAATTGTGATTACTTGAACATCAATACAGAATCTACATCAGACAAATGGTGTATCAAAATGTACTTGCTATTGTCTGTGTGTGCACAAAAAGAAAATAAGACATATATTACCTTGATTTTTAATTAAGGTAAATTTTAATGTAGACATCTGATTGTATTCTAACTGAGGATAAATAAATTTCCTGTGGTTAGGAGATGTACATCATTTGTTATATAAAACACCTCAGCACCTATGATTTAGGGCTTAGGACTCTTTTGAAGAAACTATCTAGACTGTTGACATTGTTTTTAACATAATTTTCAGTGAACTCTAATCAATCTAGACCAGGAACACTAAAATTAAATTTTTTAACAGAAAGGATATAGTGTAAAGCACTGTGGAACCCGATGGAGCCTCAAAATTTTGTAGAATACTGAAACTGAGCATGAACTTTTGGTTAAAACAATAAGATTTCTTGAAAGTCTTCTAAGAAGTAATTAGATATCCATATTCAGACTCTGTGGGTAGGTAAAGTGTTTTTTCTTATCAGACAGAAAACTGGAGAGAAAGGAAAGCACAGTGTCTCTAATTCAGGACATCAGGCGTTGTGGGAAGGTCATGCAAGAAGTAGGGGAACTAAGTGAGAGTTTACATAAACCATGTTGACCTCACTCAGCTCCTAGAAGGGGGTAAATCATTTTTTAATATGGGAGTCTTCTTTGAAGCTCTGACCAGCTGTAGTAAGCCCATGGTTGCCCAACTGTACTCCTCCATTTAGATTGCTGATTAATCTCTTCAATATCTCATTCATAAATATGAGCAGAGTACCAATGATCACTAGACATTTGAGAAAAACTTCTCTTATGAAAGAAACCAAAATAAACAAATATTAAAAAGCAGCTTATGGAAACAGATTATGAAAGGTGAAGGCAACTTATCAAAACAAAACAAAACAAAAC
This sequence comes from Eidolon dupreanum, assembly GCA_028627145.1. Taxonomy (NCBI): domain Eukaryota; kingdom Metazoa; phylum Chordata; class Mammalia; order Chiroptera; family Pteropodidae; genus Eidolon; species Eidolon dupreanum. The sequence goes on along the minus strand of CM053512.1, from coordinate 29,575,233 downwards.
TGTCTCTAATTGGGCAGGTGGCGGGGAGGAGAAAGAACATTTAACTACAGAAGAATGTGATTAAGAAGTAGGCTTTTAGTATTATTGCATGGCTGATTTTTCCAAAGCAGGACAATCTTTTGGTTAGGGTTTGAATTCAAATCTAATAGATCTTTTCCATCTTTGTTTTTTACAGAAGATTTGTTTCTACCTTGTGTCGCTTTGTTACAATTCTACAGTCTATTCTCATTCTTGTAGAATGACACATGACATTGAATTTATTGATGAAACTATTAGTCTATAGCAAAACTAGTAGACAGGAGATAAAACAGAATAATAAGAAGAGGAAGAAGGGAATTCAGATGCAGGAGTGATATATTTCAGCTTAAGCTAGACAGAAAGTGTCCTTTAATATTTACATTTGCCTCAGTTCTTAGAAAGTATCCTCAACTACTTGAAATGAATTCTAAGACTATTGCTATAGGGAAAACTATTTGAAGTCTTCTTGGGGAAAATGGCACATTATAGGTCACTATAAATATCTGTATAAGGAAGGAATAGAAATAAAAAGGGATGAGTCAGAAGGGGGGAAGGAAGGAAGGAAGGAAGGAAGGAAGGAAGGAAGGAAGGGAGGGAGGGAGAGAGGGAGGGAAGGAGGGAGAGAGGGAGGGATGGAGGAAGGAAGGAAGGAAAGAAGGAAGGAAGGAAGGAATGAAGGGAGGAAGAAAGGGAGGGAGGGAGGGAGGAATAAAGGGAGAGAGGAAGAAATGAAGGAAGGAAATATGCTTTTCATAATGAAATTTTATTTTCTTTTTTACTGATTTTGTTCTCGCATTCTTATCACAGAACTATGAAGAGAAAATGCTAGATTGATTCCAGATTTCTAAGCTTCTGACTCCAAAGTATTTAAAATATACAAGTAATTAAATCAGTGTTCTAGTTCACAGTCATATAGCAAAATGGTTGAACCAGCTTGGTGCAACCTTACTTTTCTCCTGTTTATTTCCCCTGTAAGATCACTATGTTGTTGGATTTTTAATTTTTTTTGAAGACCTTAATTTTGAGCAGTTTTAAGTTTACAGCAAAATTAAGGGGATGCTACAGGGATTTCTCATATATTCTCTGCCCTCACACATGCAAAGCCTTATGCATTATCAGCATCTTCCACCAGAGTTGTACATTTGTTAGAATTGATGAACCTAAGTTGACATATCATAATTAGGTTGCTTTTTAATGTTAATAAAAATATAAATTAGCTAAATCAGGGAGACTGGAGTCCAGCAGAATATGATTCAGAAATCTAAATGTCTTATAAAAATGTGTAAACCGCATTATCCTCAAATCCCTACTATGTTTTTGTCCAAGTCCTGAAAGCTAGCTGATTTTGAAAAATTAAAAGCATTTGACAAAATTCCCTACTCATCATGATAAAAATTCTCAGCAAACTAAGAATAGAGGAGAACGTCCTCAATTTGGTAAAAAAAAAAAAAAATCTACAAAAATCTACAGCTAACATTATACTTAATGGCATAAAATTAGGCACCTTCTTCTTAAAATGAGAAACAGAGCAAGGATATCTTCTTTCACCACTCTAATTCAGTAACATACTGGAAGTCTTAGATAATGCAATAAAACAAGAAAAAGGAATAAGGGTACGTGAAGTGGAAGGAAGAAATAAAATTGTTTTTGTTCAAAGATTATATGATTGTCTATGTAGAAAATCCCAAAGAAAATCCCCGAAGCAACACACACGCACACTCACACCCACCCACCCACCCACCAACCCTGGAAGTAATAGAAAGAATAGCAGATATCCTGAAGTGATACCTGTACTCATATGCTCATTGTAGAATTGTTCACAATTGCCAAGGTATGGAAACAACCTAAGTGTCTGTCAAAGGATGAATGGGTCAAGAAAAAGCGATTATATTAACAGAATTTGGTGTGCTTGGCTTCCTCGGAACTGGGAACACAGTGACCCAGTCCAGGGAGATAGATATTTGTCTGTTCAATGAGAGTAGAGAGCTAAAATTGGATTTGAAAATATAATTGGCATTATATTATTATACTTTGAGGCTTAATGAAATAATATGATAGTTTATACTATGATATAAAAGCAAAATTTAAAAAATCCATTTGACTTACCAAAAGTTCTATTCTCCTTATTCTCTTCCTGAATATTTTTACTTCCCCATTTGTGCTACCTACCAGATGAATTTTTGCTGAGAGAACTTTACATTTTTAACTTCAAAACTATATCGTGTCTTGAATTATATTCCATCTACATCAAGCATCCTCATGGGACATTTGATTGCACCCCTCTAATCACTTACCACGATTTATATATATTCATTGTTCACCAGTATTTCCTCTCCACTTCATCTCTCTCATCTTGAAGTGTCTTCTGAATTATTTATTATAATTCTTACTTGAGTATTTTCTTCTATAGAAGCTATACTTTCTATAAACACACATACACATAAAAAAAAGTTTGAGTAGAAAAAATTCTTGAGGTATATATAAGTGATCACTCCTACATTTTTGATTTGGATATCACCATGGAGAGAGGAAACACAGGGGGAATATCATGTTTAGAAGGAAATATAGTGAATTTAGTTTGAGACATTGTTTAATTCGGTGGCTCTCAACTGAGGGTGATTTTTGTTCCCTCAGGAGATATTTGACAATGTCCGGAAACATTCTTGGTTATAACTACTGAGGGATGTGCTACTGACATCTAGTGTGTGGAGGCCAGGTATACTGCTAAACATCTAGACAGCACAAGACAGCCTCTTATAGGAAAGAATTACCCAAAATGTCAGTAGTGCTGAGATTTTGGAACCCTGGTTTAATTTGAGGTAACTGTGGATATGTCCAGTATGAGTTTTGAAGCATTTAAACCTGAAGCTCAGAGAGAGATCTGGTTTGGAATCATATCTGACTAATCAGAGGGCTTCGAATAGGACTACATAAAATTGTGAAAACTGATAGTGCAATATGAGGCATCATTGAGCATTTAATGTATGATAATTTTGATCCTGGATTCAAGAAGTCCATTCTCCCTGAGAGATGTAGTTATTATTTTCAGCCAGTTCTATTTTCTTCTATTCAATTGGAAATGGGAAAAATACTTGTTAATGCAATAAAGAAATATTTCTGTCAACAGGCAATCACAATTTCCTTTATACCTGATGTTTGATTTGAGTGGTAAAATCATTTGATTTGAGTCTTCAAGAGCTGGCCAAAATAGAAAGTATTTGGATGCAAGACATTCATTTCATACTGTTGCTGTTGGGAATCAAGTTTTTATGTTGATTTCTTCAGGTTTTCTCTAGTGAAAACCTACTGTGTCCTTCCTGTCAAATGTTCTCTGCTTGGAGGATTTCTGCACATGGGTGATTGTTTTCTTTTACATACTTCAATGAACAGTTCCTTCAAGACTGTTGTCCTCATTTCTTTTCTCACTCACTGTTTGTTTGTCGCCATTCAAAAGCTATATCATTTCTCAAAAAGATATCCCTGAGATAGAGGTGCACCATCCAAAGGCTGCCTGATCCAGGGCATCAGACTTTTTCCTAGCATTCTAGCGAAGGCGCTTTATTGGAGGTAGGGAAAAACCCAAGGAAAAATAGGAAGAAATTGGAGCCATTTTTAATGCAAATTAGTCTCAGAAAATGCTCTTGGAATAACACTTGATATATTTAAAAGCGTTCTTGTTTTCATTTGATTCACTCAATTAAATTTTCATCATTGAATTTTCATCAAATTCATTCAAACTGAATCAATTTGTGCTTTAGGAAATAAGCAAAGATTTGATCAAAGATTTCTGGCCAGAGATGTCCTTGACGTGCATGCACACACATGGACACAATACAACCCAAATACCTAACAGTAAATAAGAGAGTGGAAGAATTCTGCAACCATTTTATAATTTGTGTCCATATGTTTTTAAATTAGCTTTTATGCAAGTATAATATACATATACAAAGGTGGTTAAATTATAAGTATACTTCTCTGTGGATTACCACAAAATACATTTCTGTAACCACAACTAAAAAAATGAAATATGGACCATTATTTTTAACATAAAAATGTATGACCTTTATATGCCATATAAAATTTATAGTGCAGATTTTTTCTAATTTTGTAAATTCTTTTCTCCTGTAGTCTTAATTTTGCTAATCAAATTACTGTTCATTTTTTTTCCTGTCTCCCATGTAAATGTGAGATTTTTTTCTATTCTTGTAATTCCATTAATGATTACCTTGCTTTTCTATACATTATCACTAAATGCATATATACCAAACAACATCTTTGCCTTTCTGTTAATAATGTATTCCAAGCACCTGACACATAGTAGACACTCAATAAACACTTATGGAGCTAATGAGTAAATCAACATTATTATATAAATGCAAAATACCAACTCTTTTGCCTCATCAGACAGTTCTATTATCCTGATTCCCTTCTGGAATGCTCTCACTTTTCCATTTTTGCCATCCACCAGATTATGCTTTTCCTGAGATGACTTTGTACTTTTACTTTCAATTAGTATTTGTCCTTGTTGTTCTTTACTTTCAATTACTATTTGTCCTTACATTATGTTACATCTATATGTGAACCATCTTCATGTAACATCTTGTTACAACCTTTCAGTCACTATGATGCTCCATATATTCATTGTTCACCAGCATTTTCTTTTTCATCTGTATCATCTTAAAGAGTCTTGATTAATTTATGATAATCATTATTTAGATATTTCCTTCTGTGGATGTTGTAGAATATAAATCCCCTTACAAATGAATTCATATTTCCTTCATTCTGGAAGATTAATGATATCTTGGCTGGGTATAGGATCTTTGGGAGGTAGCTCTGACCTTTTAGTAGTTTAGCCTGTAATTCTCTCCCACTGTATTCTAGCTTCCAGTGTTGCCAATGAGAAGCCTAATGCCAAACTTAGTTTCCTTTTTAACTGGCTTCCTTTGTCTGAAAGCTTATAGCAGTTTTTAAATCATAGACTTCATGAATTTTATCAGGAAAAACATCAATCCTGCTTAAGATGAAGTTTTTCTCATCTTCAGTTTTTAATTTTTCTCCTTTAGTTTTTCCATTCTTTTCTTTTGAATTCTTATGGATCTATTTTATAACTCCTTATCTTTTCCTTTATGAATTTCATTTATTTGAATTTTTGCTCTGTTTCAGACATTTCTTCTATTTTATTTTTCAGGTTACCTTTTTTTTTAGATCTTAACTGTGAAACCCTAGTCCTTTAAATAATATCTAAAATTTTGATATTCAAAATTCATAAAAAATTTTATTTCCCAATAGTCTTGGTTGCTATAATCAAATCTGTTTATTCACTTAATTGTCAAGTTATAGCCTGTCTTCTCCAACAGATCTAAATCACTAGGAACTGAGTTTCACTTGTTTCTCTAGTTGGTGAGTGATTCTAGCTGAACTGCTATTTTTCTTTACCTTTTTATAATGTCAAATTCAGATTTATGTTGGGCTTTATTCAAAAAAACCAGCAAGTCAGAGATTAGTATCTAATCTGGTAATGATCCTCCCAGTTCAACTCTGATCCAAATAAAACTTGTCTATCAGCCTGAGGAGTAGGGAAGATCCAGGCGCAGGTTCGAGTTCTCAGCAGCTACTGTGATCCTGAGACCAGAGATCCTCCAGGGAACACTGAGACAGGCTGGAGCTACCATCTTTCCTCTGGAGGTCCCTGGAAGTTAGAGTATCAAGCTCTCTAGAGTCTGTACAAATTTCACTGTTGCTGCTAAACTCTTCACCGCTGATCTCCAAGCTCCCCTTGGGCCCAGAAAGGGGTGAGACCAGTGCCTTATTTCTCTGTCAAGATGCTGGTAGCACTGGAAGCTTTTCGCAAATATCATGGTTCTGACTGGCTGCCCCAGAAACTGTTCCACTAATTGGAGATGAGGTTGGGGTGGTCATGGTAGGACTGGACTTGGATGAGGAAAACAACAAATCCACCTTCAAGCAAATCCTTTTCCAAATTTCTTTGACAAGCATTAAAATGATCATTTATACCTTTATTATTAGAAAAAAATGAAATGAGATTTCATTATTGTTGCAGTAATGGTAATATTACAGAAAAAGTTATGCCATATAAGGGGAGGTTTTCAGGATTTGGCTTAGTATGGTTAGCATTATTTCTTTAAATTATTCTAATAAATTAAAATGGAATTCTTATGCTTCACATTGATTATTACTATGCCTCATAAACAGAATAGAAATAAAATGTGCTAATTGTTCTATGTTCTTACTAAAATAAGTTCTACAGCATTCTAAATACAAAGTGATGGCTGAATAGCAGATACCAGCATTTGCCTCCTATTATTAGTTTTATTATGTGTGACCGACACATTTTGAAAATAGAGGTGACCCTCCAGTTGTTTAAACTGTGCAGCAGAATTCAGTGATAGCTTTATAAAGTAAAGGACCTGAAAGTGAATCTAGTACAAACCTTAAAATGCTTCCAATTTTCAGTATTGAGACAGGATAATATTAATACTTGTTAAAGACCAAAGACCAATGTAGAAGGAGGAAAACAAAACAAAAAACAAACAAACAAACAAACAAAAATACTATGTCCAGGACATGACTGTGTCTATACTTCATAATTAAACCTAACCTTTCATTTATAAATATAATGTAGTTTGTATTTTTAGTAAGAATGCTGGATTTGAGAGTTGAATAAAGCAGTAAATGATCATTTTAACACTTATGTTTTTAAAATATAAAAATCAGTATTATAGTAATATTGCTTATAATCTGATTGTAAAATAAAAGTGTAATCATTTAAAATTTTATTATTAGCCCATGTGATAAAATTTTAATAATAAAATTTTATTATAAGCCCAGCTCCAGTAGAACTGCAGTGCTCTAGTGCACACATGCATACAACATATCAGTGACTTCATATAAAATTACACGTAGATAACATCATAAGTAATAGCCCTCCCCCCATAAAAAGAACCACATGGATTATTAACCCCCATGTCCTAGCTTGTATTTGTCAGTCAGTTATATAGGCGGATGCTCCTCAAACTTTAAGTAAACACGATCACCCGGGATCTTGTTAAAATACAGATTCTTATCCTAACAAACTCCCAGGTGATATTGATGCTCTGTTTTCAGGGACCACTATTTTCAAAATAGAGGATCTTTTGATCCCACTAAATATGTCTGAATTCAGTGCTCATGAATGTCAGAACGGTAGTGTAGGCATATACAATGTGTAACTGGCAGCCTTTATGTATAAACACTGTACATATTTGCATTTAGAAAGAAATATTCTGGAGCAAATAATTAATCGAAGGCATTTTAACCTTCTCTTTTGTATTGCAGTATATAAGTAGAAAGAGCAGAACACTAATTTAAAAGCCAAAGTAGAGAATGATTGAAAGAAATGTCAATTTGGAGTTGATTATTTTTGTAGCATTTCATATAGAGTCTTTTTTGCTAACAAACACTCAAAATAAAATGCACTGTCAACTGCAAATTAGAGACGATTGCACTACGGAAAATGCCTAGACAGTTCTTGTCAACTCTGATTTTTACATTAATACATGTGTATAAAAGGGTGAATAGTACTTGATTTTTCTGCTTCTTTATCAATGCTGTGGTGTGATTTCCCTACTTGTGATGTAGAATGGAAGTCTGCACAAATCCATCTCTGATGGTTGTTCGAGTGATAAATACCAGCCTCATCATTTCCTAGCTGTGGCTATGTGCTTCAGCTGCAGGAATTTTGTTTCTTCTCATCAGAGTCACACAATTTCAACTACATAATTCTTTGAAAATCTTGTAAAGTGAAGGCTGCACTTTCTTATTCCCTACAAAGTTGTATTAGGATAGTCATTACGCATTGGCATTTAAGTGAGAGACCCAGATGATGAATATGACCTGTAGGTGTGGCATTTCAAACCCCACTTGGCTTAGACGTGCTGTGGGGAGCTAAGGGTTTTTACTTCTGAGCAGTCTAAAATGGTTCTCTGCAATGTACTCTTCTTGGAGCTTTGCCTTTCCTATCCACCTAGTAAAATGTGATTTGGTTTATAGTAAAGTTATATTTAAATGACTTTTTAGTCCCCGTAGATACACAGAAAGCCGTTTTTGAGGCCAGGAATGACCATTTAGCTACCTAAATGACCTGCCACCCTCTGTTTATTTTGCTTCCTCCCTGGGGATGAGGTCTTGTATGTATTATCTGCTTACTTTTTTTTTTTTTTTGCTGTATATAAATAAGTAAAAGACTTTCAATTGCTTACATTTTGTTCCTTCTCCACACCATAGATGTTTATTCTGTCATTTGTAGTATGTTTAAGTATGCAAATAAATGTGTTAATTAAAATGGGAATGTGGACAAGAAAAGACTTTTTGTTTTAGTAATAGTTTAAGTAATTTAGTAAGCTGTGTTGGCAAGTCTATATCCTAATGTATAACTATATTGTTAGATGATAGATAATTTGTTATTTGGGCAAAAATAGCAGAAGCAACATTTTTGATCCCATTTTTAAAGTGATAAAAAAAACTAATATAAAAATATTTATAAGTAAAATAAGAGATACCGAATCTACTCAAATCCACAAAATAAAATATGAAGTCTCTACCAAATGGTAAGCAGTGTGGTAAGCACTGGCAAAACAGAAATATATGTGTTATCTAAAACTCTCTGATTTGTTTAGGTGCAGAATTATGTAGTAAATTGCCCAGTGTAAGTTGTTTTTGAAGATATTTATTTTTATTTCTATGTGAAGTAATTTTCTTATCCTGTGGCAAAAAATAATGCAACAGAAATGTTATAAATCTGCTATAAGAAGGATTATGGAGGTTGGTCCAAGTATGTAAATAAGACTAAATGTTCCAACTTGCTATAATATATATCAATATTTTGGAAAGAACAGTCTAAAAACTCTGTATAATTTTATTTTATTTTTCCTTCTCAAATTTTAAAAATCCATTTTCTTCTTCCACTAGTACAAAAACTGCTCTTACTGTGAACATTCTCATATAGTCAGACAGTTCACTCCTTCTATGTCGTCTGCGGCATCCAATCTTATTTCCTAGCTTACACAGTAAAACTCTTCTTTGGTTTTTCCAGTTCTACTGTAGTCTTTTGGATTAAGCCTTTCATTTCCCCTTTGGCTCCTCATTCTTTGAACTATTTTGAAAAAAAAAATTATTTCTCTGCGTTCTTCTCCTGGCTCTAGGCTTTGGTTCAATATACCAAGGAGAAGAGTGAGATCCCTGAGAAGCAGAAAGCTATTGGTTTCAGACTTGGAAGGATTTTTTTTTTCTTTTAAATCCTAGCTCTACCAGCATCTCCTCACCTAGCAGATAATCCATTTTCAAGTTAAAAAATAATAATAATTGAAGCCATTAGACTCTTAGCATGTAAGCATGCAAATTTACCAATGTCTTTAGAAATTTTCTCTCTTCCTCTCCCATTAAAAAAAAAAAAAAAAGCCACTGCTTGCCTTGCTTAAGACAACTCCTAGGCTGCTTACTGAATTTTAAAACAAAAAACAAAACCAAAAAAACACAAAACAACATCAGCGACAGAACTCCATTAAGAAGTAGATGGCTACTACTGTGCACCATAAATTAGCATATAGCTACTTCAACTTGGCCCAAAAAACACAACAATTCTTCACTATTCCATAAGAGCAAGTTCTGTCTTCTTCTCTTTTCACAGTGACCCTTTCATAACTTATATACTCAGGAGCCAGATTGCATGAATCCATATTATTATGTTCTCTGGCTCCAAGACCAAAAATTATGGAATATGATACCAGGACATAAGTCAGAGTTGTAGCTGGAAGTAGATTATTAAGATTAAAAAGATTATTCTTTTACTTTTAAGATGATTATATTTAGACACATTTCAAAGCTGATAGAAAGGGGGAAGATTTTTTTTTTTATTGTTATATTCTAGGCCTTGTTTTCACTATCTGATCATGGTGACAAATTGAAAAATACCTCCCCAAGTTGTACTGAAAGTTAAATAGAATATTTATTACTTTCCTGAAAATAGTAAATGCAATGTTTGAAATACAGTGTTTAAAAACTAATAATTAAATGTTTAATTTTTTAAACTACTATATATTCATTTTCCCCTGACCATTTAAAAAATGACATCTACATTGACTGTATCAATGCAATTACTTTTGCAGTTCCCCATGCACTCTCCGACTCCCCTGAAACAGGCAGGAGAGATTACTGGGTGTTTTTCATTGCACTGCTGAGCTTGACTTTCTATTGACAGGGCAATTAAAAAATCTACTGGAGCTGAAGTTAACTTGCGGGTTTTCTGTCCGTTCAGATTCCAAATTTATTTCTGTCTGGTGAAACTGATAATTCCAGAGGGTAGTGTTTATGGCTCTATCAGACCTTAATCAGTTTTGTGTCTAACCCAGGACTCCTAACATTTCTTTGTTAAATTGTCTGCATATGCTTCTGAAATACTCTTTGGACCATCTATAACATTTTTCTTGTAATTAATGAGTTGAATCAACTTTTGACAAGAATTTATTACATCAGTCATGATTTTACCTTTTTGAAAACTATACTTGAATTCACTGCAATCTAGCACTTACCAATATTCATAAATGACAGCAATTTTTTGGGGGGAGTTATATAAGTCAAAGGACAATGAAGAAGCAGTCATAAAGTAACTTAATTTTAAAAATAAAATTCTTTATCCAGTAAAGATACCCTTAAAAAAAGAAGGCAAAATATTTTTTAGACAAATGTTGAGGGAAAACAAAAAAGCGACGTTGTCAGTACACCTGTACTATAAAATATGGTAAAAAAGAAAATTTCAGGAAGAATAAATAATTGAAAACTCAATTAATGCAAGTGATGGCAGGGAAGGAAGCAAAACAAAAAGTAGATGAAACAAATAGAAAGCAACTAATAAAATGATAATTTTAAACTCAACTATATCTACAATGGTAATAAATGTAATTAGTTTAAACTGAAAATAAAAACCAAGCATTATCATAAGTAATTTTTTAGAAGACCCACCTATATGCTATCTAGAATAAAACCCCATTCTAATTTTATATAATTCAGATGGGGTAAAAGTAAATGACTGGAAAATATCCCATTATAATATGTTGGAGTTTCCTAAGTTTGAGATTCCTTGCCTATAATAAAACCTACTGTGTGTTCGGAAATTATATGACCCCATGGCAATTGATGCTCAGGAAACTAGAGCAAATACTGATATTATGGTAACTAGTATTGCAATGAGCAATACATTGTCCTTTGTTTCTGACCCTAGAGTCTCATGTGTTTTTCCAGAAACTATGAAACAATGGCAGACTAACTTGTCAGCTTGCAAGAAGGGTAAACAGAGGATAAACGTAGGGGAAATTTTCAAACTTTTCACAGTACCTGACAGGATTCACTTCTAGTTGTCACATGACTGATGATTTGGGACTAGTTTTAGTATGAGGGCTCAGTTTCTCCCTAGGTGGGCCTTTTCATAACCAGGTGACTCGCTTCCCTCAGAGAGAATGATCCAAGAGAGATAGAAAGCCAAGTAGAAACTAACCTTTTTATTACCTAACCTCAGAAGTCAAATAGCATAATTCTACAGCATTTCTACTCATTAAAAGTCAATGAATTCAACCCACACTGAAATGGAGAGGAATTAAGCATCCTCTTTTAAAGGAAGAAGTACCAGATAAGTCCAAAGAATTTCTGGACATATTTAAAAACCACCATGTAGTATGATTCCATTTGTATGAAGTTCTAGAGAAGGCAAATCTATGACAGAAAACTGATTAGTGGTTTCCAGTAGCCAGGGGTGGAAAATAAGAATTGCCTGCTGAAGCATACAAGGGAACTTTGTGAAAGACTGGAAATAGCTTGATTCTTATGTTCATTACACAAGTAATAAAACTATGCACTTATAATTAATAAGTTTTACTGTATGTAAATTATACCACTATAAATGTAATAAAAATTTTTAAAAAATGTATAGGATTCATACAATATTGGTTATTATAAATGTGGGATGTAGTGTCTTAAAGGAAATAGAGACTTCTGAGGAAGAATGCATAATCTGGGAGAGTGACAGGACAAGTAATTGCTTCAATGACATTAGAGGGATGAATAATTTCCAATACAAGGTTGTGTCTATCACATTTTTACGGCCCAGTTTCTCTAAATTAGAGGACTGAAATAAGAGTCAGTAGTAATGATGTTTGTTTTTTTTTTTTATCACCATCTCTTCTGTGGGATGATGAGACTACAATGAACCTAGCTTCAATGCCAGCATCTTTGGCAATAATGGAAAACACCCCTTTGAAAAGTCAGGCAGTGCTCTTGCAGATGGGCAATAGGTGTTGTCAGAAAGCAATACTGTCACCTGTCTGGCACTAGTTAGAGTGTCACTGTTAACAGACAGTGGCCGCATGAGAATATCATCACAGCAAGTCAGAGCAAGAGCATGAGGGATGCTGCGAAGCAGCCAGAGCTTATCCTTCGTGCACAAAAGAGACCTTCTTAGCATCCTAGGACTATTTCAAGAGGGTTTTTAGAGGGCTCTAGATTTGTCAGTAATTTTTTCAAGGTAAATTGAGAGAAATGGGACACAATTTTCATCTGGCTGATATGAACTTGAAAAACTAAAGCTTAGAGAGGATGAGGGCACTGCAAAAAGATGAGCACACTCTTGAGAAGAAACTCTTTATCTATTACAGAAAAGGGCCTCTGACTTACTGAATGATCTCTTCCCACCAGAAGATGGCCTGAGTTTCTGCTCTCCCGTGTAACAGAAATAATCCAGTGCGTCAGAGTTCACTGTGAGCATGAAATTATCTAGCACGGATAAGGAATTAGAGCATATGTTTCAAAAAACACTTGAAAGAGTTATCACAAATTAAATAAAAATTATCTACTTTAAAGAAATTTAATTAAAATAGCCCAAGAGGTTTCAAACTATTAACTTGATAATAAGCACCCTAAAGCTGTTAAAAAGAAATTTACTGGCCTGAGAACAGATATTCTAATTCTGTGAATTTTAGGAGGAGTTCAGGAATCTAAATTTAAACAAATACCCTGAGTGATTCTAAAGCAAGGGGACTTGAAAACACTTGTGTTTTGAGAAACACTAAAAAGAGTAATATTAATACTTAGTAGAGTAAAATCTCAGAACATTCTGAAGCAACTCATGGTTCACATTACATTATAAACTAAAAGGGCCATGCCACCCAAAGTTTAACCTTTGAGGGGTTTTGAGCTAATTTTTAGAGCCCATTTGAAAAAAGAATCTAGTACTAGGGACATTTATATTAATATTTTTCAACCCCATGAGATCATTTTATATGAAAACATTCTTTTTTATTATCTCCTTGGATCACTGTCATGTTTTTAAAAAATCTTGGATATTAGTATTTTCTTATATAAATTTTTCTTAATTCCTTACTCTTGTTCTACAGCATAATCTAGAATGTTTTAAATTATTTAGAATATTTTCTAGAAAGCAATTAAATCGACACTCTTTTGTATGAATCTGATACCAATCTAAGCAGCCTAATATTCACACAGATTTAATTACTACTAAATCAATGTTATGTTTGAAATCTAATTATAGTACAAGAATTAGGGCCCTGATGAAGAAAAGATCTGGTGAATTAAGAATTTAGCTAGCCTGTATTAAAACTGGCAGATTCTTAGTTCTTGACTACCTTGATAAAATGCAGGTTATTAAAAACTGTCTTAAGGACAATTAATTGAGGTAACAATAGTCATTACAATTGTACTTAGGTATACATAAGACCATATATTTTTTTCTTAAAGGTTCATAATTGACGGTCAGACTTTCTTTTACTTTACTTCCAGCTAGGATGTATGCCCAGAAAGGAAACTGGTCTCTTTTTTCCTTAAGTTATCAGAAATAAAATCTTATAACTGCCATTGTCAAAAATGCCAATGTTGTATTATGAAACTAAATACTTCTATTACTTTTCACTTCCTTGTTTGTGATCTTTGGGGAAACAGAACAGATGTTCAATTCTGTCTACATAATGAGTCTTCCTATATTTGAAATAGACTATTATTACCATTTAATTGTGTAATGTTAGCAATTATACCCATAATGCACAGGAAAACACAATCTTACAGTCCTGAAATTTAACAACAAATAAGAATTAGTTATGTGTTTTGAATGGAAATAAGGCTTTTAGGGATCTATTTTGCGCAGTAGATTATTGGCAGTTATGTAAGATTTGAAGCTGAGAAATAGCACTTGAAAGGCACAAACAACAATATTAATACCTCATTATTTCTACCAACGTTGAGTATTAAAGATACAATGGTTATTATTAAAATTATTGTCATTATTTTAGTTTAGGCAAGTAAGAAAACTAAGTAATGAACTACCCACATATACCTAAGACAGGTCTAAAACTAGAAATTCCTTATCTGAATTTTAGTTCAGATCAGTTTGGGTACTTCTATTAGCATTCTCTGTTTCTTTTTGAAAAGTTAAAATGGCATTTTGGTTATTCAGTGAAGTAGTTTCACATTATGCAATAGCCTCTTTTTAAACACATTTGTCAAGTTCCATAATTTTTTTGATGAGCTATTATGACAGTAGAAAGATAAGTGTCCTATACTTCTGCAGCAATATTCAACAGAATAATATAAGCATATGTTTAGCCCTAATCAGACACAATTTTCATCCTTATCCACTATGACTTTGCCTTTTCTGCTACCCTCTATCTGACTGGTTTTCTTAATATTTTTCTTTTGAAAAACATATTCTCCCCATTGGTAGGATAGGAGATTTGTAATAAGTCCAAACATGTGCTAACTCATCCACCTCACACAGACCTTGAAATAGCACTAATAGTCACCCATAAGCAGCTTTTCCATGCTGATTTATGTAAGAATTAAAGCTTTAAATTTTTTTCATGGCTTTATTTCCTTTGGATATAATTCTTGTCACAGGCAGTATGTGTTATACATGTGTGTATAAACGTAGATGTAGATATACATAGAATGCTGTGTTTGATATTTCTGAGTTATACCGGTTCCAATTAAGATCTTTGCTCTAAAGATCCATTTATTTTACAAATATTCTCTGAACATCTTCATACATCAAGCCTTATGATATATACTGAGGATATAAAGACATAATCGCTTATTGTTTCCCAAAGGCGAGAGTAACAGTTATCAAGTAATCACCGAAATAAATATGTTTTAAAATTGTTGAAGTGTGTTAAATAGAAATTGTGGGAGTTGTATGAAAGAGAACTAGAGGGGAACTTAAATTGAGAGGCTTCTTTGAGGAGTAACATTCAAGCTGATACCTAAGGGATATAATGCAGTTGACTTGTAGATAAAAGAGTGTTTCAGACAGTGAATACAGCCCACTTAAAGTCCCCAAATAAGGAAGAGCATGACACATTACAGAACAGTCAAAGACTCTGGATCTGAAATGCTGCATTGGGGGAGGGGATGACTGGTTGGTTTGACAAAAGATGATGCTTAAAAGAAGACTTGACAGTCTGGTGATGGCCAGATGGGAGGTGGATTGGGGCTGGTTGAAACGAGTGAAAGGTTAAAGAAGTATTAATTAGTAGGTGATACTTGGTCACTGGGAATGCAGTCAGTCAGCAGTAATGTAATGGCTGTGTATAGAACCAAAGGGAAGATAGAGTAATCCGGGTGGGGTGGGGGTGTGGGGAGGATGTTTCATAAACTATACAAATGTCTAACTAAAGTAGCGTATACTTAAACAAATAATAAAATAAAATAAAATGCTAAAAAAAAAAAAGTAGAAGAAGAAGAAGAAAGCTTGTGAGACCCTGCAGGGCTTTGTAGGATGCAATTAGGATTTGGGATTTTTATTTAAATGCAATGGAAAGGAATAAAAGAGTTTACAGCAGGACAGCATGATTTTAGAAAATATGACTATAATGTAAGTGATTGATTAAAGTGAATGAGTGGAGTGAAAGTCAAGAAATAACTCTTTATAGATGTACGAAATAGGAGACACATAGACTTGACAATTAAAAATAATTTGCTAGAGATAATTTTGATTTTGGTGTTAGATATTACCTCTGGTTCTCTTCAGTTTGGAAGAGGTTTCTAATTAGCTGAAGTCAAAATAAACTAATAATGTTCATAACAGCAGGTGGAACAGAGAGAAAGTCATTCACAGGTATACACTTCATGTCAAGCTGGAAAGAGGCTACATAGTGATCATTAGTGGAAAGAAATTTGGTTAGATATGTTTGTTGTTCAATATTTATCTTGTCTCTCAGATTCTTCTGGAAATAAACATTGAAAGGAGATATTGAAGATTCCCTAATGAGACTCACATTTGAAATTACAATTGTCAATCTGCTAAAGATACAAATATCCACAAGCATTTGATACTTAAAAAAACAATTGCATCATTTTACTGGTTTTTAAAATATGAGAAGATACTTTTGGTGCTATGAATTACTTTCACAGGTATTTCCCCACAAATATGTTTGTCACAATGAAAGCAAGTTTCTTCCCCATTACTACTTGTAAAACTATTATCAAAGATCAGTAATCACCTCCTAACTGACAAATAAAATAGCTTTTTCTATGTTTGTAAACCATTTCATCTCTTTACAACATCTCTCTACATCTCTTATACATATTAAACTTTCTAACCATCTCTTTATTCTATTTTTTTCCTGTACAAATACCTTAAATCTCAGCATTGATCAAAGTAGCTTTCTCATATTGCCCTATCTGTTCCATGGTTTTTTCTCTTTATTTTGATGGCTTCCTCATTTACATCTACAAATAGATTTGCCAGCCTGCTGTCCATATACGAAAATGTGTCCAATTCAGGATTCAGTATTTTCCTTTACTTTCTTATTATTATTTCAGCTAAAGGCCACACCATCCTCCTAGTATCACAGGTTCCTTCATCTTAAAACCCAACTTTCAATAAGCTGCCATAAGTGAAAAATTCTTTTTGAACTACCTGAATTTTCTTTTCTTCACTGCCACATCCACTGCCTTAATGGATTCCCTAATTGATTGCCCTTGCCCACAATCTTTCTTTTCAATTTTATCATTTACATAGCGTTCATATTTATTTTCCCCAATTATTGGTGACTTGATAGCACCCCTTTCCTCAAAAACCTGCTTAGAAAAATACATCCTAAATCCGTCATATGAATGTCAAAGCAGTTGTGATCCAATGACTTCTCCAACTTCTACCAATATGCTTTGCACACATTGTGTTCATCACCAAGGGGACTTGTCGTTTTTAGAATGCACTACCCACCTCTCTGGGTGCCTTATAAACTGAGCCAGAAACCTTCCTGAAGGGAAGACCCTTGAAGGGTCTTCTCAGGAGAATGGAAATGCTATATAATACTGATTGTTTTGTCCTCCCAAATGTTTATTTATTGAAACCAAATCTCCAGTGTGATGGTATTAGGAGGTGGGGCCTTCAAAGTGATTAGATCCTGAGAGTGGATCCTGAATGGGATTAGTGCCCTTAAGGAAGAGATTTCATAGAGCTCCCTCTCTCTTTCCCCCTTCTACCCTGTGAGGAGACAGTGAGAAGACAGCCAGCCATCTATGAACCAGGAGGTGTGGGCTCTCCTCAGACATGGAATCTGCCCAAGCCTTGATTTTGGACTTTCCAGCTTCCAGACTGTGAGAAATAAATTTCGGTTGTTTGTAAGCTATCCAGCCATTAGCATTTTTAGTATAGAAGCCTGAATGGACTGAAACAATGAGTAAGAGTAATAATAAAAATGCATGACTTCTTCTTTGTCTTTAAAGAACATACTGTTTTTATCAGCATTTATCGCTTATTTTCTTCTGTCTTCTTTTATAATGAGTTACTTATATGTAGTGAAGTACTTGGGAACAAAGAGATTTTTTTGTTGTTGTTGTCATTTTTTATACTATCACAATTCTATAGCACAGTGAAAATTAAAAAAAAAAAATTCTTGAAATGTATTGTCAGTAAAAGTAAATATTTTACAGGAAATATTAAGGTAGTAATTTTATTTTCTGGAAAAAAGCCATTATATGTTTTATATTTCAATGCTGTATTTATGGTTATGGATTTAAGTTCCTTTCTATTTCATGTCAGCCCTTTAAAAATCATCATTATTTTTTGTCACTGAAATGCTATTTGGTGCTGTTCCAAGATTAATTATATTTGCCATTTTTTTTCCTATAGTAAAACTAAAAGCTATTAGATATAAAATTCATAGAACTGAAAGGAGCCTGAGGAGGTCACCTTAGTCCAGGTCCTAAGTGGAATCAAAAACTATTCTCAAATCACTCACAAAAGTAGCTGTCCACTTGTTCCATTTATTTTTCTAAAGAACAAGCCACTGTTCCAATATTTCACAATCTTTACAGTCTTTTTTTTCTATTCATACAGAAATAGAGTACACATCTCTGACACAGCATAGGTTCCTATTGGCCTGCTTTTATAACTGAAAGCAAACATCTACCTTCATCTATCTTTCTCAGCTGGCTTAATTTTGTTTTATCTACATTAACGTTCTTTTCATTTAAGAAAAAACCATTTAACGTGAATTGTTTAACTCATTTTAATGAACTTTTAATTTTGACATAATTGTAGCTTCTCATACAGGTGTAATAAATAATACCTTTTTATCAGTTTTCCCTCAAGATATCTTGAAAATTATAGTACAATACCACAACCAGAATATTGACATTGGCCCAATCATGACACGGAAATTTTCCATTACTACAAGGATCCCTCATGTGTCCCACTTCCCTCCTTCCTCACCCTTTCCTTAACTCTCTGCAACCACTAACAAGAATACTATAAAATTAAATCATATAATATATAACTTCTGGGTTACTCTTTTTTTACTCAATTTAATTCCTTTGAGATTTATCCAGGTTTTTGCAGGTACCAGTAATTTGTTTTTGTTTTTATTTTCCTTTTTCTTTTTTATGCTGAATAGCATTCCATTGTATGGATATACCTCAGTTTGCTTAAGCATTCAACCAATGAAGGACATTTACATTCTTCATAGCTTTGGGTTATTACAGATAGTTACTATCACCATATATGTGTAGGTTTTTGTGTGAACATGAATCTTCATTTTTCAGGGTAAAAAGCTAGGAGTGCAATTGCTGGGTCACATGGTAGTTGCATGTTTAGTTTTTTAAGACACTGTCAAGCATTAACTTTGTATATCAATTTGTAAAGAATTGACATCTTTACTGTGTTAACTCTTACAATCTGTGGACATCATACTTCTCTCCATTTATTTAGATCATGTTAATATTTTTTCCTTCAACATTGTACAGTTCCCAGTATACAAATCCTATGTACTTTTTATTATATTTACTTCTAATTATTTCATTTTTTGAGCAATTGTAAGTGGTATTATACTTTTATTATCTGTTTCCACGTGTTTATTGTTGGTATGTAAAAATGCAATTGATTTTTGTGTGTTGATTTTTTATTCTGCATCCTTGCTCAACTCATTTGTAAGTTTTGTTAGGGTTTTTTTGTTTTTTATTTTTTTGTTGTTTTTGTTCATTCCTTGAGATTTTCTGCATAGGCAACTACATCATATGCAAATAAGGACAATTTTATTTCTTCCTTTCTAATCTGTATATCTTATTTTTCCTTTTCTTGTTATATTGGATAGAACTCCTAAAACTATTTTGAAAAGAGTGGTTAGGGTAGACATCTTTGTCTTATTCTAAATATTAAAGGGAAATCATTCAATCTTTCACCACAAGTATAGTATTAGTTATAGTTTGTTTTTTGTAAATGCTCTTTATGAAGTTGAGGAAGTTCCCATTTATTAGCCAGATTACCAACACACCAATGACTCTTTTCCAGAAGATGTAAAAATTATTGAATTGTCTAAGCCTATGTTTGAGAAGAAAAATTATATAATTTTGGTGTGTGGATCAAGGGAAGCTAGAATAGACAGCTAAAACATTAAATATCAGAAATAGGATTTTAAAAACATTAAGAGACTCTTTTTTATAAGTGTAGATACATATATGACATAATGATTATTGTAAACACATACGGATTAAATATATTTTAAGTAAGGAGTGTCTTCATATTACTTTAAAGGTAATGAAAAGTCTTATTTCCTGAATACTAATTCTAGTAATAGATTTGATTCCATCCAAGATCTTTCCTATCTCTGCAACATGAAATAAAAATAAAATCTAATATATTCTCTCTTGAAATAAAAAATATTTCCTTTAAATTGACTAAACAGGCTCTAAAAAGATAGAAAGGGAATGATAGCACTAATTATCTATGTTTCAAGTTATCAAAGACTGAAATTAGCAAAAGTCAGTAATAATTAAAATATCAGGAAATTAGGTGCATAATAAATATTTGTGCATTAACAAAATGAATAATTATAATCTTAAGTATTATTTTATGAGAGCAAAGCCACCTGATTCATACAGGAATTAAGATGTTTCCATAAGATGGTAGATCAGTGAAGGTAGAACAAAATTGATGATGATAGGACAAATAATTTTATTGTTATATATTTTTTTCAGTTAATAGTGCACCAAATACAGTGAATAAGCCCCAATAAGATTGAACAGTCAAATCAGCAGAAAAGAGATTATGTAAACAATTCTTTGTTCAGTTACCTGTTAACTGTGGCTGCAGCTGTCTGAGCCAGCTGTCCCATGGAAGCCCGATTCTCAGCGCATCTGTGGGTGGTAGAAGAATGCAAAGACTAGGAAGGGACTCAATATGCCAGTGGAAACCACCTGACTCTGGTGAATCTGCCACCTCTGCATGTACTGAGGGAAAACTCTAACTGTGCCTCCTAGGAATGCCAGGGTCTCCTCACCCTGTTGATTTTATAACCCTTTTATTGTTGCTTCTCATCATCTTGACTTCCTAAGTATAGCTGTGTTTGCAAACCTTATTTTCTTTTTCATAATTCATTATGCTGCTTCCCTCACTTTTAGAATTTCTTTTACTTCTAATTCTGTTTCCTTAGTTGCTAGTATCTAGGGATATTATAAGTGGGTATTTATCATACTTTTTAGGTTTCTTGAATCTTCAGCGTTTGTGATCAGTAGTTTTATTAAATTTTCACAAAAACTTATTAAAAGTGAGCTTTATACTTGATGTTCAAATTAATCAAGATGGAGAAACAGGGATCAGATTTACTTTCCTGCCTTGAAACCAAAAAACTGGATGAAACATAAGAAATTATTTCATATGACAGTTGACATCGGGGAATGATGGACAGTTATTTCTGAAAGAGGGAAAACAAATGAGGTGATCTCCAATTACTGACCATAGGAAGTTCCCAGAACACAGTGAAGATAGGAATCCGCATAGATTTTAGACTCTCTGAGTTAAGGATATAGAGCTGAAAGTCCAGGGTAACCATGGTGGTTAGAATTCACAGAAGAGAGAACTGGAGGCCAGAGAGCTGCATAGAGAACTCCAAATATCCACAGTGGAACTTCCTTGAGTGTTCATTTGAGTACTAGTCAGCACACGTGTGTAAGCAAACTACTCAAAGCTAAAACAAACCACCAAAATAGAAAAAGTAGTGCCTGGAGATCAGATGGCCAGGAATAGTGCCTATTCCCAGTCGCCAAAGTACAATACCTCATACTTCACGGGGCATCAGTTAGAGTCCTAAGAAAGGTCTTAATGGTGCTCTTGTCTTGCCTAATGAAGCCAGAGACCAAGGCCCAAAATGATCAAATCAATTCCAGGTAACTTAAATGTGTTGGAGAACACAGCTCAAACATATTTAAACAAATATGCAGCATACAAGAAGGTAAAATTCACAATGTCTGATATTCGATTAAATATTACCAGGCATGATGCAAAGAAGAAAATACAATGCATAAGGAGGAAAAATGCCAACCAATTAAAACTGAACCAGAAGTGACACAGATCATAGAATTAGTAAGCAAGAACATTGAGAAACATTGTTATAACTGTTTTCTATGTGCTCAAGAAGCTATAGGGAAGACTAAACATATTAAGTATTGGCGTAGAAGAGATTTTTTAAAGAGGACTTAAACTTCTTTAGGTGAAATCTACAATGTCTTGGATGAAAAATACACTGGTTGGGATTAATCCCAGATTAGACATTGCAAAAGAAAATATAACTGAATTGAAAACATAGAAAAAAAACACTATTCAAATGAAGCACAGAAAAAATGAACCTGAAAAAAAAATTAGTGAACTTTTAAAAAATTTATAGTGGCCAAAATATGTGTAATTGGAGTCTCCAAAGTAAGGGGAGGGTGACAGAAAAAGATATATTTTACAATTAATGTTCATTTTTTTTCAAAATTTGGTGAGAACTATAAACTGATAGAGCTAAATAGATTAACAAACTCAACACAAAAATATAGGTATATGAAAGCTTATGAAGAATTGCTTAAAATAAATAATAAAGAGAAAAAATTAAAGCAGTGAAAGACATATTGCATAGAGAACACAGATCGAGGTAACATATTTTTGGTCTGAATAATGTAAATTATAAGACGTATTGGAGCGTTACCTTTAGTGTACCAAATATATATACCTAGAATTTTAAACTCAGGAAAAATATATTTCTAAAAAGAAGTTAAAATAAAGATCTTTTAGACATAAAAAAGCTGAAATAATTCATTACCAGCATAGCTTTACTACAGTATATGTTAAAAGAAGTACTGTTAAGAGAAGAAAAATAAGATGAAAATATGTATCCAAAAAAGCAAAAAACATAGAATACGGTAACTACATGGACAAATATAAACACTTTTTTTCTTATTCAAATATCTCTAAAACTTATTAACTGTTTAAAGCAAAAATAACAGTATAACATGAAGCTTATAATAGATATAGAACTAAAATGTATGATAATAATAGCACGGATACCAGAAAAGGAGAAAAATATATTATTGTAAATAAGGTTCTTATTCTATACATGAAAGAGTGTACAATGACTTGAAGGTATACTATGATAAATTAGAGACGTATACTATAAATCCTAAAGCAACTGCTAAAATAACACAACGAATAGTTGTACCTAAGAAATCAAAAGAAAATAACTCTAATCTAGTTCTTTCCCCATAGCACCACATCACCTTCATTTTTGGTCAAATAAATGTATAATTGACATGAACAAGATACCAGCCAAAACATTTTACTGATTAAAGATAATCAAATATTATTGTGCTTTCTCATTCTTGATAAATGTTTAATTTATAATGTGAAGCAATAATTATAAAGAATTTACGAACACATAGATTACATCAATCCAAGTTCAGAGTGATAATGTCAATATTGATGGCTAAATTTATTTTTCAGTTTTCCAAGACATATTAGGTAGTATTGAGACACCTATACTTCTTCCAGCTGAAGTAGAATCATCCACTGGAAATGCTAATTGAACAGTTACTTTGTGTCATACATATTAGGGGGTTTCTGTATTTATTAATCTTACACTTTTTGAGAGGTTGCTGTCTCTGAGAAACTGTCCTTAGTGTGGAAAATATGATGGTAAATAAAACAAACCCTGTCCCTTTGTGATCCTTTATTTCAGTGGGGGAGAGAAAGACAGTAAACAAGAAAGTAAGTAAATTAGGTATTTGCAGTCAGTGATAACTGTTAGGAAGAAAGTAAAACAGGTAATTTAATAGAAAGCTGGAGGGATAGCTCTTCTAAATTAGATGCTAGGAAAGACTAAAACCTAAAATGACAAGGAAAGGCTTGAAGGGAGATCTAAGAGAAGAGTTTTTCAAGCAAAGGGGACAGTATGGGCAGAACCCCCAAAGCTTGGTGCAGCTTGGTCTTTTCAAGGGGAGATAAGGGACCAGTGTGACTAGAACAGTGAGGAAGGGGAAAAGTTGAGAAGCTGAAAGAACTTGTAGGCCACTAGAGGAAGATTTTTGTTTTGTTTTGTTTTGTTTTGTTTTCTGAATGAGATGGAAATTTACTGGGGAGTTTTAAGCAGGGGAGTAATGTGATATTTCATTTGTATATTTAAGAGATCCTGTGGCCACTCTGGCAATTGTATAAAAATGCTAAGACTTGAGGGAGCAAGAGTGGAAGCAGAGTGACCACTTAGGATGCTAATTCAATACTTCAGGAGGGAAATGATGGTTGGCGGAATAATGTGATAACACTAAGGAGACTGAGGTGGCTGGATTTGGAATATAATTTGAAAGTAGAGCTGGCAGTCCTTGCTAATTTGTTGGATTTATGAATTGTAAGATTATAGGCTGCCAGGGGAGGGTGGGGTTCAGAATAACACCTCAGATTTTTAGCTTAGTTTGTCTTGGTGCCACACCATGTCACGTTTCTTTCTCATGAGATTGCCAGGTAGACGTTAAAATTCTAATGTTACAAATGATGAAAGTGGTGATCAGGTAGAAAAGGGACTTGCCCAGTATCACACAGCCAGGGAATGGCAGCATCAAGATTCGTCTTTAAAGAGCAATTTATTGATCTCCCCAAGATCATTGTACTTAGTAACAATGTACCTTCAGATTTTTTCTAGCTGCTTTGACTAGATTAGAAAATAACCCACGAGAACAAGGTGAACAGCAGAGCCTTCAGTAGGCAAAAGTTAGAATTAGCGGGATTATCTGCCATTAGCTTCCAGTAAGCCACTGAAAGAACTGGTTCATTATACAAAACTGAGATTGTGCTTGAGATTTTCAATTCATGGGGTCTCACCACAGTCCATTTCATTTGTCATCACTGTTTGGATTGTTGCCAAAGTCTGCCTCTGACTTCCTTGTTGGTGCTGTTAGACTCCCATACAAGACCTGATCTCTCAGCTGTATTATAATAATTAAAATATTTACGAAGATAGAACTTTTTGCTTACGAGAAAAATCCTAACTCACTGCAGTGTTTTGAAAATAGAAAAAAAAATTTGGAGTTTTGAGTTGGTTATATATATATTTTTTTAATATCAGATATGCTTTGAAGAGAATTATCTCACTTTTATATAGTTCCTATGGGTATAAAATAATTCTGTATGCATACTTGACTAAAAAGCCAATATTTCTTTCCATTAATAAGGATTTTAAGGTTGCAAGAGTAGTATCTGAGACCTGCCATTAGGTCAGTTCTACACTATTAATAGTAGTTTAATTGCCTTTCTGTGAAGTCTCCTTTCAGTGCCTGAAATAAAAAACAGGAAGGAAGGGTTGTAAATAGATAACATCACTGGTAGATCACTTTGAGGAATCAGTGATCATTTCAAGCCCATAGAACTTTCTTTGTCTCCCTATCATAAGACAGCAGCAGCAGTGTGACTTCTGAAGCAATTCAAGAAAGACACCTCACTGTGATTGGGCTGAGAAACCTAAGCAGTAATGTCTGATTACATTATTTTATAAAAATAAATAAAGGATCTATGTTTAAAAACAAAAATAAAAACTTTTTTTCTAACCAGTGTATTTCTGACTATTGATGTTCCAATTTCTTCAACAGTTGCCTTATAAAGAGATTCAATTCATTCAGTTTTATCTAGGCAAGAAAAGAGGAGTCTCTCTATTATTTGAACAGCAATTTCCGTAAAACACCAACAATCATTTACCTTTATAACATATGCCTTAGTGAATGTAGTGTTAACCCAAAGAAAAGAGATCAGAATATATGCTACTCCCTAAAATGTATAGTGGGGGAAATTTCCTTTGACAAAAGTAAATTCCTATGTGGGCTAAATTAGCTTTGTAAAGATGTCTTCAGATGCTCTAGGAGTTTTCAGAATGTAGTTAACTTCCTTTTTCATAATCTCTATTAATTTAAGGAAAATATAGCACAAAGAAGCATCATAATGCTTTGTGATTCTTCGTGGTAAATGTTGGATAGAAAAAATTACAAACTGTGAAATTGTAATTTGGTTCATGAAATATAAATAATAGTCTAGAATAGAAGCAAAGAAATAAAATTTCAAAAGAAATGCCAATCAAAGAGGTAGACAATGGTCTGTAAAATGATATTCAGAGAAATGTTGTTAATAACATAGTAAATTTAAAAATAGCCTTCATGCCTAGTAATAGTGAAGTACTTCTGTGAACATAATAATTCATAAGCCCTTAATGCTTTCACAGACTAGTACTATAAGGAAATGCTCCTATTATAAACTGACATGGTACAGTGCAAGGTAAGACAGGTTGAGCTCCTACCTGAGACAGGTGCTGTGTTATGTACTTTAATGCATTATATCATGTAGTCTTTGCCATTCTAAGAAATTGGTACTGTTATTATCTCCTTTTTCCTGATATGTTAAGAGTAGAAAGATTACATGAATTTCCAATTAACACATAATAGGTGGTAGAGCACCTATTTGATTTGAATCCAATGTATCTGCTTCCAACACTGCTGCTCTTAATCACGACTTGCCCCCTTTTCCTTAGAATCTTTGCAAATATTCGGCTTAACTACTTCAGGGTAATTAGATGATTTTTATAGTTTATTGTTTTCATGCTACTCTGAAGCAATGCAGAATACTCAGAACCAGTGTCATTCCATCCAGAAACTTAAATAACAAGGCATTATAATTTTGATGGATCTAGAAACTGCAGTTCTGTTATCTGATTAACATAAAAAATTAGGGGTTTGCAAAACTCCTCTGTTTTCATGACCATGATGCCACAGTCAGTGAATTTCTTGAATTTTTTAAATTGCAGATTTGCACTGTACTTTTAATACATTTGGTCTTAGTTTTTGACAGTCACTGAATAATGAGAGCATCATATTCAATATTTATTAATTTTTACATGTTGTTTGTGTAGGCATCTAAGAGATGTTTACTTTGACTTTTTATGTGACCACCCTCAGCTTATGTAGTTTATCCTAGGTGTCACCTGCTGTCGGAATTTTGTAAGCTCCATTCTCCCTGATAACTCCATTAGCATGTCTACTTAAAAGGACACCGGAATCTCCTGATTTTCTTCCTACTTCATTGGCTGTTCCATTCAGTCTTCTTCACTGACCCCTCCTCAAATCCCCACTTTTAAACATTGATGTCCAAGACTTGGCACTTAAGACACCTTTGGTAATATTTTATCCATTCTCATAGCTTTAAATGCAGTCTCTAAGCTGATGACTCTCAAGTTGTATATCTCAACATGAATATATCCAAATGTCTATTTGATTGACTCACTTTCAGATCTAAATATGTATTTTAAACTTCTATGACCAAAATAAGCTTCTTGATTTTCCACCCTATCCAATGAACATCAAACAATGAAACAAAAGAAGAAAACAAAACAAAAAACCCTGCTGCTCTTGCCCCCTCTCATTTCCAGTCTCAGTAAATAGCAGCTGATTTCTTGTTCACCTCCATATTTCTGGCTCTTGGAAGAGTCCTGAGTACTCATGAATATTTGGCAAATGAAGGATTACATAAAATGTAGTATAAATATCTATTTACATGCTTCAACCCAATAGACATCAACTCCCTATTTTCATTGCTTGGAGCATAATGAGAACTTAATAAATATTTCTGAGTGAGAATTTATTAGTAAATGAGTGGACATAATGTAATTAGAAGAGATTCTCATGGAAGATGTAATTATAGAAGGTATGATGTAGTTGTAACTCCTGACACCTGGAAAACCAAATATTTAATTTTCAGAGAATCTAAACTACTTTTTTACCTGATTATCATTTCTGATCAATATTTTCTTCCTTTTGACTCATCAAGTACAGGTTAGACACCACAAACATGAATAATTGCACAGTAGTAGCTGTCAGTACCATTGACACCTAAAAATAGATCCAATTAATAAAAGACAATGAACTTATATTTTGAGCAGTTATTGACAGAAACTCAGTAGCTTTAATTCAATCTGAGAGATTCTTCTTGACCTTAAACATAGCTATTTTTTTCATGGATTATTATGATATTTATGGATTAAAATGATATTTTATTTTAACAATTAAGCATTGTTCCTTGTGTTAAAAATCACATCTAGATTATCTTAAATCAGAACTCCATAGGGTTCATGCTAACTGTACATTAATTTAATCATATGAATGTGTAGGCTGCATTCCAGTGGCAGAGATAATTAACATTTGAGAGAACAGATGAAGGTCATCAAATTGGAGATACGAATGGCATTGCAGTACCTAGTAGAAGGCTTGGGAATCACAGACTGGAAGATCAGAAAAGTGTTTTAATAAATGGTCAGACTCTCTTAATGTGCTTATGGCTTTCAATATTTTTTATCATAAGGTTTTTTTAGGAGCATCTCTAGGAGTTTATATTGTCAGAAATATGTTTCATTTGATTCTCTTTGATATAAAGGACTTAAAGAATAGCAGAAATTATCTTTGTTAGAAAATAAAATTTTTACTACCAAAAAGGAAGATATAGAGATTCATTTGAACTTTTTAGAGCACAAAAAAAAAAAAAATTCAATGAAGAGAGGTGTGTCACTCTATTCTAGTGTACAAAAATTGATTCCAGGGTAGAAAACATGACGTTTGAAAGGCCCATTCACCTGAGATATATATATATATATATATATATATATATATATATATAGAGAGAGAGAGAGAGAGAGAGAGAGAGAGAGAGAGAGAGAGAGCGAGAGCAATGTAATAAAATAGCACAGAAATATATATCTGTTTTTATGCCATTACCGTACTATTTCGATGATTGTAGTTTTGTTGTGTCATTTGAAATTCGGGAGTGTGATACCTCATTCTTTCTTTCTTCCTTCCTTTCTTGAGGTTTCTTTGGCTATTCAAGGCCTTTTATGGTTCCATATAAATTTTAGGATTAGGTGTTCTAGTTCTGAGAAGAAGGCTATTGCTATTTTATAGGAACTGAACTGAGTCTGTATATTGCTTTGGGTGGTCAGGACTTTTGAACAATATTAATCCTTCCAATCGATGAGTATGGTATATCTTTCCATTTATTTGTATCCTCTTCAATGTCTTCAGTGTCTTACAGTATTCAGGGTTCAGGGCTTTCACTGGTTTAAATGCATTCCTACATATTTTATGCTTTTTGATGCAACTCTAAGTGGGATTGTTTTAATTTCTCCTTCTTATAGTTTCTTATTAGTGTAGAAATGAAACAGATCTCTGGATATTGATTTTGACTGCTGGAAATTAGTGAATTCATTGATCAGTTCTGATAGTTTTTTCAGTGGAGTCTTTAGGGTATCCTATATGTTGTGTCACGTCATCTGCAAATAGTAGCTGTACTTCTTCTATTCTGATTTTGAGGCCTTCGATTTCCTGTTTTCTGCTGTGCCTAGGACTCCCAGTGCTATGTTACATGAAGTGGTGATTTTGGTCGTACTTGTCTTGTTCGTGATCTTAGAGGAAAGTCAGCTTTTCACGATTGAAGATGTAAGCTGTGGGTTTGTCATATGTAGCCTTTATTACGTTAAGTTATGTCCTCTGTACTCACTTTCTTGAGAGTTTCTATCATAAAAGGATGGTTTTTGTCAAGGATGTTGAGATTTTTCTGAAATATGATTTTTTTCCTTCATTCTTTGATGTATCACATTGATTGGTTTATGGGTTTGAACTATCCTTGTATTCCCGCAATAGATCTCACTTGGTCATAGAGTATAATCCTATAATGTATTGTCAAATCCTGTTTGATAATATTTTGTTGAGAAGCTTTGTATGCCTGTTCATCAAGAATATTGGCCTGTAGTTTTCTTTGTTTCTAAGATGTTTGTTTGGTGTTGGTATCAGGACAATGCTCATTTTGTAAAATGATTTTGAAAGAGATCCCATTTCTTCAATTTTTCAAAATAGTTGAGGATAGGTATTAATTCTTTAAATGAAACCATTTGATTCTGGACTTTTATTAGTAGGGAGTTTTTTGATGTCTGCTTCAATTTCATTGGTAGTAATTGATCTGTTTAGATTTTCTGTGCCTTGTTTTAGTCTTAGAAGGTTACATGCTTCTAGAAATGGATCCATTTTTTATAGATTGTTGAATTTGTTGGCCTATAATTGTTCTAAGTATTCATTAATGATTCATTTTATTTCTATTCTTCTTTGTTTGTTCTTCTTTTTCTATTTCTTTAAGTATAAGGTTAGATCGTTGTTGAGACATTTCTTGTTCCCTGAGGTAAGCCCATATTGCTAGGAATTTCCTTCTTTGGACTGCTTTCGGTGTGTCCCGTAGATGTTGGGTCATTTTTTTCCATTTGTCTCAAGGTATCTTTTGATTTCTTTCTTGATCTTGTTGTTAACCTATTCATTGTTTAGTAGCATCCTATTTGGCATCCATTTGTTTGTGCGTGTTTGCTTTTTTTTTCTTGTATTGATTTCTAATTTCATACCATTGTAATTGGAGAAGCCTCGATGTGATTTCAGTCTTCTGAAATTTATTGAGATTTTTTTTGTGGCCTAGCGTGTAGTCTTTTCTTGAAAATGTTCCATGTGTGTATGATAAGAATGTATATTCTGCTGCTTTGGGGTGAAATACTGTAAAGATATCAATTAAGTCTATCTGGTCTAGTTTGTCATTGAGTACTGCTATTTTCTCGTTGCTTTTCTGTCTGGAAGATCAGTCCATTGAAGTTAATAGGGTGTTAAAGTTCCCCACTATGAGTGCATTATGGTCGCTCTCTCCCTGTATGTTGGTCAATAGTTGCTTTATTGAGGTCCTCCTATGTCGGGCGCACCAGTGTTTACAAGGGTTATATCTTCTTGGAGTGATTCCTTTATCATTATGCAATGTCTTTTTTTGTCTCTTATTGCCTTATTGAATGCCTATTTTGTCTGATGTAAATATTGCTAGCCCTGCTGTTTTGCCTCCCTTTTCATGCAATATCTTTTCCCATCCCTTTACTGGCAGTCCGTGCATGTCTTTCAATCTGCCTTGAGTCTCTGGTAGGCAGTGTGTCTTGTTTTCTTTTGCCAAGAATTATAATTCCCTTGTTTTCCTTTTCCTCCCCAATTTAATTATTTTTAAAAATGACAGTTGACATTCAGTGTTCTTTTATATTAGTTTTAGATGTACAACATAGTAGTTAGACATTTATAAAATTTCTACAGTAATCCCCATGATTAGTCTGGTACCTAGCTGACACTATACATAGTCGTTACAGTGTTATTGAGTGTATTCTCTAAGGTAGACTTTACATCTCCACATTACTTTGGAATTACCACTTTGTATTTCTTAATCCCTTTACCTTTTTCACCTGGACCCCCAATCCCCCCGTCTTCTCCTGCAACCATGCGTTGGTTTTCTCTTATCTATGAATCTGTTTCTTGTTTTGTTCATTTATTTTGTTCTTTAGATCTGACATAGAATAAGTGAGCTCATATGTAGTATTTGGCTTTCTCAATCTGACTTATTTCATTTAGCATAATACTCTCTAGATCATGTTGTTGCAAATGGTGAGATTTTGTTCTCTTTTATGGTCAAATAATATTCCATTGTGTTTATGT
>CM053512.1:29536086-29543326 GCA_028627145.1 Eidolon dupreanum | reverse complement strand
TAAATATGACTACAAAATATTTTCCCGGGTGGAGATAATTTAACAATTATGAAGTACAAATCTTGAAGGCCAATTTTAAAGATTCAAATACTTAAAGAAATTTTCAAATCATAAAAGCAAGGCATAATTTCAGGCTTGAGTTTACTTATGTCGACTCTTATAGGTGCTACCTAACTAGTTGCTTAATTTTCTTTTGAAAACCCTTTTAAAAGTTCCAAAGAATTTACTCCAATCTATTGAATATTTTTGAGTTAAAAAAGTAGAAGGAATGTTAACAATGTTATAAATAATTAGCAGAATAAATGCTACAAAGGATGTGGAATTTTTTTAATACACACATGAACATATACACACAGAAACACAAATAACATTAAATAAAAATGAACAAAGACATGATTATCTCTTTAACACAAATAACTGGCAAGACAATATACATAAAATAGACTTGGAAGCCTTTTAAGATACATAGTAAATGTAGTTATAAATCCAAAAATGCATTTTAATTTAAAAAGATCCCCAAATAAAGATGATGGCTTCACACTGATTATCCATATTAACTCTCACTGAGAACTTGCACATATTTGCAAGAAGGATGCATGAGAAAGGATATGTTGCCTATAATCTCAGAATAATGTAAAGTTAACTGTTACATGTGACTGTAACTCATGACTTAGACTCCAGTAAAACTGTCCTGTGATCAGTTTGATCACCAGGCAAACAAAAGTCTTATTTGGAGAGGATGAGAGGCATAAGCAAAACAAGAATATATAATTCATAATACTATGGATTTCCATTTTCATAATCATTTCAAAACTTGAAAATTATTTTCATGAGGTTATTTACTTTTAAATCTTTAAATATTTACACAAAAATGTTTTTAGAGATGGGTCAAATATATTCAGTAGCTTAAAATTTTAATAAGCCCAGGATTTTTTTGTAACACAAAATTCTTGACCATAAAGTGCTGGGGGTGGGGAAGGTAATTTTTACATTAAAAAACCTCAGACTTTCATTATAAATAAAAAAAAAAGAGAGAAATATGTATAAATTAATTTACAACTGAATTTGGTTCTTATTCTTACCAAATTGACTTTCTTACCTATTAATTTGGCAATATAATTGGTGATAATAATTATAATACCAAGGTTATACCATGATAAATTCCTAAATATAAAATATATATTTTTTTGGTTTAGGAAGTCCAACAAAAGTGTGAAGTCCTTCAAACTCCTTTTCATCTGAAATAAAATACTTTCATTGAATTTAGTATGACAATTTAAATGTTTAAATAAAATTTCTAAAGCGATAAGTAGTGTTAACCATTTTAAGCATCTTTATGAATAAATTCTGTTGATAGGCTGACAGCTAAGAAATTACTGGACTATCTTTAATATATAGTTTTCTTTAATTTTTGTTTCAGTGTAAATGTAAGGTACTATTTAGCTGCTGACCATATACATGTTGAATAATATTTGAATGAAACTCTTATCCAAATAAATAGATTATATGTAATATATGTTACATATAATCTATTTATATGCCATACTGCTGGCAATAATTTAGAATTACCAAACTGTGATATTTGTTAATGGATTTAATTTGACTCTGAAAATGTGGATAGAAATATTGATTGGATGCCAAATTTATGGACAAGCGAAATATGTACAATCTAAGACTTTTGAGAGAGAGGAAAATATGAGTATACTTAAGGAGTCAGTTAATGAATGTTAGATATCTGTTCTAAATTAAAGTTTGAATGTCTTGAGTTAAAAATTGGTGGCATAAATATATCTGTTAATTGTTACAGTGTTACCTATATATACATATTATTTCTAAGTGAATGGGATCAAACTACATTCTTTGAAGAAAATATACTTAATTCTCAGAAAAGAGGTAGCTCTTACCTTCAGATTATATTTATTCAAGATACATTCAATAAATATGTTAGATGGAGTTAATGAATAACTAAATTATTAAAAGAAAGTTATAGCATAGAGCTGCTTTTCTAATGTTTTGAGATTAAACAAATTTGGAGCTGAATAACAAATCTTTTTCTGCACCAAGCAACATTCCAATTCATGAACACATTTCTTCAAGCCATTTTTTTAAGAAGAGACAATGCCACATTATTTTAAATAATCATATTACATTTTCTTTCATCATTTTCATGAGACAGTTCTAGCATCTATATACACCAGTTGAGAAGACAGAGACAAAGGGAGGCTTGAAACAAAGGGAGATAAAGCTAGAATCCTGGTTTTGACTCCCTCTCAAGTGCTTAATCCACTCCCCCACATTCCAATTTACAATAAAATGAAATTGGCACATTAACCTGAAAGGGAAAAAAAAGAAAGAAAAATGACCAAAGTCATTTAGTAAATTCAGGCATTTACAAAGAAATAACTGTGAATTTAGGCATATCCAAAAAGGAATTTGGCTCCAAAATGGCAAAACTGACTTATACTAAGTGGGAAAAAAGGCAAAGAATAATCTGTAATGCTTGAGAGTCCAACTAATATAGAGAATTGTCTTGTGCTCATTGTAAAGTGGCTTTAAAGAGGAATTCTGATGAGCAAATGTATTAAAAATAAAGTTTTCACTCTTCCTGCCTCATCAAAGAGCCTCCCATTTCCTACAGAAACTCTGTAAATTGTGGGGCTCTGTAAGTACATGAGGAATATAACAAATTTGCCATTCTTGGGACTGAATATGTGAGTGAGGCAGAAATAGAACTTAGCAGGAAATTTTTATTTCACTCAAATTCTTCATTTATTACAGTTATTAAGAAGACTCTGAAACTGTCAGTCTTGTCTTTGACAAAATGAATTGCATTTTAAGTGCCCTCAAAGCAAAATCTCTCATGAAGGACAAGTCAGAAATAGATAGGATAACACAGGAAAAAAAGCAAGAAGCAAGATGAATGAAACTAAAAAAATGTCATTCGAAGTATAACATATATAAAATGGCAGCTGTACTTAAGGGCAGAAAGAGAAAGTAAAATGGTAAAGCAAGAAAGAAAGAAAGAAATAGAGACAGGATATAGAACACACAAATTCTTATGATCCAGATTTAATCTAGGCATTTTCTTACTTGTACTGGATGTTAGGTCATTTGTGTTAGTCTCTGTGCTTGAAAATTATCATGTATAAATATGTTTGAACCTTCATGTACTTAAAATGCCATATGCTGTCTATGAGTGGTTGTCATTTTAAAACATAGAAATAGAGAAAATATAATTTATTAATTAGCACCTACTAGAATTTCCACTGCTATGATCTAGCCAAAACAACACAGTAAGAGAATAAACTGCCCCCTTTAAAAAAAAATAGTACAACTTTCATAAATCATTTAATATATCCCAAAATTCTCATTCAGAATATCATAATTATTCAATTTTACTTACCCATCTGTCATGTATTAGCAATTTTAAGTATTAGAACCCTGGCACAAAATTTACTCTGCTTTTAAACTGCTATATCATTCTTCTGTTTCCTTTAATAATTTTTAGGGAGTTCATATAAAATTTGTGAAACACCAATAAGCTCTCCAAAGTTCATAGTATATTATTAAATACATATTATCAAATAAAATGATAATACAGAGAACGTATGCAACTAATTCAGTCAGTCTACCTACTTATTTTATTTGCTTTAGAGAAAAATGAAATATTTGCCTGAAGTATACTACATTTTACATGACATACTAGTGGGCTCTCAAAGTACAATACATAATAAACTGTATTGGGCCTGAAAACAGGTAATAAATACAAAAATTCCATTTCAAGGTAGAGGTGATATTTGAGTATTTACTTAATTTATTAGACTGGTAACTCTAGGAGGTGATGAGATAAGGAATAGAGGAAAGGGGAAAATCACATTGTATTGTATTCTAATTAGTTTTGACAAGGATTTTTTTTTTTTTTTAAATAGTATTCTCAAGGTGTTGTATTGAAATCATCCTGTAGGAGTGTTATATTGTTAATACTCTTCTTCATTTGCTAAATTTCCCATCAGGACCACCAAAATATTTAGAGTATTTGCAGAGCAAAAAGTCAAGTTTGCTCTATTTTTAAGCAGATGCATTGGTATATTTATTATTTATCTATTAAACATTAACTATATTAAAACCCACAAAATATCATGAAAGAAATTTATATGAGCCATTTTGAAAGACTAAATAGCTTAATGATTTTAGAATATACCTAAAAAGGACTGCCTAAATATTAAAATAGTCACCTTTGTAAAAAGATAATCAAAATTATAAGAATTTTAGTTTCTCATTAATACTCTTTCAGTAAAACAATAATCAAACACATTTTTTTTTCTAAACAAGTAAGTCTGGAAATGTGTTATCTTATGGAATTTTTAAAGCAAGTCACCTTTCTGCTCTTTAATATGACTCTAATTGCAATTAAACAGACATCATACAGTGCAATGGCTGATGTTAGTAATGCATGACATTTTAGCAAGAGAGTGTAGCTATCATAAAATGAGAAGCACAATTAACTAATAGTCATATTTCTACATATGCCCAAAGCACTTAATGACCGTAGGTTTGGAATATCAAAACTGTTAATCATTTTAGCTAAAAAATAAAAGTTTTTTTTAAATTTTACTGCATTTGTACCTAACCAACATATAAACTGAGCAAAGATGTCCTTCATCGGTAGAAACAGCCGGGTTTTTTTGGGAATAAATTTAACTCACTTTTTGGTTCTCATCATGATTAGTATGAAGAACTGTTGAGTAAAAAAAAATAATAATAATAAAGATCTTTGCATTTTGTAAGAACATGTTTTATGTATGATTGAAATTTTTTACAACACTCCAAAAAAAAGCCATCCGATGTTAGATTTAAAAATAAAATCAAAAGCATTTTCCGACATAGTACACATGGAAAATTGGAAATTCCAATATCTTCAATAGAAGTTATAGAAAGTGTATGTCTCCTTGGAGTTTGACACCCACTTAACACAGCAGAAAATAAGGTACTATACTGTAAACAAAAAAAGTACAGTAAAGGACAGTTGTAAATTTACATAAGAATAGTTCATAAACATTTTGGTCTTTCCATAACAGTTTTTATATAAAATGAATAAAAAAACCTTAGACAGCTGTCATCATTCTCGTTTGACCACTTTCACTTATATGCACACGGACATATTTATATAGCATTATATTGATGCACCGTTACATGGATATTAAACTAAGATTACTGCTTGTAACTGAGATGTGCATTATCCATTCAACATTATCCATATTGAAATACTCTTACATTATGTATTCTTTCCATGTTGTATCTATAAAAACATGAAAATATAACTTTACATTATTTCAATTATTTACATTAGTTCAAGCTTGACAGAGAAAAATCGGTAAGCTACAGTTTTTAGAAGAGGAGGCCCAGAGGTACAATAAATAAGATTGATTGAATATGGTCATCTTTTTCATTTTTAAAAACTCAATTTAAGTGCAATATGGAAACAATTAGTCTGCAATTTGGTCATTCTAGCATTTACCACTAAGACTTCAGCTGCACCTCCAACATTTCTGATGAGGAGAAATGTAGTAAAAATTAGATACTGTATTATCTTTGAACATGTGTTAAGGGGCAGCTAAATTTAGAGAAGAACATCATGATACCACATGCCACCATGTTCTATGCAAGTAGTTGCTGTTAAACCCTACCTTTCTCTTTCCCTTCTGTAAATATTGTATGTTTTCTAAGCACTTAGTAAAATGTCAAGTGCTATGTAAAGACCTACTTGCAGAAATAACAAGAATAAAAATATTAAAAATAACTTTTAGATGTTAATAATTGTTTAAAACTCTAAATTTATTTTAGGGGGCTTAATGAAAATAAATGGTCTTTTATGAAGGAAAAGATAGCTCGTTAAAAATGTTAAGCTAGAGAAGAATAAGCTCTTCAGTCAAAAGTTACAGAAGTGTGATGTTTTCTTTTTTCATATTAGGCATGTGAAAACAGCCATTCCACCTGAGGAATAAGCATAAAAATAATATATTAGGGTAGTTTTTATTGATGACAATGAAAAGAAACTATACTGCAGGTGACTCAAAAGTGCTTAAGTTATTCATGATATAAGAGAAGCTCTTATAATTTTAAAAACAAAAACTTAGATTTAGTTTATGGATAGTTTATGGTCAACTATCTAAAAAGCTACTTTTAAGGCATTTCTAACTCCATTTACAACTAATTCTTTTCTTCTGTAAGCTAAAATACTTTAAAATGGAATCTCAAATATTCTGAATATTCTGATAATTTTTTAAAATTAGCTTTTTAGATCTATTAGCATTTATCTACATAGATTAAATGCTTTACATTAAATATTTTTATACATAGTAAAATGTACTAAAAAAAACAGATTTATATATTGTTTTGGGACAAGTTTCTACTTTAAGTACCATCTGGCCTTAAAATGGGGAAATTTTCTCTGGGAACCTAACAATTTGATAGTGTGAAATTGATTTATGACCAAACTGTAGCTAAGCAAAATTAACTGGACCACTTGCAAATAAAACAATAGAAAAATGTTTATTTCAAATGTCAAGCATTGCCAAGTAATTTTATATTAACACCAAATGTTAAAGAATAGGATACATTAAATTTTTAATAACAATATTAAATTACAAGATTTGAATCTTTTCTTTGTTATCTTTCCTTAGCATTTACATATTTGGCTTTGGAAAATACAGAACTGATACCTAAAGCCTGTATAATCACTTCCCACTCAGTTTGTTTTTTGTCTTCTCCAACCAATATGGAAGCAAATTTATTTAAAAGCCAGTTTGTGAAAATACCTAAAAATATTTTTTTTAATTTTCAAAGTTTTTTTTTTCTTTTTCTTATAAAACATGTCACATCTTGATGCAGTTGATGTCAAGTGTGCTTAAGTCATTATGAATCAAGAGACTAACAATAGTGGCTGCAGAAACAGGTTTGTTGTCTGTACAAAGACTTCAGTTAAATTATAGTACTTCCGTGTTAGCTGTGCATATCCACCAAGCTTCAGCTGGAACTGGAGTAGAAAAGGATGTTGTGTCTTTAATTAACCATTCCTTACGACTCAAGATGACTTCTGCATGTTTAAGAATTCTTGGCTGAAAGAAAAGTCTTCAAGATACTGGATGCCTCTCACCGTTTTGACAATAAACACACAAGAAAACCATTGTGTAAGGCACTCAAAAGGTTCTTATCAATCACGAGAGATCAGTCACACACT
>CM053512.1:29438586-29531086 GCA_028627145.1 Eidolon dupreanum | reverse complement strand
GGTCTGTATGGAGAAGACTCAGATGGCCTCCCAAAGGGATACTTTCATTCTAAATTTATAAAAGTTCCTTACTCATTAGTAATATTTCCACCATCTAATATTTTTTCTAAACCACTCTTAAAGCTATTTCTGTTTTTAAACAATGCCCCTTCTTGAAGTGACAAATTCAAAGCTTCATTATTGAGTAAATCTGGCTTCTTGCTCTGTTGTGAAAGCACAACTAAGAGTGTAAAAGCTCCACCAGGACCCAACGACAGATAAGCCAAGGAAGGATGTATTTTTTATGTTAACAGGTTAAATCAAGGACAACTATTTATTCTTATAGGAAACATGATAAAGTTAATTTCTTCAGATTGGCATTTGACATCATATTTTGATGAGAAGATAAGAGTTGCCTTGGTAAGAGGAGATAAGTGACAGCTTGGTCAAGACAACACTCGACTTTCTTATGTTTCTATGGATTTGAGACTCTGAACATGGTTCTTCAGATCCCTTTCCATAGTTCGGCATTATTGATAGGGACATAGATTTGACTAATAGATCACAGACAATAGTGTGAAATTTCAGTATCTACTTAAAGAGAAAATATGCCTATTCTCTAGCCTCGTTGTGAAAAAGTTCCTTATAAACCACACACATCTGATGCAATTCTATCTAAGAAAAAGATGGTTTCCTCCTCTGGAGAGAAGCCAGTAGTCATTTTAATTTGCTTTTATTTCTTACTCATATACAGTAATACAGGCATTAATTTTTCTACTAGCTAAATAAGCCTTTTCATCCTTAGGAAAAAAATGACTTTTAAAGGAAAGGGTTGTTATCCTCATGAAACACCCTTATTCAAGAATTAGGAGGACACATATGTGCTGCGTTAATTCTTATACAGTTCATTGTCAAAAAAAAAAAAACAACCTTATTTACCCAATAACTTCTAATACAATACCAAAATACCTTCTCACATGGTCAGCAGAACAGAACATTTATTTTTTGCTAGAATGAGAGCTCTAGGTAATGTCCAAAAATAAATGAGATCCCAACTATCTACATAGAGATTTCCAAATACCTGACATGATTTTACATCAAGAGTGCATTAGTAGAGTTTTTTTTAGAACTGTGTTCCCCATTGTGATAATCTCTAGATTTCACTTCAAATATGAAGAGACACTTTTCATGAAAACCTCCCCTTTTTTCCAGAACGATTACAAGGTCTGAGGTAGTATAACCACTAATAAGAAGGTAATTCGATCTGTGAGTGGAAGAACAGCCTAAAGCCTCCTAAATATAAATATTAGAGTGTCATAGTGTGACTTTATAACCTTTATTTTCTAGTCCATTTGGTTGACATTCTATAAAAATTTGTATTTGAGACAAAAGTTAATTGTCCTTCCTTTAGGATTTCATCTGATTATTTTTTTATGGAATTCATAGCATATCCCATTGTTTCATTATGGATGTCAGCAGACATTCAAACTGTCACTCGAAACCACTAGAGTTGGTAGACAAAAAAAAAAAAAAAAAACTTTACATCTCATTCTGTTATTCTTTGCTGTTTACAAATCTGTAATCCTCACAATAATACTTGTGTATTTCTGAATTATAGTCACTTTTTTGTGATCAGAATTTTAAAAATTCACTAGCATACACTGGAATTTTAACTTTTAGTAGTATGGTTCCTCCCCCCAGTAGAGTGTATCTGTTGTCCATCTTTATTTAGATGTGATTTCCAACATAAGAAATAGTCAAATTGAATCATGGGAATCAGTATTTGAAGTTGAGCATTCCTTGTAAGTTTCTGTATTATGCATCATTAGTAAGTAGTCTTCAACATCTCAACATCTTCAACATCTCTTTTTAATTTTTTAATTAATTTTAATTTTTCCATTACAGTTGACATTCAATATTAATTTATATATTCGTTTCAGGTGTATAGCATATTGGTCAGACATTTATATAATTTACAAAGTGGTTCCTCCTATAAATCTAGTACCCACTTGACAACATACATAGTTACTACAGTATTATTGGTTATATTTCCTATGCTATACTTTACATCCCCATGTCTATTTTGTAATTACTGATTTCTACATCTTAATCCCTTCACCTTTTTCACCCATCCCCCTAACCCCACCTCCCATCTGGCAACCATCAATTTGTTCTTTGTATCCATGAATCTGTTTCTGTTTTGTCTATTCTTTTATTTTGTTCTTTGGATTCCACATATAAGTGAAATATGATGTTTATCTTTCTCTGTCTGACTTATTTCATTTAGCATAATTGCCTCTAGGTCCATCCATGTTGTTGCAAATGTAAGATTTCTTGGCCAAGATATGGAAGCAACCTAAGTGCCCATCAACAGATGATTGGATAAAAAGTTATGGTACATATATACAATGGAATATTACTCAGCCATTAAAAAATGAAACCTTACAATTTGCAATGACATGGATGGACCTAGAGGGTATTATGCTGAGTGAAATAGGTCAGATAAAGATAAATTCCATATGGTTTCACTTAATGTGGACTCTAAGGAACAAAAGAAATGAACAAACTAAACAAAAACAGACTCATATACAGAGAAGAAACTGGTGATTGCCAGAGGGTAAGGGGGTTAGGGGACTGGGAGAAAAAGTTGAAGGGATGAAGAAGTACAAATTAGTAGTTAAAAAAACAGTCACGGAGATTTAGAATATAGTATAGGTATATAGCCAATATTATTGTAATAGTTGTGTGTGGTGCCATGTAGGTGCTAGAGTAACTGAGGGGATCACTTTATAAATTATATAAATGCCTAACCATTATACTGTATACCTGAAGCTAATATACAGTTTAAAAATTTTTTCATATTTTTATGGCCGAGTGATATTCTATTGTATACAGATAACACATCTTCAACATCTCTTTTAATAAAGCTAAAATAATATTGACATTTAAAGCATCATCTTCAGTAGTTTACATAGTTATGCATATTGAATGTGAATGGTATTTAATAGGAAAAGACTGTGAAGTTATTTTTTGTAAAACTATTACCAAACAGGTTGTAGTAGGAGAAAAGCATGTAGCCTTAGTACACAGTCTGGACGGAAGTTAAGAAGTCAGTAAAGAAAAGGGCAAAGTGGTTAGAGAAATAAGAGAAAATATGAAAAAGCAGTAAGGTTTCATGAACTAATGGAGGAAAAGTATCAAAAGAATTTTGCACAATGATATTAAATGTAGCAAAGTTCTTACCACACATGAAAACACACACAAAATATTTAAATTTGTCCATAAAGGCATTAAGTGACCCTTTTAGAAAGGTAATTTTCAGAGAGAGTTATAAGGGAGGTCAGATTTGAATGAATAAAGGAGAAAGTGTCCAGAATAGATAAAAGGAGGCTTTAGTAAACAAGTTTATAAACTTATCAGTTAAGGGAAAGAAAGAAGAGAAATAGAAGATAAAAAGAGCACTGTCACAAGGACTTTTCAAACTTAAAGCAAATCTGAGCCTAGGTTGAAGCCTAAAGAAAAAGAGCCTGTGGAGAAGAAACAACTTGAGACATTATTAAGGTATAAGTTTTAGAACAACATCTTGGATAATTGGAAAGAGATGTCTAAGGCCCAGATGGAGATATTAACTTTACGGAAATAGAATTTTATGGTCGATGTAAGAGCCAAATCTACTTCCATGCTATTGTCCAGCACTGAAAATAATTTTGTTTCAATGGGACTCTCCCAATAAAAAGCACTTTCGTTAATGAGAATTTTGAAATAGAACATTATTTATCTTTTTGACGTACTTGAAAAGTATGACTTAGATTACTCTTAAAAAAGTAAAGTGTTAGGTCCGTCTGGCCTCCATTCCGGGGGATTTAATTGTTACACCAAGGAAGCACTTTGCTGTGTGGAAGTCCCACATAGTATTGTATCTATATTGCAATATACAAAATCATTTTTAAGAGATGATGCAAAACATAAAACAATGTAATGATGAAAAC
This sequence comes from Eidolon dupreanum, assembly GCA_028627145.1. Classification (NCBI taxonomy): domain Eukaryota; kingdom Metazoa; phylum Chordata; class Mammalia; order Chiroptera; family Pteropodidae; genus Eidolon; species Eidolon dupreanum. Next base: position 29,527,118 of record CM053512.1, on the reverse strand, counting down.
AAAAGTACTTTGAAATGTGGTTCTTATTTCACGTTTTGGTACTATTTTTCTCTTCATTCGCCAACAGCAATAGTATTACAAAAATTAAAGAAAAAGAGAACTTAGAAAACCTTTAAAGTGCTCTGAATTTCTATTATAATTATTATGTATGATTAAATCCCTACACCTCTTCTGCGTCTGCTTAAATCACTTAATAAAATTCATTTTATCATATGAATAAAAGTAAAAAACTATTTACTTTTATGAGTTTTTTTTTTTTAAGAAAAGCTCATTATTTTCTCTGATGGAAAAAACTGCAGCTGCAGAAATGGACCTCAACACTGCACATAAATAGAAAGGGAAAATTAAGAAATTTGCTGTACCAATGAAGATTTTCAGAGAGCTTAACTCTATCAGTTTATCACTTCTTGTTAATCATTTGTCTAAAAGACATGAGTTTTTATTCATATATTTATTTTCTTACATAACCAAAAACTATACCATTTACTTCATGTAAAAAATTAATAGTAAACATCTTAATGAAGTCATTAAAATGTTTTCTTAGACACCCCTTTGCTCACTTAGTTTTATTAAAAATGTGATGTTTAACACCATAACTCTTTGGATTTAAAGTAAAATAAAAATTTGTATTCAAATTGTCAGTTCCATGAAGTCATGAACCAACTGAGTGGAAAATATTTTGGAATTGTTACAATAAGATGTATCAGGGAATTATGGACATTTTATATGAAGTCTCATAATATGTTTCTCTCTTTTTTATTAAGATGAAATAACTAGCTATTTATAAAAAGATTATAGTTGTTAAAGTATTTTACCAAAGTACAGTTTGATTTGTTTGTTTTTATAAGGATTTTTCTATAGGATTAATTTCTCATTTTAAATAAAATCGATTCTCCAATAAAATTAACAAAATTCACATTAAACTGTATTTTTAGCATTCTAAACTGGAGTAATTTCTCAGCTTCTTAAATATGGAAATGGTATTTGTGAAATAATATAACTAAAATAATTTTTAATATTTTCAAATGGCTAGCATTAGAATGGACCTTAAAAATCACTTACTATATTCTAAGCCCTTTATTTTAGGAGCACTAGTCAGAAAGATTAAATTACTTACCTAAGTTAGCATAGTTCATTATCCTCTATAAGAATCAGAAATAAGATCTAGAAACCCCAATCTTCAGTGTACATGTATGTACACTAAACCATAAAAATGCTTAAGCATAGTGTTTAGATAAACAATGTTCTGTTAAGAAGAAAGTCACTTGGCTATGTTTTCAAATTTAGAGAAATTCATTAGATATTTGTGTATAATTTAATGGTAAGTAAACTGAGGCTTAAATAAATTAGATTTGTTGTGGCATTTTAATCAAACAAAAGTAAAGCTAAGTTAGACATCAGAGTACTTTTTGGCATTTTGAAATTACTTTCAATTGTGAGAAATATATCAGGTTAATGAATATATTATTAATAGAATCATATTCTTTAACTTTCTGTTAGAAAACAATGTTTTGAAAGTTTAAAAGGTAATTGGCTTTTAGATACATTTTCATTTTCTTATAAATGAATGGTAAATTATATCATTAATGAAATGTCTTACTAATTATATCTGTATTAAGTATACGTGCACACAAATGCATATAATATGAATTGATAATGCAAGAGGAGGAGCAAGTAATCCCTTATGAGCATATCATTTATTCTTTATTTTTTAATAGGGTTACTCAATTGTTCCATTCCAGGTCTGTTGTGAACAGAAAATATCTTGAGTATCATCAATGTATTTGACAAAATATCTCAGGTTTTCCATGTGGATTACATGAAGAGCTAGGGCTATGCTTATGATTAAAATATCAATCATGCCCAAATAGTATTGGCTACTATTTATTAACATGCAAATACCACTGAGTCTTTACGTAGTTCCATTGTGTTTAGTATTTTAGTCAATTTGGATGAAGATATAAATGGCAAATGTTTCAAGGTTATAGATATTTTTATAGTAGATGAGAGAATTAATATTTCAATTTTTATGGGCATCCACAAATAAGCCAAAACCAAGGTGAAATTTAACAGGGATGAATGCAAAATCTGGTATATGGCTTCAATCTACTGCATATTCACAGAATGGGAGACGTGAGGCTTATCATGATTCATATTAAAATCACCCAGCTTTTCAGCAAACAACTTTAGGGCAAGCTATTAATGTGATGCGGTTATCACAGAAGCTAATAAACTTGGAGGTTTTAAATAAAGTCACAGAGTTTAGTTAACAGAATTGTAATTTCAAATACCTCAAGGGCCAAGCAGGAAATGTGAGTGAAACAGACAAGAATGGGGTAATAACAGGCAAGAATGTGGTAATAGAGGATGGAGGTGCAACTGCAGTGATGCAGAATACATTCTCTGCAGGCATTCCTTTACTTTTCCTTTCTTTCTCCCCGCCCCCATCATTCTTATATTCCTATTCATTCATTCCCTCCCCACCCCTCTCTCTCTCTCTCATGCAAATACTGTGCTGCCTTGAAGAACTCAAGTGTCCAGATTAAAACTGGACTGAAATCTGGATTTTTGGATACTAGCTAAGATCCTCTATAGGTAGATCAAGTTATACCCTATATTTAAATATACTTCAAGAATAACACTGAAAACCTACGTTCAAAAGGTATAGAGACCAGGATGAAGGACTTGAAACCATAATTTAATAAAGAATGAGTAAGATAATTTAGAAATCTTAGGCTGTTTGATGAGAAAATTTAAGGAAGAAATGATAGTTACTTTCATGTATTTGATGCTTGAAAATTTCATGCATTTCATGTCATATGAAAAAGAAAGCAATAACTAATATCACAGTTTAGGCCAAAGAATGGAAATACTAAGGAGGCAAGTTTTAGTTTTCAAGAAGTTTCTAAAATAATAACAAAATAATAACAAAAACTATAATAACAAAAACTATAACAAAATGGAAATAGGTATTTAAAAAAGTGGCAAGTTAACATTCATAAGACATATTCAGAATTAGTTTGTATGGTTGATTCTTCATAAATGTCATAATATTTCATATATGAACAGAATTAGAGAGGTAATTTTTAATCCAAGCCATCTATTTAAAGATGCTATCAGAGATCACAGACAGAGGGAATTTATCTGTGATGTGAGAGTTTATTTCTAAAACACTGGAGCTTCTTCATCCAATGTCAATAACACATCTATAGGAATAGAGCATTTTAAGTGTGGGTTTTTAAGCAAATAAAAGATGTATGCAATTATGGGCAAAATTGGTTTATGTTGGCTAACCTAATTTAAAAGGCTGTGAGATTCTTTTGAGTTATGAATGAATGAACTTTCAGGGAAACATGACCATGTTTAAGAAACATTACTAGACATTTACACCATGTTCTATCACAACATACCATGACTTTAGCAAATATTTCTGCATGTCCAACTGTTAGGCTTCAGAGTACTGTTTCAGTACTCTGAGTTTACAAAAAATTAAATAAATAAGAAAGTCCCAATACAAGAACTAAATTTCTCCTAACAATCATATTTATGAAAATTTGATTTTAGAAAAATATGGCCTGAATTTGATTTTTAAATAGGCAAACAAATTAAAAAAAAAAAAAAAGCCTTAGAACTCAGGGGAAGTAACATAAGAGGAGAAATGTTAGCAAAAGTCACAGACTACCCTGTGAAAATACCATTAATATACATCAGACATCTTAGGTCCCTTGGCTTCTCAGTATAAACTCCTTTGGTAAATCAAAGACTACAATATGTTCTACCTTTCTTACCCTCAAATGTCACACTACTAGCCCAATAAGAAAAGCTTCTTTGTATTCTGAAATAAGCATTTTAAAGACATTGATATAAATCTTCCAGATGAAAAGATCAAATTTGTTTTATCATTAAGGTATAACTTTCCATATAAAAGAATTCAGCATAAGTCCCTGTTCTTTTGCCATGCTAAGAATGAAGGACTAGTAAGAAAACTAGTTGGAGCAAAATAATGTAGCATAATGGCATTATATATAGGTAATTTCATTTATTTCATATTTATATTTATAATATAGCCACCTTAAAATTTCTGTACTTACATATATATCAACATTTTAGTGATTGATATATTTAATTTTGAACAGCATAAGTTTTTATGCCTGCTTCCAATTTTGTTTTATTTTACTACTAATGTGCAAAATTTGTTTTTAATCATGGCCAATATTTTTTAAGCAGCAACATCACCATAAGATCAGAGAGAGATCTTATAAATTTAAATTTTAAATACTACAAAACATCCTCTAATAAGATAATCCCTTCCTTATTTTTTATTTGTTTTGCTTTTTTGTGTGTTATTTGGGGTGGGAGTTGGCAAAGAGTATTTATTTTTGTTGTAGCAAAAACTGTGACATGAAATCTACCATTATAACAAAATTTTAAGTATATAATACAGTATTGTTACCTATTTGCACATTGTTGTATAGAAAATCTCTAGACCTTTTTCATCTTATATGACTCAACTCTATACCCATTGAACACCAACTTTCTATTTTCCCTTCCCTCCAGCCCTTGGCTACCACCATTCCATTTTCTGCTTCAATGAGTTTGACTATTTTAGATACCTCATATAAGTGGAATTATACAGTATCTGTCTATCCTATGATGGGCTTGTTTCACTTCACATAACATCCTCAAGGTCATGCATGTTGATAGCACATGACAGGCAAGACAGAAACCAGTTCCTTCGACAACCTCCCCAAAAGACAAAACACTGAACCCACAGTCTAGTTTTTGCCTCCTAAGGGGGGAACTAGAAATTGAAGGTTTTTTCCTACTTGCTCCTCACTGAACAAGAGGTGAGGATCTATAATAAGTGAATGCCTGCTAGTCCAAACCTCTGCCTTTGTTCTCAGTGGTCTCCTAACTGGTACCCTTTCTTGTCAGTGCTTAGATTCAGACAAAACAGAAACCAGTTCCTTGGGAGGCCATCCTGAGAAGTCAGAACTTGGACATATAGTCTGGTCTTCTCTCTCTCTTACCAGGGAAAAGCTAAGGGCTGGATATTTCCTCCCAATTGTGTTGCACTGTACTGGGGGAGAAACTGTGGTGAGTTAGTGTTATGAATTTTTCTACCTGGTTTGACGTGGCTGTTTTCACACTGGCTTGGTATGCAAGAGCCTCTTAACTGGTTTCTGAATTCTCACAAAGAGGGTTGGTCAGTGATTTGTTGTTAGAGTAAGTGTCTCTATGAGGGGAAAGAGGGTCTAGGTCTTTCTATTATACCATCTTGCTAATATCTTCTTTGGCATTTTGATTCTTTGTTTCTTTCATTAAATGCAATCTTAAAGATCACTTTTGGGGACCCTGCCATTATTTGGCATTGCTTAATTTTCCCAATTGACATTTCGTTCTAAAATCTCATTTCTCTATGAAAATAAGCAGCCAACTTTACTAGCAACTTGTTTCTGATAATTACTCAAAATGATCTTGACCATATATACTGGAAATGTGAACTGTAAATTACTTTAGTATCAAGTTTTCCTTCAAATATCACAATTCTAGTCACAGAATTCTCAAAATTTTATCAACAATATTTATATTTAGTTCAGATTTTAATTCCAGTATATTTAAATTATTGCACAATTCTATTTCTCTTCTCTTCAGAGCTCGGGTACTGTGTTCATTACCATGGCAACTAGTTTGAGACATCTGATAGAGCCAGCAGAAATGATTCTCTTACATAAACACAAAAATAAAGCAAATTGAACACTAAGTAATCTGAAGTACCTACACAGGTTTCTACCGAAATTCATCTTCTCCGAAGCATCTAAACAGGAATTTTAGAAGAGTTTCGAGATAAGAGACTAATCTCAAATTATTTCTCTATTGTTTGAATCTTTCCTGCTAGAATAATTGTCCTCATGATCTGATGATGTGGTGGAAAGGAACATTTTCTCTTTAATATGGACAATCTTAGAAAGCTGCCTGTAATCTGATTAGAGTCAAATGATTCATCTAGTGGATAATGTGAGCTCTCATCTCTCCTTTGTATTGCAAGAGTGGTCTGGAAATGAAACGATCAGATGGAGAGCACACTGACATTTGCCAAGTATGGCCGTGCGAAGAAGAGAATGATCAACTTAACATATTTACCCAGGGAGAGGTGACCAGTTTGTACTATGACCATAATTCACCAAGTAGACATACCCTCTCTTTCTCCTTCCATAGCACTTTGATCACAGAAAACATGATTCAATACAGTCTCTCATACAGTTATTTATATTCCTATGAATTTTGGAACTACTGAATGAACTGCAAGGTCTTGAAACTGAATACTAATTTTTAAAGGAAACATTGGCAAAATCTCTAAAATGTTGACCTTTCCTTGACTGTTAAACTAGCTACATGTAGCTGAATTTAAATAATACAGGCTTTCCCCCAGGCAATTTAGGCTAAATGTGTCCTTAAAATTTTTAAGACTTTAATACTGTCCTCAGATGTTCTGTGAAAATGTGAGAAAAATCAAAATGTCAGAGAAAGGAAAACTGCCAACCAGAGAGGAAATGATTGCAATGTATTCTGGATCATCTAGAGAAGCCTTGGGCAGGCAGAGTTGTCAGCTATGCAGATTGTTATGCAATAATCAAGCTCCTCCAAAAAGCTAAGGAAGGAAAATCTGTAATAGATATGATGAACCATGCCATGAGTGACTTACTGCACATCCATATAGTGCTATTTATTGCTAATTTATTCACAGTTAGCATTTATTTAATGCCTAGTATTTTTGAAGCCATTTCAATGGCTAAGCATGAATGAAAGGTCCATAAAGTATCCTGATATTAATTGATATTAATAACTATATATATAATATATGGCTATACCCACTTCATCTCCAAAATATTTGAAAGACATAAAATACGTATGCATATATACTCATATATGGAAAGCTAAAAGTATATATAGCTATATTCATATATACAAAAGTAGAAGTATATATACATATTTCTGACTGCATAGAAATATGTGATATATAGGAAACCATGACAGAGAAATCATTAGCTATATAAGAATTTATGAAATAAGTATGGAGATCTATCATCAATGAGTGAAAGTCTGTTCTATAGAATATCAATAAAGAAAGCATGTTGCATTATTGCTGAACACAAGCAGAAAATTGAACAAACTGTAATTTTAATAAAATAGCACTTAATGTAGTTCTATAGGGAATACGTTATAATGGCTCATTTTTATTTATATTTCAATCAATGTTTTTATATGTAACTATATGTACATATATCTTATGCCACAGAGGGAGTTTAAAAAAGGTCTCTGTCTTTAAAAGCATGATTTAAATTATTGTAATTATTTGGTAATTGTGATTATTATGAAGTAAATCACATATATGATTATATATGATCATAAATCATATGTACATATATGTAAGGAAAATTTCAGACTAGTCCTTTCAGTCAGGTAAGGGACATCTGCATTATACTCTTTATCATTTATACCACTTGTATACTCTGTGAAAAATCCTATGCTATGTAACAACAGTATAGTTTCATGGATTACTATCAGACCACATTTATCTTCTGAGAATGGAATAATTAGCTTCATTGAGTAATAAGGAAGACCTTTATTCTGACAATGCTTTAGAATGTATTCCTTCCAAAGTCAGCATAACTAAAGCAGATCATTTATTCAGAGGATACACTCTGTTCCTCATCCTCCTAAAGGAGAGAACCAGAGGAAATACAGGATTGCAGTGTGGGGGACTTAAGAGAGGCATGAAGAAGTACTTTTTGCCTGCAAGGTAATAATTGAGCTTCATGGATTGACAGGCCAATAATAGGCTTATATATAAAAGCCATTTCCTATCCCTTAAATCTGTCTCTGTAGGAGCACAATGCATATAGCTCCAATAAAATCTTTTTCTACTCAGACTCATCTAAGATCTGTCCTCTTTTATTGAGAGAAGTTTGAATTATCAAAATGTGAGAATCTAAAAATAGTGGTTTATAATTGAAAGCCTAATTCTTTCTTAATTATAGGTATGCTACAGTGGCAGTATAATTAGGGATGATCAGCAGCTCCAAAGTGAGTCAGACTTTATCATTCACTCTGTACAAGGATGTACATGGGTTCCATATAGAAAACCCTGGAAAATGAAGATGCAAGGTCTTTTCCCTCACATGTCTTGGTGGGTACAAGATGGTCTTCCATTTACTCTCCCTCTAGGCAGAACAAAGTGCATATTTCATTCTCATGTTTTTTTTTTACTGATCATTACTGAAGGGATGTATAGTTTTTAAGTTCAAAAATTTAAAGCTTAAATTGGAATTCTAAAATTATGTATACTTTTTGACTTCACTAAAGCAATATTAATATAGCAGTTTATTATTAAATTATTTAACTGCAATCTGAAAATATATTAGGCTTAAACTGAGTAATTGATGTCACTTTAGGACAAAACCGATAGATCTCTATAAACTAGATAAAATATTCATCTTACAATTCGATATATGGTGCTTTCATCCCCCCAAAAGTTGTACTTTTAGGAAACAGTTAATATTGAGACAAAAAACTAGAATTGTTTTAAAACTGGCCATTTGCTCTTTATCTTTTATTCTTTCTCTAGTTATATATCTTTAAATTTTACACAATGACTCAACTTCTCAAATCAATTTCTCCAATGACTAAATCCAAAGTTCTTGCTGTAATAAACACAGAAATTTGGCTTGATGGACTCTGTGATAATAGAACATTTCACATAATATAAATAATAAAATTCCTCATCATAAGCAGCATAAAAAGAAAAAAAACTACCAATAAAACCAAAATAAACTATATTAGGAAACATAAGATAACTTAGAACTTTAAATATTAGCAAATGGCAAAAATAGTAAAAGTTTTTTTCTCTCTTATTTTAAATTTCATTTTATTATTAATTTCAAGTATACAGCACTTTGGTTAGACATTTATGTAGTTTATAAAATGATCCCCTAATTACTATTTCTCTCCTCTGGCTCTCCCCCTAGACATTACTTTAATGCTAACTGCATTCCCTATGCCATGCTTCCCAACCCCACAACCATCTATAAACTACTAATTTGTACTTTAACCCTTTACCCCATTCTCCCAGCCCCCTGATCTCCCTTCCCTCTGGCCATCACCAAATTGTCCTCTATATTCGTAAGTCTGTTTTTGATTAGTTTGTTCTTTTTGTTCCTTAGATTCCACAAATAAGTGAAATCATATGGTATTTTTTTCTGTCTGACTTATTTCACTCAACATAATAACCTCTAGGTCCATCCATGTCCTTGCAAATGGTAGGATTTCATTTTTTTTAATGGCTGAGTAATATTCCATTGTATATATGAAAAAAAATAGTAAAGTTTTTACTTTCACATGTAATTAGCTGTCTTGAGTTTGAAAGTAAGCATGAGAGATGGCTAGAGGACAAAGAGTACAGTACGTATCTTTGGTCTGGCTTCAGCTCACTCCATCTATATCCATTCCCTTTCCTGGCAGACTAGTTATCATGGTAATCAATCTGCCAGGTTTCATCCCCATCTTGAATCCACCTTACAAGAGCCTCAAATGTGCTTAGAGCTAAAGGACAGTTGAGAGAGAGGAAGACCAAGATGTGTAGTGAATGTTAATTTTAGGAATAGAAACAAGGAGAATTTTTTATGCAACACTTTCCACTATAATCTATTTCCACTATTCAGCCAAACTACTACTCATAGACAGACTAGTATACCCTTGAATTTAAGGGAGAACATATTAATAAAAATCAATTATATTTTTCTTTTATAATGCCTATGAATTAGCTTTACCTTATTCAATACATTTTAATTAACACTGTAAAGAGAAATTATTTTTTTAAAGAGAATCTGTTTTCTCAATCTCTATATACTAATGCAAGAAACTATGTGAAAAGCTAAGAGACATGATACAGTTGGAAAGCCACAGAATCCTGGAAGATATTCTTGGGAGTCAGAAGCAAAATTAGGATTTTCTTCACTATTGTCATCACAGTACCCAACTATCAAACATTAATACAGTTAATACAGTTATTCAGAATTACTCTTGATTTAGCAGCACTTTTTTAATCCAACTTTAAGAAACAAGTCTTTTTTGTGCATAATTTCCAAAATCATAACCATGTTATATATTTCAGGGGAGGAATTAACATGGCCACCTCCTATTCACTTTGGTGGTGATGTGTGCTGTTATGTTAGCTTCCCCTCATTTGTACAAACAGAATAAATAGTGTGGCTTTTAAGTATCTTTGACCCATACCCTTCTTTTTCTCAAAAAGAGGAAGCTGACTACAAAAATGGTATGCACTGAGATCTAGCCAAAACTGATTAATCAGCAATTCCTTTTGAACATATGTTGACAGGAAATGGGAGGCCCTGCCTCAGTTCCTGTCACAATAATTCGCTGAAATTACATAAGAAAACATGGATGTGACCAAAACAGCATGGGGCCAGTGAAATAAACCTTTCTCTTTAAGGAAAAATAGCTTATGAAAAAAAAACCTTCAGGAGTAAAAGGCCTCTGCACAGTTATTAGCTGTCTGAATTTGGACAGATCCCCAAATTTACCTAAGCTTTAGTTTAATAATGCATAGCAGTCAAAAATCATTGCTCTGGCTATCAGACAGAAATATTGTGAGTTCAAAGAGATAATGCATAAGAAACTGCTCTGAGAAGCTATACTGATAAAAGTTATCAGTTTGCTTAGATACTCAACATCAATTCTCTGTTACTCTAGGGAAAGTAAACTCTGTAATACAGAAATTATGGGGTGTGTGTGTGTGTGTGTGTGTGTGTGTGTGTGTGTGTGTACATATCATAGAATCATGGTGTCTCTGGGATTAGTGCACTGAATATAAGAATATGAATAGCAGCATTCTTTTGCCTGGGATCATCTAGCCTTCTCATCTCGTCTACTCGAGAATTCGTGTATCTTGGCATCCTGAGGATTATGGCATGTGTTTCTGTGATTGACTGAGTTAAGGCATACTGAAGAGTTCTGGGAATATGAATGTGCAGTAGTTGAGAGTACTCATTACTCAGTAGAGGTACAGAGGGTCTGAAAACAAGATTATTTTGATCAATTTAAGTAGCACTAAGTAAAACATAGATCTCATTTACCTCAGGAGAGAGGAATACTAGCAAAATATATAAATAAAAGCAAGCCAGTTCGTATGCAAATAATAAAAAATGCTTCAAAACACACTTCTAATTAAGAGCCACACAATATTCTAATTTATTTCAATAGATCTATTGTTATGATCAAGCTAGAGCATTATGTTAATTATATTTAAACATATCTTACATATATGTTCACAAATGAGAGTAAATTATCATTAGTAGTATATCTGTATTATAACATTCATACATGGAACCGCATTAAAGTCAGAGTAGCTGCTGTCGGACTGACTACTTTCTGCACTTAAATTGCGGTACCTAATGAAAGTATTATGAACTTCATGTGGCAACATACGTTCAGGCTATTATTATCTGTTCTCAGCTGTGGCTGCCCCACCACTTTTTCTCCCATCATATCTTCAGCCCAACGGAAGTTTTTTGAAAAAGAGGCCAGCAGCTGTGTAGGGTGAGAGAGTCTCCAAATTATAATCTATGACTTCAACTGAAAAGTGAAGTCCTAATCCTAATTCTGGAGTAAATTGACCTGGATCTCACTCAAACAAACTCAGATATATCCAAAGATATATCATATATATTGGCTTAAGACCTAAGTTTATTAGCTGTATTTAAACATTTATATAGAATGAGTTCATATATAGAGAAAATAGTATAATGAAAGAAAATTATACCAACATCAGGCTATTGGGCCGATAAGGCTGCAACTTTTTTTTAAAAAAATTAAAATACATTTAATAGACACATTCTAATTATGCTGCACAATTTATTTATTTATTTATTTATTTATTTATTTATTTATGCTGTACATGTTAAAAGTTAGAAAGTTGAAGACCTTTGTTAGCCTTTCTTGGAAGACTTAACAGAAAATTCATAATTTTCACATATGAATATAATGTTTCCTGACAAAGAATTAACACAACTGATTTCAAATTGAGTATTCAACCATAAACTATGTATGATAAATGGCAGTCATACTTATTTAAAATCAAACAAAAAACACTCTAATCCAAACTATACTTTGCTTCAATTGGTTCCAAAAGGAGAATCAAATTTTATAAAACTGAGATTTTTATTACAACATTATGTTTTTCTCCAAAGGAGTTAGGGATCAGAATATAGATAGAGATAGAGCTAAGGATAGGGATAGGGAGGAGAGGAGGACAAGGTCAAGAACAGAAATAGAGACAGAGAAGGAAGTTACTTTCACATAGTACCTTTGTGTAGACCATGGGAGGGGGTGAGGGGAACAAAGATAAATAGGTTAAATTTTAAGAACAAAATCAGAAGTTACAAAGCAGAGTCTCTTACCCTGAAAAACTCTTTAGTGGAGCCAGAGTCTAATGTTCCATAAGCAATTTCTGTTTGCTTAGAAAGATCCTCAGCACTTTCGATGGGAGACACCATCCTCTCTACAGTCAGGAAGGCAGCTAAGTTAGCCGTGTAGGAGGAGATTATGATCAGGGTAAAGAACCACCACACACCTCCAACAATGCGCCCAGAGAGGGATCTAATAACAAGTATGAAATGGATTTGTAAAGTGACAGGAATGACCCAATAAAAAAACAAGTTAGCAGTATTATGCAAATATTGAGTTATAGGGGAATATTTAACTTTATACTTTTCAATATATCTGCTACTGAATATAACTAGAAGTTATTAAACATTCTAGCAAGGGGTACAGATCAGCTAGATTTGATGAGATACCCGGAGGTCAAAACGTCAGATTCCTGAGATTCTTTCATAGTTATAATGCCCAAATCATTTATGGTATGAAATCTTTGTAACAGAGCAATTTCAAGAAATGTGTAAATAATCCATCCAGTGCTTATATTACTTTATCCATTCATGGCTTATAAGCAAACACGAAGAAGAAAAACTAAAATCACCAACAATCCTTAAAACAATGTTAACAAACAAAACCAAATATTAAACTAAAAGCGTATGCACCGTAGATGTAGCTTTAAACATTATAGAAACCCCCTTTTTTAAAAAATTCAGCTAATGAATTTCCAAAACTCTCAAAAGAGGTCCAATATTTCATTAGCTTTTTCGTGTGTATGTTTTAGATACTGTACAAGATAGAAGATGGAAAAGAATGACACTACAAACAAAGGTATGACACAAAATGTAATTCTTAATCAAAATCTGATGCTTCATGGCATGGATGCTATCTCCCTGTTCCTTTGTTCCTCCTGCTTAAGACAAAAAGAAAACTCAAGGAAAACAAATTAGACATTTAAAATTTTGTCAACATATAAATTCTTAGTTTGAAATATAATAAGAAAATAATATTTCTGTGATCATGAATTCTTACATAAAATACTTTTTAGAAGCTTAATAGATTTGTAATAATTTACTTTAAACCTTAGGTATATATATATAGATATAGATATAGATATAGATATATATAGATATAGATATAGATATGTAGATACATATATACTGTATTATTTTAGAAGATTTGGTGGGATTCTGCACAGAGAGGCATTAGAGTAATATTAACAAATATAATAACTATTAATAACTCTGCTATGCTTAAAAATTAGGCTTCCTATAGTGAAGACCTATTTCTAAAAATTTAAATTATAAAAATTGGGCAATTTATGGCCTAAACCAAAATTCCTCACAGTTAACAATTATAAACACACCTTTTGATAAATCACAAATAATACATCGAATTACTTGGTAATATGTATAGAAAAAATTACTTGAACAGTCAAGAAAAGGAGGAAAGCTAATTTAGAAGTAAAGATTTTTTAGATAAAAAGCATCTGTTGCTGAAATAAAAGAGAGAGCAAGTAACGGAAAGCAAAAAAAAATATAATTAAGAGCCCTTATGAAAAACAAAAGAATATAATTAAGAGGAACAAAGAATTAAATAAATATGATAGGATGAAAAAGTTAAACACTTCTCACTTGTATTTGGAAAAGGATATTAAATACATTTTAAATTTAGGCAACCCTTTATACAGACACAGCCACTCTCAAAATATTCACTATTCCACAACAATGGAATATATAATTATATGACATGTACGTGTATTTAAGAGGGCAGGTCAGTACCTGACTGCTCAAATCACTTAAAACAAAACCGATTATGTGGAAATTGCTTTTGACACTATCCATCGCATGTTAATTTGCAATATATTTGAGAATCATATTTATAAGTTCTTTGCAGTTATAAAATAGACACAAGATAAGAGATATATTGTTTTCTATATTCTAGTGATTAAATCAGATTTAATGAGATTAAATATGCCAATTTATTTAAAGTGTACAAGATATCTCCAGAAAATTATTGGACTTCCATGTTATTCAAAATAAAATTTTTGAGCAATTATTATTTACTAAACAATGTTTTCAAAGGATCAATTAATGTTTTTGAAGAGTTCCTGAGAAATTTCATGCAGAGGGGCAAATTTAACTTTATGTTTTATGGTGATAGACAAAAACAGTTTTTCTAATTAGAAAAAGAATTTTTCACCTCTCAGCATCTGTACTAATGGAGCGAATAAATGCACATATTCTAACTATTCCTTTTATTCTCTATTAAAATATTTTAAAATGTCATTTTAAATTAAAATAGTTTAATTCATTTGAATTATGTAGGGACATGGTAGAACAAAACCAGGAGCAAGCAGGAGAATAAAAGTCAATTTTAGAGCACTTTGTTCTCATAATTTTTGTGGTTCTACTCTTCAGAAAATTATAATAGCATATTCTAAACTTATTTTAAGCAAGTGACCAATTCAGTACAATCAATAATTCTACATTAAAATTTAAATGCTGTATTAATATTAATAATGTAATTCCATATCATATTTTACAAAGAAATGATAAATATCTTTTAAAGTATTTAAAGAGCATCTCTAGAGTGATCTCTGCATTTCATATATTCTTAGTATTATTATTATTACTATTTTCATTATTTTAGATGCTAACTGCTCTATTCTTTTCTAAATTGAACTATGTAACCGTCATTGCATTTTAAGTAAAGATCGTTTGGTTCATTTTAAAAAATCATTAAATTTGCCTATATTATATAATATGTTAAATTTTTAAATGTACATATAGCATAAAAGTTATATGCCTAAACTTTTTAATAAACTGAATTTTACCCATATATATTCTGTGGCAAAAGTATCAACAAATGAAATGGAAAAAATACATTATCTAAAATCTGTCTTACCAGAAAATAAAAATTATTACATATGAAATTATAATGAAATCAAAAGCACAGGGAAAAGATCATATTTAGGCTTGTTGAAAATTATAAGTTGTATATACATCATGGTGGATCCTGGGATAACACAAATTGTTAAATGTGCCCTGTGCTCCAGCCTCCATGTGTAAATATGTTTTCTGCTCCTCGAAGAGCACTGGACATGAAAACAACAACCTTCAGAGCAATGATGCACGAGGAACAAGGCAAACAAAACTGAGAGTCCATCTATGGGAATCCAGGTCAATATATCTTACTCCATAATGAACCCCCATTCACTTCTACCTACCTACTCAAAAGGCAGGGCATAATTTATGTCACCCTAAGATAAATGCCTTATGTCTCAGGACTAGGGTAGCCTTCTTATCATAGATGAATAATTTCATTATTATTTATGGACCAGAATGTTCTCTGAGATCCCAATTTGGTTAGTATTTTTTTTCCTTATTATTAGAAACTTCTCTTTATGTCTTTAATTTAAATCAAATAAACTAAATATAGAGATAAAACTATGAGTTTTACATATCGTGTCAGAGGTCATCAGAATTACATATACATAAATAAATAAATATATAAATATCATTGGCATATTTCTAATTCAGAGTATTCCTAAAGAAAAGCCACAGGAAATATGATTGAACTAAGATTGTTTAGATCCATGTAATTCATAAAAATTTGCCCTGATATCAGAAAAATGGTTGATAATTTCTGGAAAAATGAGATATTTTCTTTATATCTAGAATATACAATAAAGATTGCAAAAAATACAAATTTTTGAGCTTTTCATACAGCTTTTTCTTGAATTAATCATTTATTGTCCTTAGAAGTGCTAAAAAAATTAACAATATAATGAAATAGTATTAGAAAAGTTACCCCTTCTCTAGTTATTAAAATATCCCATAGAATCAAAGGTGGGTAGAACAAAGGGAATGTGTTTTTTGATAAATTCATCATATTTAGGTGTTCTAGTATAGGAATTAACATGTTATAATGAGAAGAGGGCTGTATCAGTTTATTTCATAATTTGTGTATTATCAGCCTGTATGGCACAAGCTTTTATAATGAATCAGCCATTATTATTATCCAACCATGTATTCCTAGATATTTGTAAAATGTTATCTAATGTCCTTTTAATCCAGCAACCTAATCTTAAAAAAAAAAAAAAGCAGATTTTATGTTCTTTCTCACCATTTCCATGAACCGATGATGGGAAAATAAGAGATGGGATGTGTGCCAATGAAGTTTTGTAAACAAGCTGTTGCTTTTGTAATTAGTAACATTGCCCATTTTCCCATATACAGGTCTGTGGGTAAACACAGATGACTGTAAAATGAGAATATGCAGCAAAAACACGGTACCCCTCCAAGAAGGCATGGAATGATAGGAACCTTATGCATTTTATAGCCTCTCCATGGTGCGTATGATTTCACCAGGGAAATATAAGGTCAACATTCAGAGAACATTGCTCAAATATCTCACATGCTCATGCCGATTTTAAGTATCTGTCCTTATGAGTCTTAACCTTGGACAGGTAGTCGGCAGCTTCTTAATTCTTTAGGGTGAATTCATAAACACCATGAATGTCCACTTGAGACCTAAAATGCACAAAGTTGAAGCAGGTGAGTAACCAACCTTGGTGAAATATCGCATCCTTGCTGCATAAAGGCACCCAAGGAAAACCAGAGACTATTAAAAATCCCAAATTCATTAGTTGATTCACTACTTTGTGTTTCTCTTCCATCTTCAAACTCCTCAGTGTGCCACTCGTAGGGGCTAAATCTGCTGACCAGGAATAAAACTACACTGACCCCAATATAGGCAAAAACAATGCACATCCAGATTTCATAGGCTAAAGGATCAAGAAATGAAAAGACTCCTGGTTTGGACTTCTGAGGCTTCTTGATCATGATAGATATTCCGAGGCTCATAAAGGGCTTTGAGAAGTCAATCACCTCTTCTCTCACAAGGGTAATAGTTAATGGAGCAATTGCAATATCAGCTTTCTGTAAGGGAAATAAAGGAAAGTAATAGTACTTGGAGTAGTGGTCAGAAAGGAATCATAGTTACATTATCGGATCAAAAGGGGAGGAAAGGCAATCAAGGAAATGGCAATAGTATTTCCCTGGTAGAGTCCCAGTACAACAGCAACAAAGACAATTCATCCCCCCAAATCCCTCCTTTTTATAAATAGTCCAGCCATGGCTTGCTTATGACAATTTCATCTTTTCACTGCATCTATGCCTTTGCAACCTTTGAGCAATGCACATGGCCCAGATGCTTCAGGACAGATGAAATGCCTGTCTCACTTAATCTGCATGTTTGCTTCTGACTTCATCCTTAATCTTCAAATGTTCACAGGAAATATAAGATAATATTCCTAAGGTAATGTGGAAAATCAACAACCTCAGACATAGGTACTTTTCAGGAAGGGGAGGCATTCTGTCAATAACAGGCCGAATCAAATGATTTTCTATGAGAGCTATACTTACCCCGTATACAAGTTCTCCAACCATCCCATTCCAAATTTTCGTGTCTGCATCCCTGGCCCCATACTTGCCATCCCCAACAATTGTCAGCTTGTACTTGAATCCACAATGTTTGGCAATTTCTGCAGCCAAGTCAACACAGTAGCCCTCATAGCGCTCATTGCCTTCAAGCATTTCATGATTTTTCTTCATCATAACATATGGAGATTCCTATATTAAAAGACAGTGCTTTGGTTGATAAAAAATTATGTTAATTATTTACTCTCATTGAATCAAACCTTCTAGTTTAATAATTACCTGTTAGGTAAAGACATTATAGAATATAAATGGTAGAGAATATTTAGAGGAAAATATTAAGCATAATCTTTCCAAAAAAAAGGTCCTCAAATGTCTATCATTATATATTGTTTACATAGCTTGTACCTAGCCAGGCCAAAGTAAGCAAGAGACTCAAAAACACAAACTGTTGACATATCCCTTGTCATGTTTAATTCCTAGGGCTTAGAGAGAAAGGATGCTCTTCAACTTTTGTTTTACTCAACTCTGGATCTACCATACTCTTCTAGGTTAAGGCTATGCTGACCCCAAGAACCACCATTCACCCAAAACCCTGTGTCACTGTTGCTTCAAGGATAAGGTTCATGTGGAAATCAGGTTATTGGCCTTCAATATGCAGACTGAAAGGATCATTGCCATGGTGATGTTCTGATTCTACCCTGTCAGACTTCAGGTCTCACTTCATCTATGAGATATAATATCCCAAAATGATGTTGCAAGGATAGCTAGAGCATAGCCTCCCCCTGTAAATATAAGAGAGAGGAAACATAAAAAATGATTCAACGCAACCTAATAAGGACCTAATAATAACCTGAAAAGTGGCATCAAGGATATGGGGTCTCAGTGAGATAATTCCTCTCAATGACATGATTAAAACAAAAATCCTCAAATGTCTCGCTTATATTTATTAAGATATTTTTAAGTGCCAACCAATATTTTTATGCAAATCCTTATTAGCCCATCTGTATTTTCTTGTCAATACTGTTAGAATAATAAATCCCACAAATTACTACATCACTTCTTAACAAAATAAAATAAAAATATTGTTTTGCCACAGAATTTTGACTACAACCTCATTTCCGCCTCTTCATTTTTTCAACAGGTTGTCATAATTTACTTCTACCTTCCATCTATCCAAAGCCTATATGTTCAAGATCCAGTACATTTTTATCTCACTCACTCAATACACATTTATTTAGCTACGTGCTAACTACTATGTTGGGAGACTTGGAGTTAAAAAGAAGGGAGATCATACTTGCCTTTAAGGAGTTCATCTTTTAGTATGAAGAAAGAAAAATTGGCAACATTATTAAAACATAACAAATGTAGAGATAGAATGTACCCAGAATTGTACGGGAATGGAAAGGTGAGGCACCTGAGAAAATACAAAGTATGCACTTTAGGACTTTCCCCAGCCGTTCACCTGTGTGTGCACCAAGTTATGAATTATCTGTCAAGCTAAACTTCAGTTTTGAAGAAGTAGGGGATATTTTTGAAAGCTTTAGCTAGCGCTCGCTCATTAGTCCTTCTGACAGAGTAAATATGCCACAAATGATTAAAACATTGCAAAGCTACCCCGTAATAGTTACTGTCCTAAATATAAACAGCAATTCTAGCTGGCAGATAGTGTTCAAGAGAAAAAATAAAGCAAAACATAGGCCTATGTCTCTAATTACCAAGATTGTAGTGACAACAACAGTCTTGTTCTCAAGCCCAGAGGTATCATTTCCAGAAGGGAGCTCAGTAAGAGTCACAACCATTTTGTCCACTTCGCTCCAGTATCCAATCTGAAAAAAGTTACAGAGGGTACAGAAGGTAGGCACATGGATAAAGACCTTTCTATTAGCAAAGCATTTAATTATTTTCAAACCATGTCTGAATCTAAAATTATACCTATATTAACTAGGCTTCTTTTAAACAGAGATGTGTCTTTGATAAAGTAAATCTAATAATAGGAATAGAACAGGACTATAAAAACAAACAAAAACAATTCTTAAAAACAGCTTATCTCTTCATGTTCACCTTTCAGATTCTCCAAAGATCATTCGTTTGGGAGTGACCATATAAAGTCCAAACAATGGCCTTTTAGCCATAATGGTTGAAAGATATAATTGAACAGTTACAGGCATCTTTACACTAACTATGCTTTGTCTTCTGAACCATAAACTTTAAGCAATAGTTCTTTTTCTTCACATTAAACTCTTTTTTTCTACTTTGGTCTAAAAAAAGCATAGATCAGTTCTACTTACAGTTATTTACAATTAAATTTCAGTGTTACTTACCAGAAATGAGTATATGTGCTCTAGAAAAACATACTCAAAAATATGTCTGTTTCTGCAAGTTGTTAAATTCTATGTGAATGCCTATCTCCAGGACTCTTTGGAAGATGAGATCACGGATTAGCTAACTCACCTTCTCACACAGAGAGAACTGCCTTTAAATCACTAATGACTTACCTTCCGGGGCCCATTAGTTTTGAGCTCCATGATGTTAATTGTATAGTTTATTCTTTTTCCATTCTGGTCAAATTTTATATTTCCTGAGAGACCTTCAACTTGAACCTAATTTGGAAATGGGAAAGAAGCACAGTTATAAATTTACTTCAATCAAAGATACAAACTGTATGGGTTATTCTCATGAGGCTCAAGTCAAGAAAACTATATTTTTAAGCTTTCTGTTCACTATTTAGCCTACCTTTGTGTAATTAGGAAATGTTTTTCCCTCTATATTAAACATAAAACAAGATGACAAATTCAGCAGAAAAAGAAATAGTAGCATTATTAAGTCACATTAACACTTATGTCCAGTGACTGACCTGTTTGAGGGCCCTTTCTATTTCTACACCTTGTCCCCAGGGGACTGCTGGGTTTGCCAGACAGTCTCCTGCATTCCCCCTTCGGGAGATTTCAATTCTCTGCTTCCGGAGGTTGCGGAAAGCTTCAGTCATCACTTGAACGGCATCATAGGTCAGAGCAGAAGTATACTGAAAAGTATCACACACATTTCATGAGAATGGGAAAAAATGCAGAGAAAGTCCATACTGGCCATCAAGAACGCAGTTGCCCACCAACAGTACCATATCAAGTCCAAAATTTAGACACAATTTCTTCATCAGAAACCTAAGAGTCTAAGAGAAGTACTATGGAATATTAGGACCATGGAAGGGGATTTTGACTCTCAACATTTTCTATATTAATATCTCAGCTATTTCAGGTGACACCTTTCATAATAATTTTGTCAATGTTTTTCTTTTCTTTTTTTTCCTAGCCAGTTTCTCATTAGAGCATCATTTTATAGCCTGATCTGGTGATGTGAGAAATTATCAAATTAATAAATATTTCTCCACTGTCTAATGAGGAACTCATTCTGCAATAAGGAAAGACTACTGATTAGTTTCAGGGTCGTTAGTCTCTAATCAACCCTAGTGATACTCATCTAGATCTGCAATGGCCTTTTGAGTATTTATTTGTTTTTAACTTCCCCTAGCTGATTATGGTTATGACTCTTTTAACTTCCCATTAATCAAACAGAAGAAGAACCAAACTTCATAATTTCTCTTCCCCTTCATGTTTCAACAGTCTAACATTGGTTCCAAACTTGTGGTATTCAGAGCCCAGCAGGACAGCAGGATTATTACAGGAGCTAGGAACCAAGCAGGGAAACAAAACAAAACAAAACAAAACAAAACTGCATTTGTACTAAGCATTGTCAGTGGCTGGATAGGTATTATTATGTGCGTATATATATACCGCTATCTATCAAATGTATGATGCTGTCGGTTATTATAAATCACATTTTAACATTAACACTTTAATAAATGCTGAGGAAATTTCTGTTCTTGAGGATTTTTCAGTCTATAGATAGCAAGTTTAATGAAGCTGGGGAAAAAATGCTGTATCGTACTGATTTTGTGACACTCTGAAATTCTTAACCACGAATACAAAATGAGCACTCAACATCTTCAAGTAATCCTTATTTCTTTAGTGAATTAGTTCTTCCAATCTGAGAAATTTCTATTTTACACCTTCTTTTATCTTCCTTAATTCACATACCTCCACAGTCTTCTCTTTCTATGAATTCCTCCTGATTATCTTGCCTTACATGACATTGAGAAAGTAGAAGTCATCAGACAGAACCCCCTTATCTTTCAACCATAACACTATGAAACTCTACATCCTCTCTCTCTCCCTGTTTCCTTCCTGACATGACAGTACATGAGGTGGCCATACTCCTACCTTAGGAGAGCCACTACAATAGTGCAGTCATCCACGAACTCTGATCTTCTTAAGGACATTTTTTTCTGCAGTTACACCCTCAATATCCCACATCCACATCCGCCTTTTTTTTTTCCTACTGTATCTTTTACTGGCAATTCAACTTCTCTAATAGCTACTACCACAAATAAAGAGATAGATGACAGACAGACAGGTAGACAGACATACAGACAGATAGATGATAGACAGGGATAATATCTGCTTCTTAGATCTGTATCTCCTTCCAATTTCCATCCTCTTTCCTTCATTAAAAAAAAAAATTGTTCAGAGGAGTTTTCTAAGTTTGCTTTTCCACATCAATCCTCCTTGTTCCAAGTGACCTTATTCAGTCCATGGCTTTAAGTTGCAGCTATATGCTCAAACACCACTTCTTCTGGGATGCCCTTCCTGTCCAGCACACTCACAGTCTCTGTCCTTCACATGATCCCATTTATACTCTTCACAGTCTCTACCAGTATCCGAGTATCTTTCTCATGGATTTTTTATTTATCTATTTCATCTCTCCTCTCTACTAGAATATTTACTCTTGGGAAGGAGAAAACTTGTCTGATTTGTCTGTTACCACTGAATTCTCAGACTTGAGGGCAGGGCTGGGCACATTGTAATAGGAAGGAAGAAAAGAAGGAAGAAAGGAGGGAAGAAATAAAAAAAGGGAGGGAGGGAAGATCAGAGATCTTGATATGGACCTTGTCCTTATGGGACTTGAATTCTCTCCCAGTCCAGTGAAAAGATATATAAACAGATAATTACAATGTAACCTTTACAGTGTTATGAATTGGTCCAATGGTAGATAGTTGCCTGTCTTGTTTCTTTTTTGACATGCAGTCCTATCCTAAGAAAATATTCTGAAATATAGGAAATTTTCATTCAAGGACATTAATTTCAGTACTATTTGTAATAAGCAAAAATTAGAAACAACCTAAATTTTTGACAGTAAGGGGAATGTTAAAACTGTGCTTTCTGCTTTGAGAAAATATTATGCAGCAATTAAAAAGTAATACTAATAAAGGTATGTAACAATACTAATAATGTTAATGATAAAATAAGTGAAATAATTATTCTTTTTCCAAAAAATGAGAATAACTTAAGAAATGGTGATATCCCTTCAATGAAGAAGGGAAAGAAAATAAAATGGTTGTAATAATAGGGAGGAAGCATACATGATTATATTTCTTTTTCAAGTATTCTATAATACCCACGCACCATTTAATAAAAACTGTATTATATCAGAAACATTGTTTTAAATTGTATCTACTTAAAAAAAGACTTTTTGGAAAAAATAAGAGATATTATATCAGGATTTATCTGCCTCAAATATTCTTTTCTATTCTCTTAGAGGAAAAAAAAACATAGATTAACTTGCTTTCTTATACAGCAATTAGTTCATTGACAGTGTAATTCTTATAATAATCTAGGTCACTGAATAGGAAACAACATAAAATGAATAAATTGGACATTTTAAAAAAGTATTACAATTTGTATTAAAAAATTATGATAGTTAAAAGCCAAAATCTTCACTGAGTCAACTTGCTCATATTACTACAAGAAATCTATAAAGCTATCTGCTAAATGTTTTAGATGTTGATGAACCACATTAAAAAAATAAGATTAGGTTGAATGAACTAAAAGCATTTAATTCCATGTGGCATGTTATAATTATGATTCAGAGCAAGATCATACTAAGAAGAAAAATCAACCTTTTTAAAATGTTCAAATCTAATCAAGTTTCAAGCCTATTATCATTTTAAATTAAAAGTCACAATCATAGAAACACAATTCTGGGCCAAGAGAAAATCAACAGACTCTGTATCCAGAGTTCCATTTTGTTTATGTTCTGCATATGTGGCTCATTTCTTTTTCTAAACAAATATGTTCACATTTTGATTGGATAGTTAAATATTTCAGTTTTATCCTACCGTTCACTAAACTAGATGTAAATTAATTTGAAGAGAACATGATGGCACCATAACTATCTCCTTCTTTGAAAACAAATGCATCATCTCTGCCCTGATGTTTATGTTCTGTGAAACCCCTTAGCTGAGTTGAAAATTTATATTTCAGCGGGGGGTCATTATGTTCTGCAGTATTGTATCACAATCACATCATATCCATACTTTAAGAAGAAATCTGGGAAAATGTTTTTATGGTCCATTTTTCAAACATGCTCTTTATTCCATTCTAAATGTATGCTTATTGAGACTTACTTTTTTTGAAAATGAAATGAAATATATATTGTAAAGATGTTTTTATGCCCAATATTCATCAGACATTGTTCAAGAACATATTACTCTAATTATTCATTAATACCAGAAAACATTATTCTGACAGCCAAAAAAAGAGGGGATAAAAACAACTTTAATGTACATTTAGAATTTAATGGATGTACATAGGCTAAAATATAAAATTTTATGGGTCATCATAATGATAGCACCTATTTCTAAACATATATTACTTGCACCATGCTAAAATAGAAAAATAGTAGACTCTAAGTATTATGAAAGTCTTATAAAATTTCCTATGAATGGCTACTTTCCAAATTTTCTTTGACAGTTGAAATTGAGTTGAGTAGTTGAGAAAGCATGGCATATAGCATCAAAAGACAGGCTCAGGGGCATCGTTTCATAAACTATATAAATGTCTAACCAATGTACTATATATTTCAAAGTAATAAAAAAGAAAGGCCAAAAAATAAAAATTAAAAAACAAAAGAACAAAAAAAGACAGAGCTCAAGACCTGATTTTGCTATTTACTGCTTTGCTGCCCTTGGGCATCTTAATGAAGTTATCAGTGTCCAAGATCTCTGATATCAATGAAATAAGTAGAGCAATGTCTCTTCTGTTTTGTAGTAGCGTTAGAAAGGAAGGGAGGAAAAAAGGAAAGAATTCACGTTGACCTACTTTTCTCTATGCCAACCCTGAGCTGAATAGTTTCCTATTAAGCCCTTTAAAAAATCCTATGCTACAAATATTTTTATTCTAATTTCACAAGTGAAGATTGCAAGTTATCAATTTATGTTTTTCCCAGAGTCACAAAACTATGATAAAGGTGGAATTCGAATACAGATCTAGGTGTTTCTGGGGTAATGAGGGTGACCAATCATCCAGGTTTGCTTGGAGCTGTCACAGTTTTGAAACAGAAAGTCCAGGAAACTTCTCAGTCCCAGGCACACTGGGATGCTTAGGCCCCTTGTGTGGCAAATATCACATCAAATTAGTAGAGTTAGAGGAAATGAGAAGCTGGGTGAGTTGTAAACTATGCTAAAAATGAAAGTTATTGACCAGCATTTTGTCTTCTTTTTTCCTTTGATTACCATCTTTATGTAAAACCAGATTGTTTTTACAATGTTTTGAAAACCATTATCTTGATCTATAAGAGTCTGTGATCCAATAAGTTCAGAAAATGATTCTGAACTTGGTATATTAAAGGCCCTGAGACATCCTGCAGTAACACTCCAGTTTAACTTTGATCAGCATTACCCAAACTAATTACCATTTTTCAGATTTCCTTAATGCCAATTGCTTTCCATAAAAATAATGTTTCATGTAACATACTTTGGAGTATTAAAAATTTATGGACTGGTAAATTTTACATAATCATTTTTAAAATAGCATAAATTTTTTAGTTAAAAATATTACATGCGGAATGATATTTCTCTAGTTAATCTTACACAATATAACTCTCAGTTTCTTCATTTTACAAAATTATTAACCCGATCAAAGACAATGAGCTCTAGGAAAAACAAGTTAGCCTATAAGAAGTATTTTGGAAGTTCTTTTTTTTTTTTTTTCAAGGATTCTTGGCACTGTCCAAGAATCAAGGTAGAGACACAGGAAAAAGAACAGTATTAAGAAATATATTATAAAATTAAAAGTATTCACTTCTCATAATTTCAAATTTAATTACAATTTAAACTCTGGAAAAGAGCTGTCTGTGATAAGGTCATCTTTAATATTCTATAAAACCCTTTGAATGTGCCCTTTGAAATGTCATAAAGTCAAAAAATCATCATAAAAATTCAACATTAGTGGAGCAACAGGAACTCTCCTTCAATGCTGGTGGGAATACAAAATGGTATAACCACTTTGAGAAAACATCCTCTTACCATATGATCCAGCAATCACATGGGTTGATGTTTACCCAAAGGAGTTGAAACCATATGTCTACTCAAAATCTAGCACACAGATGTTCATAGCAGCTTTATTCATAAATGTCAAAACTGGGAAGCTACCGAGATGTGCTTTCAGTATGGATAAATAAATTGTGGTGTATGCAGACAATGGGATATTTTCAGTGCAAAAAGGAATAAGCCATTAGGAGGGGAGGGGAATGGGGAGGTAGATGGGGTAAAAGTAATCAAATATGTGGTGACAGAATGAAATCTAACTATGGCTGCTGAACACACAAAGCAATATATATATTCCTTACTGTTGAATGTTAACCAATGTCACCTTAAAAAAAAAAATCCAGACAAAAAAGAAGAATGAGCTATCAAGTGAGCTACCAAGTCATGAAAAGACATGGAGGAATTTTAAATGACTATTGCTAAGTGAAAAAGCCAATCTGAAAAGGCTATATACTATAGGATTCCAACGTTCTGGGAAAGGAAAAACTATGAAAGTAAAAAAGATCAGTGGTTGCTAGGCGTTGGGAGTGAAAGGAGGGATGAATAGCCAGAGCACAGGTGATTTTTAGAGCAATGAAAATACTCTGTAAAAACGATAATGATGGAAGCATGTCATTATACATTTGTCCAAACCCACAGAATGTACACCACCATGAGTGAACCATAATGTAAATTATGGAGTTTTGATAACTATGACATGTCAATGTAGATTCATCAATTTTAATAAATGCATCATTCTGGTGAGTGAAGTTGATATTGGAAGAGGCTCTGTGTGTGGGATAGGGGTATATGGGAAATCTCTGTACTTTCTGTTCATTTTGTTGTGGACCTAAAACTGCTCTAAAATAAATAAATAAACAAACAAACAAATAAATAAAGCCTTAAAAAATCCTCAGCATCTTTAATAAGCACACAAGCAGAATCATATTGCCAAGGGTGAAAAGATACTTCATTGGCAAGAAACAAAAATTAGCATCCTTTATTTTACTCTATAAATAATAAGTTAAAATTCACTGTGAATAAAGACTCATGTAAAAGGAATACATTAAAAACAACACACACACACACATATATATATATATATATATATATATATATATATATATATATTCTTTTCTTTGTTTGTTTTTTTGCCTAAATTATCCGGTTGGCTATTGACCCTGACCGAAAATCCTTCTTAAGGACCAAGACTTTTATATCTTGAAACATTAGATTTGCTAAATGTTTCAAATTTTCAGATAAAACTAATCAGATTCATCAAGATAGAAAAAAAGAGACTCAGATCAATATATTGTCTGTTTTTGATTCATCCAGAGGTAAAGACTTTATTGGAAGCAGATCTTTTATTTCATTAGTTGCATAAATTCTTCCCCCTGCCTCACCCCTCTTCCTAGGACTGACTCTTCTAAAAAGATGAAAGTTCCTGATTTTTTGTAATGTATAAAAAGTACAATGAATAGTTTCCAGAGTAATTTAGAATTTCATTTCAGCATCTGGAGTTCAGAGATAACCACCTATAAGCCACTACAGTCTTTGAGACACAGAGAAACCATTCAGCATTTCATAGCTTCAGCAAAAAATTATAAACATTAGTATACTTTTTATTGTGTGCTTAAATTAACACTTATGTAATCATGGTATTAGATTTGGAGAGATCTTCAGTATCACCTACATTTATTCACTTTACAGAGGAAGAAATATGGAAATGAGCTGAACCCAGATATTCTGCATTATAATTTTAATAGTAATGCGTTTTTATTTTAACTGGTGTAATATGTATTTAAATAGTGCAACTTTTTAAAAATTATTTTTTATGAAATATGTAATTGTGTCAATATCGGATTTTTAATTCATGGGTTTATTTCAGTCATCTCCACATTTTTCAACCACAAAATATAAGGAACTAAACATGTCAAACCTCTAGATTCTTGTGTGACAAAATGCTTTAATATCAAGAATAGGAGACACCAATGTACCGGCTGTGATTTTGGTCAGTTAAAACATTCAAGAAGCAGGATTAAATCTATTAGGCCACCAGGGTACTATTTAATGTATAACACTAATTACTTGACTGAAAAAAATTATACTATTTTCAGACAGGCCTAATAACTCTCTTAGGATAGCAATTAAGAGAATTTGAGTCTGTGCTTTAATCGTTTCCTGAGTAAAATGAGATTCTTTTGGGAAAGTCATTATTTAAATGCCATGCAATTGTCAGTCATATGTTATTGTTAAATTCAACACCAGCAGGACATGACAGAAACAAAAGTTGAACTAAGCTTTAAATTGTTGGTCTGACAAGGTAGAATGCATAGTTATATCTTGCAAGTTGTTGAAGACACCCATCTATCTAAAGATAGAAATATTTGTAAATTATTTTTGAAATAGCAATAAATCATCTTTATAATCTGCCTCTTTTTGACAAAAATTCTTAAGGAAGGTAAAATGCCCATTTTTAAATCTGGGTGCCATGATGGTTCAGATCTGATCGCTTCATCATTTCCTATTTCATCAAGTTAAATCATACTGTCATAGCTGAATAAACATAAATGCTAGGGCAGAAATTTAAACCAAATTTCATAGCAATAATAATTGCCTATTTTTTCCTTTCTCGATGATTAGATATTTTCAAAGTGTTTATTTATGTTTTTCACTTTGTTAAGCTCCCTTTCAACAAATATCTATTATCTGCCTACTCTGTAAACCACTGTATGAGATTTGAGGCCAATAAGATATGAATGATGCAGACTGCCTTTCAGATTCTTGTTTTTAATCTACAAATATCTCTCGATTGAATTTATATCAATGTTATAAATGGTTATAATTTTTGCAGTTATTATTTTACAAATACATAAATAAAAAGAATTGGCAGATTCAACAAATACATTTATTTTCCTCCATCCTCATGCCAAAACCACAATTCAATTATCATCTGTTGCCTACGTTGTTCGCAGTATCTTACTGAAAGCTCCTTTGCCATCGCATGTACTTCTTGCACTCTCTTGTCACCAAGGCAGGCCTAGTAATCTTCCTGTATCAAAACCATGATTATCACTCTCCTGTAGTACTTCCCAACTGCTCTCAAAATGACACAAAAAATTCCTTAGGCATCTGGGTCCTGCATGTCTCTAAAGTATTAGTTCTGAGAATTCCCTCAAAACACCTCTATTCAACCTCCAGCCTTATGGACGTATTTTCCTTACACTGAGGACTTTTTGTATCTTATTTCCTCTATGCAGAGCCATTATCCCTTCTTTCTCCTAATTCCTATCTCTCTTTCAGGTTTTAAATTCCATGTTGCTTTTTCTAAGATGGCTTTTCTTACTTCCAGAACTTGGATTAGGAGCTTATAGTAGGAGCTAGCACAATCCTTTTGCTTTCCCCTCTTTGTTCGTTCAGAAAGCCTTTATTCAATAGCTTCTATGCACTAGTCCTTATTCTAGGAGCTTGGGATCCATCAATGAACAAACAAACAACAACAACAAAATATCCCTGCCCCGTGGCACTTACTTTCAAGCAGGAGGAGACAGACAATTAACTATGTAATGAATAGATTAATTATAAATACAGTAAACTAGGAGGTAAAAACAGGAAAAAATAGAGCTGAGAAAGGGAAACAAGACATACCCTAATGGGTAGAGAGATTGCAGTTTTAAATAGAGAGCCTACTATTGGCTTCCTTGAGAAGATGGCATTTGAACCAAGACCTGGAGAGTGTAGGAGGCTTAGCCATGTAACTATTTAAGGAGAGGATAGTTCAGAAGAGGAAATAACCAGCACAAAGACCTTAAAATGGGAAGGTGCCTTTTGTGCTTATGGAACATTAAAAAGGCCCATATGGCTGAAGCAGAGTGAGCAAGGGGGAGAGTGCCAAAAGAGATCACATGTGACTAGGAGATAGAGTGTTTAGGGCCTTATAGGCTAGTAGGATGACTGGCCTTTACTTTGAGTGAAACAGAGGGCCATTGGAGGGCTTGGAGCAGACCAGTGACAAAATCTAATTTATATTTTAAAAGGACCACAAACATGGAAGATAGAGGGGCAAGTGTGGAAGCAGAGAAATGTTCAGAAGACCATTGCAGTGACCCTGGGAGAGACATGATGGTGGTCGGATTTAGGGTGCTCACGGAATAGGTGATAAGAAGTGAGGCAGAGCTGATGGGATTCCTGACAGATTGGATGTGGGATATTGGGGAAAGAGAGGAGTCAAGGACATTTCCAAGTTTTTGGTCAAAGTCACAACTGAAAAGATGAAGTTGCCATCAACTGAGATGGAAAGCTTGTTGAAGGAATAGTTGGCAGGCTCTGCACTTTGACTCTCCTTGACAGTAACGCCATTGCATCGCTTTGAGTCTCTAATTATATTGCTCTTTCTCAAACACCCTCCCATGTTTTTCCTCCTGCCCAACCACATGTAAAGCCCTGCTCTGGCATCCCATCTCCAGAAAGCCTTCGTTAACATCCCTTCCCCCATACTGCCCTAATCGTGTGCAGGGAGCTGGCAAATTTTACATGCATTGTGCTCTATTATATTTGCTTATTGTCATGTTTGTGTCCATTAGACTTCAGATTATTAACATTAGGACTATATAGATATATATATGTATATATACACACATATATACATACACATACATGTATACACATATACACATATACATCTATCTCTCTCTATATATATATATCCAGTTCCCAGCCCTCTAGTCCATGATCAATACATCTGTTTTAGGAAGAACTCCCACTCAAAGTCATATTCTCCCCACAGATTTTTAGTAATTGTGATCAAACTTCAAAAGCCATATAAAATGTCTCCTATTGGCACCTATGTACCCAAAGCTAAGTCGTTGTAAATGTGTAATCTTCACAGCAGCCTGGGAATTAACAGCCACTACTGCATTACGGAAATGAGAACGCTGAGCCTAGGGTCAAACAGTGAATCGGAGCCTGTGTTTTTAAACTGATATACCTATGCGCCTTGCAGCACCCCACAAAGAGGGGCTGTGACGATTTCTCTGAACCTTGGCAGAAGCAGCCAAAGTGGAGGCGCTGTGGAGGAAAACACTACAGTGGGAAAGGAGCAAAGAAAGGTTAGAAGGCAAGCTCTCGACAGAGTGAAGCCTGGTGCTGGATTTTGGCAAAAATGTTAACAGAATGACTTTCCAGAATCTCTCACACCCCAAATTCGCTTTGCATTTTCAAGCATGACACATAAACTTTAATAATGATATGACTTCCACTAGAAAAAAATCATCTCATTTTGCTTTCATCCTTCTCACAGCAGGCAGCAGTGGGAGGCAACAAGATGACTAATAGAGTATTCAAAAAGAGCACTTTAGTTCCTTTTGAAAATGAATGCCACATGCGCTCTTCATCAGAGAACTTATATGGCGTCATCTCTGAATGGATGGAAGCCAGCAATTCCACAGAATGGGATCAGCAGCCAGATCTCTACGGAGCACAGATGGGAATATATACTGACACCTGAAAGACTAGGTGTCTATTTGCCTGTTACATCATGGTACTCCCAGAAGCCCATGATACAATTATAAACAGTATGAATGCTGAATCTCAATCAAGGTCACCAAATGAGAAGTCACCTAGTTTTAAGAAAAAAATTAACTCTGAGTTCTTTAACACCCTGTGGGCCGCTCTCCTGAGTTTGAAAATTAAGGATCCATTTACACATCTAAAAGTAGAAAACTTCAAAGCTTAAAATCCTTACCTAGAATGTCTCATAGTGAGACACAAATTTGAAGCCAAACAGCTATTTCTATATTTTTTCCATAATGTGTAGAAAAACAAAACAACACAAAGCCTCTCTATGATGTCTAAACATAACTGTGAGGGCAACTGAAATAAGACTGTCCTTGACTGGTTCATACACAATCTGCTTTATAATATACAAATAAATAAACAAAATCACTGTACATCTAAAAATGTTTTGCAACTTTTGCTCTTAATTTTCATAAGTTTAGTTTTATAAGGAATGAACATCATCTCATCCCACTCACTCCTTGATCTACTCTTCAACAGGTCTTACTTTTATCTCTGCTCTCAGTAAGGTGACCAGTGGGGGTGGGAGGGGGACTTCCTATCAACAGGAGAAATAACTTAGTCTTTGGAGGTAAATATATGCATGTATGTATATACCCAATAAAATACATTGGATAAACAAGTGAAGAACTCAATGCGTCCAAACCCGTAGAAAGTAAGAGATGAGTCAGATAGTACTTATTTCAAATCAGTGCATCACACTTAGCTTTCAAAGATTTTTTATCTGATTGTGGGCATCATTACATTTGTTTTTTAATTGCTGAAACAAATTGAGATTTTTATCTTCTTCCTAAAGTATTCCTGAGAACAGGCTACTAGCCAGCAGTTACATATAGATAAACATGAATACAGATGTAGGTGTAGATATTGACAGATAGAGATGTACCTTAATTGTAGATGTGTGTGCTCCAGGGTATTCTTTTTCTTCAAGTGTTGACCATCTTTCTATAAATTTAGATACCAGGGAATCATCATAGTCTACTATTTGAAACCCAGATACGTTTGCTCCTCCAAACTGAATTTTTAATAGGTCTCCATCAGTAAATCCCTAGATAGAGAACATATTTATGTCAAATAAAACTTAACATTTACTAAATAACTCTATACCTTGTGGTTTTGCAAATTTCCAAGAACACATGAGAGGTAAAAAGCCTATAGTAAATGTTTCATCTTATCAGCCAAAACTCTATAGCAGCACCTAGCATCATCTTGGCATCATGGTTGGTCCTTAATCAATGACTGTTTATTCGTTGTATGTACATAAACATCCTCTGTGTTATTGAGGAATCTTTCATGATTATGGATGGGGTTTTATTTATTGAATCCACAGCAGAGCACCACCACGTGGTTACAGATACTTAACAAGCTACTTCTCCAAGAGCTCTAATTCTGTGAGCCAATTATTCCTATTATTTAAATTGTTCATTCTCAGGCAATATAAACATCTTTTAAATAAGAATGAAAGTTACTGAGTGCCTAGTCATTTTTTGAGAACAATTATATAAGTAATTTCACATTACTCATGAAACTTAATTTTTGATAAAATACATTAAATTTAAAAAATCAATTTCTCTTGCATTAGTAGAATGAATTCAGTCATTACTAAATATGGTGTTTCCATTGATTTCAAAGACTGTGCTCTTATAAATTATATCTCAGTTTGAGAGTACAGTCTCTCAAAGATGAAATCACAAATTTATTTAAGTCACAATTATAAATATTTTCACCTTATATGGTTATTCCTTATTATTGTGCATAAGGAGTGAATATATCCTCAATCCAAAATAAGAGAAACTTTTCTTTGTTGTTGATATTTAAAAAACGCATTTTAATATTATTTGTGTGGAGAATAATAATTTACTATTGGCTCTTAATTATGGTTTTTCTTTTTATCAAAATAATGCCAATAGGGCAAAAAGGCAATAACAAAAATCATAGATTTTCTGCTCTAAATTATGCTCCAGTTAAACTGCTTCAAAACAAGCAATTTCAATAATATTGATTTTCATATATTTACTTCCATATTTTTACCTGACACATTTTTGCTATTATTTCTTATTTATCCATTTTAGATATTTTTGTTGAGTTTTTGCTTATGCCAGGTTAGTATGTAATTCATTTACCTAACCAAACCATTTATCTTCTCATCCACTTTAATGTTCACTACTTTCATATTTTTAATTCTGTTATTCAAAGCAAAGCCAAATAATGTACTAGGATTGCATTTCCCTTCTTAAAAAACATTTCATTCTAATGTTAATAATTGCTTTGTTTTTTTTTTCATATTTGAAACTGATATACCAAATCTTAATATTTTCTGTATACCTATCTTTATTTTTTTCTAGTTGGTCCATGAAAACTTTTCATGTTTATATGAGTAAAGCTTTTT
This sequence comes from Eidolon dupreanum, assembly GCA_028627145.1. Taxonomy (NCBI): domain Eukaryota; kingdom Metazoa; phylum Chordata; class Mammalia; order Chiroptera; family Pteropodidae; genus Eidolon; species Eidolon dupreanum. The sequence goes on along the minus strand of CM053512.1, from coordinate 29,492,842 downwards.
TTAAAAAATAAAATATTTAAACATATCAAGTAATCTATTCCATTTTTTTTCTAAGTGTTTAATTTCCAGGAGACCTCCTCCTTAATGATGTGATGAGTTAGTTCCTCTTTCCATTTACTCTGCAGCTGTTACCCTAGAGCAGGTGTCCCCAATCCCCAGGCTGCTGACCTATACCAGACAGTGACCTGTTAGGAACCAGGCCGCACAACAATAGGTGAGTGGCAGGCGAGAGAGCAAAGCTTCATCTGTATTTGCAGCTGCTCCCCAGTGCTAGTAGCATCAATGCCTCAGCTCCACCTCAGATCATCAGGCATTAGATTCTCAAAGGAGCTGGGGTCCCTGGTGCCAAAATAATTGGGGACTGCCGCTGTCTCTTCACTGCTTTTCTGAGTAGTTCCCCTGTTTCCTTGATCTCTTTTCGCTCATGTGTTATTACTTTCTCCTGCTAGAGTCCTCGATAATTTCCTGAGACACAGTGGAGGTAAATTTTTTGAGACCTTGAAGGTCTGAAAATACCTTTATTTTGCTCTGACATTTGATTAGTATTTTGGCTGGGTATAGAATTTTAAGTTGAAACCCTCATAATCTGAAGGCATTGTTTCACTGACTTTTGTTTCTATTGAAAAATAGTGTCATTATTTCTAGTTTGTGATCTACTTCATACTCCTGCCAGCCTGTCACTTGCCAGAAATCTTTAAGATTTTCTAGTATCTCTTAAATTTCGTAATGATATTTTCTTTGAAATATGAAAGAGGTGTTTTATTATTATTATTGTTTGTACTCAGTGGGCACCTTTGTGTTATTCAGTGTAGAAAATTTTTCTGAATCTTTCTTTGACAATTTCCTTCCACTGTTTTCACTACTCCTTCTAGAATGCTTGTTATTAAGACATTGTAATCTTTAGATTAAATGTCTAAATCCCTTACAGTCTCCCCCACACATACCATTTTATATTATGTTGTTATTTTGTTACTGAATCTGGAATATTTTCTCAACTTTATCTTCAAAATCATTTCATTTTACTGGTTATTTAAAAAGAAAGTAAGTTAACTTCCTGGTGATCTTCCTTATTCTCTGATTTTTTTTTTCTTTTCCATAGTATTCTTTTTCTTGTTTTATAGTTAGTATATTTTCTCTTATTTCTCTGGAAATACTCTATAATTTCAAACATTTTCTTGTCATTCCTACTTGACCTGTTTCTGTTTATATGTTCATTTGTATTGCATCCTTCATGCCTGGTTATTATGCTTGGCTATTTAAAAATAAGACACTAACAATTTTCTTGAAATTTCTATGTTCAGGGTAAGGCTTATTGAGTGTGCTTTACTGCAAAGTACATAGGTGGGGTGGATAGCAATGCTTTTTGACTATGTTTGAAGGGCTGAAGAAATAAGAAACGGATCCCCTTATGGCCACGTCTCCATCACTTTATGTATACTATCTTTTTAAATGCTATACTGGGAACTTCATCACAGCTTGTGTTTTGGGAGCCTAATGAAGCATTCAGCAGGTTCTGAAGAAATTAACAAAAAATCTGAGAATGCTTTTATCTTTTATAACCACCTACTTTAACACTCAACTGACACAAGATAGGGAAAAGGGGACATTGCCAATCAGGAGTCTGGAGCATGAAAACTCTTAAACTTCAATGGCATTCTTCAATTTTAAATGTCAGTGAAATTTTCAAGTGTCCTCTAAATTCTCAGAAACTGGAGTGCACTACAGATTCTTTGAACTTACTGACTCATCAGTAATTCCATATGGTGAGGATACGAAGTATTCAGAAAAGAAAAAAAAACTTGAATTCAGATAAACTATCAGGTAGATTTCTCCCTAGAAGTATGACAGCAGCACAAACTTGCTTTTTATTTTTTTTAAATCTTTTTACTTTGGTCATTCAAACACTTCTTTGCTTTTTCATAGCATCAGCTATCAACTCTCAAATTGATGAGCCACCTTCTGTCATTATTTCTCAATGTTCCAATATAATCTCCTCCATCTGGACATTTTTTAAACATTGCAGCTTTCAGTGTGGCTCTGTGTTGTTCATCAAATGGCATTATTCACACAGGGGACTGGCTGTCCAGGCTGTTCTTCACACAGAATTTGGTTCTGAAGAGACTGAATACAGAGCCTATCTATTTTAACTCTTGCTTTTCCGGTAGGAAGTCCTTTAGGATCCATAATATCATATTATAAAGGGAAGCTCTATGAATTCTTATAGTAGGTAGCAATTTCATTGCAAAACAGATGTTTTATCTTGAATAACCAATTTCTCCCACTAGCATGTGGGTATGAGATTTAATATTATTAGTTGCAAGTGCCACCTTCTAGTAAAAACAATATTTATCGGTTATAAGGTTGTAATTTATTTATTTTTATCACTTTCTGTCGCTACTAGAAATGTCTACTGATGTAACAATCTGATATTTCAGAAATCATAAAATCTACATTTGTATAAACATGAAACTTTTTAAGAGTCCTATTATACTGTTTAGAATAAGCTCTCATTCTCTCTCCCTCTTTTTCTCACCTTTTTTTTCTGAAGTTGGGGAGGGGTGATTTCAATCACATAGAATCATACTTATTTAAATAACATACACCTTTGTAACAGTAAAGCTTTAAGTTCATTTTACTTGCTGTTCTAAAAACTATTTTGAAAAAAGAAATATCTGATAATAATTCTAAATTGACTGTATTCTTAAGAGAGGGAGATACAATTAACCACACAGACATGCAGTATAATCTTAATTTGATAGAAATCCTAATGAAAAGTGATAAAGCTATAGGAATTCATTTTCTTATATAGTAAGGAGTAAATAATAAATAAATATATATCAGTATTTTCACGTTTAATTTTTACTAAGACATATTCTCACAAATGTGCATTTATTTCAAATATTACGTATGCTAAAAACTACAGGAATGGACAAAGGATAAAGTTTATAAAATGCAATGACAGTGAGAAACAAAGGGAAATCTGGAGTGTTAAATTTTATATATTTTTGAAAATTTCCCCTTAGTTAAAATACGCCTTCAAAGAAAATTTATAAAGTTTGTCAAATATCATACTACAATTTCTTATATCATTTATATTAATAGTAAATTTATTAGGAAATGTAAAGTGGAAAGTAAATCTAAAACATAAGGAATTCAGAAATGTGTCATCACTTCTATCAATACAATCAAAATATATTTTATAAATATCTCTGATAAATACTGATTGTTCAAAAATTTTTAACAACTAAGAACCTTTATTAAAATAGTGAAATTCACTTAATTCACATACCAGATTTGCAATGATGTAATGGTATCCTTTAACATGTTTTCCAATGGTAATAACCTAACAAAGATAAAGAAACAGTTATTTAATAAATATAAATAATGTAAATATAAAATTACTGATGTTATGATCTGACTCAGAGAAAACAAAATGTTATCTCCTATATATTTTTGATAGTCTACAATGAGTTGTATTTAATAAAATATAATTATCAAACCCAGAGAATATTTCTCTCAGAAAAGAGTAGCAACACATTTTAGTGCCTAATAAATGTTGCCTTTCAAAAAGTCAATAACTAGATAAAAATAATTACCTTGGTTTTGTCAATAGTGAAAATAAACCACAAAATTTTAAAAAGGAAGAAAACCAAAATCATGCTGAATCTACATCATAAATTTATCCCTACAAAAGCTATGTTTATTTTTTTCTTTTCAGTGAAACATTCAACTGCTGAAACCAACCTCTGAGGTTTTATAACCACATATCTACAATTAAAGATAAACACACATAGTTTATAGTTATACATAAATTTTAAAAGAATATTAATAAGCATATAAAAGCATTTTATATGGATCTATAAAATAATATTCCTAAGAAATGTTTATAGTTTATTTCAAATAAATATTATTATTTCCAGCTTGAGACAGCAGAGTATCAGAGAAGCTAATATTTCTCCACAAATCTAAGTAAAAAATCAATGGCAAGGTAAATGCATCAGGGAACTGTTTTGGTAAATGCTCAAGCAGTTTTGTACATTAATGAATCAATTTGACTTTTCACCAATCAATATCAATTATGAAGAGAGTAGAAATGATGAAATGACCACATTGTAGTCCTGGTACTTAGATATTCAAATATAATTTCTATTTTTAAGAAAATAGTCACACCAGTGGAAAACATGAAATGCCAGGGCTACAGACAAAAATGCAAACCGTTAGCTCACATCCTTGATTACAGTTTCAGTGGGTTTTCATTGCTTTTAGCATAAAAGACAAAATCCTTCACATGCTGCAAAATCCAGTGATCGTGCAAGTTTCTCCAGAACCACCTCTCCCCTTCCCTACACTGGAGACTCTGGCCCTCTTTCAGCATTTTTGCACATAGGAGGTTTCTTTCCATCCTCTCAAAGCTTTACATATTCTGTTTCCTCTGCTTGGAAAGCCCTCTCCATCACCACATCCTTTGTCTTATTTAAATTAAGATACAGTGAAGCTCAACCCAATGCTACCTCCTTAAGGAAGGCTTCCCTGAGTCTCCCTCCTCCTAGACAAGTGCTCCAAAGCAATACATTTAGCTTAAGGGGAAGAGAAAAATACCATATTCCACTTTGATATTCGATGGTAGCTATTTGGAAGGGAGCTAGGGTTTATATTATATTCTGACTGACTTTTACATAACACAACTAAATCGCCTTTTCCAAGAAACAGAGAACCCTCTGTATCAAAGGGAGAATTCTGAAGAAAAGATGTCCTCCTGAATGAAAAAAAATATATTAATTAACATCAGCTGAATTAAGTTATGTCCCTTATATTTCCTATTGGTATCTGTTGGTCCTGCCTACTATTCAACTTTTGATTCATGAATGTCTTTTTTTCTTGGAATCAAGAAAAAAATGTAGTGCAAATGGTATTACCAGTAGTCCCTTCTTGAGTCTAGTGTTTACTGAGAGAAAGGGGGATATGAAAATTCACTAGCCCTATTTCTATATAAGAATTAGTGTTGGCTATACTAACAATCATATCTTTGCTTCATAATAACCATTAGTATTACACTAACAATAGAAAATTTATGTTAATTTCTAAATTTGTTCACAGCTAAGTCCTTTTCCTACTTAATTATACCTAGAAATAAGTGCCTCTAGGTTTTATCAAATGATAAAATATTCATAATCTAACAAAGTTTAATTCTGTTTCTAACTTTAAGGTACTATGAAAAAGAAGTTTTCCCCTTGTCTGTTCTCTTATAAGTAGAGATAGAGTGAATAAGTAAATAAATACATTTCTTGAAATGTACGTCAACCCTGCTTTTTTCCTGGTAAATTGTACTCCTTGAGGCCTTCCATGATCTCCAATCTAAATGATCTCTCTGTAATTTTCTCTCATAACATCCTGTTCTTTTCATTCACAGTATATACCATTATTGTAATTATACATTTCTTTCTTTAAATACAATACAGATATTCACCTTAATGGAGCCTTGCTTGTTTTGTTTAACATTACTGTCTTGGATCTACTGCAATGACTGTCTGGCAAACATTAGACACTTGAGGAAATTTATTGAACAAATAAGTGAGTGAATCTAAACCAGCCAAATGCTATCTATATGTGAACCCTTCAGAGAACATCCCATCTTCGTTAAGATAGGTACTTCCTCCTCCATGCTCTTAGACCACTTGTATTATAATTTGTAATATTATAGTATTATGTATGTACGTTTTCTTCCCTTCTAAACAATGAGTTCATGGTGTAGAGACCCTATTCTCTCTTGCCTTTCTTTGCACCCCTCATTCTAGACACATAGGATGTCCTCAATAAATCTTTGTTGAATGATGCAGCCATTTATAGTATATTACTCATTTAAAACACATTCAAAAATGTCTTAAGAAAATGAGAATAATATACATGTGCAAAATACTCTACATTGTGAATGGATGTCCATATGGACATTTATTTCATCATGATTGTGTATTTCCTTCAAAACATTACATTCCATGTATTCCCAGTTTTTCCTGTAGTTCTAGTTTTGGAAAGAATAATTTTCATATAAAATTTCTCAACATTTATTATAATGACTGATGAATACTAAAATTTTTAAAACAAAGAGTAATGGTTAATATTAAAATTCAGTTTTAATGAGAATTTCCTATGAAATTCAAATGAGTTGTTGAGGTTCACATTTAAACAAGGGGCCTTCAGATTAAAAATAATCCTAAATTCACCTCCTAAGACAGGAATCAAGATTTTCCTACTGAATGTTCACCTCTCTGGTATACATTTAATTCTGTCTATAAGAAGATACCATTATTCAATTATTTAATATATCATAATATCCATTTGGTATATCTCAGGGCCTATATTATTATATATCATTAAAGCTTCAGAAACATTTATATTTGTAAAATGCTTTGTGTTATACAAATTAGTGAATCTAATTTTATTCTCAAAGCCTGGAAATGCCAAGAAATGCATACTCAACTTCCAAGGAGTTTATATATATATATATATATATATATATATATATATACACACACACATATACATATATATATATAAAATAACATATAATATATATTATATATAAATGGTGACTATATATACATACACATGTAATATATATGTATATATAGTAGCTACTAATACAATGTGTGTGTGTGTGTGTATACACTTATATATATGCATGTAATATAGTATATATCAAATATATTACAGCCATCAAAGACATTTAGAATTTATACACACACACAAACACAATTTATCATCTAGGAAAAGAAGCAAATACCCACTGAAGGAGATCTTAGTAAATCCTGATATTGCTTCACCACCATCTCTGGTCACTTACTCTATCTATAAAACATAGTGGATTTTATTTTGATCATTAGTATATTACTGCACTACTTTCTGTCCCAAAAGATCTTTAGCTAATGCAAGTGGTGTAGTAAGCACATGTGAAACATTCTTATCTCTGGTATTGTGTTACCCTTTAAAACATTCCAAATAAATCTATCTAGTTTACTTCTCAAATGGTGAACACAGACTGAATGTATCTTTCCTACATATTTTAATTTCATAGATTAATAGTTTTATGGGGACACAAAATCCTCCTAATAGGAGGAAAAAATTACTTCTTGGAAAAATAAATAATGCTTTCTCTGAAGACATAGACTCATTTGATCAATGATACAGACTTAGCGCATGGTACTGTACTCTACTGTTTGAAGTAGTTCATGTAGAGCCAACAAATTAATGAATTACTCTCTTTTCCCTTAGGACCCAGACTTATTTTACTTAATGCATGTCTATTTCTTTATCTCTAAGGAATTCAACTGAATTATATTTTAAATTTCCAATTAAAATATCAAAATTTAGGGCAACACACATCACATAAAACATGAGAGTCAGGAATTATACACTGAATATATTTTATGATTAGTATAATGTATCGACATTGTCAAAGACCATCTGCTATTGCTAACTAAAGCCAGAGATAACTTAATTGATGGTCTTTGTTGCATCCGTCATAAACCGTAAAATAAAAAACTGCTGTTTAAGCACCTTACACAAATACTCATCCCAAATGCTGACAGTGCATACATATTCTATATTTGGTGCCATTAGAAAACAAAGAATGGCAAACCTGGTCTACAATGTCATTGACTTTATCCCGTTCACAGTCCAGGATTACACGCCGTTCCTTTTTTAACTCCAGATCTTGAAAAAGTGATCGGTAGGTCTCATCTTTCTTGTCATTGTTAATGTTTCCTACATTGATGGCAGTCACTTGCCATTTCTTTTCAGCAGCAGAATCCAGCACAGCTTGCAGTGTTGATAAGCCTAGTAATGCAAAGAAAAATGATTACTGATAAAGATACTCAAATAACTCAGATTGTGTTGTAAAACTGACAGAGAACATATTTTTAAGGCTGATATTTTGTGCAACTAGGGATGTTGAGTCCTCTAAAAAGCTACAGCTATGATCTTTATTAATACCTACTTATTTCCACTTTACATCAAAAACTTCATCTAAGTGCTCTTGTTCTGAGTCAAAGGGTGGGAGAAAATAGAATCCCCTTCTTACAGCTCTCTCAATATCTTTTGGATATTACTAATGTGTAATGTCTGTAATACCTCTGGTTCAGATGAAATCGAAAGACATTACAAAAATTCCTTTCTCTTCTAGATTGGAAAATTGTTTCATTGTATATGATAATCTTTCATTTCATATTAATATTCTGAAGAGATTGAGTGGATTTTCAGTGAGATGAATCTATGATTCCATTGAGTCTAAGAAACAATATCTCTCTGAAACTGATATATTTCCTCCTATTGTTTTCTACTCATCAGTTGTTGTTTTTCTTAGCCTTCTGTTATATCATTTTTTTTTTTTTTGGTATTGGGACTGATCCCATAGAGATTAACATGTTCACCCATTAACCAGATGGCAGGAGTTAGTTTTCTAGTACAGATTTGTTATATTTACTTAACTTCCCAAATGTAAGACCATCTTACTATTTATTAATAACTATCCTTATAGCATCATATGACCTAGAAAATTTCATTTTTATTTTTAATTGTTCATACATTACCTTGGATGTAGGATTAAGAGGGGAAAACAACTTGAGAATTTATTTCTTAAAGTTAAATCTGAAGTGTAGCACTTGAAACACCAGTACATAAACCAGTGCTTGTCTTCCACATCACTTCAGCTCTTCGTGGCCAGCTCAAATTCATTGTTTCTATTAATAGCTTAATGACACAAAATCAAGGCTCCGGAAAGAACTCAGGACTTGTATAACATCATCTTCCTGATTCCAGAAAGACTTGTATCTTTCACAGAAGAATACCGATCCCTTTTTACCTATAAAATGTGGGATTTAGCTACTGCGATCACATCACTCTACGAGCTTTATTCATTTACTAAACTTTATTTAAATTTATTTACCATGGCAAAAATATATCCATTGTAAATGTTATTGACAACTGTTTGATCCTGGAAAACGTCATTAAAAAATTATTGATTGAGTATTGGCCAGGAGTATATAAGATAACCTAGAACATCTTGTGATACTAGAAAGCAAGGAAGCTCTCCAAAACTGTCAGCATTATGTCAAAAGACTAGGGAGTCAATTTGATGAGGATTACTTTAAACAAAGATGAGTCAATTTAAATAACTATAAGTATTAACTGCAAAAACCTTAAATACATAAAATATTTTAAATCCATGAACTTGTAATGATATTAAGAAAAAAACATTTGGTAGCCTTTGAAGGATGCTAGGAAACCAAGTCATTATTTTGGAAACAAATAAAGGAAAAGAAAAAAGCATTTTTCTGCCATTTCTATATGAACTATACTCAGAATAATAATTAATTAAGAAAGATTTTTCTTTTTGGAAAGACTCCAGCTAATAAATGATGAATGAATATAGATTTAGAATTATAACCATCTTGTAGCACCTAGTGAATTAATGACTCAAGGCAATAATCATTACTGCTGCTAACAACACAAAGAGACAACCCGAAGCTACTTGTCTCCAATTGGGAATGTTCTACACCACTCATGAAGTTCCCGCCAAAATAGTGGTCAGGAATCTCATCAAGCTTCCAGACCTAACTACAAATTTACAAGAAATAAATGGCACAGAGTAATGTACCATAGTGTTGTAATCATCAAAATCCAGAGGGTGAAAAACTCTGTTGCATTATAAAAGCTTAAAAGATATATTAACCAATTGTTTCATATGGACCTCACAATTATCCTGATCAAGCAAACTGTAAAAGAATGGATAATATTAATGCATGATTGTTATTTGTTTAGATATAATAATAATAATATTGTGATTATGTTTAAAACAAAGGAATTGTTCTTTCAAAATACTGAAAGTTTTACGATGAAATTACATAATGTCAGATATTTCAAAGTAATTGTGAATGATAGAGGGATATAGATAAAACAAGATTCCTCATATATTTATCATTAGTAGAGCTGGGTCAAGAGTCCTTGGGGGTCTTTATGTTAACCTCTCTATTTGGTTATTTTAAATATTTCATAATATAAACTTAAAATAATTTAATTTTATTTCAAATTGGGAAGTTGAATCATAAACTGAACTTAAAATGAGTTTTGTTTTTTTGGCAAAACAAAATTAATCTCCTCTATCCACTTTTGTAACAAAAAAAATAGATTAAACAAGAATTTCTCAAGGGAAAATTTAAATAGAGACCATACGCCATTATAAAAAATCTATTTATGATAAAAATTTTTTAAAAAACTTCACAGATCACCTACAATTTCCATTCACTATAAGTAAATTAAACCCCTTCATGATACAATTCAAATCCTATTCCTATTTTTTGGCAATGAAGATAGAACATACAGCTGGTCACCATGATCAATTCAACAGCTATCAATGTGCTTCAAAACAGTTCTTAAGTCTATCCAAGTGTTCTTCTCAAGTAGGAAAACAAGATGATTTTCTAAAACTCTTCTACTGACTAGGTTCTACTTTTCCACATTCCAATCATTATGCAACTTTTTCTTGTTACCTCCTTAAAAACATTACATCCACAGATGATGTTCTGTATGCTACTCCCATATTATTATATAGCACTTACAAGTGAGTTTCCTTTCTTCTAGACAATAAGTCATTTCATTTCATTTCATCTTTATTTTATTATAAATTTTACCACATACGAAAATAAGTTTCAAATGATAATATTCTTGACATTCTGTCCTGTCTTTCAATGTATAAGAAATTTTAAATATAAATGACAATTTGTAAATGAATTTCTTCAAGTGATTTTTCTAAACCTAACATTTATTGGCAGTTCACCTTGTCAAAGAACATGAGGCATAAAAATCAATAAGAATGTATTTAAAGAAAGGGCTAAGTTTCAAACTCATTCATTCTGTGTGTCAAGAGTAACTCACAGTTGATGTGGATTCTCTACTAAAACTTGCAAAATTAATATTTTCTAACCTATGAAACCTAAAAAAATTGCATCCATTTATTAAGAAGCTAAACTGTTCAAATAGTTCATATCAGACTTGATGAATTTAATTTTATCAGAAGATACTGAATAATATTAAATTGTTTCCTAAGGACAGATGAAGTAGGTCACAAACCATGGCATGATCTGACTCACAATTTAGAGACTGCTTGTCCATGTTTAGTAATCCAAATACCTAGATTTACTTTTTCAGTAATAATAACTACCCCCTCAAAGTCTCTCTCAACTTGATCTGCCCCTTCCTTCCAACTTAAGTCTTTGTATTAAGTCTTGTGACTTTAAATTTAATGTATCATCTTGAAATTGAAAAATCAATGAAAATGTATGTTACAATTATTGAGGTGAAATTAAATTCTTCAGCATAACACAAATTCATGCTCTTGATCTCTTGGTACCATATTCTACTTAAGAGAGAAAGTATTACTTGAGATATGCCTCTTGTCCTTTTGCACAATCTGGCATAAGAGTATCTTTATAAATACATTCATCTCCTAATTCAGAATATAAACATGTATTGACAATAGGAGTTCTATATAAATGTTAGTTTATTTAAAGTTATTGGTAGGTATTAATCATTCAACTCTAATATCTATACTACTATGTTAGGATATTTGACTTATTATAGCAGAGATTAATTTCTTATTACTGAATTACTTAGAACAAAGAAAACTTAAAATGCACAGTTGTTCATCTACAAATAGAAAAAATATCCAGAAATTAATAAATATATTTAAAATATGTTCTATAAAACCTCAAGAATATTATGAGAGTCTAAAATTAAGTTCTAAATTCTTATTTGGCTAAAATAAAGAATGGCTAAACTAAAGTATCGTTGGATGGCATTATTCCTCATGTGCCTAATTTTTACTGGACTGGTTATAGCTGTATAACCTATTTTAATCTCCATAAAACTCTTTCAAAGTGTTACTACTAGTAGTTTAGCCTCATTTTGAGCTAGTGTTAATAACACTGTGAGAAGTAATAGAAAAGTCATTAGCCTAAAAACAGGTGAAGTCTAAATGTCATAGTTTGGACATTGATGGGTTGATTAAAAATGATTACTGCAAATAGGTATATTTCACTCAGACTATGTCTTTCTTTTTAAAAATATTTTCTTTGTTCCATTTAAAATTCACTGCCCTTATTCATCTTTCAGGCACAGAAATTAATATTCATGATCACTAAATCATGGCAGCATGCCTAGGCCAGATTAGATTAATGTATCTTTCCCTCATTGACTTTCTTAGGAATGTCTGAAAAAAATTTATAATTTGGAAGCATTTTTATTCTATGTATGATGTCTTCTTGGAACTGGACTCAAATCCTTCAGGAAAATAGTATGGTTCAAAAGTAAAACCAACACATAAAGACATAAAGCATTAGTACTGGTTTTACCTACTGTCTATAGAAATGTATTGCCTTAACTTTTTGACATTAAACCAATAAATGAAAACTACATTTTGATTAAAGCTGGTTCAAATTTAGTACATATATATTCAAAGATGAATCTATATTTAAAGATAACCCCATTACTCTGTAGTTCAAAATCTATTGAAGATCTATCTACCTACTCTCTGTGGAGTAGTAAATGCAGGTTTTAGGAAGAACCCTGGGTTATCAAGTAGTGCCAGGCTGCTGCCACATGGCTTAGAGAAGGAGAAGACACCAGCAGTCCTACAAGGTCACACAGCACCAAATGAACAGTTTCAGTACTCTTCTCACAGATAAACTCGAAATAGTCAAAGATGATCTGTACAAAGATCGGGATACATCTGTGTCCTCTTTTGTTTACTATTGGAATGCATCGTCCTGAACTTGTTGCTCAGCACTTGGGTGGATAGTTGAATGCAGGAAAGGTTTAATTGTTAAGAGCAGTGCAGTGAAGAAACACAGAAATATTTTAAGTCTTTTTCATCTAGTTCAAATTTAGGGCAGAATGTTGGAGAGTAATTTTCATGCTTGAGCCCTATGCTGTTCAAAAGAGCTTTTGTGTATTTAGAAATGAAAATTTTAAAATATGTTTACCTGATCTAGACTCTCAGAAGTTATGATTATTAAATACTAAAAAGAAAAAAAAAGCAAAGAAGTAGAGAGAGTATCACGTCACAAACAGACCAAATCATTTGAAATTGTAGCAGGTAGAGATATAAGTTGAGAGATAAAATCATGGAATCTTTTTTTAAAAAACATGCATATTATGGATAAAGAGAACACAGAAGCATTCTCAGATCATATAACACTAAAATAAAAAAAAGCTCCCTTGAAGTGTAAGAAAAATGGCTTAAAGACCGATGCAAAAAAACCAGGTAACATGATGAATGCTTAAAAAACTTTATAATTTAATATGATGGCAAAGCTCTAAAAATTAAGATAATAATAAGAAAAAAATAGATACCAAAAATACAATTTCCATGAGCCAAGTAAAACACTACATACAGGTCAAATCTTATGCCAGTATTCTGAGTCTTACACATTTATCACTGAAAATAGTTTCAGATGAAAGGCCAGTATAATACTCTTATAATAAAACATTAGTAGCTACTTGATAAACACTTGAAAATGTATCTCTAAGGTCATTTTTGGCTTTAATATATAATTACTTAATATTATAACTCTAATGTTCTCTCAACAATGCACTTGAACTCAACTCAATTTGTATAATTTAATGATGAGATTATCTTATCACTTCAGGTTCATTTAATAATTCTAAAGTATTAATAAAATCATTTTAAATGTCACAGGTTCTTTTCACAAGTACATAAATCCATCAGTCTCCACTTGATCATTTTCCAGAGCTTTCCTTTCTGTACTGCCTCTCTTCAAATTCTAGAGTTTCTCTTTTTCTATTTATGTCAGCTGTTGTCTATTTAAATTTTCTCAAAAGTTCAGTTTCAACTAGAGGGCACCGTGAGGGTAAAGTATGTCCCTAAAGTAAAAATGCCACCTTCAACCTTATGAAACAGTAAAGCAATAAAGAGAATTCATCTTCCGATTCTTTAATTTATCTAGAAAGATTCAGGTTCCAATATCATCTCAAATTTAAAATACACCAGAGCTGAACTCATTCACTAACACTATTGAATATCAACTCTGTTCCAGCACTATTTTAAGCATTATGTGTACAGTAAGAACTGTATCGTATACCAGCATACTCTGTACTGCCTGGAATGGACATTGCCTTCATGGGGCTTATAACTAGATCTTAAATAAAAAACATAATGCTTAGATTGTGTGACTAAAACAATCCTTGGAACATAGTATAAGTTCAATAGCACTTTCTGGATGAAGGAATGAACTCTGCTATTAATTAAAAATTGTGATAAGTACTACATAGAAAAAGAAAAGATTGCTTTGAGAGAGTTGTATCAAATGCATCTCTGTGAAAATGCTATATAAAACGCTATATACGAAAGAGGTGAAAGAATTAGAGATAGGTGCAGATTTGAGGTGAAAGAGTTTGGTGTACCTGAGAATGTGAAAATTTATTAGAGGAATTTAGCTTGAGAGTGAGCAGGACGGTAGTATAAATTGGCAGGAACCAGATACTATAAGATCTTAAAGCCAGTTAAGAATTTTAAGTTTTATCCTCATTATAATGAGAAGCCATTGAAGCATTGTGAGGGAGTGATGTGGGCAGGAAAGGATTTAAAGACATTTAAAAATTTTGACTACTTTGTGGAAATGAATTAAAGAAAAATAAGTATGGAAATGAAGAGATGAGGGAAGAGACACGATGGCTTGGTCCGGAGTCATGGCAGTGAAAAAGAAGAGTGTCTAGAGATAAACTACATTTAAGTGGAAATTGCATCAATAGAATGCAAAGGTGAGAAAGGTATTGAGAATACACCCAATTTCAGGCTAGTTTTATTAACATAACATGCTAAAGGAGGTAGAGAGCAAGAGGAAAGACTATAATTAAACATGACTTTCTAAGCCCTTTTATCACATTAATAAAAACTATGTTTAGAATTATCCAGCACACTGGAATCCATATTTACATTAAATGTTTCTGTGTTTTAGTTTTTCCTTCCCCATGGGAAGAACAAACCTCTCTCTTCTCAAAGCGGGGCGCAGGGGGGAGTTGTTGACACTGCAAAGTTTTTCAGCTTGGTGCTGACTCATTTTTCCACTGAGCACTATTCTCAGAACTGGGAAGATGGGGCAGAGAACCAGACACCTAGCATGAGCATTCCTGACCTGAGATTGCTGCAGCAGATGCCTACAAACTGATCAATGGAGAATTGACTGATGGCTGGCTCTCTTCCTGTCTGCCCTTGCACGTTAACAAGGTGCTCTGTCTTGTTCGAAACAAGCTTCTGGTTTTCATTTGAACCTTTAAGTGTTCCAGGAAGCAATCTGCTAAAAAGAATACTTAGATATTCTTACAATACTGGTTCTTAACCCTTTAGAGTTTGGCTATGAATAATATTTAATAATAGAAAAATACATATATGAACATGTACACAAAATGTTCTTACAATTTTAGGAAGTATACAGACCCACAGAAGCCAAATTATGGACATAGAAATGGTTAAGATAGCTGAGAGTCTATGATATGTAAGTCAGGCAGTTTTGTTAATATTAAATTTTGCAACAGAGGATACGGAAAATACGAGCAAGTACTACCTACTCCCCCTCAAAAGAATAACTTTAGTATAATGAGCCAAGACTCTATCCAATTGGCACACTAATCAAAATCGTCACATCATAAAAAAATTACATAGAATTGTGACAAAAACATGGTCTGGCGTCAGAAGACCTGCGTTCATCTGGACCACACGTGGGTGGGTCACACACAAGTCCTTGAACTCTGAGATTCAGTGATCTCATTTTAAAGCAACATTAATGATAATTGTACCTGCCTGATGAAACTTTTGCATGTGGAAATATTTAATAACGGTATATTTCTGTAGGAGCTCTTATTTATGTATTAATTCAGATTTTACTTAATCCAACTTTCAAGGCAGCCACTTTACTAACCTTGAACTGGTAATACAGTCACCATAGAGTCTTAGCTGCTGATTCCAGAAGGTACTTTTTACATTACGACTAAACATTTGGGCTGTATCTGTAAATTTTGCATTCACAACTTTTTTTTTATGTCCTTTTAATATGTTTCCCAGATTTTGAATTGCGTTTTTCATTTACACAGCAACATTAAACCATGTAACCCGTGGACTTTAATATACCTATGTAGCTCTACCATGTCACATGCGTCAAGTGTAAGCGTTGAATCTGACCCATTATCAAGAGATAGGGAGATTTTCACTTACCTCTGTCACTGTCGTAGAGGTATGCAAACTTGTCCCACTGATAATATTCAATCAAACTAAGAAGTGCTCCTTTGAGGTCAGGTCTCATCTGAATGACAAATGGATGTGTGCCATCTGTTGGGAAGCTGGGAGTGATGAAGGAAACATGGAGTGTTCCACAAAATGATGTGATGGTATTTACAGACTTCTTGTCATAAAATCCAAAAATAGCATAAACTCCTCTTGAAAACTGGGAGCAGACTAGAAGAATAGGAAAAAACAGAAAGGTTACATTATTGAAACTGACATAAAATCACATGGATCTGCTTGAAACTTAATGCCCTTTTATATGAACTACAAAATAATCAAATCAAAAGAAATATAGAGTTCGTATCAACGATCCATCAAATATACAAGCACTTATTTACTTAGCACTCTATTTGAGGAATTTAAAAAATTACAAAGCATTGAAATAATAATCTAGTTATAAGAAAATACCTACATTATTTCTTAACAGGTGATATAAGTGTAAATATTTTAGGACAGTCCTATTTAAGAAAAGTACAAGTAAAAATCATTAGTTATAAGAACAAACTGAATTACCCGGGATTTATACACATTCAAAACAGCTCATTCCCTGAAATATTGATTTTTTAAAAAGCTTTATTGGGTTAATGATGTTATTATACTAGAAGAGTTCTACCGATGACTGAAATGTCTTTAAGAAAAGATGGATGCAAAATTCACATTACACATAAAGAGATATATTATAGAACAGAGGCCTGTCACCTTGTGTCCCTCAGTCAAGTAGTAATTAAATGAAGTTCAGTACTCGTAATTTTAATCTTTCTCACAGACTTAACTTATCCCATATGTTCTACTCCATAAAAAAACAAATAATATTATGAACATATTTTGGCTTAGGACCATTATTCTTTAAAAAATATTTTATTTGAAAGTCCCTATCGCTCCCACAATCCCTTATGCTCTACCAATATTTGTATTTCAGTGAATGGTATATCACACTACCTTCTCTCACCCCCTGCTCCATAGTCAGACCATCACTAAGTATTGCTCATTCTAATACCTAAATATACTCAAATGTGGTCTACTTATTTCTATCTCCACTCTAATCATCCTAGTTCCCTATGGCATATACTTACATTGTGCTTGCCTTGTGCCTGGCATGTTCTCTGGTATGTTAACTCATTTATTTCTGATAATAACCCTTGAGATAAGGATTACTATTATTTGAAAATTGCTGATAGGAAAGTGGACAAATAGAGAGATGAAGTGATTAACCCAGGGTCCCACAGATAGTGAGAGATGCTGTGTTCAAACCTAGGCAGTCTGGATTCGGAGCCTGTGTTCTTAACAATGGATAATACGGCTCCTCTCACTCGGGTGATCGAAATACCTGCCTAGCTTTTCCCCTCCCATTCTATTCCCCACAATACAGTTAGCATAGTTTTTTGAAACACAGATCTATTCTTACCTCTCTGAGAAGTGAGGATTACTTTGTCCAGGGCTGGTCCCCCATGATGCCCTTTAGAAGCCACCCCTGCCACAGTGCTAAAGACCACCGATTCAGGTCAGGCACGTGGCTTCGAGTGAGTGAATAGCTGATATATTTTTTTAAACTCAAGGGTCATTTCAATGGAAGGAATGGAAATCAGCTATCCAGGAACACAGCCTACCGACCCAGACCATAATACCGAACACCCTTTTGCATTAAGCAGCCCCACTTAAGAGACAAGACCAATATTATCTTGTTTCATATTACTTCCTTCATAAAAATAGATGGTATGTAGTAAAATAGATTTGTTTCATGAATAATAGCATTACTAAAATATATAAAGATTCTAATAACCAATTTCAGATAATCAATACATGATAGGCAGCCATTTTAGTGACTGGTATGAAATGAAAGGAAAGCAAGATTGACTATTTCTTTGAGTGGTCCTTATATATCGAATATTCCCTTTTTCCTTTAAATATTTACTAATCTTCAACTCACTTCTGCCTTTCTAACATACATTTTCTGGGATATATTTATTTACATTTATTTCATACTTTAACATAAAGTAAAGATGAGATTTCTCCTTTTTATTCATGTTCATATTTTTGTCTTTTCCTGAGTACAGAAGTAGAAAATAACCTTTTAATGTCTTTGCTTATACTCATTTTTCATATACATGAAAAAGTCCTTTCATAGTTAAACCCTTCTAGGTAAATTCTGGGGTGATTTCTTATTTTATGCATGGATATATGTGCACTGACATGTATATCTTAAATCTTAAGTTTGTTCAGAAATTGATTTTATATGACATATAAGAGGGGGAAATTGCTATAAAATTCTCTCCGGGTATGTTTTATTTCATTTCCTGCTGTGTTGGTATGTCATCTAAAGAGTATAGGAATTTCAGGCAATATGATTTATTAACAAGATCTCCTCTAATCTTAAGTGAAATAGCTTCTGTGATAGGAACAACAGCCACAGCATCAGCAGACTGCTTGATAAAGGGTGCCACTATTTGAATGCATAGGCGATCTTAGCAAGGAGCCATACTTTTCATTTTCTATTTGTTTTAGACTCTGAAGTGATTGTCAAGGGGCTTCCTGGTTATCATGGCCATCTGGAATAGTGGTCCCCGCACTTTTTGGCACCAGAGACCAGTTCTACTATGAGAATCTAATGCCTGATGATCTGAGGTGGAGCTGAGGTGGTGATGCTAGCGCTTGGGAGAGGCTGCAAATACAGATGAAGCTTAGCTCGCTTGCCTGCTGCTATGTGGCCCGGTTCATGGCCCTGGAGTAGGAGACCCCTGATCTGGAAACATTTGGCTTTGGCCCAACAACAGGCACATGCTGTACAAAACTTCATAAGAAATAAGAAATAACAATCACCTAACTCAGAAGGCACATTTTTTTTTTTCAGGCAATTCAGCTCATTCTCCAATGAACATAATTTTATAACAATGGCTTTTCTCTCCTGACTATCCCTGATCTCTTTCAGTCCTCTTCCCTTATCCCTTATTTCTTCATGGCACATATTCAGTTGTCTATTTGTCTATATTCTCTATTTCTCCAGTTTGTTCTCATGTAATATCCCTTTATGATACATATAATTAACAGGTATTTGGTCAAAATTGCTCATGTCCCACTCTTTACTGCCAGCCACTGTCTCTGTCCCCAACCATGATAAGAAAATCATTGTGACTTACAACCAAGAATAAATTAGAATGCTGACTTGAGCAAAGGTATTTTGCTTCCCCAGTTTGCAGTGACTATTCTCAAGATGAAAAACTTAGTGCTCCACCCCGAAAATAGCCAAGTGTTTTGGCATTCTAATAGTGATGTTCTCCCCAATATAACACAGATTCATGATGCTGTTGACACAGTACACAAGGACATTATTTGCACTTTGAAATTACTCCATGTTTGATTTGAAATAAAATTACTCATTTTGATCTCTGCTTGATTTCTCAGCAATGCCTCCAAAATTTAAAGCCATTTTCCTAACTTATACCCATCCTCAAAGAAGGAAAATTTACTATCACTGAGAATATCCAAATTAAACTCTCTGAGTTCAATTCCAGATACAACTTTCTAAAATGAAATAGACAATATCGGCACCCTATATATAGTTGTTCTTTTCCTACGTTATCACTGGAAGCAGAGGAAGGAGCAGAGAAGCTCTCTGTTTGACCTCTAACTTCTTGAACCATACAATTACCCTATGAGACACTATTATACATTTCTGAATGATTATGCTGATTGATATTAGAATTACATTTATGTCTTAAAACTCAAACTGATTGCAAATTGGTAGGTAGAGATGCTCTCACTGAGTTCTACTTTAATTAAATATTGAATGTCAACTTTGAGAAACCCAGCAAAGAGGAGTCCTTTTAAAAGACACTGTAGGTCAAACAGTAGAGATGATCATCTCCTGGGTGTAAATAACTTACTGATTATTTCACTTTTTATTATAAGCCTGGATGATATAGGCCAATAACAATGCTGATGGTGCAGGAATGGAGGCAGCCCCTCTGTAGCTTGTACAAAATCTGGTGAAAGCTGCATCACCAAGCAATCCTGACCTCAAAATATGAGGACCACAGAAAATCTCTCTCCTTTCATCGTTAAACTTCTGGCATTAACCCCTTGTAAAGTTTGATCTTGATTTTACTACTGAACTTTCCCTATCATTTGCCAGTAACAATCTCTTAAATCCAATATTCTTTTTATTAGATCAAGCTTTTGTAGCTTCTCTGAATTTATTAATCAAGACTTGCTCCTTGCAATTTTTTCTATTTATTGCTACTAGTTTTTCTCTCTTCTAAGTCATTCTCTACATTGCTGCCAAGTAAAATCATACCATCTTGGTACTCTTTCTTTCCCTCTAATTAGTTTTTGCTGTCTTTCTTTTTCTTTTCTTTTTTCTTTCTTTCTTTCTTTTTTTTTACATCTTAAAAAGCATTCTCCAGGATTTGTCTTACAATTATTTTTTCTTCTCTTTTTATATTCTCTTAGTGGTCTCATCCATTTTAATATGGTCCAATTCAACTTTTTATGCACATTTCCCAAAACTTCATCATCACCTTATTGCTTCCCCTTATCTATCTTTACTGAAAAAAAAAGTGTGTGTGTGTGTGTGTGTGTGTGTGTGTGTGTATATATACATATATATGTATGTATATATATGTATATATATATATATATATAGTAAGTATTTTGTGTGACAAGCATGAGCAAATGCCACAACAGGATAGATATAGTCAGCTCCTAGCTGGAGTTGATAGTTTCAATCTCTCACTGTCTAGTGTCACCCATTGGAAAACTTCTAATTCCATAACATTCCAACTAATTCCATAAAAATGACAGAAAACCCTGACAATCTTTTCCTACAAATCATGTCTTTGTGTTGATTTTTTTCCCCTTTTTCTCATGGCATCATAGCTCTTGCAATCATTGATTTGCTGTATTTTCCAGAATAATTAATTCATTACTCCTCCTTGTCCTGTTCTGTCATCTATAACCACCTCCATTTTATTCTATTTTGTTCCTTCCACATTAACTAGGTATTTTGGGGAACTTACTATGCACTGTTCTAGGTATTGGGGAGACAGCATTAACAGTGACAGATAAGATCCCTGTTTAGATGAAGCTTGTATAACATACTTCTTAAGTGTTCCTTGTATCTGCACCTTTGTTTTCTTTCACCTTGGTTTTGACAAGATAAACTATTCCTCACCTTCACTCTCTCCTTCCATCAATTCATACTCTTGTGTTATTAGTTTTCCTAAAGGATACCACTTAAAAGTCATTCTCCAAGGATCTGTTTTCCAGTTGTTTTTCTTCTTTCTTACTCCACTTTTTGGTGGTCTCATTCATCTCTTTTCACAAGGTCAAATTCAAATTTTGTGCAAATGTTTCTCAAACCTGAACCATCACCTCAGTTATTTCCCTTGATCTGTTTATTTACTGAGAAAATATGTAGTATACATACATCGTATATAATTATGTAGCAAATATTCTGTATATACCATATATATATAGCACAAGTATATACTGTAAATATACCACATATGATGATTAATTTTTAAATCAGGTATTTTCACAATTATTTCATATTATGCCCTTGCTAGTACAGTTTTAATTAAAATGTTTAATTCTTTCAAGACCTCAAGTGTGAGTTTTCTAGAATTAAAAAAAATACATAAAATGCCACTGTTTTACATATCTAAAAGCCTGTAACTTTTATTTCAACTATTACATGTCACAGAAAAATTATTATTCTGTATCCAAGGATCTTTGGGTTCTGACCTTAGATGCAGCAGCTGTAGAGGCTAAACAGCGAGAACAGCCTGGGACTGTATCCTGGCTTTGCTATTATCTAGTTGGACTTGCTTGGGCAAGTTGCTTTATTTCACTCTGCTCAGCTTAGTCATGTGTAAAAGAGGCTAATAACATTATCTACCTACCTCACTGTGGGATGCACAGCATCAAAGAATAAATAAGCTGACACAGTGCTGGCAAGTATTGAGCCCCATACAAATTCTCTCATGACCTCCCTACTTATAGTCCATGTTCCAGTCAATCTTGATGTTAACGATTTATTAATCATGCACTGATTTTACTCACCTTTTTCCTTTAGCATAAAATTCACCAGTTCTGTGAGACAAATGTTCATGTGTTAAAATCAAACCCATCTTTTCAGAATGTGAATCACTCCTGACTTCTTCCCTTTCTTTATCTTCAGCATACAAATCGTCACAAAATACCTTTTGACCTCTCGAATCTGTACTCTCCGGCTCTGCTGACATTGCCTTAATATAGTCCTTAAATATTTATTGAATGGATTGCTGCAACATCCTCTCAAATAACCCTCTTTATAATAAATCACTTTCTTATCATGGTAGATATAACCTTCCTGATTAAAATTTGTCAGTATCTTCCCATTGTTTAGAGAATAAAATACATAACAGTGCTCAGGTGTTAACTACTTGCTGTGGTCTGAGTTGCATGCTTCTCCTTTGTGGGATTCTAAAGCAATCTGCATTTCTGCATATTTGTCTGAGTTATGCCTAGCTTTGTCCTCTCAGAGCTAATTGAATGCAGAGAATGAGGTGCTGTTTATCTTTAAATGTATAACCTATCACATGCTTGGCACACAGCAGACACTTGAAAAATGTCAAGTAATAAAATACCAATTCTTCCATGAAGGGTGTCCTGCTTACTATCAACTGAATATGATTTCCGTGATTATGAACCCCATAAGCACCTCCCTCATGACCTGAAGTACAGTATGTTCAAGTGTATGTGTGTATGTGCATGTGTGTGTGCAGGGGACAAAGGAGAGGGAGATTTGTGACCTCCTTGAGGGCAGGGGTCAGTGTGAGAAGAGAATACAAATACCTGAATTGGAAGCCCACCTCTGACTGGCCATCTGGTAGAAGAGTCACTGAACTTGAGCCTCAGTTTCCTAATCTATCAAATGAGGACATTCATTACTATCCCACCTGCATTAGAGGAATGCTTTAAAGCTTATATTATGTGATACCTAAAGAATTACTAGGGAAAATATTAATCATTAAATAAATGTGTTAATGACAAAAAATCCAACCATAATAATTTTTGTATTCTCTGTAATACCCAATTCAGGATTTTTTCACAAGTATATTATTAAATATTTGTTGAATGAATACATGATGTGAACCAATTGCATAACAAAGATATAAAACAGGTTCTTGTGATAAAATTTCATTTCTGTTGATACTGGGGTATTTCTGTAATCATGTGATTACACTGTTTTCTTCCTTCACTATCACACTGCAAAATAACTAGGTTAGTTTATAAATCACCTGTGAAATTTAGTCTATCTGTTCTCATAATAGGAAAAAACACAGTCATAACTATGAGAATACAATGTTCAGAATGTTTGTGAAGTTTTATTATTTTAACCTTTCAAAATGTATTTTATATGTGGAGAAATTGTACCAAGAGAGGCGAAGTTCCTAAGCTAAAATAATACATAGAGCAGGATGCAAATGGAAACCTGAATAAAAGAGGTAAACATCTTTGTCTTGCACATATGTTCAATAACACATTTGGGACTTGAAAATATCCTTAGGCATTCTCACAATCTCAAGTGTCCTATTTCTCTAATTCAATGGACTTGTTAAAGCCTGTAAACTTATCATAAGCAACATTTATTCCCTTAAAAATGTAATTTTTGTAACATACGGTAGGTATAATATTTGGCGTCCATGTAAAAACTTGCGAGAATGTTAAAAATGGAACGGCAATTCTTTTATTCTTGGAATATGTAGGTAATTACAATATGCTGTTCTCATAATGAAATGGAGGAAAACTATTTACTTTCCATTAATGAGATTATTTTAAAGTTCATATATCTATTGGGGCACCTTCTCTTTCTCTATTGAATGGAAGGATTTCCCACTTGGGAGCTGACATTTTAGCATCTCTCACAAAACTCATCACTTTAAAAACCTATCCTTTGCTCTGTCCACTCCTGTTACTCAGAGCCCAGCATAGTTCTTAGCATAGACATTCAGTATGTAGCTATTGAATGGAACGTTATATGATTCAAAGAAAATGTGAAGAATACTAAACATTCACAATGACATTTTCTATAAATTGCCTTACTGATGATTTTCCCTATAGCCCTGCCACAAATCTTTACTATGATAAATTACTTCTCCTTTGCATACATTTTGATCCCATTTTTCATACAAATATTAAATGTGATGCATCATCACTCAGTAGAAGACTATGAAGTTGTAGTAATACATTTTTCTTTCCCACTAACAAACATTTATCCTTCCTGACCTTCACATTACATTTGCTGAGTGAGGTGAAATGTCTAAGCTTATTGCTGTTGCCCATGTTATATGCAGCTTTAAAAAAATCTATAACATTTATTCTGGCTTCATTCATCATCTGGAAGAGCAGGCAATAGTAGAACTGGCAGTAATAGGTAATAACTCTCGTGTGAATTTTAATGATAAGTTCTGGACACGTAAGTGAAAGAGAATTACCTCCGTTTATACAAGATGCTATTTCACAAAATACAGTCCCATTCTTCTTCCCTTGGACATGTATTTCATTCTCATAAATACATAGTTCTATCCTCTGCAAATTCTTGCTCGGCTTATGCTCTGTGTAAGTTCTGGGCACTGCATTCCCTGACACGATTCGAATGTTGTGGATGACGAGTGCTGCTGGGCTGAATGTCCGGAGGCCTAGTGTCTAATCCTAGTTGTGACACCAGCCAGCTGTGCACTTCTGGCAAACTGCAGCTTTCAAATGTGTCAATGCCCTCAGAAATCCCATCAAGCTCAAACTTGGGCATGTAATGGCCAAATATCAAAGACAGAAATTATACAAAATATCAGGTAGTGCATATTTATTATTCATCATATTCTTACTCATGTGAAATGAGTATGTGAGATACAGTAGATTTTCACAGATTAAATTCTACCATTCTCTTCATGTTTTATTAGTTTTTCTTTTCTTCTCTCTTCGTTTTTATATTTCTTATTCTTTCCACTTGCCCCATTTCCTCCTTCAATTTTTTACTTTTATACTTCATCTTTATCTCTACCTTTAGTGGGCCAGGGATGCCCTAAGCTCCACAGCCACTCTTCATCTTGATGCTTAAAGAAATGTCTGATCTTTTATCAAAATGTAATTAGAATGTATAGAATTGAAAGACTATGTTTTTACCAAATATAGATAATATTTCAGTACAAATAAACATTTTATCTTCTGTGATAAAAGCTACTTTTAAAAACATAATTGAAACATTTTAAAGTACTTAGAAGATTTTTGCTTAAAAGAAATTTTTTTTAAGTGGCACGCAAAAAAAATGACAGAGCTTTATTGCCTTGCTTGTCTGGATGTTCTCAAATTAGATATGATATCCCTCTTGCTTGTGTATGGCTTAATGTTTCTGAAGCTATCACAGGACTTTCTTGCTTATCTAATTGGTTGCTAAGTGAGAGGGTTTCTACTGAAATGCCTCAGCACTTATATGTTAACTCGTATAAGTGAATTAAA
Source organism: Eidolon dupreanum (assembly GCA_028627145.1). NCBI lineage: Eukaryota > Metazoa > Chordata > Mammalia > Chiroptera > Pteropodidae > Eidolon > Eidolon dupreanum. The sequence continues at coordinate 29,466,996 of CM053512.1, read as the reverse complement.
AGAGGAAAAAAATCAAATATCATATAATAAAAATTATGTAAATATCTTAAGAAATGTACTGGACCATTAGCATACATCTCTAAATTGATAAGTAGCTGGAGGAATTAACTTTAGCATGATGGACTCACACTTGATGCATTTTTCCTGGTAAAAACTGACCTAATGTTTGGTAATGAATCATGGCACTTTAATGTTGTCCAAAGGGCCTGCCTGCTTCATTGTCACACCCCCTTCAATAGAGAGGCCAGGATAGAATTAATGGTATGAAAAGAGTTCCTTCGAGAAAAGATTAGTAATTTATTTTTTGGCCCTTGCATTTACCTTAATGACATAAATTAAACATTTATAATTCAAAAATTAAAAGAATAAACTCAACACATTTTTAAACAACCATATTCATTAAAAAGCTATAATTTCCTTTTGCTGCATTCTCTTCCCAGAGGCAGCCACTGATAACAACCATTTGGCATGATACTTCCATACTCATAGTTCTAGTTAGAGTTGATTTTGTTTGCTTCTGTTTTCATTACATTTTTGATTAAGGAGAGCATAGGACAATTGTCTTGTAACTTCCTTTGACATATAACAAGGAAATTACCATGTTAATACAGACTTAGTTCATTCCTTTAAACCATTACTTAGTATTCCCTGATTTTGGTTGTATCATTATTTCATTAATATTCTCTAACCGAGACATTTAAATTGTCATGAATTTTGCTACTACAAACAAGCCTTCAGCAAACATGTTGGTACACACTTATCTTTGTGCACTTATGCTCATATCTCTGCAGGAAGATTGTTAAAAGTAGATTTGCTTGGTTGGATGTCATGCTGGATAAAATGTTAATGATACTATCAAATGATCACCCAAAGACAGTGTACCAATTCACATTCTCATTAATAGAATAAGATGAACTCTTATTTTTTTTTCTGTTTTCTACCATTAGTGGATATTTTCACCTTTTTCTCTTAATTTAATATGTGAAAATAGCATTTCATTGTTTTAGTAATAGCAACTTAGTTTTTTGTACTCTCGTAAAAGAAGGCATTATTCTTAGAGTTTTTCATGTATTAACTCTTGAAACTAATTATATTCATATGGTTCCCAATATTATCCACATTTTACAGATGGAAAAACTTGAAAACAAGAAATATTCTGAGATCACACTGGAAAATGACAGTGGGTGTCAAACCCAGACAGCCTGACTTCAGAGACTGTTCTTTTAGCCAATGTACTATACTTCTTATTGGTAAACAGAAAATTTAAATTTTTGTCATCTGTAAGAAAGTACATTTATTTTTATATTTTCCTCTTGTCTGTTTCTATACTTTACACAATTTCTTTTACTGTTATTTAAATTTTGATGTTTAATCTTCTGTATATGTAAAGCTTATATTTCTTCTTTTCTTTTGTCTTTTACTTTGTTTATGACATTTTAAACTAAATTATCAATCTTTTCTTAATGACTCCTAGATTTTGTGTCTTGTGTAATAAGGATTTCCCCATCCTAAGAATTTTAAATACGATTTTATGTTGATTTCATAATAACCCTTTTTATAATTATATCTTCTAATATTTATATTTAGATTTCATACAAAGTAGAAATCTACTTTACTTTCACATATATATTCAATTTCCCAATCCCTTTATTTATTTTTATTTATTTTTTTAGGTGAGACAACCTTTGGTTGACCTCACAGATTGCAAGGACCTTATCAGCTTACAATCCCTTATTTTTAAATTTTTTTTTTTTTATGCCTACAGCACCTGGCCTTCCTAGGTGGTCTTCCATCCTAGTACTAACCAGGCTTGACCCTGCTTAGCTTCCAAGATCAGACAGGATCAAGCTTTTTCAGGGTAGCATGGCTGTAGACCTAACCCCTTTAATTTAATTTAATCAATTTCCCCTTAATTTTAAGTGTCACCTTTATTATATGCTAAATTTCTATTTGTGCTTGGGTATATTTCTGAAGAAGGAAATAGGTGTTAATTACTATGTCTTTTTAGAAATAACTGTTGCTTGCAGTGTCTTTTTGCAAAGCTTTTCTACCTATTGATTTACCTTTTTTCTTCCAAATTTTATTTAGGATTAGATTGAAATACAAATTAATTGGCAAAGATTAACATTTACAACATTAACTTTATAGTCAGTCCGTATTAACTCAGAACTATTTTCTGAATTTCTGTAAAGTTTTACACTTCTATTCATACCTTGCAAACTTCTTATCAGTTTATCCCTAGATATTTTGTGGCTTTATTACTACTGTTGTCAGATATTTTTATTCATATTTTCTATTTTAGATATTGCTAGTACTGAGGAAAGATATTGACTTTCAAATGATAAGTTTATATACAATGATCATAGTGAACTCTTATCAGTTCTGTGAGCTTTTTGGTTGATTCTCTTGGATTTTTCTATGTGAAAAAGCTGTTATTTTTGTATGAATTTCACTCAACTCATCTTTGGACCATTCCACAATGAGAAATTATTTCCTTACTTTTGTATTTCTATTATATTTCTTAAAGCAATAAATTGAAAATATAGCATTAATCTGGTTTCCATGCAATAAAAATTGAGTGAGAATTTGAATAAGTATCTGCTACATTTGATCAATGCATATAATTGAAGAGTCCATAATTCTTTCCCAAAATATACTTATAAAACACCCGTATATTATATGAATGATTGCTTCAACTTTGTACTTCGCTTTACTGTGTGGTATTTGGGAAAGAGCACGAAAGCTCAATGTAAATTAATATTGCAACAACTACTTAATTTCTATGAAAGACAAAGCTGAGGAAAAATAGAAATGAGTAAATGATAGCTAATTGCAAAAAAATTAATATTGTGTAATATTGTGCTTATACCATAAGCTATTTCAGCTGCATATAATTACTAAAAATAGGCACAGGAATTCAGTAAAAGCCATCATTTCAAAGATATCTAAATGAATGGATGTCTTGTTCTTAGGAAAACATGTAATTTTGCACATAAATCACAGACTACATTAAAGATTTGGCAATTTAAAGATTATTAAATTAAATGCAAATGATGCAAACATAAAGCAACAGTGAAAATCTCTACTAGAGTCTAAACTGCTCAATTTGGTTGCCTGCCTTTTTCATAGCCACTAGATAGTTGCCAGATCCCTAATAGATTATGTCATGAAAACCAACATCCTGGGGAGAACCAGAGCTCCTACAATAATTTCTCAAAGAAGCAAAGAATATTTTCGGATTTCAAAAATTTTTGAGAACAGAATTATAGGATATGTTATTCTTCAATCAGGATGACATGGATCGATTATCAATGGGAACAATACAAAGTAAGTCTTAGTGCCAAAGTGAGGCAAACTAGGGCATACCTTCTGAAGCAATATGTATGCAAAATTGCTGTTCTCTTCCTGTGAAATTGTCCCTTCTGGGGTAACATGGTAGAAAGCAATGAGGTAACCAGTCAAAGATGGATTTTTATGAATGCTAATCTTACAGTGTCCAGGACAAGATGAATAATATTGAAGAAAATTATATATATGTGTGTGTGTAAGTGCAACTTTCTTTTACCTAATACACTTCATGTTCCCAAAGAATTATTAAGCAGCATTGGGCCAAATATAATGATATGCTGATTTGATAAGAATTTGTCAAATTATTTGTAAAATTATATAGTATTTTTATAAGATGAAATTTCCTTTAGAGTAATTGGTGTGTTGAATTATGTACTATTTATTGTTCTGTCATTGTATAACCAGAACCTACACTTAAATTGAATACTATAAAGAAAAAATTTCAAAAAGCCTTGGAAGTAAGTACAGTGTTTCTGATCTCTAAATTACTATTATTCTTTGAATTAATAACTAACACCTAGGGATGACATTATGTGATTATATGTCAGGAACTCTTCTTAGGGCTTACATGTATCAAGTCATTTAACCATCCCAACAACTGACATAAAGACTGAGGTTGTTTCCCAAGTTCACACGGTTAGTGGTGTGGAGCTAGAATTTAAACCCGGACTATTAGGAACCAACTAGAAAATGTCTCACAAAACAGTCCGGGAAACATACTGCCATAGATGCAAAAAAAAAAAAATGAGTTCCAGAGTACTGACAGGTATCCTAAATCAAACAGTTATTAGGAAAAAATAATCTCTCCAGCCTTGCTCAAAAAATTATTTTCTAATATATATTCTTAATATATAGACCTATTGTATGTGTGAACAGACATGCATTTAAAAAGGGACACAGAAGTCTCATTCAAAACTTTTAAAATGCTCAACCATACTGAAATTCAGGGAAATGTTCATTAAGAATCTACAAATTGGCAAAAGTGAAAAGTCTGATGATACACATAATTGATATTATATAAAAACAAGAACTCAGATACTAAGAGAAAGTTTATAAATTGATACAGTCATTTTAGACAACTGTTGGGCAAGATTCTATAAAGTAGCACATACTAGCAACACTTCTTTTCTTAGGCATGTGCCCCGATATGCTGAGGAATGTATACAAATAGACATTATATAAAATACTCATGGCCTCATTGTTTGTACAACCAAAACAAACATTCTTCAACAAGCCATGCCATACTGTGGCATGTCTAATGGAATAATACACAGCAGTGAAAACAATTTTAAAAAATTTTTTTTATTTTAGTATTTTCATCTAAAACCACAAGAATAAATCTTAAAACATACTCTTAAGAGAAAAACAAGTTACAGCAGATGGGTAATTTGCTGGCATAATATTTTTTTAAAAAACTATACACTTTTTAAGAATAAACATATGAGTGGTAAAAATATGAAATCTGTAGAAAAGGTAAATATTAAATTTGAGATATTAGCTATATTGAAGGCATGCAATAGCAGATGGGGCTCAGGCATTTCAACCTTATTATTAATACTGTATTTCTTGAACTGGGCACTGTCTACATATTTGCTATAATATATACTGTATAACTTTTTGTAGGTCTGATATGTTTAGTAAAATGATTTAAATGAATAATGGATGCTTTAGAGATTCGGGGATATAAAAATCCTAGATAAAGTCACTAAGGATCAGATGAGGAACAGAAGACACATCATATGAAATGTAAATTCACTAAAAGTCTTAGTAGAGAAAGTTTAATTTCCCTTGCAGTGTCCTAATTAGTGTGTTTTTTTTTTTCCGGTCTCAATAAAGAAACTTGCTACTTAATTAAGTGCACTAGCTGGCCCAATTCTTTCATGCAACGATTTTTCTCAAACTTGTTCTTCAGAAAAATTTTGAATTATGTCTTATCAAGTGATTTCTGGGTCATTCCACTTGCAAATAGTTAAAATGATAAACATCAAGATGCTTTTGTCTTAGAGATCTGAGATCTACTTTTCTCCAGAAATCTCCATCTTTTCTACTAAATATAAATTTGTTATATTAATGCCACAATATTAAAAACTCTCCAGAATCATCCAAGAATGGGTATATTAGTTACACAAAAAAGTAGGTCATCAATTATTAATTAATGACTCTTAACCTTCACAGCTGGAAAAGGATTTCATAATTAGTATCTCTTCGATCTTATAATAGAATTACAGAGTAATAGAACAAATATTATTATCTCTATTTTACAACTAAAGATTTCTCTGATTTCCTATTTAAAAATACTTGTGAGAGTATCCTAATTTACTTCAAAAAGAAAATTAATTTCTAATAACTGTTAAAATCAAAGGTTGATACTAAAAAATAAGAGAGTAAGTTAATATATATATGTGAAACAAAAGTCACATAATTAGGAAATAGTAGAATACAGTAACTAGCATTAAAGACACTAGAAAGTTTTATTTCCACATACAATAAATTGGCTAAAATGTAATAGACATATCTCCTGTACATATAATGCCAGTGATTCAGATTTTTTTTTGCACCAAATAAATTATTTTTACTCGTGAAGGGTTAATTTAATTTAATTAAGCGAAATAGTCATCAATATATTTATAATTCCTATATTATAAATAATTTAATACTTAGATGATAGCATATTAATCATTGTAATTTCTTTCGTGGGCGTTTGTCACATTTAATATGGTCCTAACGTTTCAGGCCTCTGCCGATTCAGCGAGGAGATTTGCCTCTGCTCCTAGAAACACAACACCATTTTTTCCCTCAACCAGGACCCTGATCTGCAAAGTGCAAAGTCTGACGAGCCCAGACTTTATGTTGCTGTCATCACTATATTGTGCAGAAACAAAATTAAATCAATACAGCATTCCCTTTGAGTGGCTCTTACAACAACCTGGAAGAGATTCTGTGATCTTAGGAGAGCTTTGATGTGTGGTACATAAAAAGTCTAAATTGTAGATCTTTCAATGGTCTAAACACCACTGCTCACAATAAGAATAAAAGTAAACCTTCTTTTTAAAACACTGGTTTTTCTAGGGTGTTTCTCTAATATATATTTGAGGTTGTAAAAGAGAGCACCTTAAATGTATTTGAACAAACTGTATGCAAGTGAATGAAGTCGTTGACCCAGTCTGTTTTGATATCTTTTTTTGTGGAAGCAGTGTATTCTCTTTTGATTCTCAATTCACACGTATTTTCTGGGCCCAGGACAATGATCGTGTCAGTAAATTTTGCCAGAAATGAAAAAATGAGTGTTGTTCTGATACAGACATATGGAGGGATAGTAGTTGTGATATCTTATTTGGGATTTTAAAAAATTTTCAGTAATATATTTTCTGTCTGAAGCAGAGCCTATCCCCAAAATTACTGTTACTAAAGTGGCTCAGGATAAAGCCACATCTTTCTCATCCCTCCTGGATCCAAAGCAAAAGCCCCTGATGCCTACTTGTGTCCCTCCGCTTCATTTCTGTTCATCTCAAGCCCATATCATCCTTGCATCGACTTTCATCAGGCCCTTGAAAATCCATGTCAATACCTCCTCATTGCCTTCATTCTTAAACTTTCCCTAAATCCTACTGCCAAGTCCTTATAATTCCTCAAACCTGTCTTACCTGTAAAGATATTCTTTTTCTAGAATCTTCCTTTAAAATGACCTATTCCTTACTGCTTAATAGAAAAAGGCAACTATGATAAAAGAATTAAGGTAAACTGTTATATTCATGCCCCACAGTAACTCATATCTCCTAGTATCCACAATCTTGACTAGTTGCCTTTCACACTGAAGGGTTAGATTAGCTAATCTAACCAAGTTGACATCAGCAAGTGAGATACAAGCAGAGGTTTAATAAGTACTTGTACATTAGGGCTTGCCTTCTAAACCACTGCCCTAACATTGAGAAGTCCATGTTTGCCTCCTTAAAGTTGAAAGACTTTATGAAGAGAGGTCCTGGCATTTCAGCCATCCTAGTGGTGTCAGTCCTGACTCACCCTCCAGCTGAATATACTCGCATGGTTGAGCCCAAGCAAGACCAGCAAAAAAACTTCCCAGCCAATTCACAGAATTTCAGGTGGAAAATGTGTTGTTGTTGATTTTTTTTTTGGAGTAAGTTTTGGGGTAGTTTATAATGTAGCAACTGAAACAGAAATTGGCTAGTATTATAACAAAAGCCTAGAAAATGTAGCATTGACTTGGGGACTAGGTAATGGGCAGCAGATAGAAAACCAGAAAGGAGACAATATGTTAAAAAAGATTGGAGGAATGACAAACATTTAACAGAGGCAAAAGAAGAAGAAGAGGAGGAGGAGGAGGAGGAGGAGGAGGAGGAAGAGGAGGAGGAGGAGGAGGAAGGGGAGGAGGAGGGGGGAGAGGGAGGGGGCGGAGGAGAAAGAAGAAGAAAACTGCTATTGGACATTGGAAAGATAGACATCCATGTGTTCTCTTGGTGAAAGCATTGGCAAAATTGTTACCTGTAACAAACTGGAAGATTGAAAATGTGCCAAGTAAACTTATAAGTCTAATTAAGAACATTTTGAGACAAAATGCTGAAAGTGTCAGTTTGCATCTTTCAGTTGCTTATCAGAAGGTACAGGACAGAGATCAGCTGAAAAGAGGCATGTTTAATTTGCAAGTCGAATTTAGAGGAAACATAGAAAGACCAGAATACGCTGTAAAACTGACTTGATGAAAGAAGTACCTAATTTGTAAAGGAGTAACCTGTGTTTGATGTCTGAATCTATTATTCATCATTACTTGATTTGATCAGCCGTTTACCCTCTCTGTACCATTCTGATTCCTTATTTGTTAATAACATTAGCTACATCACAGGGACGTTATGACATCTAAGTACATAAAATTACAAAAGCTCATAGATGATTGACCCACCATGTTATGAAAGTTTGAATTTTTTTTAGTTTACAACATATTTACTCTCTAATTTGCAGACAACAAGGCCTCCAAAAAAACATTCCTTCTAGTAGCAAAGGTATCTGCGATGACAGAGCATAGCAACCTCCTAGTGTTAGCTAGTGATAAACAGTCTATGTCCTTATATTCTAATATGTTTAGGTTTCATGAAGAAAATAAATCAAATATCTCTTTTAATGAACTGAGTTTGCTTAATGTTTGAAAATAAAAATATCTTATGGAAATGAACAGTTCATTTTTAAAGTATGTATTCTGAAAGAAAAACATATTACAGTTCCCATGACATACAATGTTCTTTCAACCTGCAAATGGAATTCCCAAACCTTCTGATTCCCCATGCATCTAATTCCCTGACTACACCTCAGACTAATTCCTAGCCATCCTCCGAGATCAACCTTAATGCTTCACTTCCATTCTGGGCTCTTTCCTCACATCCACTCTAGGTACCAATGACCCTGACTTTTTGTTTCCCCTTACTATAGGGGTGCACATCACATGACATAGTCTAATAATCAGTTCACTTGCATGCTTTTCCAGCCAGATTATGAATTAAATTCAACTACTAGTACAGGAAATGATTTAGAATAGATGATCAGAAAAGGTTTAAGAATCTTGAACTGGTGAATAAAATGAGCAAATAAATACTCTTTAAGATATCTTAATAATTAAGGAAAATATGGCTTAATCTCTGACACATTTTAAATCTTCAAAAATTTCAAACACAAACTGAGCACCTTGAGTTCCATGCCAAAGAGAAAGCTGAAAGCACAGCTGTGGAGCCTGCCAGGTGGTATGTTTTCAGTATGAGCCAATACCTTGAAGCTAATGGCCTGTTGACTTTTGGAACACCAGACTTTCCAGGTGTCTCCCAAATACTCATTATGTGGAATAAGTGCCAAGTTTATGAAAAGGCACAGGCAGAGAAGAGACAGAAGCACTTGAAATAGTTTACGCCCCAATAATAGAAATAATTTTTCTCATGAGAGAAAAAAAGAGCATGTATGCATGTGATATCATCATCATCCATCATCACCGTCATCGTCATTACCACCATCATCACCATCAATATGAGTTCAATGTAAGTCTCCTCAGCCAGAGGGACTTAGATTCACAAAACCCAATATCACACTTAAATTTAAATTATACAAATTAAAGGAGCACTATTTGAATTAATCATGAAAAGAGTTTATACTTAAGGGAAACTTGATTGAAATCACTTTAAATAGTGTGACTTAAAAAACCACATCTACTGGGAAAAGTCAGACATTATAATAAAACACATCTAAGAAAAATATGAATTCATTTATAAAAACTCGATAGGCCCACTCTTCAAGATCTTTTTATATGAGCAAAAAGGAAAGCTCAAAAGTATATCATGTAATATCTATTTTAGTAGAAGAAGTACTTTTTCCATATAAAGATTGTAGATCCAAATATAAATTATTTTTAAATATGTGAAATTTAATAGATATTTTGTAAATTTATATTTCAAAATAGTTAAGGAATCTATAACTGTCATTCAAGGAAGTGAAATGTCAAATAATTCTTGATTTTCTATTTGAAGGATACTATAATTGTTAAATATGAAACCACCTAGACTTGGATAAATCTACTGCTAAGAAAAGAAAAAAAAAAAAGATGAATTAGAACTTTAGAACTTCATTTTGTGCCTCAGAAGAAGCTATAATAGTGATGACAATGGCAGTTCAGACCAGTCAGGAATCTAGGATTGCACTATTGCTTCAGCTCTTAATTGACTATGAGATCGTGGCTAAGTTACTTAAATTTTCATGGCATAAGTTTATTAATTTATAAGATGAATAGATGTTACTAGAAAATTTCTTAGTTCTTTCGAATTCTGACATTCAGAATAAATTATTGTGTCTCAGACCCATTTTGGAAGTAAGATAAATGGGACTTTAATAAACAGCTTATTGTCACTTCTGTCTACCCAGAGCATACTTAGGTCATACAGTTGGCTGTGGAGCTTCATCCTTCTTTTTCTTCCATGTAAAGGAACCTGATTTTGGCCTGGCTTCCTTGATGCTAACAATGTTTCTCTCTGTCTTCCACACTTTTACTTTTATCCCCTTTCTTGTGTGGCATCAGATGGAATAAAAATGTTCATTCAAGGAGTGAAGAGAGAAAAGAATCATCATAAATGAACCATCCATTTTCCCCATCACTGTCATCACTAACGTATAATCTACTTTATATATGTGTATGAGCGTGTGTATATATGTGTTTGTGTGCATATCACAGATGCATACATATATGTATGTATATGGATATAGTGTATAGGATTTCACACAATATACTTTTGTTCTACTTCTCTCCAGCCCATACTCATACTCATATTTTCCAAACTGAAAAAAAATTTTAAAAAAACTACTTATCTGTCTGTTGTACAATTTCTTTCATCAATTGGTTATAAATTATTTTCTTTCTTTCTAATTTTTATCAAAGGTGATTACTAAGAAAATTTATATTCTAGAAAAAAAAAGTATGCCCTGAATGTAAAACTGAATAATCACTAAGGTAGAATAAAATTGAATTAAATAGCTAAATATACTGTCTATTAGATTAACGAACTTGGTTATTCACAAGACAAATTATAATTTTTCTTAAAAAGTTAATTTTTCCTGGAGTATTAGCACCCTTTCCTGTGATTTATATAGAAGTACTGAGTTCAATTTAGAATTGCTTTGTTGTACTGAAAATGCCATTTCAACAAAACCATTACTACAGTATCTTGGTATAATAACAGTAACAACCAAGACATCAAACTCTTATGCTGATATATTTATTTCAGTATTTCCTGAAAGCATTGTAAGGTAGATACTATTTTCACTATGAGGACATTAAGACATAAGGCTAAGTAATCTGCCCAAGAATACACATTGAGTAAGTCACAGAACAGAGATTCTAACATAGTCAGTAGGTCTACTTATTAGTTATATTTTATACTATTAACTTCTAATACATGAAAACATATGAAATACCAATCCCATATTAGAAAAACTGTGGTTCTCCTTAGGCCATATGTAAATTGTCATCTGAGTCATGTAGAAGAACAATATTGTGAAACTATATGAAGTCATAAGCCAAACATTCACTATAACCTTGAACAACAAAAAATATTATAGACCAATCTCATTCATGAATCCCCTTTAATGTACTTATATTTTCATGTTGTCTCACTTCTTTGGTTGATATTTCATTAATTTAAAACAGACTGTCGAAAGTAATATTTCTTTTGATTTTTCCTAAACTCCTGTCTTTGCACATCAAGGGGCATCATCTAATTCTAATATTACAAAATTTGGTGAATAAGTTCATGTTTATTCTCTTCTCAGCTTTATAAACTTTGATCATCTCTTCTTTCAACACTGTGGCTTTTCATGCAAAGAGTTCTTTTAAATGCATTAAATAAAAAATTCAAGAGTCAAGACAGTTTCAATTTCAAAGTCCTAAAATTTCAAAGGAATCCAGAAACTTATTATTCAGCCATGTCAAGAAGAATTTAAAGGAAAGTGTTTCTAAAGTTAAAAATTCTGATTTGAAGATAGTCTCTACTCTCATAAAGGACATTACAAAGAAATCCCAAGGACATGTGCACTATGTCTATTTCTTAAAGCTCTAAAGAAAGAGGGGGAAAAAAGATCACTCATATTTTTTCAAGTCAGAGGCATCATCTTATCTTAAATTTTTAGCATATACAATTTAAAATGCCTTTAATGTTAATTAGAATGATATGAATAACAACATTAAATGACAAATATGCTTATAATAATAATAATATTAATAGGTTTATAATAAAAGAAACAAATAATTGGCAAAACGCTTATAATAACTCCTTACAGTATTAGCAATTTGTTTTCCACAGTATTTCCACACTTAAGATTCAAAAAAGTTCTTAAAATATTTTTTAGCACAAAACAAGCATCCTCTTCCTCCTAGATTTTCAACTTTTTATTTTTTAACTGGTTCTGTCTCTTGTTGGAGTCTCTTAAAAACCAACATACCTACTAACGTCTCATACTCTTCCACCCCCACCTCTCTTCTACAGACAAAAATCTCTAGGTTCATGGTCTACGCATAACTTCTAATCATTTATTAGCTCCCTGCAATAGGTCAGCCAAACTCACTCTTACCAAACACATCTGCCAGCACCTCCAGTGACGTTCCTGTTGCGCCATCCCACAAACCTCTTGATCTCTCAACACCATTCCACAGAGACCCTGCAAAACCTATTTGAAACTGCTTTTACCTGCTTTCTTTGAAACCACACTCTCTAAGCATTTCTTTCTACCTCTCTAAATGCTTCTTCTCAGTCATCTTTGACCTTTGGCCAGTTCTCTGAACATTAAATGTTGGTTTTCCTCAGAATTCTGTCCTAAGCATACTTTTCTTTTCAACTCACATTCTCTCATTAGGCACCTTCATTCATTCATAGTCATACCTCCAATTATGCCCATGCAGAAAATGACAAAAGCTCTATCTCCAACATGATCTTACTCCTGAATCCCAGACCATACATCCAGTTGCCTTCTAGACACTTCAGTTGGATATTTCCTAGGCCTTTAAGTTCAATTAATTTTCCAAAACTGAGCTCATCATTTTTCCTTCATAACCTCTTCTCTTTTGTTGTGAGCTAATGCAATAAAATAACACTCTAAGCTGTTCAAGATAGAAAGCATATCCTGTATCCATGAACCTCATCCTCCACATAGTCTCAAACACCATGTCTTGTCCAATACGCCTTCTCAATATCATGCATATCTGACTTCCTTTCATCTCTACCTACCTGCCCAGTCCAAGTCACTATCATTACTATCCTGGAGTTTCACTCCATTCTCTGTATTGCAGCCAAAGTTATCTTATTCATAATGTAATTCTCAATTATGCTCTAATTTTCCTGTTTAGAGCTGTCCAAAATCTTCCTGTGCTGTTATTTTAGATCCCAAAATCCTTATGAGGCCTTGCATGATTTGGCCACTGATTTCCTCTTCAGCCTCATCTCATAAAACTTGCTTTCTATGTTCTAGTCTGTGATGGACTGAAGCTGGCCACAGCTTTTTGGTCACTCTCCTCATAAAAGATTGAAATATATTTGTCCTCTTGAATGTGAATTCACTCTGTGGCAGCTTAGCCAATAGCATACAGCAGAAATAATGGTGTGTAAATCCCTGACCTAGTCTGTAAGAACACTGGCAGCATCTGCTTCCTCCCTCTTAAAACATTCATTCTTGGGACACTCCTTGGAATGCAGCCATCAAGCAATTAGAAGCCCGACTCACATGGCGAGCTCCCAACCAACAGCCAGCATCAACCACCAGTCATAAAAGTGAGTTGTTTTAGATTTTCTAGCTGCATGAAGCCCAGCTGAATTTACATGGGGCAGAAGAACTGCCCAGCTGATAGCAGTAAACCTTCAAAATCAGGAGAGATAATAAATTATAGAAATAATTGTCTATATTGCATCTTAACTATATTCCAGCTCACAGAGACAGAACCTGTCTTTTGCTTATTCACTACCAAAGCCTACCAGAGTTTCTAGTCACCCAGTGGGTCCTCAATTAATATTTATTGACTGATTTAACTAATAGAGATGTGAAAAAATAATTTATTACAATCTTATGATAGCCTGATGGTTAAAAGCTTCTGAGCTGTTAGGCCAGAGTTAATGGGTGAAATCGTGCCTCTCCACTTAAGCAATGAGTGAGCAGGAAAATGTTGCATAAATTCTCTGTGCCTCCAGTAAAGCAGGGGTAATGTTGTTTTGATGATTAAATGGGATCATACATGTATAAAGGGAATGGCATATCAGAAGCTCCCAGTGAATATTACTTATTTATTATAGTATTTCTTTATTGAAAAGATAAACTGCGAACCTAAATAGCTTTTTTGAGTTCCCCTTGCTAGTTGACTGCAGAGCTTGAACTAGCATGCTACATTCCTGACTCTTTTTTTTTCTTCACACCTTCCTTTTTTTTTTTTAATTTTATTAGTTTCAAGTATACAGTACATTGGTTAGGCATTTATGTAGTTTATAAAATGCTCCCCAAATTTCTCTTTCTCTCTTTTTTGTTCTTTAATGTCACCATCACTTGCAGTAGGCAGAATAATGGTCCCCTAGAGATTCTATATCCTAATTTCCAGGAATCAGTGAATATGTTAGGTTATATAGCAAATGAAATTAAGTTGGCTTAATCATGTGATTTTGAGATGGGGAGATTATTCTGAATTAATGAGAGCAGGGTGAGGAAGACTCGGCTTGCCACTGCTGAGTTTGAAGAAGGAGGGGCACAAGCTGGGGAATACACATGGCATCTAGAAGATGGACAAAGCAAGGAAATGGATTTTTCCCTAGAGCTTCCAAAAGGGAATGCAGCCTTGCTTACACTATGATTTTAATTTAGTTCATTGGAACGAATTTCAGACTTCTGACCTCTGGAACTGTAGGATAATAAATCTGTGGTGTTTTAAACCACTAAGTTCTGATAACTTGTTACAGTAGCAGTAGGAACAAATACATCACTCAATCAATTTTTTATGGACTCATAAACCTGTATGCAGCTCCAAAAAATCAATACACGATGCATTTTCTAAAGTGGTTCTTGGATTTATGGTCTTTCAATCAGATATTTCCATTTAGGGCCATTAAAACTATTCTATCTTTCTTTATTATATTTCACCACTAAAAGAGATGTAAATATTTCCCTTTTTTTTTTGTAATAGTGAATTTCAAAAGTGGGAAAGGCAAAAAGATGAAAATATTAGAAAAGAAAAATAAAATCAGTCTTCATAATTCAAGGACTTTTGAGTGGCAGTTCCCATTGGAAAGATCAGCACCTCTGACCTTGGCTCCTCTAGAGAAAGGAATTTCATCTCCTTGACTCTCCAGTGAGACTGTAGAACTATTAAATTTGTTGCAATTATATTAAATACTCACCGGATCTATACTGTGTAGATATTTTGGAGGGCAGATGAATACCTCTGCCAAGTCAGCTAACCCAACATACTATTAAATTGATGTAGAGCAACAATATGCTGAAGCTGCCACACCTGTAAATGAATCTTTAACCATATGTTGCAATGTGTTTAGATGCTAATCTCTTCAGAAGTAGCAAAACCTTTTGATACTACCTGAATATTTTCTGAATTAACTCCAATTTAATGGAATAAAATTGTCATACATGAGGTCTGCATTCTTTAAACAGCAACAAGAATGAAAATAGATTATTTGGCATATTAAGCTCTTAAACCACTTATAAAATACTTGAGCTGCTACAGAGAGAACTCTACAAATGGAGACATCCAAAAAAGTAGAAATTATTTCATTCAAGGCAGTCTAAGTATTTGTAATTTCTGTAAAGTAAATGTGAAGCAGTCACTCTCAAAGTAAAATATTAGTGTCTGCTTATTGCTTTGGGCATTCACCAGGGAATGAGAGAAGCAGAAAAAGCCTTTGGAAGAAACAAGGGTAAAATATTAACTACTTTGAAATGAAGAGTTTAATGTGGTATATTTTCTGCTTCTTCGTTCAAAGAAAATAACTGTAAGATTACGACCTAGTTTATGTAAATCTTGCTATTCTTAGCTTACCTTGACAAATTTAAATGACAACCAGAAAAGTCACATTTTAAGTAGCCATGTGTTAACTAATGTAGAATAAATAAATAATAGCTTATATTATCTATCTTTTATACAATATTGTACTTTGGTTGCTATTGGGAATTGGTTCTTTTCTTTTCTTTTCTTTCTATCTTTCTTTCATTCTTTCTTTCTCTCTCTCTCTGTCTCTCTCTGTCTCTCTCTCTCTCTCTCTCTCTCTCTCTCTCTCTCTCTGTGTCTCTCTCTCTGTCTCTCTCTCTCTTCTCTCTCTCTCTCTTTTGTCCAACTTAAATAACTTTAACCAGTGAGAAATCATTTTGGAAGTATACCATAAATGGAAAATAGAAATGGAAAGATTTCCCTAAGAAATTGTTTATGTAGTTTCTGTATTTTTGAATTGTGCCTTTTTTTTGGTTTTTCTGAGAGGTTAATGAAAGAGGGATAAAGAGGGAGATCAACGTAAATTGTGTATATTATGTCACTAACAGTCAGTGAAAGATTGGTATATACTAAGAGATTTATTTGAAGGCAAAACAAAAGGCAGACAATAAAATAGTATTTAGAATAGATCCTTGTCCTGTGAGTTGGGTCAAAATTAGGGGCATAGTTTAGAGAAAGGCTAGACCATAGCTCAGAAACCATTTGACACTTAGAGTGCATTCTCAACACCTTCCAAGTTTCAGAGAGGATTACCTGAATAACTTTGTGGGAAGCCCACCACCAAGCTTAGCAAAAAGTAATGACCATTTTTCCAATTTCCCTTTGTTTTGATTGGCCCAGAAACCAGTATGGGCCTGGACTTGAAGTTATAGAGCCTATCCAGCAGCAAAAGTTACCATTACATGGGCCGCCTAATGACATCTGAGTCAACAATGAACCACATATATTTTGGTGGTCCCATAAGATTATAATGGAGCTAAAAAATTTTTGTTGCCTAGAGACACCATAGCCTTCGTAATGTTGTAGCATAACACGTTACTCACATTTGTGGTGACGCTGGTGTAAATAAACCTACTGTGCTGCCAGTGGTGTAAAAGTATAGCATATATAATTACAGTAGTGTATTATACCATCTAGGTTTGTGTAAGTACATTCTCTGATGTTTGCACAATGATAAAATCACCAAAGGACACAGATTTCAAGATATATCCTCATTGTTGAGTGGCACATGACTGTGAGAATCTTTCTGTGAGGGACAAAGAAAGGTGTAAAGGGATGGTAAACAGTAACCAATGGCTTTACAGCTTAATGTGCAGAGTTGGTGTTTTCTACAAGCTTTCATACAAAAGCTTGGATAATATGCTCACAAAGTCACCTTGTTTGTAAAGATCACAAATGAAGACCCCCTCCCTCCCCCAAGAAACCTTTGACTCATTCAAGTTAGATACTTATATTGGTCTCTAAGATAAAATCAAAATATTGACATTTTTGGTCACATAAAACTAACAAGTTATTAAATACCATTATCCATGTTAAATACCTTTAACATGATTAAAGGATGCTGTATCTTCCAGCAAGATGGTAGCAGAGGTTTCAAATTAATTCAGCAAGACTTCCAAACATATAGTCAATGAGATAGCATGGTATAATCGAAAGAAAAAAATAATTTTTGGAATTTTATAAAACCTCAGGTCTTCCAGAGATTGAATCAGAAACATGAGCATGACAGGTAGGGCACAGGTGGGCAAAAAGACAAGATAGTACACTGCTTTAAAAAAAAAAAGACATTTTTAATAAATATATTAATCACCAGAACAAAGTAAATATATAAAGATAATATTTGATTAAGCTGAACTGACAAATACAAAGCAAAAGAAATAACATGAAGCTCTAAAAAATATGAACTTAAAAAAAAGCATTAATAATTTAGCCAATCTTATTTGCACAGATTGTCTTTCAGCAAACTGGTATATGACAAGTTTGTCATTTGGTGAATTAGATTATTTCCTGCAATTTACTAGCAGAATAATTTTAGTCAAATTACTTAACTTTTGAGTCTGTTATTTTTTGTTTGATTAGTTTCTTTTCTGATGGAGTGAAAGATGAATAAAATAGTACCTAGAATATATTAGATGCCCAGATATTTACTTCTCAAATTTTAGTATACACAAAACAATTTAAATAAATATAATAGAACCAAACTTTGAATAAGATTTAGTACATACCCATATTCTGAATATAAAGATGTAACTAATATATAAGATATTGAAATATAACATTATGCGCAAAAGAAAATCAGGAAGAAAATAGATTGATTTAAAATTACAAAATCTTGAAAAGTGTGGTTTTTAGCTTCGTCCTGAACAACAAATAAGCATTTTAACAATGGCGATGGAACTAAAGGAAAAGCTGTCTCAACAGAGAACGTGATAAGAAAAACCAGGGAGCTAAGAAGAGAAAGAACAAGAGGGGAGAAAGGAGGAGGGAGAGAGGAGAGGAGAAAGAGAAAAGATGGGGAGGGGAAATAGGAGCAAGAAGAGGGAAAAAGCACTCTACCACCACCAACACTTAGGGAATGTGAGAAAGACTCCTGGCTATCCCTCATCTGCTTTTCCCTTCCTTCCATAGTAATTGCAATTTTAACTATGCATGTATTGACTAGTGTAAGATTACATTTTTAACTTTCTATGGAACTAGTATGACCAGGTTGCTAAGTGTTACCAAGTTTTGGCCAATGACATGAGAGAGAAAATGATACATCCAAATTCCAGGGTATGTTTTAAATGCAGAGGGTGTACTCTTCTTCCTCACTTTCTCACTTATACTGCTAGGACTGGGGACATGGTGCTGAGTTGTATCAACCATGTTGAATGGGGCAAAAAGCTTCAGATGGTAGATGCTTAGTTCCTAAATGATCACAGGGAATAGATCCATCATACCAGCCTTTGACCACCTACCTCTGGGTTGTTATGTGACAGAGAATTAAACTTGTATATTGGTTAAGTCACAATATATGGGGTCTCCTTTACATAAAGCCATATTGTAATTAACAGTATTAATTTACAAATGATAAGTAGTCTGACATGACCAAGGTATGGGAAAGATATATAGGAGAGAGAGTTGGAATGGAAAGATGAAGCCAGAAAGTGAAGACTTTGAAATGTTTTAACTGAGAAGATTTTATTGTTTTCCCTGCAATAGAACACCACAGGTCACTTTTGAAAGGAACAGGACATGACCAAACTTGTACGTTAGGGAAATAAAGTGTTTAAAACAAATTTTAAGGAAGAATGGACACTAAGACAATGAACTCTCTGTCATAATCAAAGTAAATATAGGCTTATCACCACAACAGTAAAAATAAGAATAAGAGGAATCTACCAATGTGGAGATAGAACTGGTAGAATTGTGAAAGAATTTAAATTAGTAAGAGAGGGGTGTTTGTTAATAAGAAGACATAAAAAATAATTGTAATCAAAGACAATCTTTAATACACTTAAGTAACATGATAGAAATACAGTTTTAATGGTGTCACCTAGCAGTGAGGTATGAGGAATCCTTTTAAAATATGTTCAGTTCTAATCAAGTTTAAGTGACAATTAGAAATACAAGTGGGGAGTAACAAAAGACTTACAGGAGGTGTCTATATGTGCTTCTCTCCCAAATAGGGACAGCAGTGGAAGACTTCCAAACAAAATGGACAAAGAGCATAAAGAGAACATAAAACACAATGATATTATAATGTTCTTTTAAATTATTTTAATTATTTTAATGTTATGAAACATAAATTTCATGTCATCTAGGAGCATTAAAAGGCCTCTGAGATAATATCCACAGAATGATAGGGCCATTGGTCATCTGGAACGATCCAATTCATCATAACTAATTAAGGACATGTAAAGGGGTAAAGTGACTTGTACAGGAGAGCTTCATTAAAATGGCAAAGCACTCCCAATCTCAGAGTGGTAGGCTATAATTTGATGCCCAGTTATTTGTAAATCCTCATGAATGTAGACTAAAGGCTTTTCTCTTCTCCTTCATTTTTTTGTCTTTTAAAATTTCATCTTTCTGCTTCAGAACCATTGGGACCTTGACAGCTTTTTAAGAATTAGTAATATTGAGGTTCAATTAGCAAAATGTCATAGCAATTTGCTTTTCATATTCTTCAATTGTATTGGTTAAAATTATTTGAAGTAAAAATTTAGTTTGTTCTCATAATTATTTTTTTAATCAAATAAATCATCTTCATAGTTTTTTCAGATTAAAAAACGAATACCAAAAGAAAATTGTAGTCTGGTTTCATGAAAAACGCTGGTGCACTATGTGTAATGAATGACACTTTTGAAATAAACTCTACAGATTTTCACAAGTACATTTCTTTTTCACATCATTAGTTTTTCCATTGAAGTCGAGGCAGCAATTCAAACA
Source organism: Eidolon dupreanum (assembly GCA_028627145.1). Taxonomy (NCBI): domain Eukaryota; kingdom Metazoa; phylum Chordata; class Mammalia; order Chiroptera; family Pteropodidae; genus Eidolon; species Eidolon dupreanum. The sequence goes on along the minus strand of CM053512.1, from coordinate 29,446,706 downwards.
CCTACCATAAGTAGTCAAGGGCTCACTGATCTTTGAAAGCAGTTAGACTTACTTTTTAAAGACACATTCACTCTTTCAAGCTCCAAAGCAGTAAAGATAAAATCTTCCTTTTGTGTGTGAAAGAGCAAAATAAATTCTATGAAAAAAAACAACCTCAGAGAGCGTTTAAAGATTAGAAAGAAGAAAGCAGAAGATACATCTGAAAGCAGCACAGTACAGTAAAAAGACCTTTGGGCCTGGAATGAGAGAGTGATGGGTTCAATCTCAGCTTTTCTAGATCATGTGGCATCAGGAAAGTTAACTTCTCTGTGCCTCAATCTTCTCATTCATAAAATGAAAGTAACAATACTCACGTCAGTGCTTCCCTAAGGAAAAAAGGTCATAGTAGATGCTAAATAAATTTAGTTCAGCCATACAAGCTTTTTAAGAACTATTAATCTGATAACAAAGAATAAATATGAAGAAAAAATGTCTTTAAATTCTACTCAGCTGCCTAGATAATAGTTCAACTTTTATTCATTCATCCATTCATTCACAAGGCAGAAATGTTGAAAAACTCAGAAAGTAACAAACATTATGAGGGACATCATATTAAACCTTTCCCCCTAATCCATGAAAAATAACAGAAAATGTTTCATAAGTGAATTAGAGAGTTGCTAATATTGTTTTTTTTTTTAAATTTATTTTTTATTTTTTATTTCTGGAATCCATTTCAGTTAAAGAAAGTGAAAAGTCTGTCATAACCCTATCACTGATTTAAAGCAACTCTCATTAGCTTGATGTATATCTTCAAGAGACACTTATTCGATACATATAAACATGCATTATACACATAGTATTTTTTAAAACAACAGTATTTGTATACTTAACATGATAAGATATTTCTATCTCATTGAATATAAAACTACATATATTTTCATGACTATACAGAAATCTGTCAAATTGATTTGCCAATATTTAAACTAATTTATGATTAATGATCATTTGGGCTCTTCCCTAATTTTCCTGAATGAAAACAGTAAACATCCTTTACGTACATCTTAGAGCATATATATGAATACGGCAATGATAAATTACTAATGTGGAATTGCTAGGATAGATAGACGCATTCGGACAAGTTAAAACCCCTCCAACTGGGCGTGAAAGCCTGTTTTATATACCCTCAACTCTGAATAATCCCAATGTTTGTAATATTGTCAGTTTAATAAATTCTTCATATATTTGATGGCTATATGTATCTCATTATTATATTTCCTGACCTTTAATAATTTTTTTATGTTTGCCTTTTTCTTACTGATTTGTTAAGAACACTTTAGAGACATTATACACTATGGGTGCTAAACATTTGTTAATTGCACATATTAGAAACATTTCCCCAATCTGTGTTTCCTTTAATTTTTTAATTTTAGAAATTTTTTGAGTATATGTCATCAAATCTATCAATCTTTTCCTATGGTTCATGTTCTTTGGACATATGCTAAGAAGGACCATCTCCATCCCTAGACTATAAAGAGACTCTTCTATATGTTTTTACAGTACATATAAGAAGTGGGGAGCTTATGTTATCTTTTCAAATAGTTACCTAATTTTCCCAAAGTCATTAATAGACTAATGCTATTTTCCCTTCAATAACTAAACAACTTCCTTTATCCTTAGCATATAATCACGTATTTGTGAGTGTCTAGACAGAAAATAAAGCATTATTTCCTCTTATTTTTTGATCTAACTCTATGACTGCCATGGTAAAAAAAAAAAAAAAAAATAGTGTATGTGTGTACTTTCACTTTAAAATATTTTTGAAATGACTACTTTTTGGATAGATTTGTTTTTACTTGTATTTGACAAATCTTTTATAAGAATACATAAAAAATTTTCTAAGTTTATTTTGCTTTTTACATGATAAGCATAAGATAAACTTTGCTTACTGCTAAAAGTAGGGGGAGAAGCAGGATGATAAACATTGAACTTGACTCGTTGCCAGGGTAAAATTTCCAATGAAATTTTCTGCTTGGATCATTTTTGTGGGATCCAAAAGAGGACAAACAACAAAGCCTCACTAAAAGTTTTGATCCTTATAAAAAGCCATTTTTCTTAAATATAATAATTTCAATAAGTTTTTGTGTAAGAAATTGATAAAAGAAATTTTGAAGTTCAAATTTGTAAGTTCTTATTTCTTTATGTTTTCAATTTAAGCTTTGAAGTCCCACCAAAAGAAAATCTCCATAGCCTAGCACATTAGCTCTCAAACATTTGGGGCTCATCATTCCTTTACATTCTTAAAAATTATCAAAGACTTTAAAGACCCTCTGCTTACATTAGTTACACTTACCCCTATTTACTGTATTTTTAATTAAAGCAGAGAGATTTTTAAAATATTTATTTACTAATTTATTTTAAAGCAATGATAATAAGCCCATCAGAAGCTAACATTAATAACATATTTTAGGAAAATATATTGTCTAAAAACATGAAAACAGTGGCATTGCTTTCCATTTTAGCAAATCTTTTTAATGTTTAAAGGAAAAGATTCTCATATTTTACTTTGGTGAACATATATTATGAAAACCTGTCCTCACATACATATATGGTTTAAAAAGAGGAAATTATTTAATAGCCTTTTCAGATTTCTATTCTTTGAATCAGCACTAAAGGTTGATAAGTGTAGTTTCTTGAAGGTTTTGTAATGTGGAATCTAAAACCATATAAGTGAACTTTCTGTACTATGTTCCATTAAAATCTCATATATAATTTTGTAATATTATACATGGGTCATTTGGAAAATTTCAGTACGCTGAGTTAAACAGAGCTTCCAAATGTTGATGCACCTCATTATGCAATATCAAAGTGTTATATTCCTTAACATTACCACTCATCTAAGAAGTCTTTAATTATTGGGAAGGTGACAAACTCACAATGACAGATATGTTTTCCAAAATTCTATTTTTGACTTAAAAGCTTGAATATTATAATTTGGCACCCAAATCTGTCAGCTGTTTTTCTTAAAGTGACAGACTGACTTTGTTATTTCTCAGAAAACTATTGGCAAAATTACCAAGTCTAAATAACTCTGTTGCTCCTTCAAGTAAAAAGGTGGTCAGTGAAATAAGTAAACAAATAATCAAGTGCTTCATACATATTTTCATTTCTTTTTTAGAATGTTAAAAAATGTCTACTTAAGGATTAAGATTCAATAAAATCAACAATTTTTAAAGCTTTATGATACAAATTCTTAAGAAAAAGTTTTTCTTTTTTTTTGGTAAGCCTACTGTTTGGTACTACTGCCTTGCTTGCTGCATACTAGCGGCTGCTTTTGCATCATCAGCACAAAGTCAAAGTGGAAAGAAAAACAATGACCTGATATTATTATAAAAATAATTTTGACTTCATGGACACTCTTCAGGGTCTCATGAATCCTAGATCCTCGGACAACACTTTGAGAATCACTGAACTAGTATATAAGGTTTCTGGCCTAGTGGTACTACTGATTGTATTAATCTTTAAATGAATGAATAAATAAATGAATATCAATTTTCCTCTGAATTTCCAGACCCACAGTTACAGGAAGCAAAAAATAATCTTAGAAAATGGACATTTTATTGTACTAATCATTGCTCTTAGCAGTATTATTGGGAGAGCATTCATCCTGCTTGTTCTTTATTAGAAAGATATGCATCTTCATTGGTTTCACAATTTATTCATAATGTCGACATTAATGGTGGGCATCAGCAGGCTGTCAGTACCAAGAAAAATGAGGTAAAATTTAGAAAAAAAAACTACTAAGTAATAAAATAATTCCTAAGGTGAAACTTTTAACTGAATAGAATCTATTTAAAAAGTTTTATTCTGTAAGCAAACAAAAAAGTGAGTGAATGGACTAAAAAAAAATTTCTTAAAACAAAAAAACTAGGTAGGAGTGCATATTGCTTTTTTCTTTCCCTCTCAGGATACAAGTATATTATTTCTCTTACAGTAAACACCCTTAGAGTAAATATTTTTAAAGGTTTTAAATACTTTTTAAGATGTTTTCCATGGCATGTCTCTTCTGCAATTCTCCATATCTCCTGATGCAATGACATGAGTTTGACTCTCTTAATCATTATTGTAGTCTTTCATTTAGAATGACATATTTAAGTATGAACCTTGAAGATATATAAGGTTTTTTGATAATGCACCAAATCCAGGTAATTAAGCTAATTAGATTTCTGTTTCTCTTTCCAAGATTATACTCCTTCACACTCCCCACCCCTCTAAAAAAGGGTGAAAGGAAGAAAACTTAGGGGACAGGACAGAAATACAGCGAATAATAATAATAATAATAATAAAAAAAGCAAGCATATCTGGATAATAGGAAGCACTTTCTCTTACTACATCCATCTATCTGTGCTGATGTCCTAATATTTCCCCAGTATCACGAAGTACTTGAGGAAAGGAGGATTTTTACTTTGGGAATAAGATAAGATTGTTTTTTGTAAAAGGATGAGGGGAAGGCACTTTTATTTTATATCACAGTTGTCATACCCTTTTCATTATTTGTTATTTTTGCCGGGGAGCAAGAAGGTGTTCTTGATTTAATGGTGAGTTTTAATTTGGGTATGGAGGTGGTGATATGTTTTTTTTTTTTTTAATACTTTTGTAACCTTAGCTTTCTATATAGATCTATACCTTGCAAGCATTAGAAGGGACTGGGCCCACTGAAATCTTCAAAAATGGATTGGTCCTATTATAGATTGAATAATAATGAAGGGTCTCTAGATATTTATTTAACATATGCATTATCCAGGTGAGTCTAAAGAAAGACTCACCCTTACAATCTCATTTCTTCAATTGTGCAAACAGACCCTGTTCCAGATATCACCATAGCATGCAATAATTAACTTCCCTGTGTCTTGGTAATAAGATATAGCACGGTTTGATATTTTTCTTCCTGAGCCCTTAGTCTCCTAAGATACAGTAATTGGCTTTAAGTTTAAATGTATTTCAACTCATTAAAATTCTTCAGGAAATAAAATATAATAACATGAGTTTTATGCTTCTAATTTTACTTTCCATGGACCATATCTTTTCTCAAAGAATATAATATTGAAGCAGTTAAACTTATGTCTTGAATTTAAATCTTGGAGCTTTAAGTATCTATCAACAAAAAGGAAGCTATTTTCCTTTGATCTGTGGGGTGAAATGATTCTTGGCTTTCCCATTGATACACAATCACTAATTCCAGTTTGAGTGGCTGCATAGTGGTAGTTTTGAAAATATTTGTAGATCACAGCAGTCAGTTGGTTGCATTATAAACAATCAATAATCATTTTTACTAGAATAATGGCCCCATAACATGCCCAGTATTCAAGTGAAGGCTCAGGAATCATAAATATTCTTTATAATAAAGACACAATGGCAGTAGGTCTTAACATTATCATGGTGATTCTCCTTTAAGATTTCTACTTCCTCTAGTAAAGACAATGCATGTACCCCTGTTCTGGTTTGAAACATTTTAATTCAGAACTGTACTTGAGTCTTCATTTTGGTTGGATAGCTCTGATCTAAGCTTTTTCCCCCAAGACTCAGAAGAATTGCAAGTACCCTTCCTCCCTCAAATTAGCCTTCAGCCAGTAGCTGAATTTGCACACTCATCCAGTTTACTTGTTCACCGTCCCGGCCCAGGTCTCAGTCCAAGACTAATGTGATAAGTCCATTGGTGTGACATACATGTGCCTGCATAGTCAAAAATAGCCATTCCTTAAACCTCATCTCACATCCTTCATTGAATACCTTCCCCATGCTAGGTTCATTTCTGGGTACCTTACTAATTTAAGAGTCACGAGTTATGACCATAACCTCTTCTACTCCCGATCCACATTTCTACAAAATATAAGAGCACATTCCAGTTTCATCAATCACAGTGATCTCTGCATTTTCTAAATCCAGGCACTACCTATATTTGGGGACATGCAGTATTTCATCTTCAAATCTTTAGCATGTTTGACATTTTTCTCTTAGTATATTTATAATATGTGGGAGAAAATGACTCTAGGTTTGTTTTCTTCAGAGAGCCTGGCACAAAGACACAGCAAATACACCTGGAATGTATTTACTGGCTATAGAAAGGCACAATGTGTTTATCCAGTGCAAGAGAAACTTGCCTGATAAGTCACAGGTGTTACAGACTTTCATCTTTATCTGGATGAGGTAAAATAAAAGACATAGCCCAGGAAAAAAAGAATTCCCTATCTACTGGTGAAAGAAAATGAATTAAAGCATAATGAATGAAAGTGAAAATTATAATTGTAAAAAGAAGTAGCTTTCAATTTTAGCATTAATTTTATAATAAGAATATAATAATTCAAAGTGAAAATAAATAAAAAATAAAAAATTTAAATTCAAACAATATATTTTTATATGAGAATATGAGAATGTTTCCTAAAACACTTAAGAAAAACAGAGAACATTAAAAATAATAACTATTCAATATTTCTGAGAAGAAAACTCAGCTCTAAGCTCAGAAGTGAAAATATCTACAAATAAAAAAAAGATAATGTATCAACTATAAATAGCATCATTTTAATTTAAATATTTAACATTATAGAGTACATGATAAGATATGAAGCTCAAAGCCATTTAGAAGAATAAGTCCCAAATGGGTTCCAAAGTGAATGTGTCAAAAGCAAACTAAACTCCATGAACCTGGTTCCCATTCTGTAGTTTATATGTTTGAAGAGAGTGATACACTAAGATATGGAACCGAAATACAGGTAGCCTGATTACGTCATAAAAATTGTTTGCTAAAAATAGGTAAAGTTAAGCAAACATACTTCATATGTGAGTATATGTATTAGTTTCATATGATACATGTAAAAAAAATAAAATGCACTCAGGAAGAGAGTGTGCATCTGTTGTGCACTTTCTATGTATCTAGTATGCTAAGTATTATCATAGAGGCAATATCACATTGTTCAAATTTTACAAATAAAGTAATTGGGGTCAAGAAAGTTTATCTAGTCTTACTAATATCACATAGCTAACAAATAGCAGAGTTATGGTTCCTAACCAAAACAAGAATAATAAAGAAAAAAATAAAAAACAAACAAACAGAAAAGATCAGCAAGCATCCCTACCTGTTGAATGTATGTCATCAATATAATGAAGTTGTTTCAAAAACATGTAACATTGGAATATATTCAATATAAAATACATAAATTATATTGAATAAAAACCTCTACTGTCATAAAAATTAGGTAGAAATTATTATTATTGCACATAATAGGCCTTCATTTGGTAATAAAAGTGGATGAGGTTATATATAATGAGAAAAATAAGTTCCTCACATAGAAAATAAGTGAATGGTTTATTTACTATCTTCAGGTATACGAAGTCCCACCATGCTGAGGAAGAGAGATCTTCATGCTTTTTCTCTGAGGGTTGATTAAACGATAGGGCATTTAAATTACAGCAGGATAAAATTCAATTAGACATAACATAGGATTTCTTGACATCAAGAGTTATTTTGTGATTAAATAGACTATCAAGAAGGGTCTTAAATCTTTCTCCCTAGAAAGCATCCCCAAAGACTGACAGTTTATTGCCTTTACTATTAGCATGATATCCATCCTGGGGTTTTGAGATCCTAATAGTTTATCATTGGATTTTTCACTTATCATGTTTCTAAGTAATACCACAAAGCCTCCTAATCTTTCTATTTTCCAAAGTTATTGGGTTTTAACAGTTTCCCACAAGGAAATCCTGTTCTTACGCCATTCAGAAAGCGTAATATCCTAATGAGGCATTTGGAGAAGATTCAAGAGGCCCATTCTTAGGTTGGACTCTATTCCTTTGAATGACATGGAACTCCAAGTCTATTATCAGTAAGATAAAGAGAAAAGCGAAAGCAGAATGTCTTTTTTTCATAAGAGACATAGAGTTCGTTTCATGGATGAAGATTAAACCTGGCAGCATAAATAAACCCTGAAGTATATAATACTACCTTAATTATTACCAGGAAATAAAAATAATGGGTGACTTTGGGGATTACCTGAGAATCACAGCTTCCATAAAGGGCCCAATATACTCAAAGTAATAACTTCACTCTGTTTGCCTGCTGCCATTTCGTATATGAAAATACCTCATTT
>CM053512.1:29029811-29438086 GCA_028627145.1 Eidolon dupreanum | reverse complement strand
GACAGTGATCTTATAGAATGTAACTAACTATTGTGAATAATCAGAATCAACTATGTATTATTTTTAGGGAAGAAGTATTAAACTCTTCTGAAGGGTTATTATGAGACTAGCAGTCTCCCCAGTATTTCTATCTATCATCAGAAAGCATACAAATCAATCTTCCAGAGTTTCATCAGGAAAAAGAAATTTTATTTAGTGAACTACACTTTCTCCAAGTCAATAATGTATCATTTGAGTGGTTCCCTCTTCAGTGTGCTTTCATTTTCTGAGGCCAGAAATCATCTTCATTATCAACAAAGAAAAGAATAAGGAGAAGTTGACAATAAAAAAAAAAGTAAAAGCCCTAAATCTCCAGCTCTGTTTCTTTTAGCAAATATACTTAACATTTTTTTTCTACTAAGTACTTCTAGTTGATATATCTGTTAAAACTTATGTGAAGCTTTAACCTATCTGTGTTTTAGACTTAAGAATCTAGAAATGAAGCTTATCATGATCATCCAATTTAAAATTCAAAAGTCATATACCTAAGATGAAGTATCAAAAATATATAAAACATTCAATGGCTGGCATAAAGACTCTCCCAAGTGAACAAAACAGCAAAAATGAAAGTTGTGAATTTATAGGTTTTACAGAACTATTGCAAAGAGGAAAAAATAACTTGTAGTTAAATACCAAAAGAAAAGGAACTACCAACATGAAACAAGAATTAGTAATGTGCAATGTGCAAACCAAATATCTTTTATTATTTATGTTATTGCTCACATTTTCCTGTTCATCTGTTTCCCTCATTTTAATATTCAGTCTTTGCTTTTTGTATTGCTTTTATTATCACCTAGAAAATATATTTCTCTTATCCCAATGATTCTCTATGGTTTCCAAAAGTCCATGAAAGCTGTATTTTCCAATAGCCATTCAATGGGTAGAGGAAAAATAAGGCAAATATTTGGTTAAGTATTATTTAGGTGTAACTTTTCAAGACAATCTCAGAATTGGATAGTGTCCCATAGAGTCAAATAAATGTTATGTAATTTATTTAACTGCATTATATTAATAAAAATAATGCTTTAAAGTGTAATATCATGAAAAATGTGATGGCTGGCCTACTTTCAAAGGTTTATGTTATATCAAATAAATTCTAAATGAGAAGGGCAAAAGTCAACTAAACAGCTATCAAAAAGAAATAATAGAGAAAACAGAGGTGGGCAAATCTTCTAAGTGATAATGGCAAAGAATTTTGAAGATCTTAAAGGGGAAAAAATGCCCATCTAGGTACATTATTGTGAGATAAAGAAGATCTTGAAAACTTTAAAAAGGAAATAAATGCACAAAGGAACAAGAATTAGACTTCTAAACAATATGTGATAATAGAAGATAAGTGTGTAATTCCCTCCAAGTTCTAAGGAAACATGATTTTCATGTTAGAAATCAATATCCAACAAGGCCTTATTTACCTATATCTATCTACATATGTGTATATCTATCTGTATCTATCATCTATCTATTATCTGTCTATCACCCATCAAGAGACAGCAGGAGAGAGGAGACAAAATGAATGGTTTTATTAAGAAAAATGTTTTTTATATTAATTTATTATAAGTGATAAAGAGAAGTGGATTTAAAGCATATGAAGAAATAAGCCAAAGTGATCAACCAGAAAACCAGTGCTCTCCCAAGATGTCAGCTGTACAGGAGGCTCAAGAGCAGTCCATTCGATTACATAAGGAAGCTGGAAAGAAGTCTTTGGGGAGATTAGAATTCATGAACAACATATATGATAGTAAAAGCCTACACATATATTAAAGCCGCATAATACTAAGAGAAAATTTGGGAATTCCAAATATCCAGGAAAGAAAAAAAATTGTAAAAGGGAAAAAAATCATAGCAGGGTATTTGGCTCTGCAATAAAAATAGGCAAAAAGTTATACATATATATTTATTATCTAAATAATACTTATTGATTTTCAGCTTTTAGAATAAATCTATATATAATGTATATAAGACCAATTATAAATACAGAGTAGAATGTAAATGTTCTCAATCTTGTTTCAAAAATGCTATCATAAGGTAGACCAGTTGAAAGATAACATCTCTAACTATTGAAATAGGAAACATTGTTTCAAATACATTAATACAAATTATAATAAAAAACAGTAGAGAAGTGTAAAGTTAATTATATAATTACGTTATTAATATACAGTTAACCACTAGAACAATTATAGTAGTGTTTAATTATAGTAGTGTTTAAGAGTGGCCATCTCTAGGGAGAGAGACTAGAGATGGGTAACAATGGCGGAGGCAAGTTGTTTTCCATTCTGTCTTTCTATATTATTGGAAGTGTTAAGTCTGTGCAGATAATATAGGAAAGGAAAAATTCCAGAAACAAATGTATTTGAAACAATACTTTTTAAAAAGTCCTATGCAAAATTAAAAGAAAAAATAATAAACTAGGGCAAAATTTTTTAAAGTTTTGCTTGGTAAAGGGACCATATCTATTGAAGACATTACTAATATTCACCAATAGACAGTTTTCCTATTCTGTACACAAGTATGGTTAGTCTCCATTCTCTTCACATTGGATATTGTTATAAATAGTTCTAACCAATGAAACAAAGGCTGAAGTGGCATGGTCCTTGTCCTGGCTGAAGCATTTAATTGTTGGATATGCAACTTCCTAGCTCAGCGGTCCCCAACCTTTTTGGCACCAGGGACTGGTGCTCCTATGAGAATCTAATGCCCAATGATCTGAGGTGGAGCTGAGGTGGTGATGCTAGCACTGGGGAGTGGTTGCAAACACAGATGTAGCTTCATTGGCTCGCCTGCCACTCACCTCCTGCATGCTGCCCAGTTCCTAACAGGCCAAGGACTGCTGCCAGTCCATGGCCCGGGGGTTGGGGATCCCTGCCCTAGACCCATCTTCTCCAGATAGAGTGATCTTTCATAAATAACTCATACAATTCAACAGGAAAAACCACCAAGATGGAAGTGAAAATTGGACAAAAGATTGTAATCAAAACTTGTATAAGAAACATATGTGTAATAAATACAAAGAACTATATAACCAAAAGAATTTTTTAGCTATCAAATATATGCTGACTTTTAAACTAACAGTGATGCTGAAGATCTATTAGACTTTCCATAGACTTTTGATAGGATTATAAAAGGGTATAATTTCCTTAGAGTAAGTATATCAGAAATAATTAGCTAAATGCTTTGTGGCCTTTGATCCAGTAATTATACTTCAGTCATCAGAAATGAGGAGAGATACATATGCAGAAGGATTTTCATTTGCAGCAATATTTTATAATAAATAAAAAAAAGAATTCAAACAAAATCTTTAAAACTAGGATATGGTTAATTAAATTATGGGGATGAATATTATGAAGCTATGAAAATTAAGTTTGCAAATGGCTTTATTGGCATCCAAAAATGTTTCAGGTATGACTCTAAGTTCAAAAGCACTGAAAAATAACACATGTAAATATTAACAAGTGATTATTTTTTGTGTAAAGTTAGTGATTTTTACTTTCTTTTGTGTTGTCCAAATTTTCTACTTTAATGTAATTTGATAATTAGGAAAAATATTCTAATCAGGGCTTCAGTTTTTATATTAAAACTGCGTAAAGCAAAGTTTTTATATTGATTTTGAAGGAATGCTTAAATATATCTTGAATTAGATTCACCTTAGGAACATTATGACATAAAAGTCATGAAAAAACTTAGAAACAAATAAAAATGAAAAGAAACTGGGACAATTATGATAAAAGAGTTCTTTGAAATCTAAACTTGCCAAAGAATATTAAAAGAAAATGGAAAGCTAATGCAAACTGATGTTTCAAGTAAAAACAGAAAATTCTTATGACGTATATTAATAGTCATTTAGACACAAGTGAACGTATGGCAAAGCAGAAGTAATTCTTTGAAAGAGAACAGGGTATGTGTTCCATGAAGCCTTTTTGAAAAATCTGCTTCCTTAGTCTACCTTCATCCTTCTACATTATACCAGAACTGTGTTACACACACGCCTTAGTGGTACATACTCCATCTTTAGGAGAGTGGCATCAAATGGCTTTTTCTTACACATTTTTCTCTGCTTTTATGAGTGGGGGAAGAAATGAGACCAAGTCAGTATTTGCAAAATATTTAATTTTAAAAAAAGTGATAGCATAAAAAGTTATTAGCACTGCAGTTCTGCTGATGAAAATTTTTTATTTTCACAGTAAAATTTTTCTATTCACCAAAAGATATATTAAAATATAAACAGATGATTAGAGTCCTGTAGTAATTTAATAAAATACATTTTATAAAATTGTTATCTTGAAAGTTAAAATTTTTTTTTTTGCTCACAAATAATCAGCTTGTTAGAAAATATACTTCAAGGCCATTTTACATTCAGAGTTCTAAAAATACAGTGGTTAAAGATATATAAATTTTCCTGATGTTTGGCCAAAAATACACAGTGAATGTCATATACAGTAAGACAGACTGAAAGTATTCATTGATGCAAGTAACATTTTAGTATTTTATTTAGAATTCCAGTTCAAATCATTTATGCCATAAATAGCCTGATATTTGGTTTTAGAGAGCACATAACTGGTTTTTAAGACAAACTGAGGCTGAAACTATACATTAGTTAATAAAACCATGAGTGTCTGAGTTCCTTTACCTTTATTGCATACAGATTGCAGTCTTTAGTTTTAGTATTCTATTTGTGAACACATGGATTATTATACTGAATTAACTTCAAAATGATATTCAAAAACTAAGTCATAATCATAACCTATTACTTTAATCTTGATATAGATTAAGAAATACACAAAACTAGCAGTACACGTCAGTAATATTAGTGCTGTGACACAAGCCAAGAAACAACAAAATCCTTTATTTATCCTTCTGGGCTCAGTTAATGTTTAAATCTGACATCCTCTTTTATTGATCTGAGACTCCAGTGACACAAAAGCACAATTTATAAGAACAGCACTGCTCAGGAAACAAGTCTCTTGCATAACATTATGTTCTTTTCCCCGTAATAGAGTTTTATTCCTGTTTATTTCATTTTCTGGGTGAATTCCCTGATTTTTTCTAACTCTTTGATGAACTATTTACTCAAGAATGAAACCTGATGGTATTTCAAATCAATGAGGAAAGATGGACTTTTATGTATCTTGTGACAATTAGCTAACTTTATGAAGGAAAAAAATAAAGCTGTATCCCTACTTTAGTATTTATACCACATAAATCCAAATGAATCAAATAATCATTTTGAATCATGAAACCAAATCAGATGGATAGTGCATAAAAGGATGCGGTTTTTTTTTTTTTCTTTAAAAAACCTAGAGTCTTTCTGAACAAAGCACAAAATTCCTGGAGCATAAAATAAAAATTTATAAATTTAAGAGTATAATTCAGTCTTAAAAATTATGAACTGGAATCATGATTCTAAAAAATCATGAACAGGTTAAAAGAAAGACAGAAATCTGGATAAAATACCTGCAAAATATGACAAAATGTGTGTTAATGTATGTATCAGTAAGTAAAAAATATACCTGCAATGCAATAGAATACTGGGCAAAGATATGAAGAGGTGCATGAACACACACACGCACACACACACACACGCACGCACACACACACACACACACACACACACACAGAACTGCAAAAAATGTGTTGAGAAACATTTAACATGAGTCAAAATTTAACATTTTAAATTTAAGCAATGAAATACCAATAGCAAAGCTTTAAAAAGTTTAGCACTGAACACTATTAGTGAGAGTAAGCAGGAATAGGTACACTCATATACTATGTAGGATTGTAAGGTGATATACTTTTTTTGACTATTTAGTGAAATTTTAATTGTAAAAACCTTTTGACTTGGTTATTCTCCTCATAGGAATATATTCTGCAAACCTACTTGCGCACATTATTAAAATAAATAGGAAGAGATGGAAACAGCCATCAACAAGAGACAGGCTAAATAACAACAGAATACCATGAAATAACTATAAAGAAAGAGGAAACTTGGTACACATAAAAGAAGTATTTTAATTTATGCTACGTAGGAAGTGATCAAGATGCAGAAAGAACAGCATATTTCTTATACTAGTATTCCTGGAAACCATTGATGGTGATTACTGAGAGAAGTGGAAATGGAGGAGAAAAAGACATATTACTTATTATATCCCATTTTGTAGTGTTGTTGAAAAATTATCATATGTAAGTTTTTTTCATCGTAATTTTTAAAACTCAAAAAGACCTTAAGAATTTAAATTTTATTTTTTGCGTGTTTAAAGTTTTAAATCACCATAGTACCAAAAATCTATTGTTAACAAATATTTCAATTACTTTATATATATATTTTTTCTATTCTTTAAAACTGAATCAATTTTTTATATAATCACAATTTTCCACCTGAAATTTTCAAACTGTTATAATAAAGTTTAGATTGTATAAAATCTGTTTTAACATTAAAGAGAAAGCAGGCTCTTAATGCCTTTTCAATTATTCAAAATAACCATATGCATCAACATTTTTAATATTTTATAAAACATTGTAAAACTTGCAAATTGCTTCTTCAGTATCAAACTAAAATAGTATTTATAATAATTAAATAACACAATCCAAGTCAAATTAATTTACATAAAGACCACCGAGCGGTTTCTGTAGTCTATGCCAGTTCAAACTGAATTGAAATACTTTTGGCAGAAGAAAAAAAATCATGCAAAATAAAAATTATCATCTCCAAATCTGATTTAAAATTAAAATTAGTTTTGGAAGATCTGCATTTCACATTACTGTGAATATCACTAGTTCTTCAGTTTTTCAACAATATGTTTTAATTCAGTATATAAGACAATGATTTTTAGCTTCCATCAAGACTTTTTTTATGTTTTCTTCACAATGTTTAGAATGACCACTTCTGCTCTTAAGATGATTTGACTCAAATCTATATACATCCGAAGTACAGGATAATACTTGTAAATGATCTAGAAACAATTCAGAAACCTTATTTTATTCTTTGTTATCTCAGGCATTACCAAAGGGATTGGCATAGAACAAGTATCTAGTAAAAGTTGAAGAAAAAGGTAAAGAAGAAAGTCCTTCAGATTTTCATCAAGTATATTAGCTACAGGTTTATCATATATGGCTTTTATTATGTTGAGGTACTCTGCTTCTACACCCATTTTATTGAGTAGTTTTAATTATAAATGGATGTTAGATCTTGCCAAATGCTTTCTCTGCATCTATTGATATGATTATATATTTATCCTTTATGTATGTGGTGTATCACATTGATTGATTTGTGTATGTTGAACCATCCTTGTGTTTCTGGAATGAACCCCACTCGATAGTGATGTATAATCTTTTTAAGGTATTGGTGTATTCAAGTTGCTCATATGTTAGTATCTGTATTCATCACAGATATTGGTCTGTAGTTTTCTTTTTTTGTGTTATCCTTGCCAGGTTTGGATATCAGGGTAATGTTGGCCTCATAAAATGAGTTAGGAAGTATTGCCTCTTCTTCATGTTTTTGGAAGAGTTTGAGAAGGACAGGTATTAAATCATCTTTGAATGATTGGTAGAATTCACTAGTGAAGCCATCTGGTCCTGGACTTTTTGCTTTTTGGGAAGTTTATGACGATTATTTCAATTTCCTTACTGTTGATCAGTCTATTTCGATTTTCCAGTTGTTCATGATTCAGTCTAGGAAAGTTGTATATTTCTAAGAACTTGTGCATTTCTTATAGGATATTGAATTTGGTGGCATATAGTCTTCATAGTAGTCTTGTATGATTCTTTATATTTCTGTGGTGTCCATTGTTAACTTCTCCTCGTCCATTTCTGATTTTGTTTATTTAAGTCTTTTCTCCATTTTCCTTAGTGGGTCTAGCCAGGGGTTTTTCTCTTCTGAATATCTTTCCCCCAAATTTGAAAACATTTATTCCTAAAGATATATGAACCCCTATGTTCATTGCAGCACCATTAACAGTGGCCAAGAAATGCAAACACTGAAGTGTCCTTTGACAGATGATTGGATAGAGAAAATGTGGTACATATAAACAAAGGAATATTACTCAACCATAAGAGAAGATGAAATATTGCCATTTACGACAACATGGATGGATCTTGAGAATATCCATCTAAGTGAAATAAGTCAGATGACAAAAGTCAAGAACTGTATGATTTCACTCATATGTGAAATATAAAACAGAATGCAACAAGTGAACAAGATAAACAAACAAGAACTCATAGACACGGACAACAGTATAGTGGTTTCTAGAGGGAAAGTGGGGAGAGGGAAGTTAGAAAAAAATAAAGGTGCTCACATATACGGTAATGAAAGGAGATATGACTTTGCGTGGTGAATACACAATGCAATATACAGATGATGTATTATAGAATTGTACATGTGAAACATATAATTCCATTAACCAATATCACCCAATTCAATTTAATTAAAAAAGAAAGCCCTGTGATCAGTTTTTGATGCATACAAAAATGTACGTATAAGTATTTTGAAGATAAATATTTGACTTTTATTCAATGTATTCAACCTCAGGCCTAAATTCAAAGTAATCGGTATAACTTTATCTTGTAAATATATGGATTTGCTTTAAAAAATAATGTTGACCCAAGTTCTTACTATACTATATTACAAAGTTCACATGTGCTATTAAATATAATATGAGGTAGCATCAGAATAATGAAAATCAACACAGAATAAGCTAGTGAATAGTTTATAAATGAAAACTTTTAACTCATTCACGAGACTTCCTTATTTTTACTCATTATCAATGGCTAGATCTTCTCAAAATGAGTCTCCATTACTTAAAGAAAGTAATCTCTGGACAAGTAATTGTTTCAAAAATATTCAAACCCGTGAGACTTTTCCAACAGAATAGAAACAGGCAAAGAGCCCCCCTGTTCATGCTGAGGAAGGAACTTGTGAAAATGACAGTGGCCCAGCCAACTAGTGGCAAGATGCAGACAATTGATACACAGGGGAGAAGTCACAATGAATTTGTTCCATGTTTAATGTCACCCTACCCATGGGAAATATCTACCATCATTTTCATTTGCTCAAATGTATTGCTGGTGGAAATGGTAACCAAACAGTATCAGATAGTCACAACCAGAATCTACATTTCTTTCATTTATGTGTGACTTCCAGTTCTTACTGTTTATCTTTGTATTTCGAGGGGTGAATTGTGGATGAAGAACACACTAAAATATTGTAAAAAGTTTTCTAAACATGATAATAAAATAAAGCCCTAATCTCCAGTATTAGCTTGAGTGGTTGTATTAAAGAAGCTTATTAATTACAGAATTTCACAGCTCTCCTTAGCTACCTTCTCTTTCATGCATCTGAAAGCATGGATCTAAGTATGTGTGACTAATATGCACTCATGGGAATTGGATTCACTGAAATTAGCAACATTAACCACTATATTAGATTGGGCAACTATTATCATTTAAATCCGACAATAACATTATTAGGCAGATATTACAATGACTCCCATTTTACAAAAGAGGAAAAAGGATTAAAAAGTTTAACTGATATACACAAAGTCACCCAACTAATAAATGTCAGCCATAATTTCAATCCATGTCTGCTCATATTAATATACTAGCTGCACTGCCACCTGAGACTTGGGGAAGGCCCTAAGCCTTGGACACAGTAGACTTGGTTTCTAGGCTAGAGCTCCTCCACAAATTTGCAGTAGCTTAAAACAATTCTCTTACATTTCTATTTTCTCTTCTGGAAATGAGTTTAAGAATAATTCCATTTATCCTATAGACTTTACAGACATACAGTGAAGACCAGGTCGATCTGAAAGTATTTTAGAAAGATAAAAGTTATACATAAATATAAAGCTCTGAAATATGTAAGCTCTCTAAAGGCAAGAATTTCCATTTTATTCTCCTCCATTGCTCTGAGCATGGCCGTTCAGTTCACAATAAAGGGCTGAGATACAGGGAAGAAGAAGACATTAGGCTCATTTATTAATTTGTCATAAATGACAAATTAATCAAAATATTTATTTTCTCATTTAAACTTCCAATGATATTATCAGGCATGATGAGGAAACAGCTTCATTCTGCAAAGGGGAAAAATGCTTTGTATCATAAAACTATGAATCATATTCAAATCCATATTTGCCTGATTTCAAAGTTTGTGTTCTCTTTATTTTAATTTAATTAATTAAGTGAAATAAAACATTAGGAATCTACAATGTGCTCAGTTAGATATCTTAATTATGTGTTTTAAAGATCTATTAGGAATAAAAGAGTTCCAAATTGTTCAACATCCTAAATGTAAGTGATATGTGACAAAGGAGAAGATATAGTACTACTCGAGTTTCAACACCTCAGTTTTTAAAAATCATTCTCATACTTTAGTGCACTAAACATAATTTTAAATGGCTTATATGGTTATTTTATTAGTCTCTTGTCACCAAACAGTATGTGCCCTGGTACATAAACAGTAGAAAAAGATTCCAACAGGAAACTAGAAATGCATTTTTCGTTACTCTCTTCGTCTCACAAGTGCTTATCAAAACTATCCAAAGTTCCTAACACAGGAAGTAACAATACAAATTCACGAATTTTTGTGCACCTAGGTGGGCCAAGCACAGTACATAGCGTTTCATGTCTACTGTGTAGCTTCTGAACAATCCTATAGGGATTCCCTCTTACAAAGGTGAAAACTGAAAACAGGTAGATTAAGCACTTGGTCTAATATCACACATCTAATAGTAGGACTAGAACTGGGTTTCAAGTTCAGACTCTTAACTAATGTTATTTTGTTTCTTAGGATATCAGGGCTATAAACACCAGAGAATCAAGTTTGTTTTGTTTTTTGTTTTTTTCATAGACAAAGCACTTATGTGTTTATCATTAAGATGACAGTCTTTGATTTGTCTGTCTTCTGAGATAAAAGGTGAAGATTTATGGTTCTTCTCATTAAAAGAATAAAAGCTATAAAGCTCCTCAATATACCCTTTGAATTGTTGCCTCTGTTCCTAAAATTTCATCTCCAAATATAAATTAATAATTACATTGTAAACTAGTACAAAGTTTTTAAAATGGTGAAACATAAAGCTATAAATTGTGAAAGTGCTTGGGAATTAGAGAGCTCAATATTTCCATGTCATATATAAACTAAAAACGACTGAAAATTTTCTATTCCTCATAAACACAAGACATGAATAAAGAAGCAAATAATGTCATAAGCAGAAATGTATCTCTCAGGAAAAACTAGCAAAGCACACATCTTTCATACCACCCCTAGAGCTGGTGACTTCTAGTTTGTGCTCATATTTTAAATACTATTGAAATACTTAAGAAACAATGTAGATATTGACATACCCATACATAAACTATATAAAACTATGAAGTAAAATTCTGAAGAACATACTAAATAATAAAACTAGTAGGAGTGTATATGTTCTTTGTTTGAGAAATGTGAAGAAATATGAAAATTAAAACAATCTAAGAAACTACTGATAAGTTCCCTTTCTGTAATAACCCTTGTATCTCCCAAACCTATATGTTCTATTCAGTTGAAGACACTTATTAAGATCAAGACTCTAAATTTTAAAACTTTCTTCAACTTTAACCTACCAATTAGTAGTTAGAATTTTGGATAATTTTTTTTCAATAATCTGTTAACTAATGTATGAAAATTAAACTCTATAATAACAATTTTTTTTATTTTGTTTTGTTTTGTTTTGTTTTGCTGAAGCATATTATCAACAGAATGAAAGCAGGACAAAGCTAAGTTATTGGAAAACAAATCCTAAAGGTAGACTTCTATTACAAAAAAAAAAAAAAAGGAAGAAAGGCATGCATATAAAAAGAAATCACACACATACTAGTGCAAATATTAGAGCAATTGTTCTATGACAAGAAACCGTTCCTAAATTTCTCATTAACAGATATCCTCTAAAAGAAAAAAAAATATATATGAATATATGTATATTTAGAATTTGATACATTTTTTTGAAAATTTGCACTAAAAGAATTAACATGGAAAATTGTAGTATGTAATATCTTGGGGTGGGGAGACTAAGACAATTCAAGTTCAAGGATATATATAGTCACATTTTATGGAAAATTCAAAGCTAAAGTGGAGCTGAGAACATTTGTAACTGGGCCCTTATAATGGAGTCTTGTACTCTAACCACTTGTGACATGGCTTTTGCATCATCCTGACAGCATTTATAAATCTTCTTTAAAATGCATACTATACATATTTTCAGCAAATCATTTTAACATATGACAATGTAGCTTTAGGAGTAAAGATAATAACTTAGAACATATCTAGGTGGATGAAAATGAAAACTATATGATGACTTTCTAAATAGGATTTGAGCCAGACACCAAGTAAATTCTTTCTTTTGAAATCCAAATGTAAAGCAAAAGTGAAGTTCTGACTTTAAAAAGTATAATACTGTAATAAAAGAATCTATAATATTAAATGTGTTCAATAGATAAATAATCATTATGGCCCTCAGTGTGCTGGGAGCTGGGCTAGGGTTTGTGATAGACACGCAGACTACAGTGGCATAACCCTGCCTTCAGGAAGGTCACATTTTTACTATCCAAGCTAATTTTAAAATGTTTTCATTCTATAAATTAAAATGTTAAAAAAATGGCAAAATACTTTAAATTGAATAATACTGAAAAATAATAGATATTAGGCTTCTAATCAACACCACTGTAAGAACCACATTCATTTTTTATCCAAGTTAGTAAAATCTGCTTTGAAAAACATTTCGATGTTTGAAAATTTTTAAGTTGTGGATAATTTTGAAATTTTAACTTTGAATTCAACAACAAATTTTCCTATTGTACTCAAATGACAGTCAGTCATATAACAACAGGTTTGGCAATTAGTTATTCAGATCATTAGAGAAAACTTCTGAAATTTTGACTGAAAATTGCCATAACTCAAATGCTAATATTTTAATTATATCTGGAGTGTCTTCAGTAGAATCTAGTTAAAAAAAGAAAGGAAACATATTTAACCAGTATCCATATATTAAAACATCCTAATAAAATGTTTAAATCTACTATAAGATTTAATCTGTCTACTATAACCTCTGCTTTAAAAAAATAGTTTTGTACATCAATTTAGATTTTGTTTCCTATAATAGCATTTGCTGTGCAGATTAAGTACATCTATTCACTTTTTTTTTAAAGGGAGAAGAAGAAGGAAAGAGGGAAAAACACACACTCTTTGAAAACTCAATTATATAGCAAATCATGCTGGAATAATTAGGAAGCAACTGATCTTTTTTAAGCCTTTTCTAAAATTTTCGGGGTTCTAAGAAGTTTTCAAAATTGTAAAGTGTTATTGGAAGAGATTACAAAAAAATCTAAGATCTGGGCATGAATCAGCATTCTCTGGTCATAATGCCACAGTGCAATGACCCTAATACTTTGAAGACTTGATATGAAATCGAAATACTCCATACCTCTAGTCAGCAGGTCGAAGCCTGAAAGACCCCAAAAAGGTGTTTAATAGGAACAAATTCTTATTAATATTAAGCTTCTATTGTTTCGTTTAGTAAATTTTAGTTTCTTTTTATCTAAAATGGAAAATTTCAACCAACACCATTTTTTGATTCATCTTTAGTATAATGTATCGTTTTCTTGGAAGTCTCTTGTGATAAGTGAAGTATGAAATCCAATGACGAATTATTCTTACATACAAAGAGCTATTTCTTCCTTTATAACATCCAGCTGAGTGTAACTGAATAGTTACACCACCAGGTTTGTAAGATACTGTATTCTTATACATGTGTCCATGGTTTTCTTCACACCCTCCTTGCTTAATAGCATCCAAGTTCATTCTGGTTTTATGAAATTTTTGTATATATCTTTAAGTCAGTAACTCCAGGTTCTGGTAATTACCTCAACAAAAATGGCAAAACACAATAACCTCACAAATCTATAACTATTTACGATCTATAACTATACATATATACATCTTACATATATATGTGTATACACAAACACACATGCACATGAAGTTGCATTTATACAAAGTGTAATATAGGTTCAGCAAACATTAATTTGAAGAACACAGATATACATTCTCAAAAATTCATGACTACAATCCAGTGATAAGAAATACATCTTAAAAATGATATCTGGAGAATCAAGGCTTAAAGGCTGAAAAATACAGTCTTAGAATTCTTTCTTTTCCAAGAGCATTTATAATCAGTACTGTTTCTGAATGCCTTTTTAAGTCAAGTTTAGAAGAATATTTAAGATAATCTACTTAACAAATATTGAAGGCACTCTGTTTCTATAAGGAATCAAGAGTTATCTCTCTCCAATAGCATTTTAAGTAAATTTTTTGAAGCTGATATCATTTATACTTTTTTCTAAATACATTTGTTTACGGTGTTTCAAAAGGTATTCAGTTTGCGCAGCGGTTTTTATGAAGAACAATATTTTCTCCAACAACTCCATCTGCTGGCTTAGAGAAAAAGTAGATTTTTATCTGCTCTTTCTTTAAATTTGATATTTTTATAATTTATTTTTATGGAATTTAAATAAAAAATTATTGTTATTTTTAAATAGATGAATAGCTATTTGTCAAAGTCATTCATGAAAAGAAAGAGAAAGATTTTGAACAGGAAATTTATTATTTAATATTTTTACTTCCAAAACCCTATGAAATCAAATATTCATGTTTAGAGTATGTTTAGACAATTCTGTCTGAAACAAGTTTTAGTAATAAGCACAGCATTAAAGTTTATTAAAATTTTTTAGAATGGAAAAAATTTAGTATTTTCCTAAAATCTGTTGATTTTATTAAACTATATACAATATGTGGTGTATGCACATATATAATATCATATTTATTATTTTCACAAAACTTTGAATTACTGTAATAATTTGCTTTTGTATAAGAACTACTAGACTATCTTCACATCCTTATACTAAAGTTCTTAGACAAGACTACAGTGGCCAGGGCACACTGAAGGCGTCAAGGCCTACAAGGCCCTACAAGGGGAAAGGCTGAAAAAAAAAAATTGCTGTAAGAAAAGCATTCCTTTAGCCTCTGATAACTAGAAGGCCTTCAATAAATATGATGAGAGGGAAGAGGGAGAAAGGAATTCTTGAGGCCCGTCGCTGGTTTCAACTGTTGAATAATCAGATGCTCAGATGCTAGTCTTTTTTTTTTCTTCTAATTTTACGGTTTTTATTTTCTCATAATGAAGATTTATGTCTGAACAGCTTTCAGGAAAAAAAAAAAAACCTTAGTATTATCTATAGCTAAGAAGAAAGGGAAGGGGATTGGCAAGGGATATGGAAAGGGAAATAAGAGGAGGGAGAGAGAAAAAGAAAGAAATTGGAAATCTGTATTTTCTCAGGTACCCATGGAAACAAATGGGAACAAGTAGGTACTTGCATTATCCCACTGTGACTGTGAAAGAGAAGGATGTGGGAGTTCAGTGTGATGCACAGTCATTTTACCCAGTTCAGAATATAATGACTTCATTTCATTTGCATAATTTTAACCCATCAGTAGATCTTGCTGAATCCATAAATCAAAGGCAATCTCGACATTTCCAAATAAGTTCCTCCATCTCAGGAATTAAATTAAATTAGGAAACTAACATCTTTCCTATTTTGAAATTATAATATTAAGATATAAAACTCCACTTCCTCAATATATAAAATTAACCTTGCAGAATTTTTATGATTTAACTAAGAGGAAGAACAAGCTACTTTATGAACACTGATTGATGACACATATTTTAATAATGGAGTTGAAGTGTAGAATTCCTTAGATTTCTGGAAAAAATGAGAGAAAGTCAATTTGGTTTCAGCTATCAACCTATTTGATGCTGCTAATTTCACTGCATATGGGAAAGAATCATGGACTATCCTTACTGCAAAGGCAAGAAAACAAAGGCTAACCTTGAGGAGGATTTAAATCATCAGGACTCATCTCGACAAATTTAATATTAGATATTTACATTCATTTCTTGACTGCTAACTTTGTGATTGTAGTTTACATAGCATCTCTCTCTGAAAAGAGTTAAACTCTTCCTACATTTTCTGTTGCCTTATGCAAAAACAAAAACAAAACAAAACAAAACAAAAAAATGAATAAGGGTACAAACACTCCGTTTCATTTTATAATCTCTAGATTGTGAAATTTCTAAAGGAATGAAGAAACAGAGCTTCACAGATGTTAAGTAATTTGCCTAGTCAATGAAGCAATGTCAACTTCAGAAAATTCTATCCAATGAGTCTCTCTTCTATAACAGTGCCTCACTAGTTCTCTTTAGCAATCAGTAAGATTATTTATAACATGGGAGTTGCAAATGCCATGATTCTAAATTTCCATGTGGAAAACTTAAAAATGCGTTCAGTTCTTCACCATCATTTGTTTTAATATTCTAGAATAATAATCCACAGAGGAGTAATCTGGGGATTTGAAGACACACATACATTTTTTTAGTTCAGCTTCATTTTCTGGGAAAAAAAAATCTGTGTAAAATGAAGATGTTTCTCAGAACTGTGATCTAGTTGTGTGTGTGTGTGTGTGTGAGTGTGTGTGTGTGCGTGTGTGTGTGTGTGTGTGTGTTTAAATGAAATTCGTGTGCTTATTACATGGACGTATTCGTTCTGTGCTAATTCATGGAGTTATGTGTTTAATATATGTACATTTTCTGTCTGCGTATCTTATTTCAATAAGATTTATATTAAAAATAGATCTTTTCAAAAATATTGAGACTGAGAACCTAAACTAGTCACCTAACCTAAACTAACCTTAATCTTTAGTCTTTACAAAGCCTCAACACAGTCATTCAACATGTTCGACTGAGGAATATTCATTTTATTCAGTGGACATACTGGTTATTTTCTCAGTCAGGCCCTCTCATTATTTTTAACCAATGAGTGAATTTCTGAATCATTGACAGTTTTCAAGAAGTATAGCTGTCAATAATTTTCACCTCATTTTCAAAATCTACATACTTCCAGTAATCATAGTCTGCTTTAGGTTCATTACTTTTCAAAGCATTTTCACACTAGTACACAGATACATAGTTCTATACTTAGCACAGCTGTCAATCATAATTCAGGAAAAAACTGGAAATGATATCAAATCAAATGAACAATCAAAATCAAGGAGGTAAATAGGTGAAGTATAAAAGCCTTCAAAAATTAAACCACAGTGGTTTTTCTTAAACATGTATGCATATAAATACATAATATATAAGTACTAAAATTTTTCAAGATATTCTTATATTCTTTTATGTAGATGTTTTAAAGCTGCAAATCCACTTTAAGAGTCTCTCCCCACCTTCCTTGCCCCTTCTCCACCACATCCCCCAGTTTCTTTTCTCACTTGGAGAAAACATATAGCGCTGAAACCTTCTTAAATAGGTTCCTTATAAACATCTAGGCATCTAATCTAATATGACCATCATACTGACCCTGTTCTATCAAAGAAAAGCGTTTCATTTCTTCATTCGGGTGACGGGGGTTTCAAAATTAGTTGATGATGTTCCTGATATGATAATCAAGCTAAACCATCGAATACATGATTAAGGCGTAATAAGGGAAAGTGGAATGGCAACCAGTTGTTTGTCTAATGTGGGAAGACAGCAATTGGGTGTTTTTCTGTGGTAATTTTCCGCTAGCTCCTTTACACTGTAGCCAAAGTAGGAGGTGAACCATCTGCAAAGCCCCCTCCAAATTGTTAACTATGAAATACAAACTGAGAACATCAAAGCAGGAGAGAATTACTCCAACCCAGTAGGCAGGAAATGATGGCAGCTGCTGGAAAGAGGGCAGGAAGGTACAGTGGCGGCGACTGCACAGCCCACGCCGGCGTGGGGGTGGGAGCCCGGACAAGGGTCGCCGAGCTTCTCCATTGAAACCCTTTACAGACTTAATTGCTTGGATTTTATTACTTTGTCTGTAGCCTTAATAGAGCCCAAATTTGCGTGCCCCAGAACACTGCGCGGAGTGATAGGGCTAATATGGATAACTACAAAGACTAAAATGGCTGATCAGTGACTTCTTCAGATTTTCAAACTCGACTAGATCCAGCTGCTTTCAGGTGCGTGTCCTCTCGCTGCACTTGCCCGAGACCCGCTACCTGAGAACAGAGCGCACCCGGCCTGCAAGCTGACCGCGGCCCCCCTCGCAGAATCGCCCCCTTAAACGGAAGGCTGAAGCTCAACTGAGCGGCGAGAAATTGACACGCTCCCCCAGCGGTACCCGGCCCGGCCCGGCCCGGCCCGCCCGGGCCTGCGTCACCCTCGCTCCTCGCTGCGCCGCGCCCCTCCGGTGGGCGTTATGTAACAGCCCCGAGCCCAACTCTGGAACCATTTTAACAACCTGTCCCGTGGAGGCGGAGAATATAAGATTCGCGGGGTCTGTAGACTGAACCCTAGCTGGCCTGCAGACCTAAACCCGGGACCGAAGGCGAGGGCTGCAGCTGCCTGGGCAGGCGGCGGGGCTCTGGCAGTCCCCCTTGGGATCTATCCAACAGCCCGACAGCGCGCCCTGGGGAACAGCTTGTTCTCTGTGGGCAGGGTGCCACCAGGCGCGCAAGGTGTGGGGAGAGGGAGAGAGGGCTTCTCTTGAAGCACTCGAGATCTGCTAGAACTCCCAGAACCTAAGGAAGCCACCTTGCTCCAACCCCCACCCCACCTCTCTAGTGCGCACACTCTTCGTTGCCTTTTGCTCCTTCCTCACCTCCCCCCAGGCCAGCGGGGGTCCCCGAGATTGCAGCCACTTTCTCCCTACGCTGTCAAACGCACGCGCGTGTGCAGTTACTCACACCCACACAATGACACATAGAAACACGCACACACCACTCCGCACTCAGATTCTCTGGCTTTCGGCGTGCGACACCCGAAATACATGAATATTCATTACTTACAAGCATTGGTGACTGCGAAGCTGTTTGCTACCTCCAGATTGTCGATGTGGGGTGTCAGTCTGAACTCCGAAGTGGAAAACTGAACCATCCCTACCCGAAATGCACTGTATTCCTGATCGGCGCCCCTGGGAAATAGTCCCCCTGCAAAGAACAAACACCAAGGAGGAGAACAGTGTCAGTGCCCGGGAGGGAAAGGAGAGGAGCCCGCTAGCACCCAACAGCACAGGAGTCTATTAACGCTAAAAGGCCGAATAAACACATCAAGGGACACGGGCAGCGGGGGAGGGGGGGGGAGGTTCGAACATCCATATGTTAGGCAAGGGGTCAAGACACTGATGAGAATCTGAGTGCAAGGTAGATGGCCAGAAACGTCTGCCTTTTCTCGTAATCACAAGCTTTGCATCCAGACCCCTAGAGAATCTCAGCAAACGGGAAAATGTTAAGGCAGAAATAAAATCTGGGGGTCAGAAATGAGAAGACCTTTTCCTCTCTTGTCTCAAAGACATTGTCTTTTCTCTTTGCTTCATCTTAAGAAAAACATGTATATTTTAGGCAATTTAAATCTGGAATGCAATCAAGGTATGACATAAGTCTACATGACATGAATTAATTTGTCCACTGTGAACAGATTACCACCAAATTATGCACAATTCAAAAGCAGAGCACAAAGGATACCTACCTATCTGTATGCTGTTAGAAGAGACACCAAAAATCAGTCCCCATAAAACAAGAGAAAGGAGGACAGATATATGCATAATCTTTTGCATTTCCAAGAAAAGTAGAGCATCCACAAAATATTCCCTTTATCCCCCTTTTCCTCCTCTTCCTTCGTTGGCCGTTTTCCTCAGCAAATTAGATCCTCCGCATTTTGAAACAGCAATTTAGCACCAAGCTTTTAAAAACCTGAAGTGGAAGCAGGAGAATTCCTATTTCCCAAGTCCTGCTGGTGGCCGCTGATGCCCTGCGCCCCGTCCCTGCTCCCGAAGTCCGGAGGACTGGCTGGATGCAGTTTTCAGCGGAGCTGCCGCTGTGGTCCCAGTGTCTTGGAATATTCAGCACCCTCCCATGCACTCACACACTCACCCTCTCTCGCGCTCTCTTCTCCCTCTCTCCCCTCTCTCTCAAGCGCGCGCGCGCGCACACACACACACACACATACACACACACGCAAGTCGCAGAGAGGGGAAGGCAGTCCCGGACGCGCGTGCGCGATTCGCGGCAAGCGGCTGGCGCGCGCTTCCACCCCTCATCCTCCTTACACCCCGCACCCCGCACTGCCCTGACAGCGTCTCGTGCTCGGCACTGGGAAAGCGCGGCTGAGCCCAGCAGCGGCTGTCCCTTGGCGAGACCTCCTTTCGCGAGCTTCGTGCCCAGCGCGCGCCTCTGCCTTTCAGCACCGAGGACAGCGCCCTACTCCCTGCCTGTCTCTACCTTTGTGCTGCAGCTGCCACGGAGATGTTCCAGCCTGGACCAAATGCAGCAAAGCTGATTTCCGGCTGCTGTAAAGGAGAAGGCAACTTGCTAATTACTGGCGGTGAAGCGTTCTGTCAACAGGCCCTGCTGTTTTACGTTAAAAGTAATTTAAATTTTTATCTTCAACAGTCGGCGAAAACTACTTAGCTATATAGAAAGGCTACCATCTGCCTCACCCGACTGAGCCAAAAAACGAACAGGCAAACAAAATACCCATAGAAGAAGTGTTCAAACATTGTGAACTTTAGCTAAAGGTGAAGTATCCATGATCCAGAGAAAACCCAATACTCTACTTTTAGAGGCTAAAGCTGTATAGAAGATCAAGACTGAAACTTTGAACTACTCTGCAGGGAAATCCCATCTTTTAGAGTGTCTTCCACCGTTCTGTGATGCCAACTTGCCGAGCCAGCTCAGTACGGGGATCTCTTGTAGCCTTCACTCTCTCGTAGTGGAAACATATAGACTTGGTTCCTTTGTAGTCCTTTCTTTATATGGATTGAAAGCAGAAGACTCCGTTCCAAGAAGGAAAGATTTGTAGGAGAAAAACTATACATAAGCGAAGCATGTCAAGAAAGGCCACTGAGATGCAGACTCTTTCCCAAAGAGTTAGTTAGAAATCAGATACTCTATCGCGTTTTGACAGTGAGTTTGAAAAATCACTGTGTAAGTAAACAGAGTAAGTTAAGTTCACATCATTTTGAACTCATGACCTTGAGACTGTGTGGGATGGGAGTTAGTGCGGTGGACCGAAAGTGTGGTGGACTGAAGACTGGACTCCCCACTGTGGAATTTGTGCAGTTCACGTGAAACTGCTTGCCGTGCCGGTGCCTGAGAACCTGCTCTGGAAATTCCCTTTGCTGCCTCAGAAACTTCTCACTAAATGTAATGGCTTTTGTGGTTTAAACAAAGAAATAAAGGAAGATTGAGTACAAGGGACCGTTTCCAGGAGGCAGGAGATTGGAACCCACAATACTAAAGGAATAAATAACCAGCAATATTTCATAACACCAAGAGAATTAGTTTACCAGGCTGCCTTCCTGTGCAATTGTCACATTAATATCATCCCTACAGCCTCCTGTTGACTATATTATCTCCTACTTGCCCCTTAATCACTCTGGGCCTCAATTTCCCCATTTTGAAAATGAGAAAGATCAACAAAGTGGCTGCTATAGCTCTCAAATCCTATAATTCTGTGATTTCAGGTTATGGTCTTCTCTGTTTTTGTTTTTCGATGTGTATTCCTAAACCAGGAAGTGAACATATCCATAATCTATTACTAAGCTTACATACTACAAGTAAAAGTAACTCCCAGTTTTATCATCAAGAATGTATGTCAGTCTGTTAATAAATGCTTCACTATATATAAAATGCATTTAGCCTTTTAAAAATTAAATAATAAAAATAGCAACAGAGACATAATAAATATATATCCAAATTTACAATTTAAAGAATAATCGAATACATCCTACCTATTCAATCACTAGTTGTGACGTAAGGCACAAAAATAATTTGAAATAATTTCTTATTTGAAATTTCAAATTATATATAAAAGAATGAATAACAGCTCAAAGCAAAATAAAAAAAATATTTTCTCTGCCATTTTTTTATTCAATTTTTTATTAAAGAAAAATTTCAATTCCATACAAAGTAATTTGAAATGAAAGAAGAGAGTGAGAGAACAAGAGAGAGAGGAGCTTAAATGTGGAGAAATAGTGATGTTTAAACTGTGGGTCAATGTAAATTAATTTTTAAAGGCTTTCAAATTTCTTTTCATCTTAATTCAGTTCAAAGTCAAGGGTAAATATAAACTCAAAATTGACTGAATTACATTGTATAAAAACAAAAGATATAAAATAAGAATTTGCTGAAGCATAGAGCATGTCCCCAGTGAATTATATGTAATAATTCAAGACAAATATTATTGTTCACTGACCAATTATAATTCATATATAAAAATTGAAATAAAAATTTTAGTAGGCATTACTTGTAATTCAATTGCTGTTCTATTAATGTGTCTTTCACAAAGTACGTAATTTCACAAAATATATGGATATATTTCCTGCAATATTAACATCATCGTATTAATATTACCATTCAAAAAACTTTTCAAATTTACTGTAAGATTATATAGCTTGTATTTATCAGAATGCTGTCAGTATAATACATTGAAATTGAAGAAGTGGTCATTAAAATAAATGAAAAATACTTGAATTCATGTTTAATGTTTAGAAACGTTTTGTTTCAAGAACGTATCTTAAATTGATCAGAAATAAAATATATTTTGAAAAATTTAAAACCAGTACAGTTGAGTAGAAGAGCATGCTCTAAGAAACAGAGTTTGCTATTTTCTGCCCTCTGCTGTTCAATTTTGGTAATTATCTAAAATATAAGTACTGTTCTGAAGCAAGGGATAAGTTACAGAAAAATGAAATTAAGATATTATCCATCCTATCATTTGTTTGCTTGACTTGTTGCTACTATTGTTGTTTTATGTGTGTGTTTAAGTGTGTTTTTAGCATTGAGACTAGTAAAAGTATTACATGTAAAATTTTAATTTCCGTACCACTCAATTTTTGTTTCAATATAGAAAACAATAGTTTTTCTTTAAAATCTGAAAAAGCTTTGCATAAAGGAAAGTCATTTTGTGTGAGGGGCTGATAATTTTGAAATAACTGATGGAGCAAGTTTTAGCTGATGCAACACTAGAAAAGGAGAGTCCATGCTAGTTTCAGCAGAAAATAGCAAAATTAGAGGTTCTTGCAGAAGGAACCCAGGTGTATAACATGAAATCCTATTGGCTGAGATAGAGAAAATTAAAAATAAAAAACATAAGGATTTTATTCACACAGGGCTATAAATAGAATACTCATTCTGAGGAGTTTCAGTTCTTTAATCAAGATAAAGAATAATATCAATATAAATAGTTATTCTGGTTGAGATAATATTAATTTGTGCAGGAAAGTTTTAAATCAGTGATTCAATAAGATCAATTACATGAGCCAAAATATATTCAGTAAATGTAAACTTCTGTACTTTTCTCTTTGTGAGTTTAAAATGAAGTCCAAAAATCAAAAGACTAAGTAAAAATTTTTATTTTAGATTGTTTAGAGACTTTGATAATATTGATTTTAATTAATTTTATCCCAAAAGATTCAATCCTGTACCAGAAATATTTATTGAAAAACGGTATTTCACTTCATTAATTAATTCAACAAACTATAAGGACCTGCTATATTCCAAATAATGTGCTTGATACAGTCAATAAAAAGATGAACGTAACAGAAACCTTCCTCATAAAGTTCTCAGACTTTATTCAAGTAAGCAAATTGTTAAGACTATGTGAGGGAGGCAATAAGAAATGAAATAAATAAGCATGTGATTAAGATAATATGATGAGGCAAAGAAAAATCTATCATGTACATTATATCCTGGAGCTCAGGGAGGAAGAGAGTCACCAAAGGCTAACACCTAAATGAGTCAAGTGGAGGTTATCTAAGAAAGAGTTGGGATGTGAATATGGAGAACACTTTATTTAATTTTATTTTCGTCTTTATTAAAGTATAATTGACAAAACGGTAAGAAGTTTAAAGTACTACTATGTCATAATTTCATATACATTATGAAAGGATTAAACCTATTGAGTTAACTGGCACATTTGTCACCTCCATCTTTAACCTATATTTCGTTTGTGAGATCATTAAATTTCTATTCTCTCAGGAAATTTCAGTTATACAATAGTGTTTTCAACTATAGTCACCGTGTTATATATTACATCTTCAGATTTTATTCATCTTATAACTGAAAGTTTGTACCCTTGTACCAACCTCTTTCTATTTCTGCCAGCCTCCCAGACCCACCAACCACTTTTCTACTTTATTTCTATGAGTTTGACTTTTTTTTTTTGTTTAGATGGGACATATAAGGGATGCTATGCTGCATTTGTCTTCCTCTGTCTGGCTTATTTCACTTAGCATAATGCCCTCTAGGTTTATCTATATTGGGTCTGAATGATGTTTCATTGTATGTATATATGCAACATTTTCCTGATCCATTCATGCATTGACAGACACTTAGGTTGTTTCCATACAACCTAATAATATCCACACAATTAATTGGCTATGTGAATAATGCTGCAATGAACGTGAGAGTACAGATATCTCTTTGAGGTAATGGTTTCATTTCCTTTGTATATACACCCAGAGGCAGGATTGCTGGATCATATGATAATTCTATTTTTAATTTCTTGAGAAACCTCCATTCTGTTTTCCATAGTGGCTATACCCAGTTTACATTCCCACCAAAAGTGTACAGTGGTCCCCAATTATTCCATATCTCCACCAGCATTTATCTCTTGTCTTTTTAATAATAGTTAGCCTAAAAGGTGATAGGTGATCCCATTGTGGGTTTAATTTGCATCTCCCTGATGATTAGTGATATGGAGCACCTTTTCGTGTAGCAGATGGCCATTTGTGTGTCTTCCTTAGAAAAATGTCTATTTAGGTCCTTTGTCCATTAATCAGGTTATTGGTTTTTTAGTTAGTTTGTTTGCTATTGTGATGAATGAGTTTCTTGTATATTTTGGATATTAACTCCTATCAAATAAATGATTTGAAAATATTTCATTCCATCTATAGGTTGCCTTTTCATTGTGTTGATCATTTCCTTTGCTGTGCAAAAGCTTTTTAGTCTGTTATAGGCCTACTTGTTTATTTTTGCTTTTAGTGTCAAATTCAAAAAAATCATTGCCAGGTTTGATGTCAAGGAGTTTACCCCTTATGTTTTCTTCTAGGAGTTTTATGGTTTCATGTCTTATGTTCAAGTTTTTAATCTATTTTGAGCTGATTTTTTTTGTATGGTATAAGATTGAGGTCCACTTTCATTTTTTTTGCACGTGACAATCCAATTTTCCCAAAACCAGTTATTGAAGAGACTATCCTTTCTCCCATTGTGTATTCTTGGCTCATTTATCAAAAATTAATTAACCATATGTATGCGGGTTTATTTATGGGCTCTCTATTCTGTTCCATGGATCTACGTGTCTATTTTTAATGCCAGTACCATACCGTTTTGATTACTACAGCTTTGTAATATAGTTTGGCCTCCTATGTTGTCATCTTGGTTGACCCCCAAAATAATTCATTTAAATGCAGTGATGTCAAGAAAGACATGTGTGTGGTCTAGGAATTACAAGCAGCATAGTGTTTCTAGAATGGAAAGTGTGAGTCAAAGAGTAAAATAAATAAGTCAGACCATGGTACAAAATATTTGGTTTATCCCATTGGAAAAGGAGATCATTTTGAGAGTTTTAAGTGGAGAGATGAGTTAACACTGGAGGCTATCTGGAAAAGGTGTATATGGGAAATCATGTTGAATATAGTGAGATCGGGTATGAGACTGTATTCCTGATGGAGGTGATGAGAATCTGGAATAATAGTACAGATGGAAATAAAACATAGATTTCAAGAAATATTTAGGATGGAAACAGTAGAAATTGTTAGTAAACTTGTACATGATGGAGGTAAAAGATATGGAGAAACAAAGCCAACTCTTAGAGTACAAGGCTGCGTGCCCAGGAAAATGTTGTCTCATCTCAGAATTAGATATAGAGAGCAGATATGAAGGCAAAGTTATGTGTTTAATTTTCGACATGTTTGGTTTACAGAGTTTTGAGTGGGCCACATCCACTCAAGCTGTTGTGTTAGTACTTGAGACTGATTCTGATACTCAGAACAGGCCTCATCTGGAGGTTAATTTTGAGATTCGTCAGCCTGTATTGTTTCATGATAGTTACTATTTCTTGAAAAAGTCAGTTAAAGCAAAAAATTGATAAAAGAGAAGACACACACACATACCTTAAAAATCCTACTTTCACTTAAAACCGATAATGTATAGTCATTATCCACTCATTTGAAGTGGGACCTGAATCTACTGAATAGTTTCTCATTTCAGTCTCTTTAAAGTAGAACAAGAACTTAAGAATGTTTGGAAAAAATCTAAACACTAAATCTTTTTCAATTTTTAGGACTTTTCTAGTATTTTGTGATTGTGTTACTCTTAAACGGAATAATTTTTACCTACTTGCATTAACATAGATTTTCAGACATTCAACATAGATTTCAACAATTATCTTTCACATGTTTTCAACTTACAAAGTATTTTAACTAAATTACCTAATCATAATATCGAATTCAACTGTCATAAATGTTTTCTTTTTTAAAAATACACTTGGCTCCTACTCAGTGGGTGACAGCAGAAATAAGAAAGGCACACTGCGAGCCAAAATTATTCAGCAGGCCTCCACTGTAGTTTTTCATATAACACAGGAAGGGACAAAGGGAGAAGAAAAGAAACAAATAAATAGCATAAAACATAACTACATGGTTTCCAAATCTGTAGATGGTTACAAGACTTAAATAGGTAATCACAACCACTTTCTTCAAATAACCTTTCCATATCCACATTACTTTTGTCAGCACTGTAACTAGACAGAATGCTTTACTTGGTGTGTGATCCAGCCTTTATTTCTGTAGGATCTGAGTACTTGATGTTCTTGTTTTTTTTGGATTTTTATAGTTTTCTTTGAACCTATTACTGGACAAGAGAATACTAAAAGGCAATGTGGTAAACAGTGAACCTCTTTATCTCCTTCATTGTGTTGCCCATTTCCCTCCCCCCAGTCTAGTATATACCATTTCTATCTTATAATGGATGCTGCTGTGCATGTAGAATTTTTTGGTTCCATGGCTTAAATAATGGCATTTCCTCAAGATGAGAAGATCAGGATATCGAATCATGTAGTATCCTCTGGACAAAAGCTTAGTATATACCAGGTCCCAGTGGCAAGTCAGAAGCTACTTTTGAGATGGAAGAGTTGCCAACAGAGGAGAGCACAGTTTTCACAGTTTTACTTTGAATCCTAGGCATCTGTGCTGTGATTCCCTTACTGGAGCTTTTCAGAATCTTTATATTAGCATCTCTGTCTGCCCCAGGCACTTCAAACAGCATTGGGTCTACTCAGTTTCAAGATTCAAGTGTCAGCTTGCACTGCAAATTGAACCTCCTATTGCAATTTATTTCCTCGAGTCCCACTGACTGCCGTGTAGGTTAATACTAATAAATGGGTCAGAACGGCATCTCCAAATGTGGTACACACTGTCTACAAAGTTCAAACAGATCTTCCAAGTGTTGCTTTTTTCTTTGTGAAGGTAGTAAAAGGTGCAACTGGCCTTAGATCATTAGATGCTTAAAAAACTTCACTTATGAGGCAGACCCTCTAACGTTTGAGCTTTATCTCATCAAATATGTTTTTACTAAGGCATCTAAGTGACTTACAACTTCTGGCTCATCAGATCTAATTAACATGGTGTCATCAGTCTAATGGACCAGTTTATTGTTCTGCTATTGAAGTCCACACATTGAGAGCAGGTCTTGTACCCCTCTTGAGGATATGGTGAGATATAATTTTTATTACTGGCCTAAAGATAATGAGAAATGTTGAAGTGAGAAAGAATTGAGAAAGAAGTGAGAAAGAAAAATAAATTATTATTTATTTTTTGGGGGGGTCATAGGGGATGGCTCTCTTGCAGAGCTAAAATTTCTATGCTCTCTGCTCCCATTTTTATCTAAATCGGTACAAATGTCTATTCGATGCAGCAAAGTTCTACCCCTTGCCTACCAGTACCATGATATTAGAGACCTGTGGTGGAACATTTAATTTACATTGCAAACTGTTTACCTTGGTTTCCCTAAGGACAGCATAAAATACTTCTGACTTAGGTTCAGATACATTGATTATACCTTTGGAGAGAGATAATAATGAAGGTGATGGTTTTACAAATTTCCATGAGACAGTATGACACAATTAGTGCCATTTCAGATGATCCTCTTTACCCCAAATCTGCTTGGATCGTGATATGACTATGTGAGCATAAAGATCTAAGGAATTCTCTGAGACTTCAGCAGCTTGAGGTTTTGTCACTGTAAGAACACCATATAAAGTACATAGATGTTCTCACATATGGCACTAGAATCTGAAGATGAGGAATGTACATCATAAAATGGCTTCATAAGTTTCAGATATTGATGAGGGGATTATAACTGAAAAACCTGAGAAGACTGTTTTTGAGCACACATGAGACAACTGCAGAACAATGCTTAACTTCAGGTATAGCTACTATACCTGAATGAGGCAGGAAAGAATACAATTTCCTTTTGTAAAAAGAATAATTTGGTTGTTAAGTCTGTCACGTTTTATACAATAAAAAAAAAATCAAGCTCCAACTGCTTTAAAAATGAAATAAATGTATCGATTCATAGAACTATAATTCTGATGTTTATTAGGATTTGGTTGACCTAATCACTTTAACTTTCTTTCCATTATCTTTAGTCTAAAATTAATTCTTATTATGTTTGTAGTAACTGGTGTTTTCTCCAGCCAGAAAGAAAGCACTTGGGTTATGGCATTCTGACAAGATGTTCTAAAGTTTATCTCAACTGGCTTTCTTAGGTCACCTGGCCAGCTTTACCCCAGTGTGTATGTCCAGGGGAGAAGGAATGCAGTGGTTGGCTTTGGGACCTACCATGAAAGCCAGGAGTTAATCGAATGTATGTTTACATCTAACAATGGCGAGGAGGGAGAAAGGAATGCTAAGCAGAGAGACCAGCATGTTCACTAGAATAGATAGAAATGAAAGAAAATAAGGCTAATTCCAAAAAAGGAGAAACACTATGACTTTATACAGAGACATGCTTACTCTAATCTTAGAAACCTTTATATTAATTTGATCACTTAGAGGTGATTTGCTGTGAGCATAGCATTCTACTAATTTCAAAGGCTATTCCCCGAACATTGTATAAATTCCGGTAACACTGTAAACTCTCTTGGAATAACATCATTTGCCACTACATATACAACTTGAGAGAAATTCAAGACCATGAAAGTGGTTTAAGGCCCAAATAAACCCTAAACTGCACTGAATACCTCCTCTGTTTTCAGCAGTTTTATAACATCATAAATATTGTTGTGTCTGACACTGCTAATGAGTTCCATAAAAGAATTTTTAGCCTACAAATATTCTTGTTCAGTACTCTCCTTTTGGCAATGACAGTTTTTTTGTTTGTTTGTTCATTTGTTGTTTTTTGGTGTGTGTGTGTGTGTGTGTGTGTGTGTGTGTGTGTGTTTATGCGACTGCACTAAAATACATCATGGTTGGATAGATATTTTAAAAAATTAAAATGCAATTTTATTACATCATAGCAAAAAGGCAGATTTTTGTTTTGGTCATTCAGTTGTTTTTTGTTTGCTTGTCTCCTCCCACACCAACATTAAAATAGCTGATATGCTACCAATGACAGGTTTTTGCCACTCTATATCAGGTACGGATAAATGCATTAAAGTTTTAACCCAAATGTTTTTCAGGTGGTGACATTAAAACCAAAACTGTATTAGAGTACATTCACCGAAGGATCAAAGTTACTTACTGAAATAAGAAAAAGAAACCTCAAATAAATCTCCTGAAGTTTTGAAAGTTAATTATATATTTGCACAATCTTACAATTTATTATTAATTTTAGAAAAATACTCTGTCAGATTATACACGAAAGCCTAATTCAGATGTGCCATTAACATTCCTTTCTATTGAAATGCATTACAGAGCCTATCTTAATGTCAAGCAGTCCTGGTACCATTAGTGGGAATATAATTTATAGAGATAAATAATTTATGTTTTGTTCTCCCTGTTACAGAAGCATTTTAAAGAATGAGAGCTCCTTTCTTGTACTAAACTCTTTTGAAATGTTTTTCTGGGCTTTGAGTCCTAGAGGCAGAAGGATGCCCTTGCCCTAGGGTCAGATATAATGGGATTTGGATTAAATTGTCATAAATTGAAGGGTGTGGTTCTGAAGTTAGTAGAAAATTAAGGCTGAAAGGACCTAAACCTCTGGACAGTTTCTCTAAGGTAGAGGATAGAGATGAGTGTTTTGTTTACTTTAGTTTTTATTCTTTTTCTTGAGAGTTGCGGAGAATGGAATTCTTCACAAGACACAGAAAAATATGGAAAGATTTAAAAGCTGATAAAAGCCAAAATGGGGTGGTATGTAGAGACAGAGAGATGGAGAACCCTAAATACTATGGCCTTGGTGTTTGGGAAAAGGGTTCTGGGCTCATGCTTGCATGGAAGGAAAGGGCCGCTCACATGTGAAGATCACATGCCTCAGAAAATGACTTGCTACACTGGCGACTATGTATAGTTTCTTCTTCCATTTTCTAGGCATTACTAAGTTCTTCAGTTTGTTTTGTGATCCTAGGAAAAGGAAGGGTCCTTTAAGTTATGAAAAAATTGAATTTCTCACCACCCCGGTGAAGTGAGGGCATAGTATCAGATTTAATATAATTTAGAAAAATAAGGGTACTGTGGACCTTCCTTACACCTTCCTTACAATTGTGAGTGGAAATCATATCCTCTATTTGTTATACCTCTGGTCTCTGCTAAAATCATCAAAATTCTCTTTCAGTTGCCATATTTTCAAATATTTTCTATCTTCAAATTCTAAATAAGAGACAGAAAAAGAAATAATTACTTAGCTAAATTACTTCTGTAAACATTAAAACCCCCTTTGATGTAGAAACAAAAGGAGATGAAAAGAGAATTTATTAAATTAGTTTAAAACAATCACAGACTCAGGTAAGGGCTGCCTTTAGCACACTGGCTTCAAAGCAGCTTTTAGAGTTGAGAGTGTGAATAGATAGGAACAAAGTAGCCATACCTCAGAAATATCTGACCTTCACAAATAACATTTTCTGCAAATACAGACACAGGATGAAACCAGTTGAACTACTTGCTTTCTAGTTATGATAAAGATAAGGTACTGAGAGAATGGGAAACTTAACTAGAATAAAATGTATACAGCTCTAGTTTCTCTACAGATTAGCAAGAAAATTTGGATCTAAAGGAGCCACACATATCCATGGTATTCTTTAATTGGCATTATCATATTTGCAATGTGGTATATTTGGTGTATAAATTTCAAAACAGCTTTTCATAAAATTGTTCATCTGACTAATAAAATCTTGGTTCATAAATGAGATGTAAAAGACTGGACGTCATCCAGTCCATCATTCCACTAGACAATTTCAAGACTAATAATCAAGATTTGTTTTTCATATTCTTTTGGCAACTTATAAGGTAATTTTAAAATATTGTTGGATTTTAAAATCTGATATGTATAATTGTATTATATATAGGAGTAATACTAATTTGTTCCATTTATCCTCCCAATATATAAAAGGGAAAACATACTGTATGCCAAAAGTTCTGAAATAGCTGTCTTATCAAGTACTTACTATGTGCCAGATACTAGATGTTGAAATATTTTACCTCATCTTATCTTCATTGTAACCCGATTAGGAATAATGTTACTTGAAAGAGGAACAAACTGGGCCCTGAAATTTAAATAACCAACCATGAACTAGTGATAGACCAATTGACACAGCATCGTGTCAAACTCCGAAAACCCTAAGAGACCCACTGTTCTATAATGTAAATAAAATCCTAGTAGTGAAGAATAAGATGTGATTCTCATTTTCTAAATTATGTATACAATCTACCACCCAGACCAGCCCTCATATGCTTCTTCCTACTGTTTCATTCATCATTAACTTGTTCATCAATTATTTGTTGAATTCCTCCTTTGTGCCAGGCAATGGACTTTTGAAATACAAGTAGATGTGGTCCCTATTCTTATAAAATTTTTATTTAATATTTTCTTATAATTAGTAAGACCAACAATAGCAAGTTGCTACACAAGCTTACAAAATATCTTAGTGGTTATCAGAGGGAAAGAGGGGAAGGGGAGATTTAGAAAAGTGTAAAGGGGGTCAAACATATGGTGACAGAAAGATTTGACTTTGGATGGTGAATACAGTGCAATAGACAGATGATGTATTTATTATCAGATTGTACACTTGAAACCTATATAATTTTATTAACCAATGTCACCCTGATAAATTTAATAAAAAATAGTTACAGATTATGATTAGTAATGGAGCTAAACAGAGGCACTATGATAAAAAGAACTGTCTTTTAAAGAATGGTCATCAGAGAAGCCAGTTTGAAACTGCTACCTGAAG
This sequence comes from Eidolon dupreanum, assembly GCA_028627145.1. Taxonomy (NCBI): domain Eukaryota; kingdom Metazoa; phylum Chordata; class Mammalia; order Chiroptera; family Pteropodidae; genus Eidolon; species Eidolon dupreanum. The sequence continues at coordinate 29,405,564 of CM053512.1, read as the reverse complement.
GAGCAGAAGGAAGAACCACATCTTTAAACATACTTACTTCCAAATTCAATTTAAGTGCTCATGTAATTTAAAACAGTGATAGGCACACTCCAAGTAAACTGATGATTGTTCCAAGATATCCCAATGATCAACCATACAACAAAATCATGTCGTATTTCTCTCTGACCACATAGCTGCAGAATCCCTTTAATGAATATAGAAAATAAAATACCAATGTACGCTTACTTATAAGTAGACTATATAACAGGATATAGCATGGATTTTATCTGATTTTACACAGAAGACTCTCTAGATAGTGGGGATGAGAGACTGGGTGTTTAAAAGGACAGTTTTGCAGCTATTTACTGTCATTTTATATTGAGGATAAAAAAGTTAAAACATTTAAGGATCATCTGTGGTTTTATGAAGGATGTTAGAGAGAATTCTGAGGCCACACGTGATTTGAACAGGAGAAGCACCATGGTATGTGTGTGCAATGGTAATAATTAGTGACAGCAATGGAAGTCAGAGAAGAGCTTGGTGGCAAAATACATCTCATTTGCCATCCCTCCTCTAAGACATAAAAGTTACCCAGAAACATGACAGAATCGGACATTATTAGTTAGGTATCTTAAGTCAGGTTTCTTAGAAATAAAACTTGAACCAAAGATTCAAATGCAAGTAATTAGTGAAGTGCTCCCAGGAGAAACTAAGGAATAAGGGATGCCAGATTGAGAAAAGGATCAAGAACAAGATGGTTACAGGTGAAGTCCTAGATTCAATCTGATCTCTTGGGAAGCTCAAGAAAATAAATTCTATTTGAGTGAGGGATCTGGACTTCTGTTCACCCACCTTAATCATTTTTATGTGTATCAGTTATATTAAGTATGTTCATGATGCTTTGCAACTATCATCACCATCCATCTCCATCACTCTTTTCATCTTCTAAAACTGAACCTATACCCATTAAACAATAACCTATTTCTCTTTCCCCCAGACCCTATTTACCACCATTCCACTATTCTGTTTTCTGTCTCTGTGATTTTAACTACTCTAAGTACCTCATATAAGTAGAATCATATGGTATTTGTCTCTTTGTGACCTACTTATTTCGCATAGCATAACATCCTCAAGGTTCATCGATGTTGTATCATATATCAGAGTTTCTATCAAGGAAAAAATACTGTTGGCAATTATGAACCTCTGCCTATCTGTGTTTTGTGATTACTTGTATCATTGAGAGAATTAGTAAAGTTTAATGCTAGGTAATTTAAAAAGTGAACAGATTAAGAGGATTACAGGAGTTTCAGAGAGAGTAAGAAATTGATGGTGAAGCTGTAATTTAATAAACAGTAAATTTTTCCCCAAACTAAGAAAGACAGTTCCCTCAATTTAGAAATCCACTAATTGTTGAGGACTAAGAGAAAGAAATATCTAGTCGATATTCAGACACTCAAGGAAAAAAAATCCTAAATTCTATTAATCTATTAGTGAGAAAAAGGCAGATTACCTACCAAAAAAAGAAAAAAAAAAAACTAACCCACAAGACCCAGAGTGATAGTAGACATTTCATCCGAAACATTACTGGGAAAACAACTTTAGATTTAGAATACTATACACAGCTAAATAGTCATTTAAGAATAAGGGAGAAATGTAGACATTTTTAAGTGTACATGAACTCATAATACCTTGATGAAAAACTTCTAAATAATATAATGCCATAAGAAGAAAAAAAAGATAGGAGTGGGCACAAGGGAAGGATAAGCAAGCAAGTCACGAAAATATATTGACAAATCTAAATAAATACTGAATAAATGCTGAATTTAATAATAAACATCTATGTTCTATAAAGCATTCTAGAATAAAAATTTCAGGCAATTTTAGGAGTTTTAGGAGTTGAGAAAATAATGTTGAAAGAAGAAAATACTTATTAACATTCTTATTTTGTTCAGAGAATGAATGCAGATATTATACACATTTAAATGGAGGGGGAAAACTTTAATATGCATAGATACTAGCTTCATGCAGAGCTGGTTTCTGCTGGGGTCTGGAGCACAATCATCTACTGAAAGCTTCACTATTTTTATTGCTTCATCTGCCCCCACCCAGGGGTTCCCTAAACTGGTATTGAAACATGGACAGGACCTGGAAATGGGGCTGCAAAGGCACGAAGCAGAGGGTAAGTGCTGGTTCAGTGTTGCTCCTCTCCCCCATCGGCCCCCTTAGGCTTATCAATAAGTAATATATGAATATTTTGTCTTGTTTTTTAAAATTAGAGCCTTAAACAGTTATCTGGAGAGTTCTAATTGAATACAGGCAAGGCAGGGGAAGGTATGAAATACACAAAGCTTAAGGATGTAAAGTTTTCATTTTTAAAGGCAAGGGCATTCCAGATGGCACAGAGGAAACAAATTGAATGGAAAGAACTAGAGGAGGGTAGCATCATGGGAGCGGAAGGATGGAAAGACAAGAGGAATTGGGATTTGGTCTGTCATCAAAGATGATGACTCATGAATAGATATTGAATTAGGATATTCTGCAGGTGCCAAAACCCCCTGGAGGACAGGAGTCACTTGGAGGGAGTTAGATTCAGCCTGAATTACATGTAAATCCAAAAGAAGCAGACTAAATAAGTAGGGAGGCAACTGGGTGTGTTTCCTTCCAGAACCACTGGCATGTAGAAAAAAGGAGTTGTTCTTGATGTATAGAATGATGGGGTGAGGGAGACTCTAGTTCATTTTATGAGGTGGGGCAGAATAAACCTGAGGTATATACAAGAATGAGAGCGTTTTTCAATGAGTAGCATACAAATAAATAAATGGAATAACCTGGTGAGACTAAGTTTTTCTCTGTGGGCCATCTGGTTTATATCAAGTAGCACACACTTATTTTTTTTGATCCTTAAATAGGCATTCTCTCAAAGAGCTCCTAAGTTAACCTTAATGTGAAACTGTTGCATATATACATAAAATAGGTATGCTATAGGACTTCCAAAAGTGCAAAAATATAGTATGTCTTAATTGCAAATAAAACATCAATTAATTTTATTATACTATACTATATGTACGTATGTATGTATGTATGTATGTATATGTGTATATGCACATACATATGCATATGTATATACAAATATATGTACATTTACCTACACCTATTTATACACATATGTATTTCATTTATTTTAGTACCTTTCCAGCATTATACTTGTCATTTCTCAAGTGCTTAACAAATATTTCTTCAATATATGGATAAATATTGTGGCTACAAAATAAAATATATTTCCTTAAGGACAGATAAATATGATTTTATTACTTAGAAGTTGGTCTTATACATTTTTAATATGAGTTCAGAATGCAATACATTATTATTTGTACAGAATCGGATTGACTATTTTGATTAATTGAGAATAACCATTATGTTCAATAGTTGGATTATCGATTTTCAAAGAAATATAATAAAATACATTAATACTACAATTCTACTGAGCATAATTTAGCATTTCTTCTGTTTCAGAAAGAACTTCAGAATCATGCAGTTTTCCTGGATAATCATTATGAGCATTAATTATCTTTAATTAATACCGTGCATGCATGAGTTATAAGAGATTGAGCTAAATTTGTACATTTTTAACATATCTAGGAAATAAATATGTTATCCTCCTTGTTATTTTAAAAAAAGTTCTGAAAGAGTCTTATTTATTTAATTTTTAATAAGATAAATGTAAAATATGACCCTAAAATATATGGATTCTGAATATTTGCCATTATTATATTGCATTATCCACAACCTAATTTTTAAATCATGGACATCCAAGTAAGTATTCCAAAAACTCCTTTACTAACTTTAAGTATATTTTAACATGCAATTTATAGCTCCTGTTAATGCTTCTGTCCTGAAATTATTTTATTCTCTAAATTGATCTCAATGATTATGGATCCTAAAATTGCTAAAGGGCAGAAGTAATATGCACCTATTGTATATCAAAATGTCAGTGTATTTTTTTAGCCTAATACCCAAAGTTAATAAAGAAAATTTGCAAAATTTGAAACATCATTACAGGTAGTTTTAGTGCTAGAAGTAGTATAGTAGTGGAGTACTAAGAGATAAAAAAGGATAATAATTATAATTTATTGCACACTTACTATGTGGTAGAAACTCTGCTGAGCACTTTACATTTAATAATACATTAAATCCTCACAGTGATGTTATTAGGTTGTCATTATTACCCATGTAATAATGGGGAAATTGAAGCTCACAAATGTAAGATAATTTGCCAAGATTTACAATAATAATAAGGACTCTCACCTGGACTGTGTTTCCAAGTCCTTGCTTGTAACTACTATGAAAGACAGACTTACACATTGTAATCAGTAATTCTTCTGTTATTTTTACTCACTCTTTAAAAGTAAGGTAACTGAGAAAAAGATTTTTTGACAAGGTTTGCAAGTTGTAAATGGCAAACCCAAACTATAACCCAGGTATTGTTATTCCAGTCCGAGGGTCTTTCTACTACCCTCTCCTGCTTCCCTATATGTTTACATAAAATATTGGCTTTTGGATTACTTTAGATCCTTAGGTTATTTTTATGTAATGCATGTTTCACATATGTTGTTTAGGAAATTTCACATTTTTATTTAGACATTTAAATTAATTCATCTAGAAATTTGAAAGCTTCTAAGATGCCAGTGGACTGATTGGAAACTCGATGAATTTTGAATGAAAGGGCTTTTCAGTATACAAATGAATGAACCAGAAAAGTGCAGCTGTGTTTAGAAAGAGGCTTTATAATAGTCCAAGGCAGAATTTATTAGGTATTCCCTCCTAATGAGTTCCATATAATATTCTTGTAGCTAATAAGTTAAAGATCATCTTTGTAGCTGACAAGCTTTGTAGATTCTGGCATAGATTTATTTAAAAAAATACTTATGTTTGTTAGTAAAGCAAGCAGATGTGATGCTGCCCTTGTATGCCAAATTCTAGTCCTAGAGAGGAGAGTCCTAAAAGCTAGATGGCATGAGATTGAAGTCCTCAAAGAGAATCAGCGAGGTGTTTACTATTCGTAAATGCCATTTTCCTCCTGCTACATTTTCAACTCTAGTAAACACTTAAAGGAACATCTCACTGGAATATACAATAAACCGAGTTGAGCTTTTCAAAAACTGAAATTATTTGCTTCTTCATCTTGTTTACCATTTCACAAAATGTTACGTGTTCTGTTATGTGTCAACATGGGAATAGGGCGAAACAATGCTAATTGACTAATAAAATCCCCATGTGATGGGGTGATTGGGAAAGGACCTGCAGTTAGAATGCAATTCTTGCTAAACCATTGCGGGCTCTGCCTCCTTTTGGCTGCCTCACTACGCATGATATTAATTGAACTGCAATTGCCTCAGGTTGGAAATTGGGATTTACTGAAAATTGTTTCCAGTTATAGGATTAAGATTAAATGGGAGTTTTAGTTAAGAAATAAACATTAGGTAAAGTGCATTCCATCATTAACTAAGGAAAATTTGCTTTACTGCTCATTATTTCCTCAGCAATGCTAACTAGGAAATAAAATTCAAATAGCACTTTAATATTTTCTATTACAATATTTCTGAACTCTACGATTCATAATTTTTCTTGTAGTTAATGTCTAGCTTCAAAATTGTATGATCTATAGTAAAATGGCCTGTATTTAGCTATATTAAAGTATTTCTTATTTATTTTCCTTTAAAGCAGGTCTTTTTCTTTTAAACAAATGATTGATTTTGTTTGTTCTTATGCTTTTCAATATGCATTATATTCTGATTTATATTATAATGGCTTGTGTATTTAGCACATCTTTTTTTTCTCATTCTATTGACTGTTATTTAAGATTGGAACTTACGTTTTATTCATCTTTACAATTCTTGGCTAACGTAAAACCTTTAATATATTAAACACCCAATAAGCATTTACTGATTTATGATTTTTTTGTTTAGTATTCTACTTTGAGAGGGCTTAGAAAGAACTGTTTTGGGTGTGAATGTGAGATTTGAGAAATTTAAAAATACATATGGGAGTGAGAACGCATTTATTTGGAGTTCAGAAATTCCAACTGAAATAGAATTCATTAATTTTCTCATTGTTTTTGCTGGTTAGGGGCAAAATAAAATAACATATATGCATATATAGAACATGTACATGTATATAGGTAGAGAGAATGCACAAAGTAATAAAAATAAAATATCAACTTACGCACACTAAGAGTATAACTAACCTTGAATATAACATCTATGTTTTCTATTAATATTAATCATAAGTCTGCAAAGTATTTTTACTCCCTTGATGTAGCTGACATTATGACAGAACTTTACCATAACCTTTTAAAAGATTAAGTCTAGCTTCATAAAAAGAGAGAAGTTAGTGAATGCTAAATTTTTGATATATTGTATAAACATATGCATTCAATTTGAAAATATAATTGAAATAAATCTACTGTTCTAAAATGAGGTAATAACATTCTATTGAGAAAGCCTTGATTAAAGGTCATAAAAAAATGTCAAATTCTTTGTCATCTTAGGCTTGCTACTTTAAAATTTTATATCCACCTATTTATGTAAACTGAAAATTTCAGTATATAGATGATAAATTGAGTAGTTTTTAAGGCATATGTAATGAGAAATATTTTAACTTCATTATTCAACAGAGGTAAAAACCATATGACTAAAAAAATGTTGAATGAAAACATATTAGTTAAAATGAGTATTTGAGACATTACATACAACATGACCCACTTAAGAGAAATAGTGAAACATAAAATTAACCACTTATCTGAAAGGATAAGGACCTGGCTGAACCTGGTGCTCCAATTACTACTAAATATGATACATAAAGGTCAAAATTGGTTTAGTTGGAGTTTAAGAGGTGAGCAGAGGTGTGTGATAAACAGCTGCAAAAATTAATTAAACACTTAGAAAGAATTTTATGTCAGATAGAGGATTTTTTACTTGGTTCATTGGGCAATACAAAGTACTAAAGATGTTTGAGTAGAGTAACATGATCACAGTTTTATTATAAAGAAATTAATGTCATAACAATCAAGTGAAATATGTGAGACTGATTAGATCCTGAACAACAAAAAAAATACCTGTAGTTTTGGGTTTTCTCTTTTATCCAATCAGTCTCACATATTTCACTTAATTGTCATGACATTAATTTATATTTATGTAAGTTAATAAATATTACATAATATGTTGGCAATTGACAAATTTGAATAAAGTCTCTAGATTATAGCTTTTTAATCAATGTTAATTTCTTAATCTCAATACCCAGTACTACTTTGGTTATGAAAGATTGTCCTGCTTTAGGAAACATACACTAAAGTATGTAGAGATAAGGAGACATCATATTTGCAACTTTATTTTAAAGTTTCAGGAAAGAATGTCTCATGCACACACACAATTGGGGAACAAATAAAGCAAATTTGATAAAATATTTAACATTTGGGGCATCTGGATGAATGGAACATGGGAATTCTTTGTAATACTTTTTGTAACTTTTTTAAACATCTGAACATTGTCAAAAAAATTTTTTTGAAAAACAAAACTGTGTAAGTGACATAAAATTTTAAGAGATGATAGGCTGTGAGAGCTTGGGCACATAAAGGTAAAAATCTACATTAGCAGCTTTCTGGAGGGAAATTTGGGAGAACCTCTCAGAATTTAAAATGTGTACACATCTTTCAATTCAGCAACTCCATTTCTGGCATCTGCCTCATGGAAATACACATATATGTGCACAAAGAAATTTATTGCAATACTATTTTATATAAGAAAAACAATCAAAATTCTTGCTTAATTTCAGGCACATTCGTACTATAGAATAGTAGAAGGCAGAAGATTAACATCTAATGTGTCCTCAAATAGAAAGGTCTCTAAGGCATATTAAATGAAAAATAAATCACAAAACTATACACATGGTAAAATACCCTTTATGTTAAATCCCATTATGTTAAATATCTTTATATATTTAAAAATTACATAGAGGTTATAAATGCCTAGAGTAAGGTCTGGGTAGATACATGACAGTGTGACTTCTTGAGAAGAGAGAGAATTTAAAGAGGAATGCTACAACAGAAACTTTAAATGCTTACTTTAAACACATGTTTGTTCTATAATAAAGATATTCATGTATTCCTTGTGCAATTAAAAAATGAAAATCACAAAGTTAGTTCAAAAATAAATTGTTATGATGGAGCAAAATTGTACACTACTGTAATAGTCTGATTAAGAATGGGAAACTGGATCGTTTGTATTTTTTTCTTATTATTGAGTCATATGAGTTCTTTGTATATTTTGGGTATTAGGCCCTTATGAGAGGCGTTGCTTGCAAATATATTTCCCCATTCGGATGGTTGTCTCTTTACCTTGTTGACTATTTCTTTTGCTGAGCAGAAGCTTTTTAGTTTGATGTAGTCCCATTCATTTAGTTTTGCTTTTACCCTCACAGAGGACCTGAACAGGCACGTCTCCCTAGAGGACATACAAATGGCCAAAAATATATGAAAAGATGCTTAATATCACTAGCTATTAGGGAAATACAAATCAAAACCACAATGAGATACTATCTCACACTTGTCAGAATAGCTATAATCAACAGGACAAGCAATAACCCTCATACATTGCTGATGGGACTGAAAATTGGTACAGCCACTATGGAAAACAGTATGGAGGTTCAGCAAAAAACTAATTGATCTGCCATATGATCCGTCAATCCCTCTACTGAGTATTTACCCCAAAGACTTGAAAACTCATTTCCTTAAAGATATTTGCACACCGATGTTCATAGCAGCATTATTTACAGTGACCAGGGCATGGAAGCAACCGAAGTGTCCTATGATAGATGATTGGTTTAAGAAGCTGTGGTACATATGTACAATGGAATATTACTCAGCCATAAGAAGAGATGAAATACTGCCATTAGCAATAACATGGATAGATCTTGATATAGTCATACTAAGCGAAATAAGTCAGACAGAAAAAGTTGAAAATCATGTGATATTACTTATATGTAGGATATAAACCTAAAAGCAACAAATGAACAGGACAAGCAAACAGAGACTCATGGACATGGACTATAGACTAGTGGTTACCAGAAGGTAGGGGGTAAGGGAGGAGGGGATAAGTAAATGGTTAAAAGGGGTCAAATATAGGGGGGGGAGGGGAAGGGTGAAGTGGGTAAAGGGGATCAAATATACGGTAGCTGAAGGAAACTGGACTTTGGGTGGTAAATACACAACAGAATATACAGATGTCAAATTATAATGTACACCTGAAAATTATATAAATGTATTAACCAATGTTACCCCAATAAATTTAATTTAAAAAAATTTTTTAAAAAAAGAATGGGAAACTGTATTAGGGTGGTGACAGAAGAAATAGTGGGTGTAAGAGAAAGAATCTATACTACTTGGTACTTGAAAGCGTACATATACAGCATGAGAAAAATTTAATATGAGTGACTGGAATAGTGATGACTTTAACAGAAGTAGAAAACAAGGGATTTGTGAGAAGATAATTTTTATTTTGGAATTTGACATACTGAATTTTATACTGAATTTGACATACTGATATCCAGGTAAATATACTGCAAGACTCTTAGAAAGACATAATGTTTAAAATACACATATCAGAATTACTCTGGGACTAAGTGACCAAATCCTTGAGATAACAGTTATAAAGCAACAGTTAGTGGATATTGATTGTACTTCTTTGTTATGATCATTATCTAATGTTCCATTCATAGTTATACATACACACTTAAACGTGGGATAGCTATTTATATATATTTGGGTGTTAAAATTGATCTTAAGAGGCTATAATGTTATATTACAAAAAATTCATTCACATTTTCAATAAATAAATTCTTATATAATGAGACATGTCTTACGTTTGGTACATTTTTCACTTAAAACTAAATCAAACCTCCAATATAAATAAAACTTGCAAGTGTAAAGAAGAATATGAGCAACTATAATTATTATAAATTAAAAAATTTAAATGGTTTAAGTCCTATCCAAGACACATTTTTTCTTACCACAGTTCCATTAAAATGTTATTGCTGGGGTCCTAGCAGGATATTGAAGTCCGTCGATAGGATTACTTGTAGCATTTTAAAACTATTCATATGGCTAAACTTTTGAAACTACGGGTACTGAAGTACTATATAGGATTAGATCACATCTCTGTTTTTTTTTTAATTTAGTAATCAGTGAAAATCTTTTAAAAATTAAAGTCTTCAATAAAATAACCTTGAATTACATATGGCAATTAGCATAAATATTTAAACACATTTTATTATTGAATTGACCATACAAACTCTCAGCTGCAACAAAACTTTCTAAATAGTGTAAATATATTACTTTGGTCTCATGTTTATGTGAAGTACTGACAGTTCTAATTTCAGCTATGAGAAATAAAAAAGTTATAGTGGCTGTGATATTAGCAAGAATGGGAGTCTTATAGACCAAAAAGTGCCCATTTTCAGGTTGAAACAAGATCAAAGTAAATCTAAGTAGTCTAGACTTTTAGCAAGAAAGAAAACATAAGTAGAAGTGAGCCCTAACATGAACAAAGATATTATTTACTTAAACTTTAAATGTTTTATAACAAATCTAAAAATATTAAAATAAATATAGAAATAAGAAATGGCTTCAGAAAAAAATAATTTTGCTTAAAAATATGTAAATATTTTAATAAAATAAAGAAGTTAAAATTCTTAAATGATTATTTTCTTTTCTCGACTCCAGTTACTTCTAGTAATAGGATATTTTCCTCTGGGTTTCTTAAAAATGATGTGAAATCACATATCCATTACTATATTCCAATTTAAAATATATATCACTCTTGTAAGGCACAATGATCTTGTATACTCTGTATCAACAAAATTAACACATGAAAATATATTTAAGTTTTAAGGTGGATTAAATAGAATTTCTTTTATCAGAAATATTTGATCAAGGTATCTATCCTTTAATTTTATCAGAAGCCAGAATTGAGTATGAATTTACATAAATCCAGACTTCCCTTTGTTTCAAAAGTGCTTATTGTGTTTTATTTGCTGGCATTTTGACAACACAGGCACACTTTGAAATGAGCTAATTTTACAAGTTAGTCATTGTTTGAACTTTATTTCTCCACAGAGCCCACATAATTATAGCTGATATATTTCTACTTACAAAGTTTAAACAATATGTAATATAATTTTTGCTTAATCCATGATAATACCATCTAAAATTATACAAGAATAAGATAGCTTTCTCTGAAAGTTACAAGGAAGGAAATTTGAAATACTACATACATTAGAATGGTAATCATAACAGGATTCAGCGTGCACATCGTTTTATTATCAGAATCATCTGAAGTATTTGCAATATACATTAGCTAAAGAGAATTTTTTGGATTTTATTTTATGTGGTATGCTTATCCTTCACTTATTCCTAAAGCAGTATGTTTGCTATACATATATACATCATTATTAGAGCACAGATGTAACAAGACCATGCTGCCATTCAAAGTTAAGGTGCCACATTTTTCTTACAATCAAATGGCATCCAAAATGCAATGTATTGCTATGAAAATGCATTTTTTTCACAGATTGGCATTTATGAATGAGGTTAGTCATAATGAAATGGGATTTTATTTTATATAAATGGAAAATATTTATCATAAATATATAGACCAATATATAACATTGAAGAACAGGAAGCAAAAGGGAAACAGCGCTCTTGCATAAAGATCAATTCTCTTTGCCGCTGTTGGAATAACAGGTTTGGCAGGGGGCGGCTTCTTGTTGTTCTTTGCCTGAGATTTCCCAAGTCCATTGTTGACTTCAATAGGTTTTCCATAGCAGTCATAATTGGATAATTCGAAATCTCTTGGTAAGCTTCCAACAATGCTGAAGTCATTAGATCTCAGGTCAGACTTAGAAGTACAAACTTTTTTGCATCTGGTCTCACCAACCTGAGAATAAAAATTAAACACAAATAGAATTTTCTATTTATAAAATACATTTCTTCAAAGGGATATTTTAAAAATCAGTTATAATAGTCAACTGACTAAACCACCAGACTGCCTGAACATTTAACTCTAAAATGTCTATATAACAAGGCTTATGTTATGGAATAAACTTTTGATAGGTTATTTTATGTTAAGAGATCTAAGCACAAATAAACATTTATGCTCTCAGGCTCAATTAAAAGGCCAATAAACAAAAGTCCAATATTTAACCATAACGCAGATCATATTACTACAGTGTATGAATTAGAGAATCTTCCTGTACTTCTAACATTTGACTTCCCCATGGACCCTATTTCTAAATAGGGTGGTTTATAAATGACTAAGGTATTTACCACTCCAATGAGACAAACTATGTCTCTAACCCACACTCACAAATAAGAACTAAAAGATGGTCACAATTACCATGAACCGAAGATTTACTAGGCATTCCTAACTTGTTGGCTAAAGTTGAATTAGCCAACCACACTCAAAGAATCTAATGAAATTGTACATATTTCAGCCAGATCATATGTTATAGAGACATTCCATTGATTAATCTCTGAATTATTAAATTTAATTCCAAATTATACAAAATAATGATTTCACACTGAACTTTCTCTAGCAATCTGAAATGCTCTTTGAACAGAGATATAGGCTAACCTCAGTGGTGTAAGATATACAGCAAGGAGAGATCTTAACTCTACTGCTTAATCTTCTGTTCTTACCCCTGAGTTCTGTCATTCACCTTTCAAATACTCACTGTTGACATTCACTGTTTTTATTGAAAAGGGAAACTATGTTATTGTATACTGTTAGTAGACTGTAGCTATTTTTCTTCTTTTTTTTCCTAATTAGTATAATACACTGACTAGTTATATAGGTTCTATTTACATGAACTAGATTGTGGTTGAATAAAAATGATGTTTAATGTAAGAAATAAAACAAATGATTCTCCAGAAGTCACTCAGGTACCAGGACACTGTCTTTTATCTGATCAAAGTCACATATGTGATTTTGGAACATCATTCATAGATAGAGAGAGAGACAGAGAGAGAGAGAGAGAGAGAGAAAGAGAGAGAGAGAGAGAGATAGATAGATAGATAGATAGATAGATAGATAGATAGATAGATAGATGATAGATAGATAATTTCCAGACCTTCCATTTAAATTCCCAAATTTGAAATTTTAAAAGGCCATGTTTAGTAAGCAATCTGTCATCTAAGCTCCATCACCATGCACATATTCACAGACTCACACATTTGTACCTGTACACCTTCCCTATAAGTGTTCCAGACAGAAGACCACATTTAAAGTTCTGGTTTTCCGGAGCAGTTTGAGGACTATGTCAGGCTCAGCATGTGTTAGTGAATTTTCGTAATGGTACATCACTACCTTGATTGTAATAGAAGTTGAGACCAGACTTTAAATATTAAATCTTTGTTATCCTCTGACTATCAGAGCAGTTTTTCAAGATCTGGGACACTGTGGGTATACCAGTATTTTTCTCTTTAGAATTCTTCACTCCAAAAGCCTTAGAGGAACTAACTTTGCTTTTGAACCAGTTATCAGAACAAAGGAGTACTCTAGCTTCTACCAATAGACGAAGAGAGCATGACTGCTTCTCAGTCATTTTTTACTTTTTCACAAAGAAAGCCAAATGTAGTTATATAGAAATGCATTTGCTCTAAATCATATTTTATATGTGGCTTTATGTGTGGTTTTAGTGCCTGTAAATAATTAAACAAGAATCCAAATTTATATAATATTATAACTAAGTCACACATAAATAGTCCAAATTTTCTCATCTGTTTTATTTACATAAACATATTCTTAGATTCTGCCAGCAATTTTAATGATGTTAGACTTTTATCTATGTCATTTATTCAATGTAGACATAGAATGTTATGTTTATTCTGAGAGAATGTTAAAATAATAACATGGAAAAGCTCTCTAAAAAGCCTCTATTTGCTTATACTAATTTTTAAATCATTTATTTTATTAAATCCTTTTCCAAAGATGTATTTGAAGATCTTGTATTTTAAATCAGTAGAGTTGTGTGTGTGTGTGTGTGCACATACATGTGTGTGTGAATTGTCAGAAAAAAACCTTTACTACAGAAGTAATTTTTAGTGATGTGACACAACTGAATAAGGTATAAGATTGTTTCCTACTGAGAAGTTCTCAGGTTACTTAAATAGCTCAGGATTCATTAACTAGTTGGCTGATCTCATATTTATCCATTTATCAGAGATTTTACACCAACATAACTTTCCTTTTTAGTTAATATTCTCTACACATAAGTATCATATCATATATGTAGATGAAAGTGCAAAAGAATTTACAATATAAATACTATTTTGAATAATTATAGTATCACATGAAGAGAGGTTAAATAAACTGTTTATAAATAAAACAGTAACCCTACTTAATATATTCTTAAAAGTAAACCTTTAATTTACAATTTCTCATTTTTTCCACATATGAATTTGTGTCTCACTTTCATATAAACTTGTCACTTCTGACAATTACTGGTACCAAAAATGAGGTAGCGTGACAATGAGACTGTCAGGAATAAAAAAATGATGTAAACACTTTCTAATGCTTTCAATTTTAGCCTTTAAAATTTTCCTTATGGTCCTTTTCAGTTTTCATCTGCACCCATTTAAAAGCAAATCACCTTAAATGATATTTCTTGGTCAGAAGACTTAGGCATTATTTCATGGCGATTATGATATCTTCTACAGATGATAAAAATATGTTCAGAAAGGAATAATCACTATATATGGTACCAACTTGAAATCGATCCTTAATTTAAAAAACATTATTACCATAAAAAAGCAACTATCTCATTCATGCATGGACAGCAGCTTTTATTTTTAATTTATTCAAATCCATAGCCATGGATACTATTTTGTCTTTTAGTCACAACACCTTTGCTGTAAATAGCACATGGCACATACTAGGTCTTGGGAATAGGATGATACTAATAACAGTAGGTCCTCAACTGTATTTATTGAATAAAAAAGAAATATATGAGCAAATAACAAATTAGTAACAAAAATATTGGAATAGCTAAGGAAGTATCAAATTTAAGGGGGGAAATCTAGGCAGTTATAAATGACATATTTTTGTATGCAGGCAAATCATGAAAATTTCTTACCAAAAGCTAGATTAAAAATCATTGATCTTTCTTACACTTTATAATTTCTTTACTTAGCAAGTACAATATTATTTTAAAAAACTACAATCCAAATTTCATTATTTCCTTTGGTTAATATTGTTATTCTATCTAAAAATAAATGACATATCACCTAATTGAAATTATTCAGCAAAAGTTTGTGTTCTGAAAAGCAAAATATACTGGAACAAATAACGTTTTGAAACTAAAACTACAATTATATTTGTCACAGAAAAATCAATAAATTAAAAAGGCAAAAAATTTTAAATTTCCTTTTTTATATTTTCTTTCATATGACAATGTTTAGTAATCATACTAATTTATCAAGCTGACACATTTGCTGTAAGTTTAATGTGTATATTAAAGCTAAGTTATTTTTGGATTCATATTCTCATTTTGAAGCCTGTCTCAGGATACAAATATTACGTAAATACAATGTTAACTTTGGAATTATATTTTGGCCTGTAAGATATAAGTAATTTACATTTATTTCTGGATATTACATTTTCTGGTCAACTTCTAAACTCTCTAAGCATCACTCTATGACTTTTGTAACAAAATGTCAGCAATTTCAGAATCCAGACATGTGTGCTTCTATTAGCAACTAAAAATAGAGAATTAAAATAAAGAAGTTCTTAAATATATTGAACTTTTATACATTAAGTAATTATTTTAATGCTTGAGAAGTAAATTTAAAATAATATAATTCACTCTAATATTCTGGATCCTATTTATCCTTATATTTATGTTCATAAATAATCTTGATGTGTTTTACAGTACTTCAAAAATCTGGTTCCAATACATCTCCTTCCATCAATATCCCAGTTCACAGAGTCTATTAAAATTCCAAGATCATCTGCACATGGCTGTTCTCTTATACTAGAGAATTTCTGCAGTTGTTGAGGCCTCAGAACATACCAGGGAATGGAGTTGATTGTGACACTCCTGGAAATCAAGCACCTGCTCTATAGAACATCTTTGCTTTCTGTCTCCAGATCTCTTACCCAGGGTCTAAGTTTGAGGGTGGGAAGATTAGTGGGTTGGAAACACGAGGAAGAAGTAAGAATGGGGTGATGTAAATGGAGGGGTTAGATATGTCAAAGACATGACTTCTTTAAGGCCGTGACAGCTCTGCATTTATGGAAATTTCATATTTAATCTTTGCAAAGAGAATTAGGGCATGAAAGAGATGTCTGAAGAACCCTCCCACAAGGTAGCAACTAAGAATTTGCAGAAGTTTTGGCTGTAGGCTCAGAAAATGAGTTTAATGACGAAACAACAACAACAACAACAACAACAACAACAACAACAAAAAGCTATGGGCAACACCATACTGTTCACTAGTTTTTGCATCTAAAGAAATATATGTGACATACTTGTCTAACATTCTAGGTATGGTGAATGATGGCAGTCAACAAACTGACATAGTATGAAGCCAGAATATAGGCAGAGAAGGCAAATTTTCAAGATCGTAGGATGGTATGGATCCTTAGTCCCTTATGGAATTTACCATACTAAGTTCAATGGAAATGGTCCCCTGGTTTACTAGTCTTTCTAACCAGAGGGCATCAATCAGGGGCACTTTAGGCTAAGTGGACAGCTATCCTAATCCATGAAGCATCCTGTTGCTCCAGGATTTATCAGTAACTGACCCTAGAAATACTGCCCACTATTCTTAGACCTATTATCAAATACAAGACAACGTAAGGCAGTTAAACCTGTCCAATTCTTCCCTACTCACCACTGGGCTGGACAGATCCCAAACTATGGGCATAATATCCCTGTGGGCCAGGCATCTAATGAGTAAGTAGCCTGCCAGTCATGTTCTGTGTGAAGCTCTCTAACTTGATGGGGAACAGGGGGTTTAATCCAGAGCATGACTTCCCTAAGCCTTCAGTGTTGGTGGAAGGTCACTGCTTCTCCAAAAATCCTCAGGCCTTTCACTAAGGTTTTCAAATAAGAAACAGTAGGAGGTTTGTAGTTCCAGCAAGGCCTCCACATTGGATGGTGACCGTCAAAGCAGAGTTGTATCATTAAATCAACACCTTATCAGATTCCTGGAATTTTGATAAGATGTTGTCTTTTTTTTCTTAATTAGTTTGTAATCTAAGTGTTTTCTGTCTTTTCCAAAAATTATGTTGGGCTTAGTTCCTTTACATCTGTGAGAGAAAAATGAGTGAATACCAATTCTATCAAACATTTGTACCCACAGAAAAGTGTCTCTCTCCTGACACTGCAGAGAGCCATGCTGGGGAAAATGATTTCGCTGGGCAATTTCATTCTTACCTGCAAAGTGCTAATGTGAACCGGAGTCCCCGTACCATTCACAGTATTCTTTTTAGCTGCATTTCCACCTTTCCCATCTGCTTGCTCAGCCTTAGCGATTCTGGCTTTTTCTGCTTCAACTCGTTTGGGGTTATTCAGCATCACCTGGACAACAGCATACTCCACCAGAGAAGCAAACCCAAAGAGAAGACAAGCAATGAGCCATACATCAAGAGCCTTCACATAGGATACTTTGGGCAGTTCAGCAGCAAGGGTTGTGCACTCAGAGGCCAAGCTGAGTACTGAAAAGATACCTACAGAAACAGAAGTAGGAGTTAGAGTTGCTATTTACCCCTGTGAAATCTCCTGCAATCCTTACTCTGTCTAATCCCTCTCTGAAAACTTCCAAAGGGCCATGAACAATTCATCAGGTCCATTTAAAGCTCAAAGAATGGAAGAAATAATACGTGTATACTTATTAAGTAAGCATTATTACATGTGGTTGTGGATATTTGTAAATACTCAGCATTTTAAGCAGAGAAATAGAAATTTAAGCCATGCTTTAAAAATCATAATTTGGATCTGGTTTAAATATTCAAGATATCTAAAACTATTCTATAGTATCACTGAAGAAGCAACAAAGCTTATTTCATTTTTTAGCATTATTTTAGACAGTTCTAGAGCTGAATTTTCTCCCATAAACAACTAGATCAGAACACAAATAGAACATATAAAGCAATTTTCTGATAAGGGTCACAATTTTTAAAAATATAATAGAAAAGACCAAGTAGAGAACATTCCTGGTTACTTCAGAGAAACAAATGATTCCAGTTTTTCAGGGGAAGAATAAAATTCTGCTATACATAATATTAATCATATATGAAAAGCTGACTCCAAATTACCCTTGGAAGCCTGACATTTTAATTTATATCACTACATGACAAAAAGATATTTCTAATAAACAAAAAATATTGACTATTTTGGGGAAATGCATAATATTTTTGACAAGTTTAAAAATTTTAATTTAGTTTTGGGTGTTTTATACCCAGAACATTATACTACATAGTTAATTCTCATTCCCTGAAGAACTAATCTGTCAGTTGTCATTGTCTTCATCACAGATATATGACCATTAGAATAAAATTTTCCACATTTTTGATATAGATGTGGTTTTTATTAAGATGTAAACCACCAAATTTCTTATTATTCAGATAAAGCTCTCATTTTCATTGCTTCTTTCCTGGTTTCCTACTCTTTAAAATCTGTAGTTCATTTAATTCCTCCAGTAAATCAGGAGGGAGATTTTTTTTTTTTACAAGGCTTTTCTGATGGAAGAAAAAAATGAAATGCTGCAACGATTAGCCACTGTGAAGTTACATATCACATCCTTACCTATGTAAGTTACAAGTGATATTCAGTGCACACACACACACACACACACACACACACACAGTAATGAAAAAATGTAAAACACCAAACAAAACATTCTGTTACAATGTCCTTAGTTTGAAGTTTGTTCACTTTGCTCATTAAATGGGCTCTTGATTATTTCCTAACACAGAGTGGTAACCTCTATACAGATACAATATTCAAGTCTGGCTAATGATGTTTCTGTCATAGAACATTAAAAATAACAAATTGGGGAGTATGGATAACCAGTGCTTAAGCTCTCTAGGTATAGCTGATGATACAGCACACGATAACTGATGTTTAGAAAAATGATGCTAAGTCATTTTTAAAAAGATAAATTATACTCCAAATTCCTTGATTAAGAGTATGAGATAGTATATAATATGACTTAAAAGATTTCCATAGAAATTACTTGTTTTTAAGTTTGGCACTATTGGGGATTTTAAACTTTGGTTATCTGTAAATATCACTTACTAAAAATTATTTCGTAAGAGTCAAGGTAGGATAAATTATAATACCCCAAGAACGCAAAGAGTAAAATTTAGTTTAACTATAAAATACAGACACATGGAGAAAATCTAGTTCAGTGTCAAGTTTTGAAGGAAGTCATAAAAAAAATGTTGCCATTAATTCCCAAATTCATTATTTCAAAACGGTTGATGATACAGTTGATACAGTTGATGAATACAGTTGAAGACGTGACAGATTCCTGACATGGAGAGAAGCATGGCACACTTTACCCAGGGGCACTCGGGCAGCACTTGCATCTGGGTTGATCCAGAAGGACAGCCAGGAGAGAACCACAATCAGCAGGGTCGGGGCATAGACACCCATCATGTAAAACCCGACCTGTCTCCTTAGGGTGAAGATGACTTCCACGCACGTGTAGTACCCTTTCAGAAACAAACATATTAGAAGTATGAGGTTCTCATTCGCCTACAACTACGAAAATCAATAATGTGCCTGTAAGTTATATCACTTCTATGTGAGGCAATTTCACAAAGTAAACACACAAAACCAGGGTTTTCTTCTGTAAATATATATATAATTGATGTTATCTAAAAGGTTGACATTATGGGACGGGTTTCACCTGACCTTTGGCAACTTCATTGACACAGAAATAGACATCACATTCAGCTCCACTGTGTCATTATTTCAGATTTTAAGCCTTTGTTCAGAGAATTTGCAACAGACTTAAACTTTTCATTATCCATGGGAATTCTCAGAGCAAATGATTTAAAGGAGTCACACAGGGAGCAGTAAATTAAAGTAAAGCAAGTCCAAAAAAAAAAAAACCCACTCCTGGACCACATATTGTCAGTATAATTTTTCAGCTATGTGTACTACTTATCTAGAATAGATGACAGTTTACAATATCTCATATGCATATTTAAGCCTTAAAAATTAAGAAAGTATTGTAAATAAATATTACAAAGGATATAAAGTGTTTTCAATCTATGTAGATAAGAGATTATAAAGTGTAATCATCTGACATTCCTCTCAGTTCTCTCCCTTCCTCTAATCCAGGCCCTCAAACATAGTCTAATTAATGAAAAAAACTTCATTTTCAGAAGCTGAGACACATGCAGAAATTATTTTCCACATAATCCTATAGCTGCCATGACACCGACTAGTCCCCCAAATTAATCACAAATTATGAGCAGCCTCATAATTTATTATGAGCAGCCTTTGCTGACAAGAAAGAAAAGTGACACAAATATTCTCCTAGCACTGAAGTATTTCCAGATGTTTATTTTTTAAATGTTTTAATCTTTTCAGTTAGCATTTAAATACAATATTTAATGCATTAAGCACTTAAATAAAAATGTAATTTATCATTCAATATAAGGTCATGTGCAAATAACAAGAACTTAAAATATCTTTGTGTTCAGTGTAAACTGTACAGAATTATTTATAAATGTTCAAACAAATAAATGAATGAACAATGAATACATAAAAAATTAAAGGGAAAGGACAATATTACTTTTTCTATTTTTATATTTTAAAAGTCATATTTTCTATTTTTTCTAGTTGAGAAGAATATATATACTTCTAACACTAGAAAATCTTTATATTTATTCATTAATGGCACCTACAGCAGTAATTGCACACATTAAGGTCTTAATATATGTTAAATAAAAGGGTTCAGATCCTCTTGTCAAAAATCTTAGATTAGAAATCTATCCTTTTTTTCAATGTGAATTATAATAATTGCTACTTCCAAGAGATTAAAAAGATATTAGGGCTAATATGTAAGAAAAATAGTTGATCTGAACTGAAGTAACTTCTAATCATGCTAAATGTTTCCTTTCCATATTATATCAAAAAATAAGAAATGCAGAGTGTTTGTATTTTAAATTTTGGTTTCATTAAAATTTAATGAAATTTCAGGCAATATAATGAAAATTTAGGTAATTCATTTAAATTGTGCACAAGTTTTAAAAGGATACAAAAGACAAAACAAAAAATTTCCCTCCTTTTTCTGTTCTCCACCACTTAACTTCTTGCCTAGACAAACAAGAACATATGTTTCTAACTAATGATCATGTGCAAAAGTTCAAAAATATAATCTTTCATAAATCCAGGGTGCGGCAGATAAGACTCTCACAGTATTTCCTAAAAATTGTTCTGGAGTACCCGGCTCTGTTCTAGCATCTTTACTCAAGTTAATTTTATATTTACCTGGTGCATATGAAATAGAGAAGGACACATATGTGCTTATTATGTGTTGTTAGATAGCCTTAATGATCAAAAATATAACAATTTACTATGGAGCTGCTCACTTTAAAATGGATTTTTGCCTTCCATCCACCATGTTTAAATGACAGCCTAAAACATATGAGTCCTGTATTCTGAAGCAAGTTTCCATCATATCCCTTTATGCAGGCAGCCACTAGCGAGCCTCCCAAAATTTGGATGTATTCGGCAGTAAAAGACATGATTGGATATTATCATGATTTGCTCTATAAACTTTTATGAGAAACATTTCTTGATCCTTTTTGATCCTTTCCTGGTACTGTCACATTTATGAGAGGTGAGTGGGCAGCTAATTGATATAAATGTTCATTGGCAAATTCAATTTAGTTTCTATTTCCTGTAGAGTGTCATTTCATTATTATTCACGCAGGCTTCCAATTTAGGTATTTTTGTTTTACTTGTTTTTCTATATATTTCTCTATCTTTACAGTTTCTAAAATTATAAAAAATCATAATTATTAATAAAGTCAAAACTAAATCATTAATTATTTCTGTATATATTAAAGAAAATATTGACCATCATTGTATATGTTGCTCACTTATCTTTTTCATTGTTCTACCTTATTATGTATTCCATATATTTCAAATGTTCTATTTTTCTAAATACATGTCTAAATGTTATCCAAAGATTAAAATGTTTTACTTATATTCATATGATGATTCATGTCAACGCTGATAAAGCATGTTTACTGAAACACAGGAAATGCCAGTTAATTTTGGGTAAGCCATAAGTTTTTTGTTGTTGTTTTCTATAGGTAATGAAGTATCAGTGACTTATGATAACTCAAAAAATACTACAAAGTCCTTTATCATAAATCTTGAGTAATTCCCCAAATATTCTCTACCACACACACCCTCTCATTTCCTTCTTAGAACTAAAATGAATTATATTTACTTTCTTTACTTGTTTATCATATTAGAATATGGACCTACGAAAGGGTGTGGATCTGTCTTTTATTCACTGTTGAGTCCCCAAATGGAGACTTTTAAATGTAGCACTTAAAAAATAAATACTCCCAAGAATTCCAATGCTATTATAAAATTTTGTGCTATTATTTAAAATCAGAAATAAAATTGCTAGTTTTATTTTCATTTCTAGGTGAATTTTAAAACTTCAAGAGGGTCTATTTCAGAGATTTCAAAACAATATAAAGACCATTTATTTTGAAATGTTAAGCATATATTCTGGATATGGGCAACTTTTTTCAAAGTATAATAGGACTGACTCCACAGGTCACGTAGCGATGTCAGATTCACTATTCCAGCACGTCGCTTCTTAACAAAAGAACTTGGGCAGGTGTCTTTGCTCTGTTCTCCTTATATGTAAAACAAGGATAATAAAATACTGAACTCATAGGACTGTTGTCAGGATTATGTTATAGAATTCTTGCAAAACACTGAAAACGATGCCTACCATAGAGCAAGAACTCAAAAAGCCATCTACAAATTATGTGTTTCTACATGATAATCCTAAAGTAACTTTTCTTGGCTTTCAAGCTTTTTTAATTCAGTACTAGGTGAGTTGAAAACTCCCTAAAATTATAGTCAGTCTCCTTATTTTTAATGAGTAGTATGGGGAGGAGAAGAAATACTGCCATGGCTGACACTGATTCACCTGGTGACAGTCAGCAAGTCATTCAGTCATCCTCCACCTCAGTTATTTTTGTCAGTACTAACAACAGCACTTCCATATTTAGCAATCTATATATCTATGATGTTCTCATTGAGTACCTGCATGGTCAATTTTTTAAGAGCTCAATTTTTCCTTTTAAAAAACTTGATAATTCTTTTATTATTATTATTAAAGTGTAGTTGACATATAATATTGTATTAGTTTCAGGTGTATGACATAATGATTAAACATTTTTATACCTTATAAAGGGATCATATGATATGTCTGGTATCCACCTGTCACCATACAAAGTTATTATGATATTATTGATTATAGTCCCTGTGGTGGACATTAAATCTCTGTGACTTACTGAATTTATAACTAGAAGTTTGTATCACTTATTCTTCATCAACATTTTCACCCATCCTTCCATGTCCCTCCACTCTGGCAGTGTTATAATGAATGCAACACTAGGCAATTTGGAGATAAAGTTAAAGTATCTGTGATTGTTGATCTTCAAATAAATCAACAGGTTACATAACATAATGTAACTAGATTATATAAAATATATGCAAATAGTCCCTAAAGACTATTTGATAATCTGTTATTAAGAAATTATGTATAACATTTATATGTAAATAGATTATATAACACCTACATATAAACAGTCCCTAAGGACTATCGGTTAATTTATTTGAAGGTTAACAACCACAGATGTTTAAACTAACTTTATTTCCAAATTGCCTAGTGTTGCCCTCATTATAATACTCTTAATATTGCAAATATTCACTCTAGCTTTTAATATTGACAGGAATGTTTTAAATTATATTTTTGTTCTTGATGATGTCATGAAGGCAGCATGTTAGCTCAAACATCTGATCTCTCTAAATTCTACATATTATGACATATATTTTTATTTTTGCAAAGTCAAAATAAATGTTAAAATAAACGTAAACTTTATATCTATTCCTGAATATCTATGTCTTGATTTACTTCCTGATACACAAGTAGAACTGTGTAGTATTTACAAGTTGAATTATTAGTATTAATAATTCAATGATAATAATAATCAAAATTCAATCACCTTTTTATTTATATTGTTAAGTGAAATAACACTATATTTAAGAATATAAAACTGCTCAATAACCTATAACTATCAGTAGAGACTTAAAAGTTGAATATTTATTATCATACTATAAAAGTATTGAGCAGTGATTACTGTATTTTCATTGATGCAAAAGCTTGAAGCAGTTTAATGAACGATATTAGTTTGTTGTGCTTTTCATGACTAGCTATTCCATAACCTAGGCCAAGAATATTTTGCAAGAATATTTACCAATGTCTAATTATTTCACATTTATTGTTTCTTGTACAACATGAAGATCAATGCTTTTTAAAGTTAAGAATATGGGTCAACCAGTATTTAAAAACTGCCCAAAAGACAATAGACCAGTATATATGGATTATATTTTTCATATCTATAATGTTTGACCCCAAATTGGATCTTAGTAGGAGTAGAATTTCTTGGCAACATCTATGAGAACCACAATCTGGCAAAATTCATAGTACTAAAGTAAAAAATTGAAAACCTCTTCCTACCCAGAATTACATACAGAAAACCAAAATTCTCCAGTAATAAAAAAATTTTAAAAACTTCAGTGAATGTAATTTTATGAAAGATTTAAATATATAAATGTAAAGATAAACTACTTATAAATACCTTATTTTTAACTAGTTTTCTTCTATTCTGCTCTTACTATATATTAATATTAAAGTAAATCTTTAAAATAAGACTTAGTTTTATTTAAAGAATATTACTTACCAGTGCCTTTATAGTATTTTGTACAGTTACCATATTCGATATCCTCCTTTTTAATATCAAATTGAGGCAAGGCAATTTTTTCTAACTGAACAGGATCCCCTGACTGCCAGATAAATCGTAAATCATCAGTGGTGTAACCAACTATAAGCAAAAATAAATAAAAATATTAGTTTGAAATATAATTATTAATGCTTTTTAAATATTTTAATAATTTAAATATTAAATATCAAAATGTTAAGAAAACAGGGACTTATATGAAATTGTTGTAAGCATATAGAAATGTAAAATCTATGGCCGTTGATGAAAATATTAGCACAGAAGTTACAGACAGTTGTGTTAAAGAAAGAACAAGTTAAAATAATCAGTATACTGCAAATAGTTAAAATCCTAAAGTGTTATATACAGTAGTACAATACTATGTCAAAATTCTGAAATGTCATCAGTAAAAAAAAGTAATAAAGAAGTGATACTTGATTTCTGCATATATGCATTTACAATCATGAGATATGCTACCTGGAAATTTTTAAAGAAATGTAAGCATCGAAATATTTTTTTCCAAAGTAATGACAAACTTCCCTAAAGGAGCAACATTGTCACAGGACAGCAATAAACAATCCCCCAAATGGACACCATTATAGCATTCAGAAACACACATTTTGGGCTGAGGTAACATGGCTACTATTCAAGATCACACAGGGTTTTACAGCATATAGTAACTCGCTGTTCAACTCTAATGTGCACATATTTTTTTAAAGCAATTCTTTTGTTCTTCTGGTAATATAATTGAATATAAACAGTTGGAATTTTGTATACAAATACATACTGACACGCAGGTACACATATGTACAACACATACACCAATATGGATATACATACACTTACATCTGGAAAATCTCATCTTATAGAAAGAAAGCAATATTGTTCAAATTGAGTATCCAGATTCAGTAATTTAAAAAAAATATAAGCAAATGATTACCAAGTAACTTTAAAGCATATCACTGAGCAAGCATATACAACACATTTTACAAGGTTACTATTGTTTATTCTCTGCAGAAATAGGTCATGGTATATAAGTATTCAGGTTAAAAGTTTCTTACATTCAGGCTTTATTTTCAAAAGATAAGTATCATAGCAAATTAATTAGTATGTTTTAGAGATAAATAATTATTTTAATTAACACATCTAGTACATCTTTTATTTCCTGAAAAATATATAATCATAGAAACACAGAAAATCCAATTTTATAAAAAATAATTTTTATGTATCCATAGAAAGTGAATGCTTAGTAGAATTTAGATAACATTTTTTGAATGTTTTCCAAATTTTCTGCTCTAAAAATGTAGTTTTAACATCAAAAAGTTATTAGTATATAATATTCTCCTTTATCTTGCCTATATTACTAATTCAAATGAAATGGTAATTGGAATAGTAAGAAGTGTAGACCTACATCAATTTAATTGAAATCAAAAAGTAGTACCAAAAGGATCTATTTTAGTACAATTAATAGAGTGAAAGATTAATTATAATTTTCCTAAACTATTCTAATGACTTTTTAATTAAAGCATTAGTTTTACCATTGTTATTTAGGATAGTAGAATGCATTGTCTAGAAATTTTAAACATTTTTATTCCTATAGCCATTTAGTGTCTCATTTACGTACAGCTCTCAAGTTGCATCTTGCAACGTTGTGTGTCCATGGGAAATAAGGTCAAGTCCAACGGGCATGAAAGAGTAATAGATAACCTGAAAGTAGAAACAGAGGTCTTAGAAGTCATTTAATACATTTCTCTGTGATACACTGATTTTAAAAGGAAAATATAAATGTACAAATACTAAAGATAAAAGTGTACCTCATGCTGACGAGGACATCTCCATCTCGAAAAATAAAGAGGAGGATATTTTCCTGCGTTACATCATGAAAATTGGCACTTTTTTCATTTGCAAAAAATAAGTCAGGTTTCCACAGACACTTGTACATTGTGGGATCCACTGTCAATGCATCCGAGCCCCGAAAATCACTAGGGAGCTTCAGCCTGGGATCATTCCATTTTTGTCTCAGGAAGATGTTAACTCTGTAGTCCTGGAGAAAAAAAAATGTGTAGGTGTGGGTATATTGCTATTTTTGAAGAAAATGCATTCAGTGACAGAATAAAAAAGGTTTCAGTGATTAGCAGCAGAAGTATTTTTTCTCTTCCAACCCTGACCAGGATCAAAACAACTCTGTCTCAAAGTATGAAGAGCCCCATTAGCAGTAAAAAAAGACTTCTGTGTCTATCTAATTACTCTCGACAGACGTTTCCCTAGTACTTGCTAGCTCAAACATCAGAATATATCAGTAATTGCTTTACCTTAATGTAAACACGAATTATATACATTGCTTTGGTGATGTTATCATAAAAGCATGAGAACTGCTAAACATCACCACTATTTTTCTCCCCAAAAGAGTAGAATAAAACTTAGTTAAAGATAGATAAAAAGTCAAGGGGAAATATTTCTTCTTGTCTTTTGCTGAGTAGAAAACTACAAAATTTATATGTATTTCTGAGACTATCCTTGACTATTCATACATGTAAATGATTATTAAGAGAATTTGAGATAATCAAATGAGATTTGGATTATGCAAATCATTATGTAAATGATTATTAAGAGAATTTGAGATAATCAAATGAGATTTGGATTATGCAAAACAGATGACAACACATGCAAAATTTGTAAATATGTTATATTCAAGTATAGTAGAAAAATGTTTTGAAATCTACTAAATAGCTAAATATTTTATTTTGGTTCTTTGCCTATCTGAAAAGTTTTAATTTTAAAACTTTATAAAAGTTGAATTATATTAGGACATATAGATTTTAAGGATATGTGAAACTAGAAACGTGTTTTATATTTGCCAGTGAAATGCATTCTGGCAAAACTGAGATGTTAGTACATAAATTATATTGGGCTTCAGCTTTCTTATATCCAATCATTTGAAAATTCACAAAACACTATCTCTCCATAACTTTTGACATGATCAAAAGTAATTAGATCATAAACTTTAAATCAAAGTCCAAATATTAAATAAGAAGAGATGACAGACCATCTTTTATTAAAGTATAAGAGCTAATTCATTTCCATGAAACAAATACACATGCTTTCTATATGTATAAAAGATAAAATGAAGCATAAGCAATGGATTCTAGAAAAGCTTTGGGAATTTACTTTCTCATGTGATCTTCAGACCATCAATAGTAATTTAATCTACCTACATCTTATAGCTACTCTAAACTTGATTATAAAAAACTTCAACATACAAATTAATTCTTAAAAATTATATGCAGATAGTTTTGGAGTGCCAAAATCGAATAAATTAAGGATTATATTAGCTGACATTGAACATATTTGCACCACAGGGGAGAACAAAGGGATAACATTTTCCTAATCAAATGAACATGGAATCAAGAATAGAGTAGAAGAGGCCTAGAACCAAAGAAAATGAAGATTTGCATTGCACAGCTTCGTGAACTTTTTGCCAAAATATATGCATATCTTAAAATTCACAATGGGACTTAAATTATTACTTCGTTTCTGACTTTGATTGTGACTATGAAAATTAACCCAATCATATCCAAGATAAATGACTATCTACCTCACATGGTAAGCCTTCCGGTAGACAAAAGGTTTTTATCTATTCCACACAAACATGCATGGCCCTTCACTTGCAATGGAATACTCATTAAGTTCAATCATTTTCTAATAAAATACCAGTTATGCTACCTCAGCTAAAGCACATGGCTGATATCTACTTGACATTATTTTGAGTACTCAGCAGTAGCCAATTTCAAGTTATTTGCTAAAAGCTTTCTTGTATTGATCTGCTAAAAGTCTTGGTATTCTAAATATACGTTCAATAAAATCTATTTTATTGTCTTCTCTAAAGCTGCGTCTTATTAACATAAATGATCAAAATTACATCTTTAAACTGTGGTATTTAAAATATACATTCACAATATTGTAGTAAAATACTATGTCCTTAATTTGTTATCAGAGATCAGTATTAAAAAATAAGCAGATGAGATTGCCCACATATCTATTATAAGCTTGAATTAAAGACATGGCTCCTTATTTTGGTCAATGACCATTATGTGAAAATAGTCAAGATGAATTCTTTTTTATTTACTTAATTTCTCATTTATTTGCATCCATTACTATATTATCATTATATGAGTATTTACTATATGCTAGTCATATTTGGTCTAAGTGCTTTACAAAACTACAAGTATTTCTCAGAATTTATATTATGAAAATGTTCTCTTGATGCTCTTATATGCTTCCTATTATTGGAAAGTAAGACATAAGTATCTCATTATGTTTTTCTTCCTGCCTGGCACCTAGGAAACTGAAAGCTAAATCCTATAACCAACTGAATTAATTTAGCTCTCAGATCCTAGTATGACTATCATTGTATGGCTCTTGCACACATAGTGCTATTTCAATTATTTCATCGTATTTTTGTTATTATTTTTATATCCCTCAAATCCTTTATAGAAATAGGGATAGATGAAAATATATAAAATAAAAGGTGCGAGATTGTCATGTACTTAACTAGAGTCGGCATTATTTGGATGCAGCTCATAAGCAACTTTGCCAGTGTGGCTTCTAGATTCAGGATGCTTTATTTTAGACTAATATTAGGTTTTCTTATTTTAATAGATTGTTAAATATATGTATAGAGATAGATATAAATATCACGATCGCTTTCATATTCTTTATCTAGATCAAAACAACTACATTTTGGAATGAGTGTTAGTTTGCTTCTTAGTAATTAATTTCTAAAGACATTATATAAATATTTTATAACATTCAAGATATCTGATGGAAATTAAAGCAACACTTTCATCTTTAAGTTCAGTACGTTTTGCATAATTAAAACATAAACCACCCTATAACGTTTGGGGTGGAACTTCAGAAACTAGGCCTGCATTATACTGAATTCTCCTTAAAATCTCCATACATGAGCACATTCTTTGGGGAGCACTATTCTGTGTTCCATCTATTTCCAAAATGGTGTGGTTAACTCGTCTAAAATTATGCAGCAAAATTATTTTTCTTTTTAAGTTTTTATAGCAACTGTAATAGTGTTTCTGCATATGAAGTTAATTTTTCTAAATTCTTCTTGAAGTCTAATCAATGTTTCCCACAAGAACATATTTATATCATTTATCAGTTAATAAGTTCAAAGCATTTTAATCAGCAGAAAGCTGATTAAAGCTCTAAATAGTCCTACATGGTATTAAAGGCCCTGACAAAATAAAACCTATATGTGGGGAAAATTACCAATGATATAAGAATGTTTTAATTCATAGTCAACCCCCTTTTTATTCTACATATTATCATAAATAACTTTTTAAAAAATTATATTAATCAAATTATAAAGCCTAGTATAATGGAGTCAGCATGGACTTGGAAATATAAAAGTCCTGATTCAAAGTTCAGCTCTGAATCTTAGAAGCTTTGACCCAGAGCAAGTTTCCTAACCTCATTGAGCTCGGTTTTTTAATATAAAAAGTAGGAATACCAATATCTTAAGTGATAATTAAATACTCAGGGTAAAAGATTAATACAGTACCTGCTATTTAAATTAGTTTTCTGTCCACTTTACATCCTTAAGAATCCAACCACAGAGTTCATCAATTTTCTTTCAGAAAACATTTAAATTCCTCCTAAATACCTAGGTGAGTGGCTCATTAGCTCATTCATTCAATTCAGAAATTGCTTATTAGCCATATATTCCTTTTCATGCTCTGGGTAATAAGGATACAGCTGTGAGTACTCCCAGACTTCACAGAAAGAACTGTAAGGAATATTGACACTCAGTCAAATATAAAAGAATTTGAAAAAAAGCTAAATCAAGGGAAATAGTTTGCAATGGGGCATCTAATCTAGACTTGGAAGATGAGATAAAAGCAACCGAGTGAAACGGCACCTACACTGAGACCCGAAGGGTCACAGAAGTTAGGCAGGTCTAGGTCTGAATCATGTCCTGCTCTTTGGCCTAAGTCAAGTTATTTAACCTCCCTGAGCCTCAAATTCCTTGTCAATAAAAACAGTCCCAGGTTATTCAAAAAAATTAAGTGAGATGCTATACCTAAAGCATAAAACCTGGCACAAAGAAAGCACTCAAGAAAGTTATTAATCTTATATGTTTTATTAACATTGCCATATATCTATTATCACCACTTTGAAAGAGCCAAAATTTACAAGTGACAGCATTCCTAGCCTGTCACTATAAAGATGCTGCCTAGAAGTTTTAATTGGTTACTAAACATCAAAACATTAATTTTATTAATTCTTTGAAAGCTTTTTAAAAAGCATTTTTTTTTTTTTTTTGTGTATTAGATATCAAGCTCTATGGTAGCTACTAGCCATACAGAGATCAATACAACACAGTACTAGAAAACAAAGCTGAGGTTACTGGACTTTTATTCATATCTCACTCACTTAAGATACTTTGACTAACAATGGCAAACCTGTTTTATGAACTAACAACATAAAATATCTACATGTAATTATGTTCCAGACTAAATTTAATGTTTACGAAAGAGGCTCAGTTAACAATAGGTTTTTCTGTGCTGCTAAACATTCCTTCCTTCCTTCATTTATTCATTCATTCAACAGTTACTCATTAAGGGCTTCTTATGCTCAAAAGTCTGAGCTATTTGTCTGAGAGGTACAAAAACTTGAGTTATTAGTCCGGGAGGGATAAAAACTTGAGGTACAGGCCCTCAGGAAGTGATGATTTAACAAGTAAGAAAATAATTGATAAGGACTCTAAGGATGATGGTACTTAATGAGAGAACAAATGATTACTTTAGAAACTGGGGATCAGCAAAGGCTGTAGAATGTGTCTGAGGAGGTTCTTGAAGAGTGAGCAGAATTTTGGCAGATGGTGATGTCAGAGAAGGGCAGGATTAAAGACAGAGGCAAAAAATCATTGTTTCTTAAGCATTTCATCAACAACACAAAAGAATCACTATGAAAATATAGAAAATGGCAGAAACAATATCATCACTAAAAGAGGCTAGAATAAGAGACGGAGGTTTTATAGTGATTAGTGAAAAGGTAGGAGTTAAAATCAAGACAAGAAATATACAAAGAACTTTTAAAATGCAACAAGAAAACAAACAACCCAATTAAAAAGTGAGCAAATTATCTTAACAGACACCTTATGAAAGATTTTATAGCAAATAAGCATATGAAAAAATGTTCTATATCATGTCACATGTATTAGAATGGCCAAAATCCAGAAAACTGACACCACTAAATACTTACAAGGATGTAAAGCAATTCCACTCCAAGGTACGTACCGAAAATAATTGAAGGCAGAGACTACAAAAGATACTTGCACACCCATGTTCATAGTAGCATTATTCACAGTAGCCAATGGTGGAAATAACCCAAGTATCCATCAATAGATAAATAAACAACCAAAACGTAGTATATACATATTCATACAATGAAATATTATTCAGCCATAAAAAGGAATGAAATTATGATACATGTTACAACATGAATGATCCTTGAAAACATTACCAAAGAAAAAAAATCAAGACTAAGGAGTATTACTACTTAGAGTGAGAATGCAGGGCAAAAAATTAACCCTGGGGATGGCAAACATTTAAAGGGCAAGCTAGAAGACAGAAAAAGAAGAAAACCCTGAGAATGTGATTTTACCAAAGTAAAGAAAGGGGCAAAAGCTTTGAGAAAGTCAACAGCAACAAGTACCTTAGAGGGTCAAGTACAATCAAACTGAACACTTTCAACAAATGAGGAAGCCATTCAAGATTTTAGTAACACTTTTTGGGTAGAGCACCAAAGATAATTGTAGAGGACAAAATTTCCTATATATAAGATGGAGATAATGTAGGGCTTTCATAAGAATTAAATGAGATAATATATATAAAGTACCTAAACTCACCTGGCCTTATTAAGCACTAAACAAGTGTTTCTTCTTACTAGGATATATCCTTTATGCTGTTATTATTATTTTATAATGTTAGTAATAATGATTAATATACTTTTGCCTCAAAAAAATTCTGCATATACTGTAACTCACCTGGTTTGTTTTGTATTGTGCTGGTCAACATACAATCATTCTTTTTTTCCCCTACAATTATTATGAACGGCAATGCACTCCTAGGTCGCAAATCTTGAAACAATGCTAAAATGTTGTTTGAGCATCTCCTGAATTCTTGCTTTCAGCACACTAATGTAAGCTCCATACACCACATAAGCTTTGAGTCTCTACTGTAATCCTTTTTTAATATTATTTTTTAGTAGAATTCCAAAGATATATTACAATGAGCATCACTGAAACACTGGACATTGATTTCTGTGTTACATCATTCTTGATCATTATGTCATGTTATTTCATTATGAAAGTGTCTCAAAGATGCTCTTCTATTAGCTATGTAGCTATATTCTATTATGATTCAATGCAAGTTGCAGCAAGCTTATATATCTTTTAAGAATGCTTTAATATTTTACAATTTAAATTAACAGTTTGGGTTCAATAAAAGATAAAAGCTCATTAGTATGCTTCGGTTAATGTTTTATGAATGTTTCTAAATGATTGTTAGTTATTGGCATCTCAAATACTCTATATTAAGATAACTATCTTTGAAACCCACTTATTTTCATTTTCAATTACTCAATCACAATAATTATAGCTCTGTCTTTTATTGCAATGAACAAATTCCCATCAGAAACAGACTTCTTTTATCAATGGGCAATTACTTAATTGTTTTTAGAGAACTTGGTAACAAATACTACTCATTGTTCATTCCAAATGACTATTAGCCATTATCTGGAAAACGGATGGTCTCCAAAATTTTCAGTACCAATTAACACCCAAATTAAATTATTTCTTCAAGGCAATAAACATTTCACAACAAGACACTAAAACTGTTTAAGTTTAACTAATGATATTTTAATTTTAAGAACAGTTCATCTATATTTTGTATTGTTGATAGAAAGCTCTTCTGGTAACCTGTAATTTTTATCAAACTGTCACATATGCAACCTTTAACCCATTTGGTTTCTTTAAATCATGATAAAAAATTAGCATTGAAAGAAATAAAAGAAATCAGCTCTCGTAGCATCTGGCAGCATTATATTTAAAGTTTTATCAAAAGAGCTGTTACAAGTCTGGTTTAAAAAGAATTTAAATGTAGTGGTTAGTGAGGTTAGAAGTTTAATGTGAGAATTTCAAGTTAATAAAATGCCAGTAGAAATTCCTACATTATATTTCAGCAATTTTTTTCAATATGTTACTTTTTAATGTTTTTAGTTAAATGTTATTTAATAACACCTTATGAATATTTAAATTTTCTAGGCATATGCCAATATTCCATTTTTATTAAGTGTATCTGTTAGGTGGTACAATGGTGGCACACTGAACTGTAAACTCCATATGAGTAGTAGTCTGCTGAATTGCATATATAGAAAGTGTCCAACATACTTTTGTTAAACGAAGGAGTAAAGAAACAACTTCTGTGACATTTTGACAAGTTAGGCTATTTGCCTAGCATTATTCACACCATTAATTTAATTTTTCCTATATCAACAGATAACAAGGACAAATTATTAGGAGAAAATAAAACTTGGACATTTCTCATCCTTCCTTATTGCTTAATACTCTTACATATAATGTTTAATCACCAATGCTTCTGAAATAATAAAAGTAGGAGAAAATAGGTTAAAAGGAAAGTATAAATGACAGATTATATTACTCTTTACTTTAAGGTAGACACACTAAAAAAGTAACTTTGGCAAAGAAAAGACACAGATATACAGTATATTTTTAACTACTAACAACAGATTCTCTTAAATTGTCCTATTATGATTAACTTTAATGAGTGAGAGTTTTTAGTAAGCACTGAATAAAAAATACTGGTTATTTTGGCATTCTATATTTTGAAGAAACTACACATATAATCAGATAACCCCCCAGCAGCATTTGGGAGATAAAAATTAACAGGCGTTCATCAGCATGTGTATTAATTTCCTATTGCTGTTGTAATAAAATTACCAAAAACTTAGTAGCATAAAACAGGACAAATTACTATCTTAATAGTTCTGGCATTCAGAACATCAGAATCAGTGGGCATCCTCAGGGTTGATTCCTTCTGGAAGCTCTAAGGAGAGAGTCCATTTCGTTGCTTTTTTCAGCTCTTAGAGGCCACCTGCATCCCTTGATGTGTGGCCTGTAGCTTGTATCATCCAATTTCACACTGTCTTCATCTACTACTGATTCCGATCCTCCCGCTTCCCACTTATAAGGACCCTTGTGATTATACTAGGCTCACTTAGATAACCAGGAAAATCTTCTCAAGATCCTTAATTCTATCACACACACAAAGTCTCTTTTATCATGTAAAATAACATCACAGGTTCCAAATATTGGGACATGGCCATTATTTAACCTACCACAGGGTACAAACCCTGAAAATGAATAATATAAGAAAAAATAAGTATAAAACCATTTTAAAGTTTGTATATCTAAGACGTAAAATTTTTAAAAAATGAGACTAATACGTCTAATATTATTCTATAATAAATGAAATAATGCTGGAATGTTAATAACAAAAGCAACAAAATACAAGGAATAGTAAACTAAGACAAGTTTTAAGGAAAGTAATTTAGATCTCTATATACAAGGATATATAGAAAATACAGTTATTGCCAAGAAGTATAATTAAGCTCTTTGAGCTAATCCCAAATATGATTTTTCTTTCTTGACAGGCATGACTGTGTTGCTCAAAAAGAGTTGAAGCCTATTATTAAAACAAACAAAAAAGTAATGAAGCAGAAAGGCACAAAAAGTCTGACAGGATCATGAATTATAGTGTAATAATAATTTAATATCATTATAAAGCACACCTAAACCAAAGAAAGAAAATAGATTCTATAAATAGGCTTTTATTTCCATGAAAGAGCTCTTATGTATTTCTGATGAGGTAAAATTCCTGTGTATAGATTATTACAGTGAACCATAATAGCCAATTTTTCCCCAAGTGTAATAACTCACATTTTCAATTATGAAAATCCTACTGATTTAAACCAAAAATAAGAATTGAATGGAAAAATCAATAAATGTTATAAGCATAACCACAGAGTAGATGCCACCTAGCCTCTAACACAACATTCTTCTCACTGTTTTGAATGCTCTTATTTCAGTTGTCACAATCAGTACCATGTGAAGTGATAAAATTAGAAGTGACTGTTCTAGCAACTTCGAATTAGGATGATTACATTTATTGGACAATTTTGGTGATGCTATTAATGTCAGTATATACCACTTACAGTATTAATAATGATACCTTACAAAAAGGTAAGGTAGTGGAATGCAAACGAACACACAGATAAAAGAAATAGGCATTATAAAGCTAAAAAATGAGATCATAAAACAAGCTGAGGGAACACAGAACCACGGAGG
Organism: Eidolon dupreanum; assembly: GCA_028627145.1. Lineage (NCBI taxonomy): Eukaryota > Metazoa > Chordata > Mammalia > Chiroptera > Pteropodidae > Eidolon > Eidolon dupreanum. The sequence goes on along the minus strand of CM053512.1, from coordinate 29,369,039 downwards.
TGTGAAAGAGCTTGAGAAATATAAACATAGCTACCAGTTTTCCTCCACCACACAACACAATTATAGTTTGTGAATAAATGTGAGATTAGTTTTAGTTTAGCCAGCAATAGTTAGTATCTGAATTTAAAAAATAAATAAACAGGAGGATTGTTTTCCAAGTAGAATCGGTTAAAATTCCCTGACAGCGATGCTAATGCCTATACCCTTGAATGTGTCTTGGTTTGATAATCAGCCTTATAAGCTGAAGAAATAGGTTGTCCTCTTCCTTCAAAAGCTGCCCTGCGTCTGCCACTCAACTTGCAGCTGTCCATGTTACATCCATCCCCAAGCTCTGAGTTTTACATTATACTTTCTGGAATAATCAACTGCCAGTTGAGGTAGGAAGGTTTGAACTGAAGAGGAAAGTGTTGGGCAATAATGAAGCTTCTCAGATTTTAGGACTTTCTTTATTTCAGCAGATCTTTGTAAGGGAAAATTCTAGTGGGCTATTAATAAACAAAACCACAACTATATGATGGGGCTACTAACGAACTTATACATGGTTCATTTTCTTTAGCCTTTTCTTTGGGATGAGATTCCATTGTGAAATATTATATTAATTTGCAAATGCATGAAAACCAAAGTCACTATAACTGAGAGCTGTAATTTTTTCACTCTTTTTACGGCACAGCACATCAAATATACAATTTAAGCACAAGCCTCTCTAAGGTCATAATTCACACACTGTCCACAATATTGTTTTCATGAACATATATCTTGTATTTAGACAAATCTATTGCTCTCTGTTTTTCCAAACTCTTTTTTGGGAGGCTTTTTGTTTTGCTCTTAAAAACTGTGCTCTCTGGCTATCATCTAAAAGATAAGATATAACAAATGCTAGTGAGGATATAGAGAAAAGGGAACCACTATACATTATTGGTGGGAATAAAAACTGGTACAACCACTGTGGAAAATAGTATGGACGTTCCTCAAAAAATTAAAAATATACTTACCATATGATCCAACAATCCATTTCAGAGTATATATGTAAAGGAACCAAAAACATTATCTAGGAGAGATACCTGTATTCCCATATTCACTGCAGCATTATTAACAATGGCAAAGTATGGAGACAACCTAAGTGTCTATCAACAAATGAATGAATCAAGAAAATGCAGTGTATTTATATAATGGAACATTATTAGGCCTTAAAAAGAAAGAAATTCTATCATTTGCAATAACATCGATGAATCTGGAAGATATGAAAAATAAAATAAGTCATATAGAGAAAGACATATGTTATGGTACTACTTATATGTGGAATCTTAAAAAAAAGCCATTGGCAAAATGGTTGTCAGGGACTTAGGGGTATGGGAAATAGGGAGAGGTTGGTACAATGGTACAAATTTTCAGTTATAAGATGAATTAGGTCTGAGGATCTAATGTATATCATGGTGACTATAGTTGATAACACTGTATTATATAACTGAAATTTGCTAAGAGAGTAGAATTTAAATGATCTCACACAAAAAAATTATAAATATATGAGGTGATGGATATGTCCACTTGATGGGAGGAAATTCTTTCACAATGTAGATGTATATCAAATCATCACATACACTTTAAATATCTTACAATTTTTTTTGTCAATTATACCTCAATAATCTGGGAGGAAAATAATTAAGCTCACCCTAAGTGATTGGAAGAAAGAGAAAAGAAATATTTTCTCATGATATTTTCTCTTATCTATACACGTACACCTCTTTAATTGCCTTCCTAAGCAACTGACCAGTATTAGTAACAGGTAATAAAGAATGAGGTTTATCTCAGATCTATTTTCTTTTCCTTAGATGACATTTTAATGTTATCTACATATCTAAAATAGCTTATGACTTTCCTATTAAGCAACAAGTTATCAGGGCATTTGTTTTTGAAAAGATTGAGCAAATCTGTAAGATATAGCAGCCTCAAAAGACACATATATAAAACTTTGTTCTGTAGGGATGTATGAAATAAACATTGCAGAAAGTGAAAATCAATACAAAGTGGGATATTTAAGTCTATTTGGTGAGTGTGGCTCTGACTCTGAACCTTTAGACTATGGCTGCACAACACAAAGTGAAAAGCAGATTGGTTTTACCCAGATTATTTCAGCAAAAGAAATAGCAAATACAAATGATCTGACTCTGCTGGATAAAGATGTCTAAAATTTCAAAAATTAAGATTACAATAATAGCATTATTCAGTCTCTTATTTAACCAAATAAATGTTCAACATGAATCTAATGTTTACATTTTTTTCTGCCAACTTTTTTATGGCTACTTTAACTCTGTGCTAAGCAAATAGCAAAATTTATTTGTTCATTCATTTAATCAATATTAGCTAATATAATAATTTATGTTTACTACTTATTGAGTGCCTATGGTCTTCTGTATTTTATGGAAAATGAAGAAGTGGAATACATTACTCCTGACTTTAAGAGATTTATAGTCCATTGAGAATAGAAAGAATACACACAAAAGTATTATAATTACCATAAAGAAGCTATCAGATTTAATTAACAAATAACTGATTAGATGAACGACCTGGATTGAAAAGGGGGCATAAAGTGAGTCTGAATAGCCATAAAAGGCTCTGATTAGAATACAAGAGGTCGAGATCAGGGATAAATAAAAGGGGTAAAGACTCCATATGAGAACTGGTTGAGTCTGGTCCCAGTAATAAATACTTTGGGCTAGTACCATGATGAGTCTGTTCAGGAGAACAATCGAAGATATATTTGAAATCATGAAATATTTTATTATACTCCTCAACTAATCTATTAAAAAGTTCTCCCTTTTTCTAACATCCCTATTTCTCTGTGTTTTCAACTTGATACAACCAAGTAACTACTGATGGAACCTAGAGAAGTTTAGATATCTGATATTTGAAAGGCATTCAATATTTATTAAAGAATAGATACATTAATAATCCATACAGAACTATGACTCATGTGTAGCCTTTACAAAAATGAGAAAAAAAATCCTTGCGTTAGTTGTCTTCAAATGCAAAACAGAGTTGGGGATGTTTCCAACAGACTGTAACATCTTGATAGTGGTGTTTTAGGATTAGTGTAATGGTGCCATGAAAGATAAAATAGGGCATAGAGAAGAGCGTAGAGACCAAAACAACAACCTTTACAGTTTCATCTTGAGAAAATGACATTGCTTACTCTTGCAAAGTGAAGTACTTTGATAGACTAATTATATTTTCAATTCACGAGTGCTGCGCTTGCCCTCTGAGTAACATATGGTAATCTATATTGTATTTCAAAGCTGTCTTCCACTGATCTGTATTGTATGTCTGTTATTTAAATGAACTAAAAAAAAAAAAAAAATCACTGGAAGTGCATTTTGGATTTGATTCCAAAATCTTCTTTTAAATAATTCTCTAAAAATACTTACACATTGTCTAAGAAAATCAATTATTCGGAGTCTAAATGCATACTTCTATAAAAAATAAATAAGATAACATTCTCATCACAATTAGAGATAAAAATAGGCATCACAATTTAAATGCAATATACAATTGTTTTTGTAGTACACTTCTCTGCTATTAGGAATAAAGGAATAGTTTCAATCATTCTTTCTCTTATCTAAAGTATTTCCTGAATACTGTACTGTGCCCTAACCATTAATTACTAGGCTTTCAATCCAAATCTTATATTACTTTAGAAAAATATGTGTCTCAAAACAACAACAACAAAAAACAACAAAACACTTGGGCCTTCTTTCTCCCACCTGATGTATCTGAAGTATCATTTCAGCATGTGGTTTTTCCAAAAGGGCACACATTTATATTGTAAAACATTAAAAAGCAAGTAGACTTTATTAAATGTCTTTTGATCTGAGGGTAATTACATCACACATCACTCAGGAAATCTAATCATACTTTGTCCCTAAAGTCAAACTCATCAAGGATAGCATCTACTCTCTGAAACCTTTCTTTTCTGTTTCTTCAAGACAGGAGCCAGCCTGTCACTATCTTCCCATCCTCCTTTGCCTTTCCTTGCTCTTTCCCCTGGTTACATAATCTTTTCAGGGAGATTCATGGCCATATTTTAGGAAAATCAGTTTTTCTTTTTACAATTCTCTGCTCCACGCATCATGAAGTTAGCACCACAGAGAAAACAATGATTCTTCTCTGGAAACTGGAAGGAAAAAGAATGGTGAATTCTTAAATATTTTTAATATTCATACATATAAACATATTAGGAAAATTTTTTTGCTCCAGAGTATTAGTTGCATGAATTCTATCCCCAGGTGGTATCCAATTAATTGTCCAGAGTGAGTATAGTAATTCTTCTAAGTTTGTAAGTTTTAATGCAGTATTAAGGCTAAATTTGAATCACAAAATTACACGGGCACTGATTTAACAAAATCTTGGAATTAGATTATTTTATACTAGGAGAGAACATGCATTTTTCCTTCGAGTTACTAGGTACTTTTTAGTTCTAATATTACATTCACTATGCTCTAGTCTAAATTTTGATAATTAAAATATTAAATTATAATATTACCATTGTTGTCTCTTGAATGGATCCAAAACTGTTGATAAAAATGTTGACTACTACATCAACAGGAATACCTGTAAATAAAAATTGAGTATATATTTAGTAGGTGTAAAAAAACTTGGTCAAAATCTTCATATTTAATGGTTTTTCCATTTGATTTCATATTTTTTCCTAGTCTACATGAGATGTAATATTAGAAATCAGTGGTCTCAGTATACCATGTTTACAAAGCTATTAACTTATTTTTCTAAATAGAGATCATAACACAAATCAGAAACAAGTTAAGTTGTAGTTTATGTTATTTATTCACATATATGTATCTCTTAAATTGTAAAGACACTAAAAAAATATGTTTACCTTTCAAAAATTTTTAAATGGGTTGATGACTCTAATTAAAGAAAATGCAAGTTATTCTTTAAAAAACATTATTTCAAAAATGTTTAATTTTTTGCATTTTTATAATTATCCCAAGTTCATACTTTAATTGGTCAAGCAGTATTCAATAAATTGTACTTACAACTATTACATTTTTATTTTTAATTCACGAAAATGCAAAGTTAGACATATAACAGAATCATTATAAAGATTTTTGCTTGACCTTTTGGAAAATAATTTGAAAGTTCATGGAATGAGAACTAGGGTATAATGTTGCACAGTTCTTCTCCTTTCTTTCCTTCTTTCTTTTTTTTTTTTTTACTCATTGTGGGCTGCTGGTTGGGCTAACAAAGGGAAAATGTGAATTTAGCCTTTCAGCCACATAACCCTGACTGATGAAAAACAGGTGGTGAATCAATATATGGTAGACATGTGACAATCCAGACCATGGTTGTTGTTGAAAGTAACTGAATAGGTTCTGGTAATGAACAAAAACCCCTCTTTTTACAACATAGTTGTATAACTTCAGTTGACTAGAAGCAGCTGCAGACTATTTTTTTTTCTGTTAAGGAAAAAGAAATCAAGCTTTATAATGTTAATCTGATCTACATTAATACCTGTCCTTAGGATTACTGTTTTCCAGAGAAGATTTTTTCATACAGCTTTTCCTAATTCATCCAGGGACCAAAAAAGAAAGAAAGAAAAAGGAAAAAAAGAAAAGGAAAGGAAAGTTTGCACAACTATACAATCTCATGACTCTTATTGCAAGTATGAATTTTGTTCTTTAAAAGTGCGATAAATTATAGTATTTTATTGGAGTAAAAACAATGTTGTAGAAAACATAGTCACTTTTATTCACAAAATGTTTTTAAAAACTATGTAGCTATCTTTTTTTTTTAGCTGAAGAGTAGAGGGAAATTTTAATCAATGTAAAAGGCTTTAAAAAAGTAAAAAAAAAAAAAGAATCTAAATATATATCAGAACTGTAGTTTGTCCCTAAGTGAGTATATGGCCACTCTCCTACAAACCATAACCTTGGTGTCAGTGAATAAAGCCAGATGCAGAACCTAAATTTTAAATCACTAGTGTTAAGAATACTAAGTACTCACAAAACCCATTACAGAAGTTAGCTATTAACTCACAACATACCCTTAAAAAAAAATAAGCTGGGAACCATATAAAATTATTCGAATTAATATTTTGCTCATCTTTGAGCATTTTTGGCATTAAATTGCTCTGAATCTAAGGATATTACAGAACAATTATATGTCAATTTAAAATCTTACTACTTTAAATATTATAAATAAATGATTTCAGAAAACAAAATTAATTTTAGACTGCGATGAATGAAGATATTTGGGGGGAAAAAACAAACCTTTGAAATTAGGTCTTATCCTGGGATCATAACTGACCAATAGCCTATTCAAGATATTGCTAGTGGAGTTGGCAGGCACTCGGGCGAGGTCCTCTGCTGATTGCTGGCTATAAGAGAAAAGAACAAAATAGAACCTTGATAAGTATTTAGAAATAATTTGATAATTATTTCAACAAGTGAGAACTTTGGTTACATAGGAAATTTATCTCCTGCTTTTAAGAAAAGGAAGAAGGACCCCTCCCTGCCCCAGCAACAGCACTACCTATCCCTTGCAGCTGATGAAAATCCACCACACTCTCGAAATCATTTTCTTCTCCAATGAACAACGCTCCCCGATTTCCTCCTGAAACTTCAGAAAAGCTAACCTTTCTTTCCTTTGACTCTTCCACCTTGCCTATGGTTCACCATCTCTTGCTTGTCCCAAATTGCAATTCTCTGCTTATTCCTGAATAAACTCATCCACCAATAAAATAACTGGCTACTTTTATTCTTGAGGTTGACTATGAAAATTGGTAAAAGATGTTTTTCTATTATCTGGTCAATTAAACAAGGAAAATAGTCTACAGAGCTATAAAATACAATTCTTTCCTATGTATATATGAAAGGCTGTCAACTATCACAAAGGGGAAAAATTGCCCTACTTTTCTATTTCAATTAATTTTTAACAATGGATCTTGATTAAATTGGTAATTGCTTGAGAACACTTAAAAAATAACAACACTTGGAAGCCAAATGGAAAATGTATAGTTGCTTAGTGTTTGTTTGGGTTTGTTTTATCATCCATGAAGTCTTATCATATAATCATTTTCCAATACAAAAAAAAATAATAATCCATGAAAAGCACAAGGAAAAGTAAAATTATACTTGGAGCATCTAGCACATTTCATCCTGTATTTATATGATAAGTGTCAATTTCATAAATGATATTAATTTATATGAAGTAAATTTAGATGTATTGGGCATGGCTTTGTTTTGAAATTCTAGCTCTTACCTATTCAGCAATTCTGTTCTGAGTTAATTATCATACAACCTACTGATAAAGCACAACCACTCTAGGTGGGATATAACTGATATTAAGAAATTTAGGAAAAATTTAAAAACACTGTGAACTGATATAGCCTTATCAGAGTCCAAAACATTAAAGAAAAAAAAAATGAAAATCAGCTAAACCTCCCGAAGTTGCAGGAGATGACATAGATTTTTAAAATTGCTTCCCATGGGCTTATTAGCTCCAATACCACAGCTGCAGGGAGTTGGGGACTGGTAACAAGATTTTCCATTTCATTTAGGTGAAATTGTAATCTCCTTAGAGCCAATTGTCATCCCTATCAAAGACAGAAAATGCTAAAGAGAATGAGGGTATGTTGGAAGGTTGGATGTTAGAATGAAAATTAGAATGAAAAACCAGATTTCTCATTCAAGGGATGAAAATAAAATTGATTAACTACAAAATACACTTGCATTGATTTTATTAAGGACCACTATTATTGTGCCTTTTGATATAAAATCTCTTATAAGTACATTCCTTCTAAGCAGTGAAATGACCAGACAACATAAAGACAACACATTTTTGTAGTAGAGAACTTTCCAGCCTGATATTGTTCTTATAGCTGTGAAAGGTGACAGAATATGCCACCCTACAATATGCTTCTTTGGTATAAGAATTATTTTGAGCTAAAAGGCCCCAGAAAAACAGCCAATGCAGGGAGAGGCTTTCTCTGAACTCTCATTTTCTGTTTAAAACATATCTTCCAAAAGAAACTCAATTGTCATAGGTTCCCTCCCCATAAGTTTCATCAGCTCAGAAGGACTGACTTTAATCACATGAGAGAAGACTACAAGTGGACACCACACCCAGACAGACTTTGTCATAAACTATCATATTTCCCATCTATTTTTCTAAGGGCCCATTCATCTTTCCTAAAATCATTTATTCCAACTTAAGTGGCCTATGTCCCTCCTCCCCTCCTATTAGATGATATATAAACTCCTACATTTCTCTACTTTTTTGTGTATTCACTTTTTTTTTTTTTTCTGCTGTGGTGCCCCGTGCGCATAATATTAAAACTTAATAAATTAGCATGCCTTCTCTCCTGTTAATCTGTTTCCAGTTTATTTAATAGACCCAGCTATAAGCTATAAGCCACATCAAACTCATTTTCTAGCTGTTCTTACTCACTACCAAATTTTGTCTTTCCTCCATTTATGAGCTCAGAATAAATCTCCCTTCCTGAAATATTGTAACTTCCACTCCTTATTGTACTAATCTAAAACCAACCTCTCCTTTAAGATTGGCTTTCTAAAATCTTGCCTCAATAAATACACCCTACTTTAATGAATACATATCGACAATGATTTTGTAGCTTCTTTTCCTATCTACTTGTATATTATCAGCTTTGGACATTGCTGAACAAATCATTGGCCAGGAGGAAGAAACAATCATGATTGGAAATAGATATTGGAGAACCAGTCATCCTGTCCTTGACATTCTTTCATTTCATGATTTCAGAAGAGATATTAATCATACAGAGAGCTGTTTTCTGGTCATGTGAAAGAGAAAAGCCAGACTGGTAGAAGAGTGGGTAGTAGGTGAGTACATAGAGCAATAGAGCACGCACTATATACGGAAATGTAGACACAGCAAGGTTATGAGATGTATCTAAAGTGGTAGAAGGAAACCTGGTAATCCCTATTCCTACTTAATGTTTTACAATAAGCCTGCCATAATGGAAGTGAAATATTATCTACTGTCTTCTTACCATCCACCCATATATTATTGTTTTATATTGCTTTAGGACAATAATGTATATCACACCTTAAGTTCTGCTAGTCTTACTAATTTTTAAAAATCATTAGTCCTGGAAAACCCAAATTTGGCCTTTTTAGAATTTATCAGTGTTACTGTTCCCTCTAGCTATCTCCAAATGCTTATATTTTTCTTCACAGTCCCCCCTCCCCAAATCTTAGTTGTTAACAACAACAACAAAAAATGTTGGTTGACAAATCTCTTGAAATTAAAAAAAAAAAAAAAGAATATGTTATAGCTCCCTATCTTTTATTCTTATTCTTATTTTCATGTTTCTGATGCAGGTAACTTGATACAAACAGTTCACCCTTCTCTGTATTAGAATTTCAGAGACATTTTAAAATTTAAGTAAAATTTCTTGTAATTTATACTCACCTGCATGAATTTAGGGATTTTTTCCCTACCTTAAAAAATAGAGAAATCATATTTTTTCACTTAGTCAATACTAAAATTACATTAAAATCATCTCTATACATTGAAAAACATCTGAAGAGTGAGATGCTTATGCCTCTTTCTTTCAAAAAGCTGAAACAATTTTCAGGTAGCACGTTTTCCCATATCTGCATTTTACTATATATAATCTTATAATTTGGAAAGAAACTAGTAGTATTTATGCAAAATAAGCAGGAACAAGAAGAGTTAAATGGTTTTAACTTGGTCACACACTTAGTGCTAGTTTCGTTATTAGAGTCTTCATATTCTGAATCTCAGTACAGTGTTTTATCCATCCAACTATGCCATTTTATTTCAAGAAATCTATCAACAATTATGATATTATTACAAAACAGGATTTATTTCATGGAAATATGATATTAATTTAAGAAAATAACTTACTCTGCTCAGGCAACGTGATCAAATGACTAGAAAAAATAATGTTTTATATCAAATGCCTTTTTACAACCAATCCTCTTTTGTTCACTTGCCTAAACTCGAACTGATGTCATTACTGATATGTAAAGTTATGCAAGGAATGTATCGGCCTGTATAGCTGTATGATGTAATGTTTTCCAGCACTAAAGGAAAATCTAGAAATTTCTTTCCAAAGGAGGAAGCTCAGTTTTCCATTAACTGTAGAATGTTCATATTTTACATGACCCTTTAGTGATCACATTGCTAAGTTCCATTTCAAAACTGGGGTGTATGAGTATATTGTCTTAATCTCCTCCCTCAAAACAGAAATCTGAGTCCAAAGGGATTGTTTTGTTTTCCATAGTTATAAATACTACAACAGTGGTCAAAGGTCTTCTCAGACCTGAATGTGATAAGGCATGTGTCAGCATTAGTAATCTGGGTGTGAGAGCTGCGAAGCTTTCAGCTTGGACATGAACTGAAGCGAGCAGAAAACAACAAGAAAAGAGGAAAGTATGTAAAATGTGTGGGTTGTATTATTTCCCCTCTTTACTCTAGGTCAATGATTTTTTACCTCTTTTTTAGGTTACAGACACTGCTGAGAATCTGATTAAAACTATATTCTTCCCTGAAAAATACACAAAGTTTGTAATGCTGAGCTTCATGTAAGCAAATGCTGGTCTTCTCATCTAAAGTGAGTGGAAAAAGAAGATAAAAAAAAATCAGATATCTTGTAGTGAAAGAATGTAAGCTCAGAAAAAAAAAAGTGATGAGACTATGGCAAAGGGACACAAAAGCCAACCAAATGAGCTCCCAATGGCCAAATATGAATGATTTGAGCAATAAAATATAGTATTGGGTTATATTCTGAACTATAAAATAAAATCTATGAGTGTGTGTGTGTGTGTGTATGTATATATATATATATGGCTCTTAAAAACACATAACCCCAGTCTAATCATGAGAAAAACATTAGACAAATCCCAATAGAGTGACATTTTACAAAATACCTGCACAGTACACCTCAAAACTATCGTGGTCATAAAAAAAAAAAAAAAAGGAAAGTCTGAGAAACTGTCAAAGCCAAGAGGAGCCTAAGAAGGCATAATGACTAGATGTAATGTAATATCTAGAATGGGATTCTGGAAGAGCAAAAGGACATTAGGTAAAAATTAAAGAAATCTGAATAAAGTATGGACTTTAGTTAATAACAGTGTATCCAGTACTAGTTCTTTAATTGTAAAAACTATACCATACTAAAGTAAGATGTTAGTAATAGGGGAAACTAAATGCAGGGTATTTGTGAATTTTGTAGTATTTGAGCAGTTTTTCTATAAATCTAAAATTGTTCTAAAATAAAAAGTGTATTTAAGAAAAAAAAGGAGCAGAGGGCCAAAGACTTTAAAAGATCCCTCACCAAAGAAGATATACAGATGGTAAATAAGCACATGAAAAGACACTCTAAGTTATAGGTCATCAGTGCAAATTAAAACGAGATACTACTACATACCTAGTAGAATGACGAAAATCCAGAACACTGACAACACCAAATGCAAATGAGGATGTGGAGCAACAGGACCTCTCATTTATTGTTAGTGAGCAACAGGACCTCTCATTTATTGTTAGCAAAATGGTACAACCACTTTGAAAGAACTTTGATCTTTTTTAAAAATAAAAACTAAACATACTCTTCTATCCGATCCAGCAATCTTGCTCCTTGGTAATACCCAAAAGAGATGAAAACAATGTTCACACCAAAAAACCTGCAAACAATGTTTAGAACAGCTTTATTCATAATTGCTGGAACCTGGGAGTAACCAAGATGTCCTTCAGTAGATGAATGGATAAACTCTGGTACATTCAGACAATGGAATATTATTCAGTGTGAAAAAGGAATGAGCTATCAAGCCATGAAAAGACATGGCTAAATGTTTCATCCTAAGTATATGACAATCTGGAAAAAGCTAAGCTATAGAGACAGTAAAAAGATCAGTAGTTGCCTGGGGTTGAGGGAAAAGGGGAAATAGGCAGAGCACAGATTTTTAGGGCAGTGAAAATACTCTTCTAGATAATCAGATAGAAAAATATGCATACAAAAACATACACTTTTATGTATTCAGGTAACAAACTAAGTCAGTAGTTATTTATGAATCCAGATAATTGAGGGGTTATTATAGAATATTTTTGTTTTGTATTTTCTTCACTATAGTATAATTTATTATTACCTCTCTTGACAGCTTCTGTGTTTATTTCCCATTCTGTTTTCAACTATTAAACTGTGAACAGAAGGTTTGTGAATACAGGCAGTGAGTGATACCTTTTACATTAGTTGAATTTAATTAGTTTATATTTATTTGAAAAGAATGTGTTTATGAGTACATGTCTATGTGTGTGGCAAAGTCTGTCATGTTATTATAGGCCAAGAATCATAATTAAGAACAGTGTTCCACAAAATTAATTTTATTTATTCCCCCCAGTTGGGCTTAAGGAACTTTTGGATCCTGTAGAAACATTTTCAAATCTTATTTAACTTCAATTATGCAATTACATCATCTATGGCTCAAAGAAAAATGTTTTTCACAAAGTAGAAACATCTATTTGGAGAGATGCTGGATTTCAGATACTAGCGATTTCCAAATCTCATCAAAGGCTATATTCTTTTTTAACTTCATTTCACATGTGAGATCACTAGTCCTATGAATACTATAAGTAGCCTCTATTTATATGGTATGTTTCTCAAACAGTGCAAAGCACTATACATTCTCCCTACGTCTCATTAGTTTGTTAATTTGATACAAACCTCATGACACAGAGAATTTAACTGAAGTCTCAACCCAAACAAAAAGTTTATCATGCAATTACTTTCCATACTATGCAAAAATAGTATTATGTCCTGGCCTACCCAATAAAAATCCACAGTAACTCTCCTAAGTCTGCTACTAACTACAGCTGGAACAGTACTTATCTTTCCTCAATATTCCATGCATGGCATAAATATAAAATGTTTCTCCTCTGGCTTAATAGAAATGGCAATAAGATAAACCCATACTCACACACATAATAAAGCTGAGTTAAGTGTGGGTATAATTGAAGAAACACTTGTCTGAGAGTCAAGAGACTGGTGTTCTAGCCCCAGACAGGCTAAAAGATTCTTGTATGATATGGGGCAAATCACTTACCCTCTCTCAGCCTCAGTCTCCTCACCTTTTAATCAAAGGTTTAAATGGGGTGATTTCTAAAATCCCATTCAGGCGATAACCCAGCTCTACCTGTAGTAGATACTATGGTGCTACATTTTCCAGATGGCCCCTTGAGAACTGAGGCTGCTGCCAGGAATGTTGGCTGCATAGGATTCTGAGCTGAGTCCCTTCTGAACAGTCTTCAGGTGAGGGAAGGCATCTTGCCCTGGAGGCAATTCACATCCAAAGACTTTGACATGGGGATACAAAGGGATCTGAGTCTCTTTTTACTATTGGAGACAATTCTGAAAGGCCATCCCAGCTTCAAGCTCCCAGTGGCATCAACTGATGCATCAGGTGCAGCTGCGTTGTTCCTGTGTTTGAACTCACTTTCCTCGCCCACAAGAGGTGTTGTTCCAAAAGCGATTGCTCTCTGCATGTAAATTGTCGTCTCAGAGTCTCTCTGAGACAATTCAGGCTATAAGATCAACTAAATAATAAGATTCCTTAAAGAACAGAAGCTTAACCATCATGCAACTATCAATATGCTACATTTCTCTTTTGTTTTAGTAATTCTTGAATTTATTTAACCAAGTTCTTGAGCATTTATTATATGCCATGCATGGTGACATACACTGGTTATACATTTAAGAATCAAACACTATTTTTGATTATTCTCATATTAAAGTGGTATTTAAAACTGTGGGTTCAGATGAATTTATCTATTGATTCTCAGCTTTGGCCATGCATTGAATTCATGTAAGAAATTCTGCAAACTACTGATGCCTAGCCCCACCTCCACCTCCAGATTTAATTAGCTTGGGATGAGGCCCAGCATCAGGATTTGAAAAGCTCTTCAGATGATTCTAGTGGTCAGATGAGTCACATAAGAAAAGAGAGTTTACAGTGAGTGAGGACATAGAATTGAAACATGAAGCACTCCAAGATTTTATGAGCAGATGGAGAAAACTAAGCCAACAATTAAGGCAAAGAATAAACTGCCCAAGAGGGAGGAGGAAATCCAGAAGTGTGTGGTGTCAACAGAACTCAAGGAAAAATAATATTTTATGGAAGGGTTGATTAACAAGACCAAATGTCAGGGAGAGAGGTTCAGATAAGGACTGAAAACTATCTGTGGGATTTAGCAAAAGGGCAAGGGGTTTCTTCAGCTGAGAAAGAGACAGAAGCCAGATCGGAGTAGATCAAATAGTGAGTAGGAGGAAAGGAAATGAAATGAGGGAGTCCATCTATTGAAAAGTTTGATTAGGAGTGACTTCAGCAAGAGGAAATAGGAGGCTCTGGACCTTCGTTTCCCCCATAGACAAACTGACTCAACAGCAGTGCACAGATCATTTTTCTTTGTTAGAAATCCAGAAACTACTTGAGAGGCTTCTATACCCAACTAGCTACAATGAAACCAAAAGGGCAAGTAGAGACACCCTCTCTCCAAAATCCCCACTGCCAGAGAGCACAGTAGGCTTCCACCCAGAGGGAACCCTCAGCTCCCAGCTTCTCCCTGAGGAGGCAAACAGTACTGACCTCACATCTAACATCCCAGCTTTTCTAGATGTTACCCTAAGGACCAGCTTCTATCTCACTTGTTTTGGAGCAATGACAGGGACCAGTACATGCCAGTCCCCTGGGGACAACAGAAAACCAAGCTGCAGTTGGGACAAGTGAAGCTCACCACAGCTCCAAGCTCGCCCCTTCAATGCACAGCATTTGGGCCATAAACCCCAGTTCCTCCCTGTATCTGCACACCCATGGTCATTGTATTCACAATAGCCACATGTGGAGACAACCTAAATGTCCATTGACAGATGAATGGATTTTTTAAAAAATATATGGTATATACATACAGTGAAATAGTATTCACCCTTAAAAAAGGAAATCCTGCTATATGCAACAACACCGATGAACCTTGAGGGCATTATGCTAAGTGTAATAAGTCAGTCACAGTTGCACAAATGCTGCATGATCCTATTTATATGAGGCATCTACAATAGTCAAACTCATACAGGCAAAGAACACGATGGTGATTGGTTGGAGTGAGGGGGAAATGGGGAGTTGCTAATCAATGGGTAAATTTTCAGTTATAGAAGATGAGTAAGTTCTAAAGATCAGCTATACAACATTGTGCCTACAAATAACAGTACTGTATTGCACACGAAAAAAATCTGTTAAAAGGGTAGATCTCATGTTAAGTGTCTGCACCTCAATAATTTTAAAACGACTTCCAGTGACAACCCCCTAAAATGAAAAACAGTTGAATTAGTTTGCTTTTTTTAAATTTTTTAATTTTTTGGCTGAACCAAATGGCTGATTCTTCGAACTATTTGTATAGCTATTGTTTGGAAACAAAATTTAATTTCTTGGCTTTCTTCTAAGGAGAATCTGGCACATGGAAAGATAAAAAGTAAATGCCAGTGGGACGAAATGTCATTGGATACAGCTCCTAAATACTTCAACTTTGAAAATTAATAAATCTACTTTTTCCACTCCCTCCACCCCCCGCCAAGAAAAATAAAAGTCTGAGTATATGGCCTCTAGAAAAAGAGAAAGAGTGACTCGAGATAGATGTCAGTTTTCAGAGACACATTGCATTTTCCTTTGCATTACTCTGTAATGCAAAACCCAAGTTGAGTGGGAAAATCTGAAAAAGTTAATTCCAGTTTCAGATCCCCTCACCCCCAAATAGGAGTCAGTGAGTTCTAAATGATGGGTGAAAAAATTATCCTTAGATGGGAGGATCTTTCGTCATAAGGAGGGAAGGGAATAGAGGGAGAGGCAATATGGGCAGGATCATATGCCTGGTAGCGGAAAACTGAGTCAGACAGATTTACTGTCCTCTGAAAGTTTCCAGTTAACAATCTAGAACAATTTTCTTTATCTGCCATAATGTAAGAATACTTACATGAGCATCTAGAAGATAAAAAAATGAAATATACTGCACTGTATTTTAAAAAAATTCAGAATCTTAAAGGTAATCAATAATACATTAATGTGACTGATTTTGAAATTTATTTTTAAAGGCATTATGATACCATATTCAGTATTGTTACAAATTATTAATGACATGATTAATGTCATTGATCACCCATATATTGTTAACATTTTTTTGGGGGGGGAATGTTCCTCAAATTTAAGTTTTTTAGAGTTGAAACTACCTCTCCCTCCCGAATCTCATACTTAGATAGAAGTACACATTGTGAATATATTACACTTGTAGTATTTCACAGATACTTAGTAAGTCATTCAACAAATATTTAGTGAGTCATTCAACTAATATTTAGTGTGTGCCTACCACAGCCAGGCATTTCCTAGGCCCCAGGGAAATACCAGCAAACAAAACATACAATAACACCTGCTCCATGAAAACCAACCCCTGATTCATGAGTATTGGGTACAGAATAGGCATCAAAAAGTCCATATTTCAAATTCCTTAATAGTATTCAGTGCTATGGGTTGTTTCGATATGGTTCCCAATAACCATTATCCCAGGTCTAGTCACATTTATGAAAAGGTAACGGTTATTCCAATGTCATGGTAAATATCTTCATTTCTAATTTAATTAGTTTGCTTGCTTTTCCATTTTTCCTATGCGTGATTTGTTTTCTTGTTTGCCTTTTTATTTAATCTTTGAATACAAATTAGAAACAAAATTGAGGCTGTACTAGAAAAAGCTGACATAAGTGGAGCCATTTTAAAATAGAACCAGAGCAGCCATTCTGGAGAAACTGCTTACAAGTCTTGCTCCTTGAACACTTGGAATGTCTGAACTGGGCAAAACAACCTCTTGACTGGGCTAAAGCAACATTGTCTTACAAACAGTCATCTGTAAAACTAACAGGAAAGCAGACATCCCGCCTGAAGCAACTATTAATTATGGGGCAGCTAAAGAATAACTCAGTTTGTAACATTAACAGAAATTCCTTTCCTCTATTCATGTAACCATTTCTCTTCCTTTTCACATAAAAAGCCTTTGTCTTCATTCCATAATCAGAATGCAATTTTGGTTTCTGCTTAAATCTGTGCCCTCAAATTACAATTCTGTGATCTCAAATAAACAATGGTGCCTCTCGTTTTGGCTTTTTATTTTTAGATTAACAATACTACATCAATGAAAATCCCAGTATTTTGTGTCCATATATATGAAAATAGAGAAGCTGATTCTAAAATTCATATAGAGAGACAAAGGACCTAGAATAGCCAAGGTAATATTGAAGAAGAACAAAGCTAGAGGACATGTAAGGACTCTATTACAGTAATAAGAAAGCACATGACTGGCACAGGTGAGTAGTAAGACTCAATGGTACAGCTGCAGTTTAGAAAGTATGGCCTTTTCAATAAATGTGCTGCATTAAGTGCCTATTTTAAGTCTTGACCCTATCCTACATCATACACTAAAAACAAATTGAAGTGGATTACAGAACTCAATGTGAAACATAAAACAATAAAGGTTCTAGAAAAAATAATAAACTATCTTTATGACTTTGGAGTAGAGAAAGATTTCTTAAATAAAACACAAACACATTTAAAAAGATTAATGAATCAGACTTCATTAAAAGTAAGTACTTTAGTTCATCAGAAGACACTTAAGAAAGTAAAATTATGCATGGCAAAAGATTGGTGAAGAGATTCCTAGTACATATACATGACAAAGAATTCTATATAGAATATAGAATTCTATATAAGGAACTTCCACATAACAATAAGAAGAAATTGAACACTTTTTTTAAAGTGAGCAAATTTGAAAAGGCACCTACAAAAGTGGATAACTGAAAGTTCAATATACATATAAAAATGTGTTCAGCAACATTAATCATCAGGAAAATTAAAATTAAAATCACAATGTGATATTTTATACCCATACCAGATGGCTAAAATTAAAATGACTGCTGATAATATCAAGTTTTGGTAAGGATGTAAAAGCAACTGGAACTCACACATAGGTGATGGAAACAGAATTGGAAAACTGTCCTTGCCTTCTAAAATTCAATATACTTATACTCTATGATTCAGAAATTTCATTTCTGAACGTATGAGTATAAATATTATCTTCAGTTTAGATGAGTGTTTCTGTATGTATGGTCTTCAGTCATTGATAAAATGTTGAAGATGATAAGGCCAAAATTTCACCAGGAAACATCTGGGTTGAAGACATTCCACTAATTATACAGTTGTTAACTCATCTAGTTTTAATATTGAGACCACATTTCTAAATAGAGTCCATAGGGATCATATTAGTTATTTTCAAGTACCTTAACTGATCTAGATATAACTTATAAGAGCTGAAGATCTTCAGGCTTTTATTCAGTCTTTAAACAAATTTTCATTGCGTGTGTGTGTGTATAAGTATACATGTGTATTTATGTGTATATGTGTATTTAGTGTGTTGCGTGTGTGTGTGTGTGTGTGTATCTGTATATGCATATATATGTAGAGAAAGAGCTCATGTGCATGCGCCAAGCCCTATGTTGATCTCTAGTGATTAAATCAATAAGATACTGCTCTCAAGTTGCTTACAATCTAATGAGTAAAGCAGACAATTAAGAACTGATGATTGCCATACAGCATTATAAACACGATAGGCAGTTAGGGTACTATGAAGGCACAGAGTGTTTTTATCTAAATCAGATTATCAGGAGTAGGAAAAGTTTGCCAAAGGAGATAACAGAGTTTGAGGGCATTCAGGGACAGTCAAATTAAAATGTTGTATGTGTGGGTGTGATGCTCTTCTGAAAGGTCCGGGCCAGACATGGAGATTTTGGAGTCAACAGTGAAAAAATGGTATTTATAGCCATAGATTTGAATAAGACCACTGAGGCAGGAGTTAAAGAAAGACAGAAAGATAACACTGGCATTTTAGGTAAAGGGAAGAACACTTTCAGAGGTGTGAAAGAGCAAGTGTGTATGAGACTTGACTCATGTGAGTTGGGCTGGAGCAGGGGCTGGGATGGAAAGATAGTGCTGGAGGTATCAGAGGCCAGTTCAACAAAAGCGTTGGGTTCAGCCAAGAAATCGGGACCTTATTCAGAAATCTATGGAGTCTCATAAGGGACTCTAAGCATTATAATGACTTGACTATACTGAAGATTTAGAAAGGTCACTCTAGATTCAGTGCAGAATATGAATTGATAGAGGACAAGAAGCAGGGAGACAGAGTTCATGAATAAGGGGTGGGGAAGAGTGATACAGAAGTGTCCACAGTGGAATGAAAATGAAGGACATATTCCAGAGATGGTAAAGACTCTGGAGTGATAAGTCTTGGTGACTGCTGAATTTGAGACAGTAAGGTAGAAAGAGGGAGTCTAAGATGATCTTCAGGATTTCTGTTTGGATGGGAAAGGTGGTGATGCTACAATTTGCTGTGAAATGAAACACTGTATTGAGAGTGGTGCGAGGATTTTTGAACTCAGGTTTTCCCATTTTAAATTGACATTGAGGTCAAGATGGGATGGCCAGGTAGAAATGTTGGATGTATACTATGGGTATACATAGAGATTTAGGAGTTAACAATGACTAGATGGTAGTTACAGCCATAGATTTGGAAAAAATCACACAGACAGAAGGTATAGAAAATCAGAGGAAAGACCAATAGATTAGGACCAATGTCAATTCAAGCTGTAAATTAGAAAGCTGTGCCCAAGTACTCAATCTAGTATTTTTTTTCTATTTTAAAGTTTATTTCTTATTTATTAATATATATTAAAATTTTTAATAAAAATTCGAAAGCAAATGTATCAGGTAGTTTGTCAGTGTTATACTGCTGTTTCATTTACACATCAAAGAACAAAGAATAGCATATATTTATGATTTTATAGTATCTCAAAACAATTTTTTTAAATATAGTAAAGGGCAGGAAAAGTTTATGATATGATTCAAGCTCGACATCAAAATTATATCTAGAATATTAAAGACTCCAAGTCCACTATTTCTTCTATATTTTAAAACATTTTTTTCCTTTATGCACAGTCTTTGGGGGAAAATATAGTTTTAACAGAAAAATGGGACATTTTCACTCATGTTTGCTACACTAATACAACACATGAATGCGTATGTCTACATAACACCATTGTTTGATCAACAACTTAAAACTTTTTAAAAATAAATCGCATTGTCCCTGGGCAAAGATTTCACCATATAGAGGAGTATTATGATAGTCTGCACCTAATTTCTGAGTTTTGTAACCTTAAATTTTTCTCTTAGGATGTTTTATACTTAATCAAAGTACACAATATGGACAAACTGTATCATCCTCTGAGAAATAAATACTTTGTATGTCCTTTCATAGCACATAATTAGAGCTGAGATTTTAATCTGGATGTTCAAAGAAATTTAATATAATGATTCCAATCCTAGCCAGAGAAAACTCTAGTCTTCTGAGTTCACAATTCAGTGATATTAAAATCAGAATTCTGAATAAAATGTTCAACCCCCACAAAATACGAATCTAATTCTCCAAGGTACATCTACTTTTTAGTAAGTCCGATTTTTGACAGTATCACCAATGGAAATTATTAGTAAAGGTTATCTAGTCTCATAATTTAAAAAATAAATAAAATTTTATATGATAGTAGAACATTTCAAAGATAAAATTTCAATTAATTGCTCAGCATATCTAAAATACTGTGATAAGGCTTACCAGGTAGGTATATGTTGGGTTTTCCACTTGAAGATTTCCATATTCATCAAAAGAGAACCTTTATTGTTTCACTCTTTATCTACGAGATTTAACTTTAAAAATCTGTCTTAAATAACTATAGACACCATAAGTATATACCATCAGTTTATATATAATGCAATTTTAATAATGCAGTTCTGAAAAGGGATAGAATGTCCTCTAAAAAAAGCCTGTACAACATATGGCAGTTATAAGGCTTGCTGATAGTATCTTCAGAACTCTTTGATTCATAATATTTTAATGGAGGGAAGAAGACAAGAGCCCTATCAACTTCCTCTAATAGAGAAATTTACCTCACCAAAGATGACTTGACACCACTCATAGAATCACCATGAGTACAAAACATATACAGTTTGTGTACAATATGTCAACATTTATCAGATAAAAGGTTAACAAAAAGAACACCTAAAACATGAGAATGTGTCCTCTCACTTGGGAAGCCTGACAATCTCCAGTTTCCTAAAATGCTAATCTCCTGGTTGTGGCACAAAAACTCCAGCAGTGAAAAGTAGTTATAGTTGCAGATGATGGTCACTTCTGAACCTTCTACCATTAGACACTTCGTACCCAATTGGGCAGATGTCTACGGAGGGACACATGAATATAACTCACAACTGTTCCATCACATACCCAGAAATCTGGTCCAGACATCAGACTGTGTAGCACTGGAATAAACAGGGCTGTTAAAGCTGAAAATCAGGAGGTATTTCTTAACAGGGAGTCTCATTTAATGCTAGACTTTATGTGGATTATGATACTGTCTCCAGACTTTTAGTCTCACATGTCTATACATATATCCATTCCAAAATACCAAACCTAATATCCCTTCTTTATGAAATATACTTCCCAAGATGTATCTCTTAAGAACATCTATAAAACTATAATAATCCACATTCAAATAATGACGATGTGGAATAATATTACCTGTGATCAACATGGTACTTAAAAATTCTTAATTTAAAAATGACTTGTAATAGCAAATTTAATTTTTATTTCAGATCACTGTATGTATTACCTAAAAGCACATTATATTTTATCAAAGTTATTTATGTATATACTGTTCAACTGCTCTAACTATTGGATATTATTTGCTGTTATTCAGTAATAATATTCTCCTATTTTTAAAAAAGAGTACAAAACACAAAAGTCTGTTTTTTGTTTTTTGTTTTTTGTTTTTGTTTTTTGTAGGAGGAAGTAGGTGATTAGGATTTAGGTTTTGGTTTTACACGTAACTTCAAATTTAATGACCTATTGTTTGAGAAATAGCCTAAGTTCCTAGTAAAAAAGTCCTTTACCAAAATATATATATATATATATATATATATATATATATATATATATATATATATATATATATATATATAAATAGAAAAGTGATCCACCAAGTGAATTTTCTTGTGTCATGCATCAATATAAACTAAATAGACTTTAAAATTAGAGTTTAGCTGAGTTTTTAAATGAATATTCATTTCAAGAGTATTATTTAAATCAACTTTTGAACTTGTATTTGGTCAAAACGTGGAATCTCAATATCCAGTTAAAGGTGCACATTTAGGGTAAGAAAGAAATAGTAACTTTTTCCACTTTTATAAAAGATATATAAAAATATATAAGCCTAGGGCATAAATAAAACTTTGTAAAACTTTACTTTTAACACTGGGAATTAGCGTTCAGGGTCTAAACCTCTCTTCAGCCTATCATTTTCTACCTATGAAACAAATGGGTACATATTCTGATACGAAAAGTTCTGCTGATATGTGTTTCAGTAAATCACCTTACTTTGATTAAAAAAAATCCAATAACATTTCTCCATATAAGAATATAAGACATGCAGAACATACGATGGGCATAGATACTGCTTCTTTTTCCCCTTCCCCTTCTTTGAAGACTTCTCTTTAGAATAGGCTTCTTCAACCCACAAGGAAATTAAAATAAAGAAGGCAATAGCCAATAAAAACTTCATCTTGAAAAGTTAAATTTCAGGAGATGGATCTACAAGAAAGAATAAGAAAACAATTACATTTTTAAAGCAAATAATTAACTACATGACACTTGAAGGGGTATGATCATTACTACTCAATAGGATATTTGTACTTCAGATCCTCATTGCTCAGTCCTATGTGGTTATAAGTCATTATATACTTTGTTATGATTTAGCAGTAAATTGTTAGTTTAAATGATAATGGTAGAAAATAAGACCCCAATGTGGTATACTTTGTGATGATTTAGCAGTAAGTTGTTAGTTTAAATGATAATGATAGAAAATAAGACCCCCAATGTGGTATAAAAGATAACTATGCAATATTTCTGATTCTATAATTATGTAGTATTATACATCGATACTGAATTGCACAGCATATCAATCTATGTTTAGAACAGTATCTTGAAGGATATTTAACACAGTGTTAAAATGGTTATCTCATGCTCATACGTTTGAATTCATTTTTGCTTCCTTTTTTACTTTCTATATTGTTTGAATTTTGCATGTATAATTTTTTATAAACAATACAAACTATTTTAAAGAGAAGATAATTCTAAGTATTAAAGAACTGATAGAGATAAAAGAAATTAATTAGTATCAAAGAGTTTCACACTCTAAATTCATTGTTTTTATTTACACACACTAAAATTGGAAGCTACCTTTTACCCTTAAAAGGACATATATTGATTTACATTAGCTTTTTGGCTTTCCAACCAGCATGATACCAACGATTATTATTTAAAAAAACAAAAACAAAAACAAAAAACAAAAAAACAAAAAAACACGTGATTTCTAACTCCAGAAATTCTAGGTAACATTATATAAAATATTAAGTATGATCAGACTTTTCCAAATAATCTTCTTAGCCATATTTTAATAACATTTTCCATGCTCAAATGAGAATTATATTCTTGCCAGAATCTGATGCATTAAAAAAAAAAAAAATTTAAGCCCCTACTAACACCAGAATATTTAAATCTCTTCTGTGTACTTCAGTCCCAAACCACAAATTGTTTCTCCTTCGTTGTTTTCTGCAGAGGGAGAGACCTGTCATAGCCCTCGACATTAACTTAATTCCCATCTCACCCTTATAAATTTGCTTTTCCTATGTCATGTTTTCCATCTCCCTTTTTTCCAGGAATTATTTTCTCGCATTTATGTTTCACACACCCTAAAGCAATCTGGGTCCTTTATAATGACGATAACAGAGGGTGCTTATCAAGCCAAGAGCAACGACAGAACGCTCTTCTCTGTCAATTTACAGCACTGGACGCTCCCTTCCCCCATCCTACGGTGGCATCTGCTTCCAGATACCTTTGCCCACAGCAGCAGGAACTTCTCCCACCTTCACATCCTTCCCTAAGAAAACAAAACGGCCATCCTGACGGTTTGTAGGGGCCATAGAAATTCAACACTATGCCCTCTGTCTTCACCTCTAACCTTTTCAGAGGAGACAGCTGCAGTGACTGAAGGATCTTCACAAACAAACAACGCCAGGAGCCCTCCCCGCCAATCTAGCGCTAAGTATCCCGGCCCTCTCCATGCGTCCATCCCGAGCGTGTCCGCGGACACCACCGCATCGGCGACCCGGCTGCAGCTGCCCCGCGCCCGGCGCCCCAGTCCTCGCTCAGCGCAGCGCTCGCCTCCTCCCCCTGCACGCCGCAGTGCTCCTCGTTACTCCGCCACCCCAAGCTCGACCCGGTCTTTCCGCAGAGGCATTTATTCCCGTCCCCAGACTACCCCCGCCACTCACCCCGCCCTCCCCAGCCCTCCCCAGCCCTCCCCAGCCCTCCCCAGCCCTCCCCTCCTCAGCCCTCCCCAGCCCTCCCCTCCTCAGCCCTCCCCAGCCCTCCCCTCCTCAGTGGAACCCCGGGCACGTACCCCAGGCGCCGCCGCCCGCCGCCGCCAGGCCAGGACGAGGCGGCTCGGGGCCCAGACGGCGGTGGCTGCTGGGGGTGCGGCGGGCGCAGAGCGGGGGCAGCTGCGTCCCCGCCGCCCGCGCCACCGCCGAGCTCGGCTGACGCGCCTGCTCCGGTCGCGGAGCCTGCGCTGTGGCGCGCCGCCACCGTGCGCCCACGGCCACGGTCGGGGCCGCCGCGGGGACCGCCGGCAGTGTCTCCGGGGGCCAGGGACAGTGGGACAGCGGAACGAGGGCGGGAAGAGGTGTCTCACACACCGAGGAAGGACGTCACAACACCTTCCTCTCCAGGCATTGGAGGGGTTTCGGAGCAGAAGAAATATAGTCCCCCTTTAGGGGACTAAAGACGACGGGGGTGGGGGGTGGGTGGAAAGGACAGTGTTGGTACAGAAGAGATAAACTTTCCAGAAGCTGGAATCGTTTAGGGTCACCTTTGACCACTCGGGAAAAACAGTAGAACGACAAATGACCTTCCTGGACTAAAGTGTACAACTTACTGTTTCTGTGATTTCAGCACTTGCCTAGTAGGCTCCTGGCATCAGTAGTATAATCTCTGAGTTTTATTTCTCATTTCTAAAAAGCCGACCTTTCTAAGCAACCTTAAATTGGTCAAAATGACTAAGACCATATAATCGTGCAGGTAATGCTGTTTTAACACTGGTTCCATAATTAACACGTGTACAGAACTTTGGAGTCTCGACACCTTTCACTACATTACTCAGCGGGCCCTCACAACGCTCACCTGGGGCAAGTTTTGTGCCTTCATTCCATTTTGCAGATGAGGAAAATGAAGCCCCGATATATTAAGAGATCTTCTTGGTGTTACATAGCTTAAGTAGAATTTACAGGAGACTCAGTCTGATTTTTACTCTTCCGAGCCTGATGTGATTTTGGCTTTCTCTAGTGAAGTGTTTATTGTCCATGGTGTTTACGAAATATTGTTTCATCTGTCTATGGATCTCTTGGATAACAGACAAAGCTTTCCTATTATCTCTTGACTCTATGCCTAATTGATTTTTTTTTTCTAGTTTAAGAAAGCACCGACTCAGGCAAGCATCACTTAGCATTGCATTGTTGACCTGCAATATTAGTGTGATAGGTATCCACTAATAAATTTTCAACTCATATCAAATGGGGAGAAGGGAGGATTCCCAGTGTACAGTAATTGCCTGCCTCTTCTCACCAGAAACAGAAGACACAGATGGATGTTTTATAGACATGATGGAATCTGGAAATAAAAAACACAATATCAAAAAAAAAAAAAATGCTGGCAACACAGTTCACTCACTGTCGAGTATAGGTTGTTTACCCTCATAATTGCGTGTCTGACTGGGAGCTGCCGCTCACTGTCACTGCTCAGCATCACAAGAGAGTATGGTATGACTTATCACTTTAAAAGATCAAAATTCAAAACTTTATGTACCGTTGCTACTGAATGCGTATTGCTTTTGCACCATTCTAAAGTCAAAAAGCTATGTCTGTCTTTATAACCATGTTCTATAATCTTTACAAGATACTCAGCTAAGATTAGCATTTGATCATTGCTTTATTTAAAGCTCTGTCTCTTTAGAGACTCCAAATTGGATCAGGATGTGACTTTGGATTTTAAAGGTATACAAAGAGACCTGTATTGTTTATATAACTTTTAAAAGATATAAGTTTTGGAGAATAGGTCATATAAGGAAGGATAAAATAACAAATTTTATGTAACTAAGGGTGTTTAAAAGTTGAAAAAACCTCAAACTTAGTTTTCAGATAATCAAGAAATTTTTAAGAGTTTGAAATAATAGAATTCTCTGATTTGTATAATGAAATTGACTTATCTTTTATTTGCAAAATCTTAGGAACACATTTAGAAGAACTTCTATGCTGAAAACCTAAATTTTACTTGTAAATCTTCCGTAGTATTATTTCAACCTATGCCACCTATAGATACTCTATTGAAGAATTAGGTTAATCATTAGAAAAGCATGTCCAGCTGTCTGGATGGATTTGGGTTTGGTTTGGTTTTAGTTTTTGCCCAAAGATTAGAAAATACATTTGATGATCTAAAATGACCTCTCCTGGGCCTGTGGAACTGTGAAGTCAGAATTTTGAATTTTATGAAGCTGTTTTATATAGCTGTTTTATATTATATTGTCAAAGATGAAGCTTCCAAATAATGTCATGAAATAACCTCCTTTCCCCAGTTCTGTCAAGTGTTGATCCACATTCTCTATTTTTTATTTATCTCCATTCACTCCCTTGGTAATTTGGTCCAGTCAAATGGCATTAAATACCATGTTAACGACTCCCAAATTTATTTCTCCAGACTAGAACTCTCTCCAGAACTTTAGATTCGTATATCCAACTGCCTTCTGAACATCTCAACTTGTACACTTAATAAACATTTCAAAACCAACATGTCCAAAATGAAACAAATATTCTTCCCAAAATTTGCTCCATGCTCAGCCTTCTTCTCAGTTGATGGCAACCCCTTCCTTCTTGTTGCTCAGGCCAAAACTCTAGAATTTGTTTCTGATTTCTCTCTTTTTCTCTCTCCCCACATCCAATCTGTGAGAAAACCCTGTTCATTCTCAAATTATATTCAGAATCCTACCACACCTCGCTTTTTTGGCTGCAACCAACCTGGACTGAGCCACCATCATCTCTAAATTGGATTATCACAATAGCTTCCTGGCTGCTCTCCCTGCCTGTGCCGTTGCCCTTCTCATCCCCCAGTATTCTCAACACAGCAGCCTTATACCTTTCAAATATGTCATGTGTCAGATTATGTCACTCCTCAGCCCAGCACTCAGCAAGACTCTTTGTTTCACTCAGATTCTGAATCAATCAAAATGCTTGCCATGGTCTGCAAGGTCCCTATGGCTATGCCCCCCACCCGAGAACTCTGACCTCCTCTCTCCTTCACTCTTCCTTTTGTTTCCTCTACTCCAGCTACACTAATCTTGCTGCTTCTGGAACATGTCTGTGGTAGGTAGGGGTCCACTTTAGGTTATTAGTTCCAGATGTTCCCTCTGCCTAAAATTCTCTTTGCCCAGAGATCCATGTGCCAAACTCCCTAACTTCTTCAAGTTTTTTTCTCAGATGCCACCCCCTCAAGGAGATTTATCGAATATTATTTAAAAGTACAAACTGCCCCCTGCCAAAAATTTCTGATCCCCCTTTGCCTGCTTTTTATTTCTTTTTCGTGGTACTTATCACCATCTAATATATTATAGAATTTATTGATATACTTGTTACCTATCTTTCCTCATTGAAATGTGAGCTCAGTCAAGGCAGAGATGTCTGTGTGTTTTTGTCCATTGACGTCACTCAAGCACCTGGAACGGCCTCTGGCCATTCCTCAGCTCCTACCACAAACCATCCAGTAAGCACATAGGAAGCTGTGCACAACTGCTCACCACCAATGAGAAACAGCATAGAGAATTACCCATGAGGCACTGCTCGCACGCGTGCCTGTGTGTGTGTGTGTGTGTGTGTGTGTGTGTGTGAGCGTGTGCACATGCACAAAACATCTATTCTAGACACATCAGTCAGCTCGTCTGCTACAATGCTCCTTTCCTTCTTGCATATCCTTCCTGACTGCAACCACAGCCATTTAC
Source organism: Eidolon dupreanum (assembly GCA_028627145.1). Lineage (NCBI taxonomy): Eukaryota > Metazoa > Chordata > Mammalia > Chiroptera > Pteropodidae > Eidolon > Eidolon dupreanum. The sequence continues at coordinate 29,340,736 of CM053512.1, read as the reverse complement.
TTTATGACCCTCTCTGCTTCATTCTCCCTCCAGAGGCTTATTGAACCAGTGGCAGCACCTGATATTAGCCAAACCCTGCACAGATCAGGCTAAGTCAATCAGATTCTCCACTTTAACAATCAGATTCTACATTTTAACAACAAACACCATAATCTTCCTGTAACAGTCGAATAGTTGTGTGATTTCTAGATTGTATGCCATCTATTTTTGGGTCTGTGCAAAACACAAATAGGCAAAAGAAACTGAAGGCACAAGAATGAAGCAGACAAAGAAAGGGTTTAGACACACAATGATACAAATTGGAAGTTCATAGCACCACTTGGCTGGTTACCTTCTATTTATTCTTAAGATTTCAGCCTCAACTTCACTTTCAAGAAGGCTTTACTATCCTCTCAAAATTAGTTGGGCTCTGCATCTAATATTTCTATTTTGTACAATTTTGCTATTTTTAAAATATTTTAAATAATTGGTTAATGTGTATCCCACTAAACCTTAAGTGCCAAGAGGACAGAGAAATTTTCTTATTTCTGCTGCTTAGACAGTGCCTGGCACATAGAGGTTCTTCAATATATGTATGTGATAGACAGACACTCTTACCTGGGAAAAATGGAGTCATTTTAATTCTTAACTTTCTTGTCCCAGTTAGAGCTAATGGTACTTTGGTTTCTATTTCTTAGTGTCTAAAAAATTCCCATGTTTATAATTATACTAATAAGCCCATCTTTTCTTTCTATTCTGGATTAATATATTTCTGTTCCTCAAAAGGAAGTTAAATATATGATGATGGAAGGAAATTTGACTTTGATTAGTGAACACACAAGGCAATATACATATGGCATATTATTGAATTACACACTTGATACCTATATAATTTTATGAACCAATGTCACTCCAATAAATTTAATTTTAAAAAGGACCTATAATTAAAGATAATGTATATAAAATAGGTGAAAAGAGAAGGGAGAGGCCTAAGATTTAAGAGAGTAGAAATAGATCCATGTAACATAATAGCAGATGTTCAGTACATTTGTTGCTACATGTTTAAAATGAGTGTTATTATTCGTATGATAACATTATATCAAGCTTCTATTATGACCAACAGTTATAAGAATATCCTTTGATACAACACTATTTTTAATAAATGATGTTCAAATTGGAAAAAAAAAATTAATCTCTTTAACAACTTTGTGGGGTCAATACTATTCTTATTATAATTTATAGATAAAAATTCAAAGGCATCATATAACTTTTCCAAAGTCGCTTTGCTAACAATGACAGAGAGCTCTGCACCTAAGTATATTTATGCTTCTGGAAACTGTGCCCGTTAAATATTTTTTATGTGACTGTAAATTATTTATTCAATAATATCTCATGACACCCAGAATAACATTAATATACAACCAAAACACCACATTAATTCTGATAATATTGTGAGGAGCTAAAAGAAGAAATATACAGAAGATTTATACCTTTTATGAATTTGAGCATTGTACTGTTTCATCTAATTGAGGAAACAGTTCAGAACAAAGGCTCACTGTAACATGTGCCAATCCACCATCAGCCCTCATGCCATGGGGAGGAACTACTGTGATTAGAAGCCTGTAGACTAAAAATAGATATCAAGATTTTAATGTTTTATTCAGAGCAATCACTGCAAAAGCATCTACAAGATATGATACAGCTTTTAGATAATTTATACATATGTCCTAAGTCCTTAGGGAAAAAAAAAAAAGAGAAAATTAGCTTTATGTAAATGACACAAAGCTAGTGTAATATCAATTATATCAAAATCACTGATTTTAGCCCAAACTCTTCACATCTAAATAGATATTACAAAGCAAATGTCATCCACAGATCTGTTTGTGTCAGTTATTTATTCTTTTATTTTATAATTAGCATGTGATCGTCAGCTCATTCAGGACTGCTCAAAGCCAAACATTGCTCTGAAGCAATAATAGCAGTTATTGTGGTAGAAGCCGATGACTGTTAATTTAGAGCCACAAATTTTCCAGTCAGACGAAATCTCTTCCAAAGGTATTTGCAGTTTTTATCAAGTCTTAGAAAAGTTATAGTCATTTCTTCTAACTCTGCCCATCGACTCTGCTGCAGATATGGGAATGGGTCATATTATCCTCTAGCAGCCAGGATATCAATTCTTAAATGTTCGTAACATGTTCTCTTCCTCTGGTGTTCAAAGCAGATATGTAATATCAGTTTTAAAATAATTCAAAAATTATCCTTTTGGGAACTTATGAACAATACCAATGGTATTTTTTTGTTGTTATCTCGGTCTTAAAAGAAACAATGAATATTGGAAAAGTATTAATGAACACTATTAAGAATTTATTCTATTAGGTTTTCTAATATCAAGCTAGATCAACTAAAAGTTCCCATCATGTAGATTATAGATTCTAAATTTGTCTTTGTGGGAAATATTTCACATTTATCATACCTATAAACTCCATTTATAATTTCTGTATACAGAATAAGCAATGATAAGAACCAGCATTCTACTTTAGCATTTTTTTAGAATAAGAATGTGAATAAATAATGGTCCCACAAATATTACAAGTAAGTTATAGAAAGAAAACCAATGGTATTTATCAAATTATTATGGTTTTAAAATAAGACTTTAAAATCAGGCTCACCAAGCATCAATAAGTAGCTACTTAAACATGCCATGGATTTTAAAGATTATATCTCTCTAACCTAATTTTATAAAACTTACTTCGACAATAAAATTTATATTACTGGTGCAGGAGAAGATTATTGTTCTAGGGCAGTAGCATCAGCAGAGAAAGTGAGAGCTGGCAAATAAAGATCCAGTTCTGAGGCTGGCTTGGCTGGGAAAGGGAAGCCAAGAGGGAAGTCAATAAAGTGTTGGGTAGGGTTAAGGAAAAAAATTGGACCAGAATGAAACGTTTTGATACAATTCTCTAGATTAGCATTTCCTAAAGTTTGTCCTATACGTTAGCCCTCAGTATGCTTCATGGAGGGGGGTTGGAGGGAGTCAATAACTAAACTTGTGAAATTTTATCTACCACTTCTTCTAAGATTTATAAAGTATTTTAGTATGTTAAATGTTTCATTCTGTCATAAACATTTTAACATTATTTAACCTGGTATTTTCAAAATATATTTGACCATTGAAATTTTGTTTAAGCTATATCTACAAATACTCCATAGACCTAGGATTCTAAGAAATATTCAGAAAATGCTGCTCTATGCAAAAACAATATGAGAATAGTCTCCTGGTAGATTAAAGGATGGTGAAAACAATCTTTTTTATTGTATTTAAGAATGGAATATTAGCTAATATAAGAGACTAGTGACACAGAGCCTGGCTAGAGGGATCTTACAGTAATTAGGGCATAAGGTGAAGGTCTAGATTAAATGAGGTCATGGAAATAAATAGAAATGAGCAGATATTAGAGACAATCTAGAGAGATAATTAACAACTGTTTAATCAGAAATGGTTTCTGCAGATAGTACAAGAAAGTATAAAACCTGGTAACATTTTCTAATGAGCTTAAAGTTCTGATGGCGCAATAGAAAATAGTAGATATGAAAAATTGCAAACAGCATGAGAGGGTTCAACATTTGGCATCAAATCTTAGGAGCACTTATGGTAAACCGAGTGGATAATCAACAAAAATTAGCAAGAAAAGTTTCAGGCAGGTTATAATATGTTTCGTGACTTAAAGAACTCCCATGAAGTTATTCTATAACTTCCAGAATAGAAGGCAGTGTTTCTAACAAAGAGAAGAATGAGGACTTGGTGAGAGATAGAAGGAAAGAAAATTCCCTGATGATCCAACACTTAAGCCTTAAAAAAAAGAATTCGTGTTTTCACTAACAATGAGCATGAGGAGATGCTGGTCCGTAGGGGCCTTATCGATGAACATGATAACCATCTGTTAATCCTAGAATAAGTCAAACACAATACTATCCTCACTTTTAGGTATAAGCTTTCCTAGTAGGGTAACACTAAAGCATTTTTGTTACAACAAAAACTCATGTAACAAGGTATTTGCGGCTTCCTGAAGAGTGAGTTATTAACTAACTGGCCTGGAGCAGAGATAAGGGAAGAATTGCCATTTTTTATTAGAATGTCTGAGTTGAGTTTTAAAAAAAATGCCAGATTGACTAAAAGGAAAAAAGAATTACAAAAAAGTGGAAAAACTATATTTTTCAACATAGATATATGATATATGGTATGTTCATATTTCTATGGAGATTTATTTTGCTGGAAGATAAAGAATTAATGATATAAAGAAGAAAAGAGAGCGACAGAAAACAAAGCTGGAAGAGTAGGAATTGACCAGATTATGAAGAGCCTCATTTACAAAGACGTATATTTTATAGGCTGTAATGAGACAGTGAAGGTCTCAAGAAAGGAGAATTACATGACCAGATTTGTTCTGTAGAATGATTACTTGAACAGCTATTTGGGGACAATGATGGGAGAGGCAAAATAAGAAATAATAAGGGCACTGAGGAAGTTGTAAAGGTCCACGCAAAATAGTATGGGCCTGAACATAGGTAGGGTTTTGGGAAATAAAAAGATGCCAGAGAATACAAGAGATATCAGTGAAACAAATTTGCAGGCTTGATGGTGATTGGATGTTGAGGAATGCATAACGGCACTTGATAGATGAGGATGACAGAACCAGGTATGTGGATGGCCAAACACATAGGAACAATAGGGTAGTTATATTTGGCTTATACATTTCATTTGTTTTATTTTAGTTCAGTGGATGAAACTGGGATATGAATTGTGGTTAGGCAGTTTCAGGGAATAACTTTCTTATTAATATCCTGGACTACACTACCTCATTGTCCTTCTGCTACATTCCCTTAACCAAACTTTCGTCCTGGGGGAAGCCAACTACCTACCTTCTCCAACACTGAACAGATGAATTGCTTAACAGAATAGCTTAAATGGCCTTTTCAGAATAGATGAGCCATTTAAATGCTCAACAGTCTTATTATGTTTGCTCTGGTTTTCCATAATCATTTTATACATTCTTCACTCTCCTCCAACCTCCAAACATTCCACTTGCTAGTCACTGTCAACAGATGAGAAAATGGGTTATCAGAATGAAAATTCTTCAAGGTTTGTTCAACAAATCTACTATGATAAGGACTATTCTTTTCTTTTCCCATTCAGTTAAAATAAAACATTTCTTTTCCTATGTTTCTTCTCCTGTCCAGGATTAATTTCTTCAACTGTGCTTTGAAACTTATCACCTCTCACATACTCATGAACTAGAACACATCAATTCTCTCTCCTTTGCTTTCCTCTTTACCCTACTGAATCCATCATTAAACATACCAAGGCTTCCTAACATTTAAAAATAATAGCCTTCTACTGAAAAGCTAAGCAATCTACAATAAACTTTAATGTTAAAGAAAAATAAAGTGGTGGGTAAAAAGCATTCTGACTCTGAAGCTCTACACCTACATTTTTGCTGTTCCCTTTGCTGGTATTTTTTTTTTCTCTCTCTCCTTACATAGTTAACTTTACTATGTACAGGAGGAACAATATTAGGATGCCTATGGATTGGAAAGTACTTGACTCTAGTTCAATATTGTATCAGTTTGCTAGAGCTGCCATAACAAATTACCACAGACTGGGTGCTTAAACAACAGAAATTTATTTTCTCACAGCTCTGGAGGCTAGAAGTCCAACATCAAAGTGCCAACAGGGTTGATTTCCTCTGAACCCTCTCTCCTTGGCTCGCAGATGGCTTCCCTCTTGCTCCCTCTTCACATGGTAATCACTGTTGTGCGTGTGTGTCCCTGCTGTTTCTTTTTTTCTTGTGAGGACAATAGTCATGTCGGATTAGAGCTTCTCCCTAACAACTTCATTTTAACATAATTACCTCTGTAAAGACCTTATCTCCAAATATGGCTACATTCTGAGGTACCAGGTATTGGGACGTCAACATATACATCTTAGGGAAACATAATTCAGCCCATGACAAATACTATAAGCAGAGATCAAAAAAAGAGCATAGTGAAGTCTCTTACAACTTTATTGACTACTTTGATGTTATTTATTGATTTATTCTCTTATTCTAAAGGTAGAAGGGAAAGTTTCAGACCTACTATGATGTCTGGACTTTGGACATAGCACCTGGAATGGATGGGAGAGAGAGATGTGTGACAGGACTTTGCAAAACAGGTGAAATAAGAACAAGAATGTATGCTACCGAGATTTCAAAAGAAGAATCTGTGCTACTTACAAATTGACTGAATGTGGAAGGTAGTGAAAAATACTCAAACACCAGTCATATTTTTTAAACTTGTACAAGTAGGTGACTAATAGGATATTTAGAGAAGTATTGAACAGAAGATGTGCAATTGTAGGAAGAAAAATGAAATATTCTATTTCAGGTGCATTGAGTTTGAGGCAAAAAATAGTGATGTGCAGCTGGCTGTAAGAAATGAAAAACCTATACTTAAGAGAAAGTTAAGGATTCAGATGTAATATAAGATGCAATACTAACTGATACACTAGGAAAATACAGAAAAAGAAGTCCAGTTATATCTTTGGAGATGCTTACACTTAGAGGGAGAAAGATGAAAGAATTGCTAAAATAGATAAGAATGTAAAATTGAGAGAAGTGAAGAAAAGAGAGAGTTTGAAAAAAAGAATAATTGACAGAGCCAAAGGCTGCAGTCTGTCATCTTCAGAGGGTAGGATGAAGTTCATAGGAAAAATGGGATGGGGATGAGATAAAGAACCAAAAACAAGCATAAATCAGTTACCCTATACCAGAAGCTTTATGTACAGTAACTCTAACACTACAGGTAGGTATCATTTCTCATTTTTTTTTCTGTGTATTGGAGCCAGGATTTAAACCTAGACTTTTTATTTTCATATCCTGTTCTATATAGAAATATATAGAACTTTAAAAGAAACATATGGAAAGTCAAAACACAGTGCTGAAGAAGAAATTAAATTGGTAAAAAATAAAGTCTCTAAAAAATTAATAGAAACCAAAGTCTGATATTTTCAACACCATATGTAGGTCATCAAGTACCAGTAGGAGACGTCCATAGCATTTATGGAATTTGTCATTAGTCAAAATTGATAGTCCCAAGTGAAAAGATTTTATCCCAAGACAAAATAGTTAATTGCACTTTTGATAAAGATCCATTTCTCATTGTGTTTAATTTTTAAAATTTTTCATTGTGATTAATTCAACTCAGTTTTCTATACTTTATTAATTAATGAAACCTAGGATCTGGTGAATGTGGAAATAATAGAGGGATAGAGCAATAACTTAGACAGTACTTTCTTTTAAGTAAGAAAATTATTCATTAAGATAGAAGGAATACAACATGGCTCATTTTTATTTTAGTTTTCTTTGAATAAAGACATGTTTGAGTACTATGGGTCAAGCATTGTGTAGGCAATTGAAATATAAAAACAAGTAAGAAATGCTATCTACACTAAAGTGATCCAAAGTAGGGGAAATAGACAGATGCTTATAATAGACAGTGTGGTTAAGAGTTGTCACACAGAGAAGTACAGAACACTCTGGGAGCACATAGCCTAGACTGGTGGAATCATGATGTTTTCCCAAAGGAGATGATTGAGATGAATCTTGTAAAATAATGAGGAGTTAGCTGGATGAAAGTCCTTCTGGTGCAGAGACTTTTTCTAAACAGACTGGATGTATGTGGGCATTGGAAGTGAGTGTGAGCCAAAAAGGTATTCAGAACTGCAGTATGGCTGAAAGGCTGTAGGAAAGTGAAAGATAAAACCAGAGAGGTAAGAAAGATTAGTGAATGAAGAACATTGACTATCATGCTAATGAGTTTATTAATACTTTATTTAGAAGACTATGAGAACTATTAAAAAATTTATAAGTAGGAGATAAAACATGACCAGATTTACATTTAAGAAGTGTGATTAACAAAAGGACATGTTGATTTTAAATTGTTTCCACAAATTAAAGAATTTTATTAAAATAGATTAAGCAAACAATGTAATGAATTTGCCTGAAGAGTAAATCTCTTCAAAGTAACATATCATGATTTCCCAATAATAGGCCTTTGTTATTTTGATTTTGTGCAATATTAATTTCTTTTTGCCATTTTTATTAAATAGCTGAAAAACTGATTTAAAGGGCTCTTTATGGGATTTTTTAAAAATTTAAATCTCTTCATTAATGAATTCTGTATAACTTGAACGTCAATCTATATCTTCAATTGAAAACTGGCTCTATCCAAGTGGTGTTGGTTAAATAATTTTGTACCTAAAAAAATAAAAATAAAAATGATAGTAGGAAGAATGGCTGCTCTAACACAAATAATGTTATTCAAGGAACTTGCACCTCTACTGCTGTGATAGTAACCGTGATTGCTGGGTCTTTAGAAGCTTGATGCTAGAACAAGAGGCAGTTTACATATCTGCATGCAGAAGACAGCAATATATTGGGAATATTTAAAAAGGAGAAAAAGAGTCATTTAGACCTCAGACTTGGGATTTGGAGAATCCCTAGGGAATTTTTTACATTAGATTTATGAATTCAAGATTTCATCTACCTAATTTTTGAAGAAATCTATAACCAAATAAGTCAGAATTCCTAGCTATTTGATATAAATCTCTGTCCACGGATTTGGGACAATTTCCAGATGAATCATATATTCAAATTTGATAAGGAAAAAATATTAATTTTCTCCTGATATCGAATATAATGATATTTAGGAAAACAAACGTATAAAGAAAAGTAAATACAAACTTGAGTTTATGCATCTTAAAAAATTATGGTGGTTTTTGTTGCTGTTTGTTGTATTTGTGTTTCAGTGTGTTGTCAAAAGAAATATAGGAATTTCTAGAATATATTTTAAATTTTACAATAGATAGCACTTAGTGGTCTCCCACTGGCTTCATTATGAACATTTAAATGCTGTTTTTAACAAATTTGTAGATCCAAGTGGGAATTGATGCGGAAGATGAAAAAAGCCAAGAAAGAGGAAGCATGCCAAAATTTAAGGTCAAAAGAAATTAGAACATTAACATGTGAATAATGCTCAGTAAATTTAATATTATTTCCATTGATTTTGAAACAATATATTTTATTATCTCTATATCAACAAGTAGACAAAAGTACAGTTCAAGAAACAGGCCTCTTCAGTTTTATAATATATCAGGATAATATAATTTTGTGAATAAATAGGGGATTATTGATTTAAGGGATTTAGCTTGGCCAGATACAAAATAATAATTAAAGAGTTTATCTAATACATAGATATAAATATATTTCTTTAATTTAGGTAATTCAAATGTGAAGATCTCTTTTACTTATAAAGAACAAAATATAAAAATTCTTCAATCTTCTTCAGGAATATATTTCTGTATTTAAACAGACTTCAATATAGAAGAGTTATTTTGTCAATTTTTGTTATTTGAGAAGATGGAAAAAGTTAATAACATCAAATTCTACAAGAATAGCTTTTTATGTTACACATGAATCCTTTTTTTTTTTTTTTTTTTTTTTTAAATAAAATTACTGTGCCAGGGGAACAGGAAGCCGGAAGAAGAATGTATCTGACTGTTCACTCCATAAGAGCTTACCAACCTGGAGGCTTCTAAGCAGAGCCACTCAATCTCTGGGTGACAGTTTGCCAGTCCCTTGGCTCCTGGCCAACTGGTGACAGAATTTGTGTTTAACCTCTCACCACCTGGGAAACATATTTTCCAGACATGACTAAGGAAATAAAAATGAATTCTTAAGATGATACAAGCAGACATTGTAAAGAAATTAGCAGAGAACCAAAAAGAGGTTTAAAAAATTTAAACACAACAATATGATTTTTATATGTTAAAAATGTTAGCAGACAAAATTTAAAATAGATTGCTAAAAACAAATCATCAATTAGGAAAATCAAATATTGAAATCCTCATAAATGTTCATGTATCACATGATAGAATTAAGACATATGTAGCAAAAAATTATGTCAGTGAAAAAAGAGGTATACAATTCTATCACGGTGAGAAGTTTTTAACACGCCTCTTTCAAAAATTGTGAGAGTAAGTGGATGAAAAAAATTAAAAATATAGAATTTGTTTGCTTGTTTATTTTCTGCTGCTTTGTTTTCTTTTGCTAACAAAATATATGATTCTCTTTGCACCTGAGTTAGTTTGTGGTGACTGAAATGTAGAGTAACTGAAACCACCCTCAATTTTGTCTCTTGTTCTCTCTCCTCCCTTCCCCTTTCTCATCTCTGTTTGGTTTGAACCACATGATGCTGAGGATAGAATTTGAATGACATAATTAACATGACTGATCTCATATAGAAATAAGTTTAAAATTAATGAAAGAAAAGAATTAAATCCACATCTGATCTTATCTAAAACCCAAATTCTTTGCTCCTGCAGTAGTAGATAATGACTAATTGTAAGGCTGCAATGAATAACTCAACTAATTCCAAAAAAAAAAAAAAAAAAAAAAAAATGGATCTAAAGAAGCTTCATTTCCAAGCTAAAATTTAAAAAACTAGAGATTAGCTTTAAATGAATGGAAACATACACACACATAAAGCCTTCCACTTCCAAAATTAAAGACACATTTCTAAAGAAAACATGGTTAAAAGGAAAATCAAAACTAAAAATATAAGCTTTAGAAATTAATTGTGAATCTCTGTATTTCAAAAGTAATGGATTTTGACCAAAGTGATATTGAGAAGAAAATGTATAAGTATACATGCATTTAAAGAACATGAGAATATTTTAAATAAATGGCTTAAACAGTCAATCCAAGAAGTTACATAAAGAGAGCAAGGTTATTTCATTTTATTTTTTTAAGTTTATTGGGGAGGCTATTTCATTTTAAATATAGAAGGAAACAATAAAATCCAAAGCAAAATTAAAATAAATGACAAATAAATTATACCAATTAAGTAAAATAACTTTTGGCAGTGTCTTTTTTTTGTATCAAAGCAAAAGGTATTAGAAACATATCATGTATTGTTAGTAATGGGAGGAGACACAAAAGAGAAAAGATAAAGAATAATTTTAGATGCAATAGATGACATACAAGGAGATATATGTGACCAAAATTAACTCAAGGAGATAGAAAACACAAAATGACCAATCCTCATAGAATATATTGAAAAGCATACTTGATTTTCTATTGCAGAGGTTGACAAACTTTTTCCTGTAAAGGATCAGATAATGAATATTTGAGGCTTTGCCAGCAATGCTATCTCTGTTGCAAATACTCGACTCTGCCATTGAAGTATGAAAGCAGTTATAGACAATTTCTGGGCGTAGCTGTGTTAAAAAAAAAAAAAAAAAAAAAGCAGGTGGCAGTATGGAATTGGCCCTAGAGCCCCTGTCTAATATCAACTCAGATCATTGTCCCTCTTTTCTAAGGTCTCCTCTATATTTCAGAGAAGCCTGTAACTACATTTTCCAGAATCCACTTACCAGTGTAGTTCTGTTAGTCTACCAAGGAGAGAAACTCATGTGATATATAAACACTAGAAGCCGAGGACAAAGCCATCACTGTTCGGAGTAAATCGCAGGCAGTCTGTCGGCACCTGTGACTGGGAGGATTGTTGGCCAAATTTGGGGATTAGTTAGCAAGCCCTTCTGGCTCTTTCAAATTGCATACTCTAGCTTAGGCATTTCCATTCTGGCCTCCATTTCCCATTTCTTTATTTTCTTTATTTGTTTAAAACTGGAGCAAAAGCATAGTGACATTTCAGGGGGTGAACCTAACGATACCAATTTAAAGGTGGCTGACTCTTGTGTTACTTGGTACAAAAGTCAGAGCAGTATTTCCAGATATGCCACCTGGTCCCTCCACAACACAAATGGGCCTGCCTAACATTGTCCTTCCTTCTCAGTGGTACGAATACAAAAACCTATCCTTTACTTTGGAGAGTAAAGGACCACTGGACCCTAATGATTTTAGTGACTTCATGGGTCCCTAAAACATTATGGGTTTTATTTCCCACCCTTTGGAACACATGGGTCTTATCAAGGCCTCCAATCTACCAGCCACTTCTGGCTCATCCAGTCCAGTTAGCATAATGACATCAGCATAGTGGACCAATGTGATGTCCTATAGGATATCAGAGGATACAGATCTCTTTGGACCATGTCATAACTCAGCATAAGAGAATTAACTTAGCCCTAGGACACAACTCTAAATGTCTTATCCATTCCAAGTAAATTTTAACTGCTAATGATCCTCTTTTCTGATAAGAATAGAAAAGAACACATTTATTACATCAGTAATGGCTATATACCATGCACCTGTTATTCTACTCTAGCGAAGATAATCACATCTGGCCTAGCAGCTGCAACTTGGACTATAACTCGTTTGACTTTGCAGCCGTCCACTGTCATCCTCCAGTTAGGCAGATGATCCAGCTCTGCACTTGCATGTTAACATCTGCTTTTTGGAACATTCCTGGCACTAACAGCTGCAATTTGGCTTCCCTATGAAGCCGACTCTAAGTTAAAAATGAGCTTGCCAGACATTTGTGAAGGAGTGTTCTTGGGAACCCAAAACTATAGAAGAGATAGAAAGGAAACAGGATTGGACAGGGAGAGAAGTGGAGTTGGAACGCTGTTCCAGCAAAAGCCTCTGTGGATTCCATGGAGAGGTCTGGAGCTGGGATGAACTTTCCGAGTTGTCCTGAGTTAGGGAGAGGGGGCTGGGTCATTGGATGCAGGCTAACCTCAGAAATAGGTGTGACCTTGAGTGAGCCAGTTTTCTTCAGTCAAAGCAATTCCTATAAAAGGCTGGCAGTTGAGAACCATTCCCAGCAGCTGAGAGAATGTGTCGTTCATTTATTAAGGGAAATATGAGCTGCACATCAGAACATTCACCACAGTCAGATGACAGTATATCAGAGCCATTTCTGGGCTTTCTAGTCTGTGCTGTTACTCAACTTCTCTATCCTTGCACAAATATCACATTATTTTAATTACTGTAGCCTTATAATAGGTCTTGATATTTGGTAGTATCTAGTATTTTTTTTCTTCAATATTTTTATTCTTGGTCCTTTCCATATACATTCTAGAATAAACCTGTCAATTTTGATTCAAAGAGAAAAACCAACTGGGATTTTGCTTATGATTGTATTGAATCTATACATTGATATCTTTACAATACCTTGTCTTCTAATACTGTACCCTCCAATAAACATAAATTATCTTTTCATTTAGTTAGTCCTCTTTAATCTTAATAAGAATTTTAGTTTCTAGTGTAGAGGCTTTGAATATCTTTTGATGAGTTTATTCCTAGACATTTGGTGTTTGTCAATGTTATTGTAATGGTATTATTGTTGCATTTTTTCCTTGTTTTGTTACTGGAATGCAAACAATTTTAGTAAATTAGACACATTCAATAACCTTGTTAAATTTACTTATTATTTCTAATTTTTTGTAAGCTTTTTATATTTTCTAGGAAAATAATTTTTATGACTCTGAATAATGATTTTTTAATTTTTCTTTTATATCCTTTTTTAGAAGGCTCTTTTTTCCTTGCTCTATTTACTGGCTAAACTTCCAGTGTAATGGTAAATGAAATGTTGATAGTAAACATCTTTGTTTCATTCCTAATTTCAAGGGAAATCTTTTCAATATTTCACCACCGTGTAAGACTTTTGTGCTAATTTTTTAAATATTCTTATAGATTACTTATAAATTAAGGTATTTCCCTTCTATTCCTAGTATTATCAGTTTTTTTTGTCATGAATAACTGTTGAATTTTGTTAAATGATTTTTCTAAATTTATCAAAATAATCATGTTTTTTCTCCCCTTCCTCACTTTATTATTATTTTTTAGTGTGATAAATTACATTGATTGATTTTTTTTAAATGTTAAAGTAACTTTACATATGGAAAAAACCCAACTAGTATTGGTGTATATATCTATATAGTATAGATATATAGATACAGATATAGATATAGATATAGATACTGAATTATAATTGTTAATATTTTTTTAAGGATCTTCACATCAATGTTTACAATAGGCCTGTAATATCCCTTTCTTGAAATTTCCTTGCCAGGATTTTGAAATAAGGGTTAGATGCTATTCTTATAAAAAGTCCTAGGGACAATTTCCTTTATTCTATTTCCTGAAAGAATTTTTATCTGACTGGGCTCATTTCTTATTTACATTTCTTTAGATGTTTGGAAAGATACACCAATGAAACTTTCTGGGCCTGGAAGTTTTACTGTGAGAAGGGTTTTTGTAATAATGTATCCAGCTTTAACTTTTAGACTACTGAAGAATGATATTTAATCCCTATTTGTGGAGTGTATGTTATCTATCAATTTATGTATCAAACATATGCTATGTACCATTGTGATGGAGGTTGATGATACAGTGAAAATCCTGTGAGCCTAAAGGTGAGATGCGTGAGCCTGCTTTTATATTCTAGAGGGGGAGACAGACTTTTGTTAATAGCATAGCAATAAATATAAAACTTCAATTTGATGACTTCTAAGTAGAAGTTCCACAACAGCTGGTTATAGAAAGATTTGATCACATCTAAGCATATTAGAAACAACTTTTATGAGTGAATAATATTCATAAATGTTTTTAACTTATCTTTATTTATATCTTTTAATTCTTCCTTTCATCTTTAACAATATTCTCTTAACATAACTTCTCCTCTACATAGCTACTTCTCAAAGGTAGGCTATAAATGCAGTTATATCTCTATTATCATCCGAAATACTCTTATTAACAGGAAAGCCCATTTCTCCTTAGAGAGTTCCATCTCTCTCAACTGAAGTGGGAAAGCTGAGGTTCTCATTATTTTCTTACTGCCATTGCTTCTCCCGGCCACATGGTGTCTCTGTTGACAACTGGTCTTCCACAGTCAGCTAGGTAATGGAGTCCATGAATCTCCAAAGGAGTCTTCTTTCTGAGAATTACATGGAACGAGGGCCTCCACTGCTTTGACTGGCATAATTCAGGCTTATACTCACCTCTCTCAGCCGTATTCAGCCATTACTCAGACTCTGGGAGGACTGTTTCAAATTTTTTTAGGTTACTGTCTTTGCAGTTCTGAACATGCCCAGAGCCTTCCCTTTATAACTCTCTGCTTTCCAGTGCAGCTTCCTACCCTCACAACCACTGTCAGACTAAAAGTCCTGGGGCAACACCATTGTAAACACAAAAGATACCTACATAGCCCCTGTCTTAGACCTAAGAAGCTATTCTGTTTGCTTAGAAAGAAGGATCTATTTTCAGATCTCAAAGGAAAATTATCTTGCTAAAGATTATTGTGGTAGCTTTCTAGCACTTCTCTCAGTAGATCAAAGAAATGGAAAAACAAACAAGTTTAATTTGGGGGATGATATGTATAATAAAATGTTCTTTAATCACACACCTTTCTTTTGTTCTAGCTAACATTCACGTGGAGAAAAAAATAACAATTAGTTGTAATCTTGTGAAAATACCTCACATATCTAATTACAACAATCAGTCTGCACTGTGGTTTTTCTCCTCTATTATAAGCAACACAATTCTTTAAACCTTTCCTCAGGTTACTATTTTCTATCCTTTTATTCATTTCCTCCATCTTCCCTGATTTTTTTTCCAGTTTGTCCACATCTTTTAAAAAATGTAGTGACCAAAAGTAGCCACAATATCCTAATAAGGAGCTCATGAATGCATAACATAGCAGAAAGATTACTTCCAAATGTCCCATGAATTATTCCTTTTAATAAATTCCAGAATCACAATGGTTTGGGTTCAGCATCAAGACTCCAGATTTTTCTTTTATATTTTCATCTAATCAGTCCTTTAATTTCTACTGAATTTTACCCTGCTTTAGAAACCAATATTTTTGTTAACGTCACTTTGATTCTTGTTTTAACATTCCAGAAAAATGGCAAGATTTCCTGATGCTAAGTTATTCCACATCTCAACCCATTTATATGTACTGGTTGATTATTCAGTAGTTTCTACTTATTGACTTTTAAAATAGCTACTTTGTATTCCTCTCATTATTGTAGCATTTATGAACAAAGTCACAATTTAGATAATAATTAATAATGTCCTGATTCTGGGAAAATTTGATTGCATTTCTCCCAACCTTAGTAACGATGCAACAATTTTGTACAAAACAAAGACCCAGATCTATTACACTCCTTTCAACAAAGTGCTATTTCTAAAGAGAATCTTTTCTTTTAGTGTTGTATGCCAAGGTAGCTGGAAAAATAGGTAGTTCAAACAAATTCTTCATAAATTTATAGCCCTTTATTTTATGTAAGGTCTCATATGTAAATTTTGGAGCATATCAATACACTATTTAGAACACAACAAAACGTATTGTATTTTTTTTTTTTTTGTAACTCACTGAATCAAATACTCTCCAGCCTGTGAATCTGCAAATGGCATTAGAAATCACCAAATAATGCCCCACAATGAGGATTATGAGGTCCAGGCTACGAAGGAGATTTATCCAAAATTGATTAGTCATTGAAACTGGATTGAAAACCAGTTTTTCCGATGCAAAATCTAAGGTATTTTCTTCTACATAACACCATCTTCTAAATTTGCTACTTCAATAACTTTTAATGAAATGTAGAATTAAATATGAATAATATAAAAAGGTTTTAGTGTATGAATTTGAGTGTAACTGAAGTACCAACGAGTTATAGCTTTTTAGCATAAAAAATATGTTATCAGTATTGGTTAGTTTGTTGTAAATATTATTTGTAATTAGAACTAAATGAATGTTGATAGGCGCATTTAAAGAATATAATAAATAAACATTGTCAATTATTGCTTGATAGTAGTTCTGGTTTTTGATCTCATTCCCAAATCTATCTTTCTATGGTGAACTCTGGAAAGCTATAGCTGGAGCTCGGAAGCTTACACTTTACCAGACTTCTTTACCAGAGACTTCCCATTAGTATCTGTGACAAGGAGGGACCAGAGGGAGATGAGGAAATGAGAATGGGCAGGAAGGTCATCTTTATTACTCTTTGCTTGCTGGATCTGTCACCATCGCCCCAGCAGTGGCGGTTGGGTTCAGCGTTCAGCCTTTTCCACTTCTGATCCTGCTCAGAGACATCAGCAGCCACCAGGCAGTGCCCTCTCCGCAGAGGTCTGCCCCAGGTTCTGGTTACCTGAATCTCTTCCCTTTGCTCCTCATCTCTAGGGTGGTGGCTACTTCCTACTCTTACTCATGCAGTTTGCCTTTGTGATTTCTTTTGCTTTGAAACCCTCCAACACCTGGGTAGCAAGTTTCCTATATTAAATCCCCCCGCCCCCATTAAAATCTCTGTCTCCTGACAGATAAGTCTTCTCGCATCAAAAGAAGGACTTGACATTTGTTTTTCTTAATTATTCAGAATTTTATACTTTTAAATTCAGAATGCTCTGTCGTTAGTGAGAAAGAGATGATTAGAAGACTTAATGTCTAAATTTCTACTTTCCTTGGAATAAACCTCAATGCAAAAAATTAATCTTGGGAAATAACATATCTTATGTCAGAATTAGAATACTTAGGTCAAGGTGCAAAACAGAAATAAGGTTCAATCAATTATCCCTGAAAATCTCTTAATAGTACATCATTATATCATATGTAGTTTTGTATAAAGTACTGCACTTAAAATATTAATACAAAATGTGTATAAAATGCACAGTATATTTTTAATAATACCCATGCAAAATATAATTTAAATATATATATTTTTGTTTTTGAACATTACAATATTTATAAAATTGGGAAAGAATATAAAAATAAAACGTTATTATGTTTCCTAGGAAATAGTTTTGGAATCCAAGAAGCATAATGTTAGCTACCTAAGTTTTAATTGTCTAGAAATGTGACACTTTAAAAATGTTTATATGAGCATGTAAGTTCTTGTGCTAATTAGAAATAATTGGTGTACTTCCTACAGCATAAGTATTTTGTAAGAATTCCCAAGAGGATTTAATAACTAGAGTAAATAAAATAAATGCTTATAATTTTTTACTAATTTACAAACAGCATAATATATTAGTCTGGAAATACCTATAAAGGCCTTTGTATTTTCAAAGATATTGTTTTTAACTTTTTGCAGAAGGCACTTCTCATCATATTGATGTATTATATCATAAAGCTACAATAAGAGAGTTGGATTTTTTAAATGGACTGGAATCTTTCTATATAGCCTTAGGTATGATAATTAGTCCTCATATATATAGTTATATATAACTATACATAAAGTTAAATTTTATCCAAGTGAATTTTTGTGACTCCTGCAAATGTCATTTTTATTAATAATTTTTATAGAAAATATTCTCTTATAATTTATATCACTATCAGTTCTGTTTGCCATATGTTTACTTGATTGTGTTATTCTCTATGCATTTATTTATGCATGTTATTCTTTAAGATTTTAGAAAAATGATTTTTGCAAACTTAACAGTGTAAACAATTATGACAAATGGTTAACTTATTTGTACAAAACAACTTAGAAAATTATCAACATATTATAACAGCATAAATTTACAATTTTCAGTTACCAAAATATATTCCTTTCCTTGATTTAGTTTTTTTATTAAAGTTGTTTACTGTGATAATTTCACTGGTGAGACAGTGATGACTATGCTATTATGTCCCAGAAGCATGTGAATTATAATTCAACTAGCGTCCTGGGCCATGAGCTTTGTGACAGCAGAATGGATATTTGAGAGAATTATCAGCAAGTAATTCAGACCAAAAATTCTTTTCTCACAAATATCCAAAATAGAAAAAAAAAGACTGTTATTAGAATTGTTTTTATGGCTATATGAAAAGTCTTTGTTGCTTTGTGTACTCCACTTAGCACAATCTTTGAGTTAAAACTTCATGTACTTAATTAATAAGCTTAGTCCTTAAATTTCACTAAGCTTCAGACTTTAAATACAGGGTCCTTGATTGAATTACTAATGTAACTAATAGTATCCCAATATCATAATCCTGAGCAAAATGAGACATACATAAAGTTTGAGCCTGTTCCTTTACCTTCCCTATTACCTTGCTCTCCATCAGGGTGTCCCAGAGCACCAGGCAGCTGACTGTCATCTTAGTATTTTGTCCTGTAGATAGTTCTCTAGGCTCTAGAATTGTCTCTCTGTCCTATTTATTCCTAGTTGCATTCCTTAAAACTCAGTTGGCCTGTCACAGCTGGAGGTAAGTAATCTGATAAAAGAATTCATACAGTAAAATGTAAATGAAAACTACCCCAGGACTTTGCAACATAAAAACCGATATTTGGAAATGATATGATTTGGGACAAAGTCATAAATTCTTAATGGTGAAATTTTAGTTAGTACAGCATGCCAGTTGGGAACCAGTTGGTGAGGAGAAAGGGGGAGTTGAGTTTTTATCAAACATACATATGCTTTTTTAATATCCTGCCTTTTAGCTTTGAAAAATAGTATTAAATGTAGCAGGAGGGGAAAGATCTCAGAGAGAGTGTGAGTGAGAGAAAAGATTTCTGTGAGGGTCTACGAGCTTAGAGTTTGAGATTTTTTATTTCACTTTGAACAATTTCTTCAATAATTCAGGTATACAAATTGTCATCTTTGAACTGAGGAAACTGAGCCAGAAGAAAAATAAATTTAATCTCACTTCAAAGAAAGACATGGACCATAGTCTTCACCATAAAATAATGTGATTATTTTTTGTTTGGCCACCACAAACTATATTGTATTTTTAACCAGTTAAAGATGGAATTTTGGCATGATTTTATAAAACTTGAGCCAGATTAGCTTATTTTATTTGGATCCCTGGTTATCTCAAGAGTTGGAATTCAGGGCCAGCCCATTTGTGAAACTTTCTAATTATCTTCAGAGCCTGAACTAAGCCCTATATATCTTTACGAGAACTGCTTATCTTAGAATCTTGGCTTTTTGTAAAGAAATAGATGTTTATCTTGAAGCACAAATATATAGAACATAATTATATTCAATAATCTACCTAAGAAGACTCATAGTGATAATTCTGATATCTGACATGTTAATAATTTTCATTGTCATAAAACAATTTACTATTAATGTAAAAAATGATGAGGTATTATACTATATATGTGAAGCAAGATTTTCTCAGTTTTAAAGGTGGCCGTAGTGAGAGAGACTGAAACTTTGAGAACTGAATTTTTAGGACTTGACAAAAATAATAAATACCTTCAAGTGACTATATGTAATGATGGATACGTATTAATTAATATATTTGCCTTTAAAATTGGTTTAACCACATTACATTTTGCAGTTACAAGTGTGGCTATCTAGTTTATTCCCAGACATCTGTCTTTGTTAGCTGTTGGTCACCTCATGTTGACCAAAGGATTTTCATGATTCAAAAAGTGACCCAAAGTGGCCCAGCACTTTGCCCCCAAAATGGCCCCCAGAGCTCAATTTCCTTTTGCTGTATTCTTTTGTTTTTTTTTTTTTCTGAGACTCCCAATAAAATAAGCATGGGTTCAGAGTTTAAAAGATGTGTATGTTCAAACAAATATAGAAAACAATTAACTTGTTTGATTAAACAAGACATGTTGGAAAATTATAAACATATCATACTTATCCTTATCCTTAAAATAAACTTATAGTGACTTAAATGTTCTGGCATTAAATGAGAAGAAAATGCTCAGAGAGAGTGCTGACCTCTATATCTCAAAAGTTAGGCACATTTTATCAATATGATGTATCTGCAAGGAAGTTAACATTGAAAGGCGGACTCAAAAATGACCTCTTTGCAGCTCTGATGTGTCCTCATTTGAAACCCCAGTTGTCTTGTGAAAATGGCAAATTATGATGCACTAGGTCTGGGGTGGAGCCCAGGAATCTACTTTTCTAATAAACTCCCCATATGAGACTGACACGGCTAGTCCACAGAATTCACTCTATGAGTAGGAGGCTCTAGAATAGTGTTACCAATAGAACTTTCTGCAGTGATGAAAATGTTTTATATCTTTGCTTTCCACTGTGATAGACCCAAAGATATGCTTGACTAGTAAGCATTTGAAATGTGGCAAGTGAGACTGAATTTTTAATTTTAGTTAATTTAAATTATTTTAGATATAAATCACCATATATATCCAATTGAATGCTACTGCTCTGGATTGCCTAAGAGTTAATATAAAAAATAATAGCACTAGACATCTAACTTAGTGTCTGAAAACTGAAAGAAGCTAATTCAACAGGGATATGTGATGTCTCTGCATAATCAATTTTCTCTGATGTGAAACGTATCTTCTAAACTTAAGGAAATAAATTGATGTTTTGAGGTAAACTCTCACGTGTGCATTCTCAACAGGGATAATACTACCCTTAATAGGATGAAAATTCGTTTTTGAAAGGGTGAAGCAAAGATAACATTTCAATATGACTAATTGTTTGTGGCCCCCCAAAACTCAAACTTACCTGAAAAAAATCTTACTCCTGGTATTCAGTTTCTCTTGTCAGGAAGAATTTATATTTTGATTTTTCTTTTTAGCTAGGCAATGTGTAAAAAAGATTGAGAAATAAATCTAAAGTAAGTATCATCATAAACTGTACCTAAATTTGAATCAATTAATTATTTTAATGGGTCTCCGGACCACTCACCAAGTGATATAATTTCACCCTTTGTTAGAAAGTGTCGTAAATGACACTTTTAAGGGGATACCTTCTCTAAGTGAGTCTTAATTTCTTTAATAAAACTTACAGAGCATTTCTCATTTTGCATTTGAAGAAACAAAAGATAAAGGTGACAACAAGCATATTCAATTAGTGTGGACTTATGAAAAATATCACAAAAAAATTTAGCAATGAAATTAAAAATCAGTTGTATTTTTCGGGCTCTTAAATGTGCTTGAGAAACACTAAGATCAGTACTAAATCATCAGGATGCTCACCTCCTTGCTTGAGACTTGGACTTTATACAATTGTGTAGGAAGCCCACATGCTCTGCTTGTGCAAGCTAAAGCACACTTAATAAGATTCTCATGCAGCTGAAACCTAAAATGGAAATATTGATGACCTACAGTTTGAAGTCAGCACAGTGCCGTGACAAGGTTAAAAGCTCTCACGGACCATGAAAAGAGAAATTGAAATCTTCATTCCTTCACTGTAATTGGATAGACTGTTGAATAATATTTTCCTGAGTGTAGTCTTAAGGAATAATAATTTCTGGAATGGGTGATGATGTGACTTATTCTACGCAGACCACTGTCATCATGTTCTTATGCACATCTGATAGAAGGGGTGGTCTACAGTTGGTGGTGTGCTAGTAAATGTGTGACAACCAGCTCTCTAAGGGGGGAAAAATTCCAGATTTATAGCATTTTCCAATTTACATAAAATAGTCCTATATATGTCTGACACGACACCCTCGATTATGAGATTGGGAAGAGATGTATGATATCACCAAATTCTATTATATTTCCACCATAGATATACAATTGACATAAATAACCTCAAAAGAATAGATAATAGTGCCATGCAGTGAAATAATTTAGAAGTGATGAGTTTTACTTATTTATTACATTTGATTTGAATGTAACTTACTTAATTGTAAGTTTACATAAATTAGTTTTTGCTAATAACTCTAACAACTGGCTCCCAAAATATCTAACAATGTTTAATAATTGGCTCTCGTGAGCAGGTAGCCTGATCTTCAGGAGACCATTGCGTATGACAGCACTAAGAGGCAATGAGCTGAGGATAGATTTGTACTGTGATATCTGTAGAAACTACATTTCTTTAGGACTTTGTTTTTCTAATGGAAAAGGCCATATATGACATTCATAGATTAGTGGTTTTATTAATCAATACATTTATTTAGGTTGGCTTTATAAACATGACCCAGTTTCCTTAATGTTTTATTTATTCCAGCAGAGGAAAAACGTGCTGTTAGGTTCTATTTGTCTATCATATAACCTTAGCTTATTTACATTCTATATTTTTCTTTTGTTCTCAAATTTTTTTTTATGGAAAAATGACTCCAATTTTCTCTATAACATTAAATCCATTACTAGAAATAGTATCACAAAATAAAAGATTTGATTTGCATAACACATAGAAAAAAGACATAAAATCATAATATTACATGATTTTTATATCACATTTTCTGATTTATTAAGTATATAACTCATTGGACTATTGCAAATATTTCATTCAGATAAATTTTAATTTAAACAAAAATCTTATGTTCAGACTTAGTAGTTTTGTATTATAGTGCATATTTATTTTAGTGCATATTTATTCAGCATTTATCATCTGTAAGGAAATGTGTCATATTAAATTAAGAAGGAAGAATACTATTATTTTGTCATTTCATGCAAGTGGGAAAACAAGGAACACATTTCAATTTGGTCTATTTTTAAGAGACTTGGGAACTAGAAATGTTAGGCCAGGAAATTTTACTTATATATTGAGACAAAAAAGTAAGCGTTGTCTGTCTTTCTACACCACTACCCCTGCAAGCCCCTACCCCTCTCCTCCCTGCCACCCTCCCGCCCACCAACCACTACTACTATTTTCATCCAATAATGAGGATTTTTATTTGTACCTTCTGATTGCTAGGAGTAATGATGGTGTTCTAAAGGGAAAAAAAGTCTAGGAAGGATTATTTTGATTCACATACAAAATAAATTATTAAAGATTAAAGAGAAAAAACAGTATAGAAAAAGGAGAGGAAAGTTTTTGGAGAGAGAAAATAACGGGTCTTTGGGGAGATAAAAGAACGATAAAGAAGATTTGAATAAAATTAAAAGTTTACCTAGGTCTTAGGTATTTTTCAGTAAAACTTATTACTCTGCATTTTTATTTTTACAATTAGGTATAGTTTTCTTTGCCTATGTTAGTTTCCACTCATGCTCTGATGGAAAAGTCAGCAAAGGCAGATAGCTACAACACGAGCATGTTACCTCTGTCCTCTCTAATTCTCTATTATTCATAGTCATCAAACTCTGGAATTGACCCTCTATTTAGATATTTGCAATCTGTGAAAAAATTTGATTTAAGTAATTATCATTAAAAAGAATAAGAACGTTATTGAATTATAAAATAAAATGTCTTAAGGTCATTCTATTCTTATGAAACTTACATTCTTAATATTTTTTAAATCTTAAAATAGCCCCGTCTTCTGACCTCCCTTTTATTCTCCACATAGCACTGCATTCAATGTCAGCTGGGAAAATAGTGGCTAAGCTGCTGACTGAATCACACTGCACTTTAAAGCATATCTCAGCATTTTTACTTTGTCCTTTGACCTGGACATCTCTTTATAACTTCCCTGTTCTGATAATCTATTCCAAATTTCCTGCCTACCTGTGAGAGATTTCTGCAACATATTTTGCAGCCTTCTCTATTCATGTGTTGAGCTCACAAAATCCCTGCTTAAAATATGACACTGGTGAAAGCTATGAAGAAAACAGCTATTGTTCAGACTGGAAATGTCTGTGGCCAAGAATAGCAGTGATTTCTCTGGTGCCATTTCTATCATCAGTATTCTTATTCCTGGCAAATCAACATCAGCATTTGGGGATTTTATTGAACAAAGGAAAATTGAATTAATGAGCCAACAAAAATGATCAACCTCAAAGACTAGATGTAATAGGAAAAAATAAGCAAAAGAGTGAATGTGTTTAATGCTGTTAGTGCATTGCACGACTATTCTAAAGGATGTCACCTATCAACCTTTTGAATAAACAAAACATAGGTTGAGTTGGTACTAAAATCGTCCCTTCTGAGGAGAGGTTTGGACATGATCCCAGTGAATATATTACCAAGCCAGAATGGAGGGTTCCCCTAATCTCTAACACTTTAAACTCAAAGCCATTCTATTGAATCTTCAGAGCCTCCTAATTCCTATTTAACTAATTCATTTATACTAGTTGTGATTCTGAATGCAAAGTACACAATAGTTCTAAGTAGCATTAGCCAAAATGAAAATGTTGAAAATGTATATTAAAAATGTACCTTGGTCTACTTTATTGGACTATAGCTCTAATACTGATTATGCTTTATAATGAATTAAACAGTGAAAAACATGGATACTTCTCAATGAGATAAAGTAGAACTCAAGACTGGAAAACAAGTATTCCCCAGCTAGGACAAACAGTATAGTAAAAGATCTGTGAGAAAGTTCTGACTTATGTATATGCATGATCTACCAAAAACAGGTATAAGAAAGTATGCTTTTGAGTACTGAGTTCAGGCTACATTTGAGTTGATTTACTCCAAAATGTTGTTCTGGTGAGTATTCACATCCTGCTGAAATTCTATTAGCTGGGTTAGTTGTCATAGTCAAATTCAATAGAGCATTGAGACACTTTGGGGTTATAGTAAATTGTTCTTATAAATACTTGCCCCAGTTCAGTGACTCACTGTGGAAGCTTGACATAATGGTGTTGCAGAAAAAAGCTTAAGGAATCTAAATAGCATGTAATTAAACGGTGCACACAACTGGAATTTTAGGAACTTTGTATTCTGATTTTAGTCAAGGCTCCTACTATTTGAAAGCATTTGAAACAATTTACATTTCTCACTTTTTTATCTATTGGATGAGGAGAATGTTGTCATTCTTAATTTAGCACCTGAAATGATACATTAAAAATATAACAATTGCGACCAGAAATTCTGAATATGCTAATTATGATGCATATGTTTTCAGCTCGAGAGTTAAGTTTTGCATGAGAGGAAACATACACTTTACCCTCAAAATTTCACTAGTGTGCCTTGCAATCATCCAGAGAGTAAATATTAAAAATGAAAATCCCTGAGCTCCACTCCCTAAGGATTCTGACTTAGTAGGGCTGAAATGTGCACAATGGGTGGTTCAGTTGTAAATAGTGCACAGACCACTCTGCAAATACTGCACGTTGACCAGCCCTGTTGCAGAATGCATGCAACTCATTTTCAGCATAGCGGCTGCTCTCCTTAATGTCAGGAATTACTTTAGAATGAGTGGCTGTGTTAAGGGAATAATATTGCATATGTAATTAGTATGGTTTCATATTTATGAGTATATGAAGCATATGGCCTAACCATTGAAATAATTCTTTTTATCCTCAATATCAAGTGTCAATGCCTAGCACATGAAGAAAAAAATGAAGTAATTGAGGAAGAGTAAAATATTTTCGTTTATAATATTTTTATGCTCTAGACATTTTTATTATGTTTTTTGGAAAATTTTAGAAAAATAAATAAAAATTGTGTATTTTAATAAATCAACATCTGATACAGTATTTTTCTCTCATTGTTGGGTGTGTGTGTGTGTGTGCATGTGTGTGTGTGTGTGTGTGTGTGTGTGTGTGCGCGCGTGTTAGAGATAGAGATGAGAGAGAGAGAGAGAGAGAGAGAGAGAGAGAGAGAGAGAGAGAGAGATGAAAAAGGATATTCTTGATTGCAACAACGGAATACACAGGGGATGGTGCTTGAAGGCAATACAGCTGGGAAGTTTCCACATTCTGCCATGAGGCCACATCCCATAATAAAGGAAGATCATCAGTAAATGCTCGGTGCCACAAAGTATGGCAAATATTTACTACAAAACAAATCTCTACAGATCAATTAGTAGTTAGTCCACCACTTAAAGACATCTCGAGTAAGTTTATTCAGAAGGGTACCAATATTTTAATAATACAATATTACAAGATTTGGTGCCTAAAGATGATACCATGAATATGGAAGAGAAGGTGTTAACAAGGTAACATAGAAGGAGAAAACCCTTATAATTATGAAAAATCCCTGGCTTTTGTATGTGGTTCACCTTTTGGCTAGGTGGAATTGTTCCATTCTATTTATTATTCAACTTTAGCTAACTGTATCAAGATTCCAGATTTTTTTTTTCTGGAAATAAAAAGGATGGAAACTGATAGAATGTCATCTACAGTAAGCACTTAAAAATATAAATGTGTTAGACACCAGAAGATTCTGTCTAGGCTTTCTGGAAAATACCAGAGAATTATTCCCCTTTACTTCCTTCCCACCGCTGTTACTCTTCCACTTACATAAGCCCATACCCCACAGGGCACATAAAATGCCTTCTGCAATCTTATGTATGTTTCCTTTCTTGTTCTTTCTTGTCCTTTCTTGTCATTGCCCTTTCTCATCATGGTGATAAAAATCAGTCTTATTATTTTCATTATGTAGTTATTAGTTGATAAATGTGATTTGTTCTTTTTCTAATTAAAAACATTTGAGGGTAGTTATCATCTTTACAATAAAATCTTTTAAGACACTTGTAAATATGACGTATTAACAGTTTTAGAAATTGATTGGTATTTTATGTTAGATGTGGTTTTCTAATTTGGTAGCTTCCAGAGGAAAATATTTTAACTCATTAATTATTTAAACCACTGGCAGAAAAGTCTTAGGAATTTCAATTAAGATTGTACTCTAATTTTGAAAGTCTATTTTCACTGAGTCGTTCAAAAAGGATGTTGCACTCCCTTGAATTCTAATAATTTTAAATATCGTAGATATTTTATAAATGGTTAATTTTCTTGTAAATTAAGAAGATTTTGATCTATATGACTTAAATTTAAATGGAATTATGCAAGTAAATACACAAGAGTGGGATAAAACTCTGTAATAATAAAGTCAATCAGTAAACTAACTAATCACATAGGTCCGGGGAAAAATTGGTAAGACTAGTGCATGTAAAGCCAAGGTATTTTATAATAAAATTCATGAATAACAATGAAAGAGATGCTGAAGTATGTGTTGAAAAGACACACTTTAAGCTTCTAGTCTTATAAACAGTATTTAAAAACTTTTTCCATTATTTTAAATTTAAACAAAATTTTTTTCTATATTTTGTTATATATGCACATTTCTAACAGATTTGTCTCTTCCGAATAGAATTCTAAAGACTACTTTGAATTTTAATGTCTTCAGGTTCCTACATGAGACTACAGTTAAAATATAACATCAAACTAAAATATGTAATTAATATGAAAAGGAAGGGATTTGTAAAATGACTCAAGGCTTTAGTTTACAAGGCCTAAGTTCTTTTTGCTCATTCTATAGCTGCTTCTGTCATGGTGATGGGAGTGGGGGAGCAAATTCAGTTTTCCTTTAGTCCTGTTACAAATTACAAGACTCATTTCATTTGGTTTGCATGAATATGTAGACATAATATTGGCAATTCTATTTTAAGTCTTCCGAGTTTTAAATTGATGCAAACTCAGAAGAATAAGGCGATATACTCACAAACCAAGTAAACTTGGGGAAAAATTCTAATTCCTAAACTCTCACTAATACTAACCATAATACTTTTCTCAAGAATTCTTAAATCTTTTCTTTTTCTGTACTTCTGGCTGTGCTAGAGCAAAAAATATTAGTAGACCATCTTTACTTTAAGGCATTTTTCCTAAGTGTTGAAATGTTTGGTACTTTCTACCCTTTGTCAGAAACACTACTGACACAAGTTAATATACATTTTGGCCAAAAGTGTATATTTCTTACTCTTTATAGTTATATGAATATATTTAGATGAAAACTGAAGGATAACCACTGGAGCTTCCAACTATTTTCTTCACTGCATCTCATTTGAAAGTCTTTTACTCACATAATAAAAAATTTACTTATGCATTTATCTTTGACATTAATTTGGTAAGCTTTTAAGTACAACTTTTTATAAAGGACATATATGTCTCCTTTATTCAAAAATACATTTATTAAGAATCTAAAATCTAGGCACTGTGGAGGACATTGGGAAAAATTCAAAGATATATATGTGTCATTTGTGAATTTATTCAACAGTTACTACTGAGTGTACACAGTGGACCAAATCTCAGAAACAGGCACTAGTACAGATATCCAATTATGATTAGGTAGAGCTGCTGCTTGCAAAAATTTTAATGTGTAAGTAAATTTTAATGTGGGTATTGATGTAGGTAAGTGAAAGTATATGTTGTAGAGGGGGCATGATCGAGTAAAGATAGCTGCAAATGAAAATTCTTTTCCACTCTTCTGTTTGAGAAGTAGCCTCTGTCACTGACTACACATCTCTTTAGACTTATACCATTAGTAATACAACCTTTCAGAAACTTTGCTGATTTGTTTTCATAGAACTATAGCATTGTCAAAATTCCTTTTGAGCCATGTCTCTTTCCCTAGTCTTAGTTACAAATAGTTATCAGCCCCCCTCTTGGGACTAAGTCCTTTGTCACTGTTCTTCAGCCATTTTATCCAACTGAAAGGGATTATTATTGGTGACTACATGAATCCAATCAGAAATCTTAAATCTGTGATTGTCACAACCTGGATTTTTTTTTCTTTTTCTTTTTCTTTTTCTTTTTTTTTTTTTTTTGGCTATGAGGCTGTGTTATAAGTATTAATTAGCATTTCTGGTTCAAGGGATTTCTCAGTTTTATCTTTGACTAACAAGAAATGAGAAAACATTTTATTTTCTAGTCCTCTTGGTTTTCTTAGATTCTCCATGTTCCTTTGCAAACAGTATAGTTTAGATCTTTTCTGAGCTTGTTATTTTTTGTATTAGCTTTACAAATATGTCAAATGACAACCAACTTCAAACACCTTAGCCTCCCAAGTATTTTCATTCAAAAGTTCAGCCAAATATTTCCATATTGCATAACGTGGGTAGCCATTTTTCCAGACTCCTGTCAGTTTTTTTGCCACACCCTAAACAGCCCCAAGCCAAGGCCAGAACTATCAATTTCTTTGCTGTTGTTGCGAAAAACACTTCACTTGTATGTATCAGTATCTTCATTTCGTGTCCAATATGAAAAAATAAAATGAAAAAAATTTACCACAGTTACGAAATTTTATTGGCCTTACTAAAATGTAAATCAGTGCAAGGAAAGGATGACATATAAGCATCTATATTGTGTAACTAATGAGTAGATGCTAAAATATCTTCTGTTTCTGGTATTTACTGAATAGCTTTAATATACCTAGTTATTGTTGAAGTCAAGCTAAAAGATATTTACTCCTTGTTCTCTCTATAGAGGCCTTTATTAAAATAGTGCACTAACTTTTCTGCTCTATATATCCTTAAGTAAGTGAACATGCAATAATGACATTAAATCTGGTACCGCACAAGTTATGTGTAAGTCAAAATTAAAATATCAGTGAGAAGTGACAGTACTTTCTTGATCTACAACATCAAAACATACAAAAGTGAATTTATCACCCTTTTGGACAAATTTCAATACCACTAAATCACTGGAGTGCTGCACTGAAGTGTATTTAACAAAAACGGTGGCTTTTAGTATCGTCATAATATTGTCAATCTGCCTGTCAACCAGGTTTACCCTGACGTTCCATTTGAAAACTAAGAAAAATAAGTTTTTCTATATCATGACCATGCATAAAGTAAAACTTCTTTCATTACCTAGCCTCCATCCTCTCTTCCCAGCATCAGTAGTGGGAGTTTGGAATTCTTTTCAATTATATAAATTTTTAGGCTTTATCCTTTGAATAATATTTACATATAAGGGTCAAACTTAGAACAGTCATCCTGAAGCTTACTGCCAAAAGGAAGTGTGAATTGTAGCAGAATGTGCATCTCTGACGAGAAGAATTTAGCTTATCCATTCTCAGCACCTTTAAATATTTCACTCAGCACCTGATAGTCATTTCAGAATGTTAACAGATCTCTGGCACTCTGCAATAAGCAACTGTATCTGTGCCATTAGCCTTGTACATGTGTCCTGATATCCAGCCATTCTATGACCATTATGTTATCCATCTGTCAGATCTCATAACTGCAGGGATAAGAGTAAAGGATTCAGTGCTTCTAAAGGAATTTTGTACCAGCTGCTGATGTCAGTTTCCACCTGTTCATTTTATAACAAGCTCAAATTTATAAGGAAAGGTATGTGTGACTACTTTCAAGTCAAAGCGTGGAACCATTAGTTCCAGAGTCAGGACTGTCTCGTCTGTTCTTCAGGGATATAGTGTCATTTCATTCACTCATCACAGCAGTTGGGCCTGCACTTGAATGTGAGCCAGAAAATAGTGGAGTAAGTAAAGAATGAAGTAAATTGCACAGAATTTTAATTCTTAGAAGTATGTTCTTCACCTGAAGTCTCCTCTTATTCATAAACCGAAGTTAAGTATAAGACCCAAAAGTGAACTAAGACCCAAATAAAGTAAGCCTGGATTGTCAGATGTAAACCCCAGTTCTCTATTTTCTTCCACTTTTCATATATAATAAGGAGAGCTTTCGCCTGAAAATAAATGACAGAATTAAGTACTATGAAATAAAAAATTAAGAACCACCGTACACCTATTAGAATGGCTAAAATCCAAAGCACTGACAACACTAAATGTTGACAAGGATGTAGCATAACAGGAACTCTCATTCATTAGTGGTGAGAATGCAAAATAGTACAACCACTTTGGAGGACAGTTTGGAAATTTCTTGCAAAACTAAACTCATACTATGTGATCCAGTGATCTTGCTCCTTGTGGTATTTACCTAAATGAGTTGATAACCTATCCTCACACAATCATCTGCATGTGAACCTTTAAAGCAGCCTTATTTATAATTACCAAAATGTGCAATAACCACGGTGTCCTTTAGTAGGTGAATGGATAAATAAACTGGGGTACATCCAGACAATGGAATCTTGTTTAGCAAGCCATGAAAAGATATAGGGGGAAACTTACATGCATTTTGCTAAGTGGAAGAATCCAATTTGAAGAGACTACATACAGTATGATTCTAACTATATAACAAACTGGAAAAGGCAAAACTATGCAGACAGTAAAAAGATCAATGGTTACCAGGGCTTCAGAAAAAAGGAAGGAGGGAGGGATGAATTTTTAGGTCGGTCATTGAAATTGTTTTGTACAATACTGTAATAGTGGGTACTTGTTATTATACATTTACAGCACAACACAAAGATTGAACTCTATTGTACAACACAATGAACCTTAATGTAAACTGAGTTTAGTTGGTAATAATGTATCAATATTGACTCATCAATCATAACAAATGATTACACACTTTTTGCATCCTAGTACATAAAAACTCTGTACTTCATGCTTAACTTTACTGTAAACTTAAAACGGCTCAAAAAAATTAAAGTCTATTCATTTAAGAAAAAGAACTTAAGAAGATAGAAGTATGCAGAGAATTAATTAGGTTACAACATATGGCATCGTACATTAAAATTAATTGAACTGATTCCACATTACACATGACAATAAATTTTATTACACATTAATATTTATTTCATATCAATCCTAGATATATTCAGAAAAAAGTTTAAAAGTATGAATACTGACACAATATTTGCCATGTGTTTAAAAACTGTATATTTTTAAGATAGTTTGTTCTCTAAAGAATCATATATTTTTAAAAGTAACTATTCTCTTTGAAAATAATTGAAATCGATGATGTCTTTAAATCGTTGTTCATACTACATTCTTCCATTGCCATAAAGGTACTGATTATCTTTTGCCTAGAATAATCATTCACTTATTTGTTCAATGTATATTTAATACTTACTATATGCTAGGCATTGTCTCAGATATTTTAGTAAAACAAGAGATGGAGATAAATGAAGCAAGACCTCTGAGCTCAGGGAGTAGAAACGATCTGATGAGACAAAGTGGATTTAATTCAAAGTGGGTTGAAATTTAAATAGCTGAACACAACAAAGTTTAATTGCCAGTTTATATCACAACCTAATATAGATTGATATGTGTGTGGCAGGAGATTCAATGACTCAGAAATTCAAATTCTTTCTATTTAGTGGCTCTCTCAGCTTCAGTATGTGGTCTTAAAGGTTGATAGAAGGGAAAAAGAAAGAGAGAATGTGGAAGACTAAGTAGGGGATTTTATAGCCAAGACTACTAGTTATGTATATCAACCATATGATCCCAACCTAGCTATAAAAGAGGTTGGAAAATGGAATATTTCTATTTTGCCAGGAAGAGATCGAATGGGTTGTAAAGAATGTAGAGTTTTCTCTGTCACATGGACATAGAAGAAAATATTTATAATACGATATGGTGATTGATACAGCAGGGATATGTGTGAGCACTCACATTTTATTCGATAGGGGAGTTTCTAAAGACTTTGAATTAAAATGCACATCATTCAACCAAGTTTCCCATAAAAATAAGTATAAGTTAGAGGAGGTGTGTTAGAGGCTATTGTCACTCTCCAACTATTTTTGCATCTTTTTGCTTGAAACTTTCCTTTCATTTTCTCAACCTAAGTCCAATATTGTAAAGTTTCCCCCTTTTAAATGAATTAGGAAGCTATCTCGTGCTGTGTTTAACCTTCTTGGCATTTTCTCACATTTAACTTCCATTCCAAAGTTTGGAGACGTGTTACTCAGCAAATGCAACAATGCCACCACTACAAATGACCTCCAGGTGACACCGTTAATGGATATAAGAATATCCTACATAATAATATTGTGTGATAAAATACAGCTCCATATCCCAAAATCATCCATGGGCAGTCTGAAGCCCATAAAAAATTCACGCAATACTGATTAAATATAGATGGAAGGCATATCTGTTTATCACCCCAATTGGTGTCACCATGTGGCAATAATGTTAACGCAGTTTACAATTTCCTCTACCTGACAACTTTAAAAGTATGTGATCTTGATAAATATTCTTTAATTTTTTTAAGATTCAATATTGCAGTGACATTATTAATATTTTAACTATTCAAAATTATATAATAAACTGCATAAATGTGACCAATTTTATAAACCATTTTTCAATAGTCTTTTAAGTATAGACTAATCTGTGATAACTTTTATATTCTTAGCCACTTCCAACTCCTTCCTCATGTTATCCACAGAGAATTATAAACGAGAAGCATAAATCTCATGATGTTACTCCTTTAAGTAAAAGCTTTCAGTTCTACTGGCTCCACTACCTATAAGATCAAACTCTAAAGATTTTAAGTCCGATTTCATACGACAAAAATTTAATGAAAATCTACCAGAAGTCAAGTATTTGAGAGAAAAAAACTTAAAATCTCACAATTTTTGCAAAACTTACTCTTTCATCTGTATTTTCTACCATTATTTATTTTTGTCTCCAACAAAGCTAGCGGCCAGTCATCCCCTGACCACAAGATTTTTTTTTCCGATCATCTTGCCTTTGACAATGCTGTATCAGCCAGAGTTTAGTGTAGTAAACAGATATTTTAAGTAGAAAGGGATTTAACACAGGAAGTTAAATGCTTACAAAATGACGGACAGGCTGGAGGAGGAGGAGTCATGGGGCTGCTCCTGGACTGGTGAGTTCAAAGGCACACCTGATGCTGATATCTGAGCCCGGGTATGCTGATCTGGATCCTACAATTACTCTGCCTTTAGATCTACTAGACACCAAAATATTAAGTCTAGCTGCTACAGCTATCTTTAAACTTTAACATCTCTGTAGCTTTATTTGCTAGTTAACATTGGTAGCAAAAAAAAAAAAAAAAAAGGCTTCCACTGCATAGTCACATTCCAAATTTCACATGAATGTATCTCAAAGATAGGGTAGCTGGAGGTCTTCAGCTACCTGCTCTCCTTGCAGTGGGGAGGCCTAAGCGGTGTACCATCATGGATGCCACAGGCATCTTAATTCTTTTTATCTAGGAGGCAAGAGAATGAAAGCGGGGTAGAACTGTTTTGATAAAGAAACAGCAATCACCAATGTTAGTCAGGAAAGGGGGATGTTTTGTTCCTTTTATGATTGCAGAATCAACTTTTCTTGTCTGAGCATTGTTTATGTGAGTTAGGAACATTGTGGACTGGCTGCCAGCAGAGCCATTTTCCACTTTCTCATAATCTTAATAGTGCATGGTATTATCTTATGCTGTCTTTGTGATCTATTAACAGGCCTTTAATTACTTAACTTACTAGCAATATGGTCTATTCACAAATGACTTCTGAGCAGTTGATACTGTTCCACCTTCCTACCTGACTCTAACGCACTTTTCTAATCAAATCACTTAATGATGCCTTAGTCTATACTACCTACTATTCTAACTGGGCGCCTTACTATTGCTAGACCATGCTTTTGTTCATATACTTCCCTTGGACTGAAATGGGTTCATCTGTGTCATGTCTTTTCTGGATTTTATTAATTTCTTGCTGCTTTACCATGAAACAATAACATCAATTATATATATGTGTGTGTATGTATATATATATTTAAATATATGGTCCAAAATGGCTGCTAAAGCCCTAGTCATCATATTTGCATTTCATATAGCAGAATGTGGGAAAATTCAGGAAGGATATATCCAGATCTTTTAAAGGAGATTTCCTTAAAAAAAAAAAAAAGCCCATCATTCCATCATTTTTGTTACAAACCATTGGCGAAAGTGTAGTCACTTGGCCATAACTAGCTGCAAGGAAGGATGGAGAATGTTATGATTTTTTCCTGGACTGTAATGTGTCCATTAAGCCTCAAGTTTGTTATACCTAAGAAAGTAAAGGAGATATTTGTATACTGCTAGCAGTTTCTGCAACAGAACGTTTAGCTTATCTTCTAAGAAGTTATTGCAATTATTACCTTTTATTTCCAAGAATTGGTTTAGGTCCTGGCCCTCCAATTTCTTTCTGATTTCAGACCCAGTCTCTTACCCTGATTTTTTGTTTGTTTGTTTGTTTGTTTGTTTCAAAAGAGAACTTCTGGTGATTCTTGGCTATCTGCCTTACTTCTGATTTAGCTTCTTCCTAGAAATGCCTCTCAAATCACAGCTTTGTCTTTGCTCAGATACTGAAGCCTACAAGCAAGTGGTCCTGTCCTCCATCTCCAAGTCTAACTCAATTACTACTCAAGCTTGAACGTAATACTCTGGCTCCCTGCTTTTCAGAAGGAGAGATTATCCACTAATAGTCTAAGCTTTTAATTTTCCAAGCTTTCTCTAAATTCAACACAATAGATTTTCTTTTTTCGACCAATTGCTCAGAGGCTAATACCAAAATTTTATTGAATACCTCTAATATGCTGGGTACTGAATAGCAAAGAATTCTTTTTGGTCCATGTTGACATATTTTTACAAAATATATTTTTAGAATGCAGCAGCAAAAGTTGATTAATAGTAGATAACTTTTTCCCCACCAAAACACTTTGCCACATAAAACAAAGGATCACTGTGTACTTTCACAATACTTCTCAGTCTAATATTTCAATATTTCAAGACAGTTATAACACATTTCCTTATTTATCTCCCTAACGCTTTCAACTCCTGGGTTTCAGTTGTTGGCAGGTATATTTTGGCACTTTCCAGTGGATAGTCTTATACACCTTCCAGCAGGAATAGCTTCAAAGAATTAATCTATTTACTGTTACTGGTTATGTAACACATCATTTTTGACAGCCTTAACTCTACTTCCTGGAATTATGAGAACACATTGTACTTAACTGGCAATTGGTGGAAGAAGTATAAAAACAATCTTCTAAGAAAATAATGTATGATAAGTGTAAAACAATTTAGTGTTCCTTATATCAAATGCTATTTAAATATATTTCAATAATCTAGAGGATACAGTAGCAGAGAATATTTTTGGAAAGAATAAAGTGACACAATGTAGGTCTTTAGTTTCAATGAAGTCAAATCCTTAGTAAATTACCAAATGTGTAAATTCCGATGAGTTTGCAACCAAACGGGGATCAGAAGATAAAGAGTAAGAGACATTGCCTGTTAAAAGGGGTTTAATTTTATGATCTAAAATTTTTCAGTGTTCACTTGGAATTTCTTAATCCTATTCTATTATCCAAATTTTATAAAATTAAATAGAATATCAAAAATGTGCTTTTTTCTCTTAGGAACTTGAAAGCTCCCTTATTTCCCTCCTTTTCTTCATCATCAAAGTTATTCAAACAATAATCTATACTTTTCCACCCGTTTCATTACGACTCGTTTATTTTTGTCACTATTACAATTTGGCATATAGTATTAGCTAGAGTAGAATAAGCTTTGCTGCAGGAATAAATAAATTCCTAAACTGTAATGGATTCTCTCTGTCTCTCTCTGTCTCTGTCTCTCTGTCTCTGTCTCTCTCGCGCGTGCGCACGCGCGCGCACACACACACACACATACACACACGCACAGTATATTTCTTGCTTGCAGAAAATCTGCTGCAAGTCCAGTGGCTCTGCAGAGTGACTCTCTTTAAATGAGCCTGAGACCTGGACTGGTTCCATGTAGTGGCCCCAGAATCTCAATATACAGCCACCACACCCACAGTGGTTGGAAAAGAGCAAGCTAGAGGACCGTGAAGCACATTTTCATTGCCTGAAGCCAGAAGTGACACATGGAAGTTATTTCTGCTCAGAGTGCATTGGTCATAACTAATTACATGGCTTTGCCTATCTCCAAGAGGTTTGGTAATTACAGTGGTCCTCGAATTCAGAAAAAAAAAAAAAAAAAAAAGAATCGGATATAGGGAAGTTTTAGTAATGTTTACCATACCACTTCATTGAAATCACCCTGTTTATTTTTAAATATAACAATACTTTCCTGATGCTTTATATTTACTACTTTTATTAACGTTTTCTTTTTGCATTATTTCTCTTTCAAATTTTGGACACCCTCAGAACTCCTTTTTAACCCTTGGCCAAGGTTGCAGGCATCTTTAGAAACAAAACAAACAAAACAAAATAAAACAAAACAGAAAGTTACCTTGGCTTCTGTGGCTTGCCCCTCATGGACTTCATCTTAGTTCCTTTTCTGACCTGTCATTCTTTCTAAACCTACTGACTCTGATTTGGTGTCTCTAGTTGCTGTGGAGAACTGAAGCTATCTACACTCATATTCAGAAAGGACACTGAGAATAGAAACTACATTTCACTATCTGTATTAACAGCAATTTTCTAGTTTACTATCTTTATTAGCATTACTTTACTTTCTCTGGAGACTCTTACCCAGGCACATGATTTGCTTGTATATTACAAGAACCTTCTCAAAGATCCATCAATTTTACAATGGAAAGCATAAATATTTTGAGCCCTAAGATTCTTTGAATCCCTTCTCTTCAAAATTTTTGCTGTTTCCAGCAGCAGTCCTGTAATATTGTATTGATTCTTATCCAGTCCTAATTAAGACCCTGCATTGAAAGATATACTTTAAACAAAATTTCTCATTCTCAGTAAATTCTGACCTTACCTTCTCCTGCTTCTAGATGCTTCCAAAGCTCTGTGAAGGTGAGCTCTTCTTTACATAGTAAGCAATAAACACAGCTTTGCTTTATCAGTAGATCATATTGGTAATATTTGGGGAGCCAGGAAACTATGTATTTCTTATCTTATCTTTCTGTCTTTTTGCCTCATTGATTTAGATTGAATCTTTGTTTAAAAATTGTTAAAATAACTTTAATTTCACTGCTAATTCCATCTATTATTAGTAGTAGTTTTATCATCTTCATCTCCGTTTTTGACTCTATACTTTGTAGCCAAGAATCAGTCTATTTCAACCTCTATTATTAAAAACTCTGGCTCTCAGAACTCAAACTTGAATCTACGTTCCTCTATAACTGCTTTTCCAATAGGACAGGACAGATCATTTGTTTGCATTAATAATCCCACATTTCTCCAAGTTACCTGTAGTGGGTTGAATACTGTCTCCCAAAAATTCATCTCTACCTGGAACCTCAGAATGCCACTTTATTTGGAAATAAATTTTTCGAAGATAGTTAATGATTAAGAGGAGATCAAACTGGATTAGGATAGGTCTTAAAATCTAGTGACTGATGTCATTACAAAAAAAGAGGAAGACACACAGAGACACAGAGGAAAAACAAAGAAGGTGATGTGAAGACAGAGGCAGAAATTGGAGTGATGCATCTATAAGCCATGGAACAACAAGGATTGCCAAGAGCCACCCAAAGCTAGGAAGAGGCTAATAATTTTTTCCCCTAGAGCCTTAAGAAGTTTCATGGACTTGCCGATCCCTTGATTTGAGACTTCTGATCTCCAGAACAGTGAGAGAATAAATTGTCATTGTTTTAGCCCACCAACTTTGTGGTAATTGACTTGGGCAGCCCTGAGAAACTAATGAAGCTTTTTACCTAAACTAGAAAACATAGAATTATTTTTCATTTCTTTCTCTTCTTTGTCTGTTCCCGTCCCTACTTACTTCATGGCAAACAAATTGCTGCCACATTGTATAAATTTTACTTCTTAGTGGTATCCTTTTCTCAGGCTCTGCCTTTTACTACATTCTTCATAGCTCTGTTGGATTAAATCATAGTATTCTTTTTACTATGTAAGTAAAAATTTCAAAAACTTCCCATGGTTCTCCCCTGCTTATGAGTTAAATTATTTAGCTTGATTTTCAAGATCTTTGAATGATCCAGAAATATTTCTAACTATTCTAATCTAAGATCCATTTTTTTTTGTTTCCTTTTCCATGAATGTTCTACACTCTGCTGCAATTTGTGGAAATATAATATCCATATTAATTTATTTCTGGTTTTTCCAACCTATAATATCAGCTCATTAAAAAAATCCAGTAGCTTATTTACCTTTAAATGAGTTATATTTTGCCTTGTAATATATTTATATGTATTCCCCTTGTCCTGTTCAAGTAGGTTATAATTTCTCTGCAAACAATTCTATACCTTTACTTACCCTTATTTGTTGTGCATATAGCAGGCTTGTGAATTAAGTTGATACTTGTTGAATGAACTTGAATTTGTTAACTGATTCAGAACTGATAAATCCGAAGACTAAGGCTGAACACCTGGTGAGGGAGGAGTAGGGAAGGAGTGAGGGGGCGTGGCATGATTAGCAAACCACTGAGGTCAGTCAGTCTCATTTAAGGCACACACATGGGAGAGGGATCATGTTTTTAATACTTACTTTTTTTTTTCCTTAAGTAAGCTAAGATAATCTCAGTATTTACTTGCATATCTTATACCTATAAATATGAAGCAATGTTTTAAAAAGATATTATGGCAGTTTCATGACTATGTAGGTGTTGGGTTCTATATTTATCATTATTTTGTTGAATTCAAAGAAAAATAGTATCTAGAGCAAGAGAAGTGTATGGAAAAATCTGTGCTTCAGTAGAAAACTCTACATTGTGGAGAGTCTGGAGGACACCCTTCAGGTTATCTGATTCTATAAAAACTATGAAGCTACATAAATTGTAGATAACTGATTGCAATGTAAAATAATTTTTGTCTATATACTTGCAAATTCTGTCCTGTCCAATGAGAGGTTCAATTGACAGTCATCCACTATCTTGGGAAAAAAACAAATTTGCCTCCATTTGCACAAACATTTCAGTATTCCTGATCTGTAAATATGTCCATTCTTTGGATTTTCTTTTGAACCAGTTATGATAGCTGCCTGATCTCCTCATTGATTATGAGTTTAATAAGATCTCTAACATGTACTTATTTTTATGAGACTCATGATTTTACCCTTGTTTGAAAATTAACTTTTAACAGGAACGGGTTTCATTTCATTCTTCTTGGTGGTGTTATGAATTCTGGCTGCCATACTGTTAATAGGGCATTGGAAAAACTGGAAATAACAAGAAAAGAGTCACAAAAATAGAAAGAAAACTTCAAAATCTTCCCTACAATGAATGTTTGAAAAATTGGGGAAATTTACGTTGAGGAAGAGAAATCTGAAAGAAAAATGATCGTTGTTCTCAAAAAAACTAAAAAGGCTACCATGTGTAAAAGAGATTGATCAGATTTTATGTTTTCAGTGGATAAATCTGAAAAATTGGATAAAATTTACTGAGAGGTCAATTTTGACTCATAAATCCAAACTTGCCAATAATTAGAACTATATAGAAATGGCTTAGTCAGCTTTGAGATGTAGGTGTTTCCTTTTGAGATTTTCCTTTGAGATGTCCTTCTCTCCCAGGAAGTTCACGTAGAGTTTGGACAAAATCTTATTACGATTCTTTTACTATTGATTAAATTATTGGTTATATAATTGAACTAGATGCCTGTGGAAGATTTCAACCCAGAGTTACTAATTTCATAATTCAATTCGATTCTGGTTGTGTACATGGATTGGCGCTCCTAGAACACTGGCACCATCCTAAATGTGCTCTCCGAAAGTTACTGTACTCTTTTTTCTGTAGTAAGAGGTTAAGATGAGGCTCTTCTTATTGCCTGGGAGTACTGGCTCTGGGCCCAAAGCTAAAAACAAAGCATACGAACTCTTGATGCGGATAATTTAAGATTCTCACTTGTAGAGTATGGAGTACTTGTCCACTTGCCAGAAACATAGAAATATATCTTCACATAAAGCTGGGTGCTCATGAAGCTACAGAAACTCAGTCCTTCTCTCTAAACACAGTGGCAAAGGACTTGGGAGTTTGTGATCCCTGGGGCTTTGGGGTGAGTGGGTGGTTGTGACAGTGGTGATTGATTTTTCCCTGAGAGTCAAAGTCTAGGATTGGTGTTACTTGAAAACCAGAGCAAAGATTACAGCTTTCAGGGGAATGGCTAGTCCTTAAAGAATTTGGTGGGCAAAGAAGTGTAATATTTCCCAAAGTCAGAGGCAATAGCTTGGAAGGGAGCCAGGTATGAGTCATGGGGAGAGAATGTTACACCAGTGACTGCTCCTCTGTGAATACAGTTGGGGCAAGAGTTGAGTGGCAATTGTAAAGAAAATGTGAGCCAAAAATTTCACTTCTTGAGTTAGGAAACAGTACAGTGTTAGAGAAGGGAGGTGGAGAGGGAAAAAGAGAGTTTCCAAATCCAATAGAAGAGAAACATTAGTTGGGCATTTGCCATGACAGAAGACCCAGATTCCATATTGCAAGAGCATCCGTCCCTTAAGAACATGTCCTTTCACTCTCATTCTTCTCTCTTCCCTCAGCCTAGGGAGCCATCAACAGTATGGTGAGAGGGGAAAGGATAATGGGGGAGCAAGCAGGAGAAAGAGGGAGGCAATCTACTTTCCCCTATGTTAAACTGCAGAATTTATGGGCTGAGTCTGAGCGGGGACAGAAAGAAGCTTTGAGAAACTGAAATTATGACATTAGGTTGGAGCAACATTATAATAACTAAAAATGAGATTGTACTAATATCTAAAAGGCCATGGAAGTCTGAGACCTCCACACCAATAAATTATGCAGAAACAGGAGAGAAGACTCCAAAAGGCTGGGCTCTAGAGCTGAGAGGGGGCAGAAAAAGTGTTTTCGGCTTGCACCCCATCAAGTGCAGCTAATTTTTTTTTAGTGAGCATTTTCTAGAATTTTAATTTTTTTTTTTTTATGATGACATTGGTTAATGAAATCCAGTAAGTTTCTGCTGTACAAATGCAGCTCATTTTATGAACCTGCTTCAGCTGTCACAGTAAACTTTCCTTCTAAACATAAGTTACTCATCCCTGGTCACTCTTCACAATTTTGAGTAGATCTGGTGATAAAATGGCCCATTCTGTGATTGAGATTTTATATTATTCAGTTAACCAAGAGCTCAATGATTTAAATCGTTGAAGAAATTCTTTTCATGGCCTAGTAAGATATGAAAGTCTTCCTTCTTTTCTGTCTTTGTGTTTTGAAATGGAAAATGTAATGAAATTTGGATATCAGCTATTTGAGAATATTAGTTTATCATTTTTCTCATATGTCGATGTGTGCCTGGAGGATTTTTTTTCTCCTCCTCGACCACATCTTTCACCAGTGACACCTCACACTCTACTCACTTCCATCTTGGGACACAAACAAGGGGTTGAGAAGACAAAGTTAATATTACAGAAAGAATATTTTTAAAAATAAATGAAGATGGAGGAAGGAAAAAACACTTGGTTAGCATAATACTGGTACCACACGTGGCAGAAGGTGTTCTAGCCAGAGGTTAAATTTTACATTTAAAATTCGATTTTTTAAAAAATAGTCCATCTAGATGATAGATGATTTTGATATTCTCGGTTCTAAATTCTCCTCCTCCTCCTCCTCCACCCTGGGAGGTTGGGAGCAAAGAGTGGGGAAGGGATGGCTGAAGGCCAGAAGTGCTGCTTATAAAGAGATTAGGAGAATCGGAGAATGGGTGGGAAAAGAAATAGAAAGGGAGGGTCAGGGAGTAGTTATTATAACTTGCACTTTTAGAATAGAGATTCCATGTCTGGAAACTGAACTAGGAACAATGTGGAAAGAAACTAGAGCGCTCAAAAAAATCCCTGCCTCTTTGAACTTTGTATGGGTTGAAATATCTACTTGCTGTCCTCCTTGACCCATCTCTAATTCAGTCTCCACACTGCAATATCTTCTTAAAATGTCCTTGAAATTAAATCACTCTTTCTACTTCTTTCCCTTAGGACAAGGTTCAAATACTACAGGAGGCATAAAAACCTTGTTTCCCTCTCCTTGTGTAGGAACAAATAATGCTGCATGTCTTTGTCTCGGTAACCTCAATAAGCCATACCCCCTCTTGCCTCCAGGTCTTAACACATTCTCTATTTCTTTTGTTATTAGAATTTTCTATCATCTCATATATTTGATTATCTCCTGTAAATTTTTGATATCACTGCTTGGAAGTATCTCCTAATAGGAAAGCCTTCCCTGGCCCCAATCTAGGTTAAGTTTCATTTCTGTGTTCTACAGAGACGTCTGTTCTTTTTCTCTAATAGAATTTGGTACATTATGCTAAAGGGTCTTGTGCATATGTCTGAGTCTTCTACCTACTCTCAGGTTCTGTAAGAGCAGAGAACTTTTTGTCACTAGTTATTCCTTAGTACTGTGGGGGGAGGAACACTTTCCTCTTACCTCAAGGCTCTTCTGGCTAGTCTAATAATCAAATAGACATGAGACAGATTAATGAGAAAAAATAACCAAATTTAATACAAACATATGTATGGAAACACTGTAAACATGAGAGAGTTGGAGACCCCACATGCACAAGAGGTTCACAGATAGAAAAAGAACATGGATACATAAGGCATTCTTAGCTAGAAATGAGGTAAAGTGCTTTGGGAGCTTCAAAGTGTCATGGCAGGGTGATAAGAGCAGATGCTT
The DNA here is from genome assembly GCA_028627145.1 of Eidolon dupreanum. Taxonomy (NCBI): domain Eukaryota; kingdom Metazoa; phylum Chordata; class Mammalia; order Chiroptera; family Pteropodidae; genus Eidolon; species Eidolon dupreanum. The sequence continues at coordinate 29,296,855 of CM053512.1, read as the reverse complement.
AGTCAATAGAAGTTTGTCCTATCCTATAGATGAGTCAAAAGAGGTTATCTCTGATAATTGCTTATTATGGGCAAGGCCTTCTAGCTACTTAAGGGAGGAGCAGAAGTTTCTCTTGAGCCTGCAGCTAAAGTTGCCTTTAGCTCAATCTGCACACCACAGAGGGACATTTTGGGGTGTCTTGTTCTGAATTCCTATAGTACTTAACATAAACCTGGCACTTACTAAGTACTCAATATCCCATCAAGAATGCTTGAATATTAGAGTTTACTAAAAGAAACGACACTTATAAGTTGGGTTCCTAGATCCATTTCCAGTGGGGAGGGGATTCTCTCCACACCGACAAACAATTCTCAGACACCAGCGGGGTGTCAGAGAATACAACTCAATTCTGAAATTATCTCCTGCAGATAGAAACATATTCTACAGGCTAAGGGGTTATCATTCAAGACTACACCCCCTCCCACCCTTCAGATGCCAGTTTCACCCTCAGGCTATTAACTGTGCTGCTGACTGACTAAATGCAGATTGGAGGCTCTGAAGACTCTGTCCTTGAACTTCGTTCAAAAGTCCAAGTTCTGCCTGACTGGCTATAAATTAGAGGTTCCTTTGACCCCCTCTTTGGGTTCAATTAATTTCCTAGAGCAGATTACAAAACTCAGGGAAACATGTGGCTTACCTAGCTTACCAATTTATTGTAAAAGGATATAACTCAGGAATAGCCAAATGGAAAAGATGCGTAGACAAGGTATATGAGAAGGGGCACAGTGTGTGCCAGGTGTGACACTCTCTCTGCATCTCCATGTGCTCACCAACCCAGAAGCTCTTCAAAACCTGTCTTCTAGGATTTTTATGAAGTCTTCGTACATAGGCACGATTGATTCAATCATTGACTATCCTCTGTTGGTTTAACCTCCAGCCCCTCTCCTGTCCTTGGAGATCAAGGGATGGGACTGAAAGTTTCAATCCTCTGGTAAGTGTTTGGATCTCCTAGCAACCAGCTTTCATCTTTAGGTGGTCCCCCAAATTCACCTCATTAATATAATAAAAAGCACATTTCTTTCTCTCAACAATTAGAAAATATGAAGGGTTTTTGGTAGCTATGAGCCAGGAACTGTGGTTGAAGACCAAATCAATGTTGAAATTTGATTATTGAAACTAAAATCAAGATTTGTGATTCTTATCTTCTGAAATAGAATTAGTGTCAATTTTCTAACAATTCTTCTCCAATCCTAGATCTCAGTTTCCATTTGATCAAATACAAGGACCTTCATCTGTGTTCTTGCAGTTGCTTATATTTCTCTCTTATAGATTCTACATTTTATTATAAAAATTTAGTTATGAATTTTCCATCACCAGACTGTCAAACATAAGCTATAACACATATTCTTCATTTTGGTATTGGGCTAGTCACACAGTAGATGTTCGATAAGTGCTTGCTGATGTTTAATGGAACCTCCTATATAAAAGAATCCTTTCAGAAAACTGGTCCCTCTAACTTCTATCAGAACATATTTTTATTTTAATAAAACTCTTATCAAAATAAAATATATAAACTCAACAAGATATATAAAGTGAGAATTAAATGTTGGTCTATCAATCTTATATAATATTAGCAATACCTTGTCTTTTGTATACCTTCTTACTAATGGGAAAGAAAAGATGTGAAAAATTATTAATAACACTTAAAATATTTTTGCTCTCATAATGTATGTCTAATGAGCAATAATACTTTCATTAGCATATAAAAAGAATTGTTAAATCTGTATGGGTTTATTAGTATGTATTTTAAATAAAATAAGTTTAACGTCAAAAATTTAAATAATATTGTTTTCCTACGTTATCGTGTATCTGGTAACAGGGAACATGGTGGCTCAATGACATACATTTTCTATTTAGAAACTATTAGATTTTGGATGCATTCATAGGATTTGGTCTGTTAACATTTAATTTGATACCATGAGTTTTATAAAAGACGCATTTTAAATTTTCTCTTATTCACGTAAGTAGAGCCTACCAGTTATTGAAAAATTATTGTTATTTGAGCAAAAATATTCTTGGTAGTTTTTATATAGGAATGGAGGAAATAATAAAATATGAGAAACTTCTATCTAGATACCTGTTATATGTACTTCCAAGAAGTGTTTTCTAGTAGTTTCATCATATGATAATAGTGATATTTTAATTTTTGCTTCTAATACAACTATGCCCATAAATTTATATGACTAATTTTGTTTTTAAGAAATATCTATCCAAAAGTATTTTGTTATACTCAAAAAAGTCTTTGGGATATCTGTCATGTTTACCAACAGGGCTGACATTGCTCAAAACTTATTTTTCAAAGCCTATTATATTTATATTAAAAAATATTTTTGAATATTATTTCACATGTATGTGCATTTATTTTAGCAAACATTTAATGAACATCTTCCATACAAATGACTTTTGAGACACAACTCCTGTCTCAAGAATCGAAGGATTAGGGTAGGTGGTAAAGACATATAAATAGATAAATGCAACACAATGTGGTAACTGAAGTGATGGAGATGTTCCCACACTCTCATCAGCTCACAGAGGAGAGGCATCTACTCAACATGGGAGTTTACAGAAACTTTTCAGAAGCAGATGGTGTCTAGGCTATGACTTAACATATAAATGGACATGAGCCAGGGAGAAAAAATTTTAAATAAAAGAATGAAGGTGGGAAAGAACCTGATATATGGGAAAAAAATACTTCCAGACTGATATCACTAGAACCTAATGCCAAAATAGCAATGTAAAGAGGTGAAGGAGAAATGGTAGACAATCTGATCATGGAGATGATGCCACATTATTTTATAGTGATGGAGAAAAGCTGAAGAACTTTAATAAGGGAATGACATGGTCAGATTTGGAAAGATGAAGTGTGAATTTGAGAAAGATAAGGCCAGAAAGAGCAAGACCAATTAAGAGGCAGTGAAAATAGCTTAGGCAAAGATAACAACGACTTTAAATAGAACAATAGTAGGACCAGTAGGGAGAGGATGAATTGGAAAAATACTTAAAAGATCAAACTGGCAGAATCTGAGCTATGAGAGAGAAAGGAGAAATTGAGAATGACTAGACTTGGGTGATAAGCCAGCTGCAATAAATTATTGTATAAGAATCAGAAAACCCATTTCAAACAGGCTTAAAAAGAATGAGATTAGTATGAAACTAGAATTAATAAGTGAATTTAGCTAGATAATAAGGTCAACAACAAAAATTTGTATTTTTTTTTATTTAATGGAAACACGCAATTGGACAAAGAAATAAATATATATAATTTCACTTATAATAGCATTCAAAAACAGGAAATGTTTAGTGGCAAATTTTACAAAATATGGGTAAAACTTATAGACTGAAAACTACCAAACATTGCTGAGAATAACTAAAGACCTAAATAGATGGAGGGACATTATATTCTCATGAATTAGAAGATTTATATTATTAAGGTATCAATTTCTCCAAATATAATTTATTAAGATAAGAAATAAAATTTCACAAACCCTGAAATTAAACATGATAAATCAGACTTCATCGAAATTAAAACATGTTCTCTTTGAAAGATACCATTGAGCCATTGAAAAGGCTAATCACACAATGGGAGAAATTGTTCTCAATATTTCTAACAAAAGACATATCTAGAGTGCATAGCGAGTTCATAATTTAATAGGAGACACAGCCCACGGGGATTGGAAATCACAAATTTGTTGTATTAGTTTTGCTAGTGCTGCTAGAACTCTAGCAAATAGCTAAAAAAAAAAAAAAAGGAAAGGAAAGAAAAGAAGAAAGAAAAAAAAAGAAAAAAGGAAAGAAAGAAAGGAAGAAAGAAAGAAAGAAAGAAAGAAAGAAAGATAGAAAGAAAGAAAGAAAGAAAAAAAGAAAAAAAAAGACTGAGTGGTTTAAATAGCAGATGTTTATTTTGTCACAGTTCTGGATTTTAGAAGTCCAATATCAAGGTGTAGGCAGGTTCCTTAGGTCTCTCTCCTTGGCTTGCAAATGGCCACCGTCTTACTTACATATGGCCCTGTCTATTCTTCATATGGTATTCGCCTCTGCATGTTTCTGATATCTTTAAGTGTGTCCAAAGTTCCTCTTCTTATAAGGACAACAGTCATATTGGATTAGGGCCCCCAACTAAAAAACCTCATTTTAACTTAATCACCTCTTTAAAGATCTTATCTCCAAATACAGTTACATTCTGAGGTATTGGAGTGTGAATTCTTGAAAGTAGAGAACAATTCAGCCCATGACATTTCAGAAAGGAAGAGTTATAAATGGCCAATAAGAATGTGAAAGATGACCAACAACAGTCATTAGGGAAATGCATATCAAAGCCATGATAAGATATCACTACACACTCATTAAAATGCCTAAAATTAAAAATGTTGACAATACCAATTATACAGTGATTGGAATGCTCATACACTGATGATAAAATTATAAAATGTTACAACCACTCAGAAAAACTAGTGATATCTTAAAAAGTTAAAATTTACATCTGTCTTGGAACCTAGCAATTCCACTTGAACGTGTTTACCCAATAGAAATGAACACGCATGCCCTCATGAGAATTTTACAAGAATGTTCCATGGCAGTTTTATAATGCAAAAAAAACCCAAAACAAAACAAAAAAACTGGGAACTTTCAAAATGTCCATCGATAGTTGAATGCATAAACAAGAATGGTCTAGCGATAGTCTAGTATGCCTATCAGTAACAAAAAGTGATAAGTTACTGCTACTCATAACAGTATGAATGAATGATAGAAACATCGAGAAGAGTGAATAAAGTCATGAACAAAAGAGTACATATTGTATTATTTTACTTATATGAAATTCTAGAAAATGCAAACTATTCCATCTGACAAAACCAGGTCAGTGATTAATTATCTGGGGATGGGTAAAGGGAGATATAGACCACAAAATGGCACAAAGAAAATGGCACCTTTGGAGATGATTGAAATGTCTTGTATCATCAGTGAATACATTTGGCAAAACTCACCAAATCATATGCTTAAAATGCATGAATTAATTGTATGTAATTATACTTCAATGAACTTTTTAAATCGGAAAGCAATCAGCAATGAATTCAATCTTCAATTCATTCCATTCTAGCTTCTCTCATTACCTTGCCACTAAAACTGCTTTTGTCAAAGTCACCATAATAGAGATTGTCAAGGCTTCATCTTGGGTTCTTTTCTTTTCCTGATCTGCTGTTGTCTCCCAGGACCTAATACAGTGCCCGATACTCATAGTTTATATTTGTTGGGAAAAAAAGAATACTGAAAATACAAGCTCAGAATGTAACTGTATCAGGATTATAATTCACAGTCTGGAAAGGAATATCTTTCTTAGATGTTAACAATGGCACTTTAAATCAAGTAACTACTTCAAATAAATTTATTTCTCTGTTTCTTCATTCTAAAAATGGTTTGGCCAGCATACTCAAAACTAATATATCTATTATATTGCAATTCTGTTTTATGATTCCTTTTGTGTTAAGATGACAATAAATATCAAATAAATGGCAGAGATATTTTTGAGTCCTATCAGGCTATCTTCAGAGCCTATGTACTTACTAATGACATATTATTTTTAGAGGAAAACAAAAGTTGTGGTTTATTATTCTTAAAAACACAACTTATTTGTCTGTATTGTTCAAACTAGCTATATTTTCCTTGAGAAGAAAAATAGGAGGCATATGACTTTAAACAATTTTTAAAATTTAATGTCTAATTATCAACAACAATTCTAAAAAAGGTGGACAGTGATATTTTAAATTCATGTATATGTGATGGTTGCTCTCCTTTTAAAAAATGTGTAATAGTTACCATAGTAACAGATGACAGATTGTCCTCTATGTGCCTCCTAGTGTTACCAATGTGAATAACAGCACATTATTATCAGAAAGGCAAAGAACAAATCCATAGTGAAACATCATAAGTTTTAATTATAATGTTTTCTATTTGCATTTAAATATAGAATATATTAATATTAATTATTATATTACTATATAATGATAAAGGAAATATTTCCTTTTGTATCTAGAAAATATTAATATTAATGTAAGCACAATTTGCATATGAATAGAAGAATAGACAGGGCCATAAATCACTATCCTTTTACAGTGCTCTGTGGAGTCCAAAAAACATAGTTTTGCTCCTGCTGAATGACCAGCACATGCCAAAACAGAAATTGTCCACTGTTGTTTTGTAACTCATATTTATATCAAAAGATAATGAACAAAGGCAATATAAAAATCCTAAATTGTAACGTACTTGGGGAATCATTTGGATAATAGATTTTTCTAAACAAATAAAAATGTTGATTATAAGATCTTTGTTTTCCTCCCTAGGGAGCTTCCTTTCTTCCTTTCTTTCTTCAATTCCACACTTTTTTCTCCCTCCTAGGTTGTTGCTGTTGTTGTTTCTGTGATTTAAACATTTGTAAATCTTTTTTACATCATCTATACTCTGCCTGTGGCCAGAAATGTCTTTGAGACCCAGGTAGAAATGCCTTTAAGAAATAATGACTGCTTTCATGGTATATCCAGCTAAATGAAGCCCTCTGCACTACAACTGTTTTCACCTAAAGAAAAAATATTCTTGAAGAAGCAATTCTGCCCAGCTGATCTCGGAAGCTAAGCAGGGTCAGGCCTGGTTAGTACTTGGAAGGGTGACCACCTAGGAAGACCAGATGCTGTAGGTGTAAAAAATAAAAAATAAATAAATAAATAAATTAAAAAAGCAATTCTGTCCCCACTAGAAAGAGTACGAAAATATACATATTTTTTTCTAGTAGAAAATAAAAGAATTATATATGGAATCAGAAAATGTCAAACTGGAAAAAAATTTGAAATCAACTAGGTAAACTTTCATTTTTCCAGTTATGGAAACTGAGGATGAGAAAAGCTGACTGTTAAAGTCACACATCTAATTATGGTAAAATTTAGAATTTCTGATTGAGAGTTCTTACCATTCATTGTACATGATGTCCTACAATAAATTTACATCTTGGACCAACAATTGGTATATTTTAAAACATTTTTAAACTCTCCAAAATTAAATAGTAATGAAGACTCACTTCTAGTTTCAAAAATATGTGCTACCTTTCTCCCGGGAAACTGTTCCTGATCAGTTTCATGAGAGACATTTAAATGGAGCAATGGTGGAAAACTCCTGACCATGTCATCTGCAAATGCATTTTAGTACATGAAATGTATCAAATGAAACCTACTGAGGGAAAAAGAAAACATCATAGACAACATTTTCATATCGCAATAAATAGAATCAATTTTTATGAGCTGAAAAATCACTAAAGTACTAATTTTAATTTATCTGGGCTCACTAAGAAAGTTTATTATTACTATGCTATGAATTAATTTACTTCCTAGAATAAAATTTTAGCATATATGCTGCTTTTAAAGTAATGAGTTGGTTCTGGACAGGAGAAAAAAAATCATAAAGCGGCATGTTTCGTTCATTTCATGGCAGTTTCTTTGTTCTTTAAGAAAGTAATTGACAGCTGAAGTTTAAGATTTCATAGTGAAATTAATTTCACAAAGCGCATGAGATACAAAATCAATTGTCATTTTATTAATTTACTTTACATGTGAGTATTCTTAAAACAGCAATATATCCCATTTTAGCATGGTGGCTTTTATAATTTTTTCTACTCAGATAGCAGCAGCCAGCAATTATTATTTCAAAACCACATGCTTTCACAAACATACAAACTTTAAAATTTAAAAAGAGAAAAAGATTTGCATTTGACATTATATTTTCAAAATATGGAGAAGATACTTTTGTAGAAGTTATTTTCCAAAATGATGACATCTTGGATATAACAGCTTGACTATTAAATAGACAGAGACTTGTGAACCATTTGCTACGTAAGATTTTTATATCAAAAATAATTAACTTTTTTTAAACCAGTCAGGCGATCTGAGCATGAGCTGTTTGCCAGGCCTTAGACATAACCTTGTAACATTGGAATGAGTGTTACTGCAGAATTTGTAAAAAGAGTAATTCTGCATTTCTTCCCTTTTTTGGAAAGTGTCTACCTCGCCTTCTTTTCAGTTCATCTAATAAAAAAGTTATATGAATAATTTTCACTTAGATGTGAGCTTGGAGATTAGTACAGCTCGACTTCTGGTTTACATAATTTCACGCTTCTTACAAGATTCCCAACTTTGACTGACAGCCAAGCAAGAAAATGAACTCCACATGGCTCTAGTCACCATAATTATGTCAGAAGTAGTTGCTCTTCCTTCTATTTTTCTTCCCTGGAGATTTATGATGGTTAGATCTGCATTTGGCTACTTCACATTTTGTTAATTTCACTCAACATTTATTAAAAGGTGTGTTAAACATGGAACTGCACACATACGATGTCAGGTGCTATAGAGGGGAGATGGGGCAGGGATGGTTAGCAGATTTAAAAAAAAGAAGAATGTAAAATTTTTGCCATCAAAGAGTTTATAATCTATTGCAGGGAGGATATATCGATAAAACTAGAGAATAAAACTATTAATGAGGTTGAGGATTCATTCTGGAAAGTTTTCAGAGTAATAAGAGCCTTATTCTAGTATTGTAGTTAGTCATGACTAAAAAAGAAAATATGACAGGGAAAGTCTTCTCCAGTTAATCAAAAATTTTAGTACTATGTTTATTTTAAGACACCATTGATTATAAAATCTCCCCATTGAGATAATAACAACTTTTTGGAGAGAAAAAAATAGTTTTGACATTGAATATGAGATATTTCAGAAATGTTAAACAGAAAACAAAGTTTATCACATAATCCAGAAAATGCAATTAGCTCAATCACATGTCCTGTATGTTTAAAACATGCAGGGCATTATGTGAAAGGTTTTAAACACTTTGTCTCATTTAATGCCCACAGATTTCTGAGGTAGATTCTGTTATTATCTGTTTATAGAGATGATGAATCTAATGTATAGATATCAGGTAGCTAGTATATATTTTCTCAGCTGGTAAGTGAGTGAGATGTTAGTTTGTATCTCTGACTTCAGTGCTTGGATCATGACTGGGAGATTACACTGATTCCAAATATTGATTGAACATCCTTTATTAGAAGCTGAGTGATGGTCAAATACATGAACTCTAGAGATAAACTGACTTCAAAAGCCAGCTCTTCACTTACTACCTGTATGGTCTTAGGCAAATCACTTAGCTTTTCATTATCTTGCTTTGCTTCTTTAAAAAATCTATTAAATATAACTATCTCATATGTTTGTTGTGAGAATGAAGGAATGAATATGCATAAAGTCTTTAAAATAGTGTCTGATACATAGTAAGAGTTACCTATTATTATTGTTAAGTACAATATGTTAAGTACTGTGAAAAAGATGAAAAGAAAAGCAAAATAATAGAATAAGTTCTATATTATGTGCCATTGTGGAGGGAGCATAAGACAAGAAGCAAAGATGGTAGGTATGACTGTATAAATAAACTGTGGTGTCAGGAAACACAGTGTGAGACCTGGTCATGTAAGGGAGAACAGACCATGTCTATAAGAGTATAGGTTTTATCCTGTAGGCACAGGGAGGCTGACAGTTTTAGAGTAGGGCATGGGATCGTGATCAGATTTATGTGTTAAATAGATCAAGTTGAGAATCTGAGGACAGTTTGGAGAATCATGAATAGAGAGCAATCAGAAGGCCTTTGTGTAAATAGATAATAAAAGAAGATGGATTATATTTGACATGGAACAAATGCAACTGAAGATTGATTGCAAAATAAGGGGAACTTGTGGAGGGCAGCAACACGTATTTTTATGGAACTTACAACTTCGTGAGCCCAAGAAGCATGCAGTAATGTTCCCAACAGATTGCCATTTTGGTAAGGTCCGTGATAATCTCAAGGTTGGTGATAACAGAAACTCTGTCTCCCACTTACAATTTTCTCCTTCATCAAAAGGATAGTAAATCATCTCACTGACTTTGCTTTTTCCTACTATTGTGTTACAGAAACTTATCTGAATACACATTATGTGTTTCCTTCATCATAGGCTGTCAGAACCAGCAACATGATAATGGTGATTTTATGACAAGGCTTTATTGCTAAGAATAAGGGCAACAGATCCTTTTTCCTTTAGATGGTTTCAGAAGATTCATTTCTCATTTCTATAGCCACTGAATAGGGCATTCAATCTAAGACACAGTGACATTTTCATTGACTAAATGCCTGGTTCCTGTATGCTTGGGGCACCATCCTTTGATGTCAGACAGAATCAGAATGATTTACTCATTGTTGTTGGCAATAGAATTTTAAGTTACGTATTTATGACTAGAATCATGTGGGGTTATAAAATAAACACCAAACGCTTAATATAAATGTATATTTTAAAGGTATGAAATGTATTTCTTGAGTCACTATGTACTTAGCACTATGCTAGATGATATGGAAAAAAGAAAGCAATGTTAGAAGTGCCAGCTCTGGAACCAACAACCTGCATTCAAATTCTAGCCTCAATACTTATAAACGGTGTGACATTGAGCAAGTTATAAAACCTTTCTGGGGTTCAGTTTCTCATCTTTAAAATGAGGATTCTATTAATATTTACTCATAGAGTGCTTGTAGTTAATTTAACAATTGTTTAATAGCAGTAGAGGTTCTGCTGTTGTAGAATACTTCATTGTGAATATTTCAATAAAAAGTAATGTGACTCTAGCTCCACAACTAGAGTTTACAGAACAGAGGACAGTTGATTTGTATACCAGACTACATAGAGTCTGAGGAATGACATTTTTCTCAAGGAGGGCTTAGAATTCTGAATGTGGGTGTATACAGTGACAATAAACTTCAAATAGAAATCTAGATAGGCAGAAAGAAAAAGATATTAGGAAGTGCTTTGAATTCTTAAGATACTTTTTTTTTTACAGATACATAGTGTAATCATTTGCCTCAATAAATATGAATAGTAGGAGCTATAATAATTAGCTGCATCTCACATTTTTCAATTTAGTTTTATATGTATTTAAAAAGCCATTCATGAGGGGAAAAAGCAAACGATTTTTTTCCGCTTACTGTCCAGTGGAATAAAAATTACACCACTGGAGTCTTTGTATGTAGTAGATCCCTTCAGATACAAATGGAATTTTTCTAAGGAGTTAGAATTTCAATTGAAGACTCTTGTTTGCCTGAGGGCTTAACAAATCACTGGTAAGTTCATGTAGCAGTCTTTGTGCTTTGAATAACTCTAACCAATCTAAAAATGCTTTCATAAAATTATCAATGAAGATGCAAATTTAAACCTATAGACCAGGAACGTTAAATTAGAAACATGTGGAGTGATACATAATTGTATAAATAAGAGAGAACTAGACTCTGACATATATAGTTAATCACAAATTGATTCTTCAAAGGGAGCAACTGGGAAACCAGTGTATTTCTTCCCAGATCTGATACATTAATTCAGTAGCAATCATGAGTAGGAAAGGAGGAATGATAATTCATTTCCTTCGTCCTCAAAGACAAGAAGATAGAATCTTTGAAATAACTGCCCATAGATGGTCTAGGCTAAGACATCAGCTGGATGACTAACCCTGGCCAGCATAAACAGTATACTCATGATAGCCCACACTTTGGGTGGGCTTCAACCTCATAGACAACTTTCCAGTGCCTTAGTCACTACCACTGTCTTAAGTAATCCATATTCACTCTGGCTCAAGTATTTTACTTAAGCTGTTCCAGGAAGACAGCTGTCTAGTGTTATCTTATGTTCTTGAACATGTGGAAAAGTTCATTTACATTTCATAGAATCCCTCAAATTAAGCAAGGTAAAAGATAGTCATTGTGAAGAAAACTTAGAAGAGGAACATAAGAAAGCTTCAAATAAGAACGTGTTTTTGTTTGTTTGTTTGTTTGTTTGATTTGTTTTGTTTTGTTTTGTCCAAAATCTGGAACCTGAGAGTGTCAAATGAAAAGCACAGAGTAGAAGGGGAAGACCTAGAGTCACATATTAATTGTACCTGTGTTTCTTTAGCAATGTCACTTGGAGAAAATGCATGATCCTCTTTGAGCTTCAGTTTCTCTGCAGTAAAATGTGGGAGATTCTGACCTTCCTTGAAGGATTGGTAGAAAGATTAAATAAGAAAATGTATCTTACGATATCTAACAGTCATGTAACATGATAGGTGTTTCAAAAAGTAAATTTTAGAGCATTTGAGATCTTGCTTCACAGTATATGTCTTCAGTTTTTGGCTCAAGTAAACTCTTATAAAAATTCTCTCTCTAAAGAAAAGGAAATTTGAACATGAATAACTTTTTCCTGATTTTAATTTTCCTTGGTTGGCTTTTGTTTAACTATAAATCTTTCGGAACTGCCTGCAAGAGAAAAACATGATTTTTATCCTCCTAATTTCATGAAAGACGGTAAAAGAAGATTCAGATGATGAGAAAAGAGAGGATATAGTTCAGGAAGATGAGGAAAACATCAGTGCAAATTGAGATGATAAAAATAAAATTTGGGAAAATAAAGTGATGCCTTAAAATGTTACAAGGCTATGTTAGAATAGAAGAGAACAAGCACCTTGTTTCCTATAAAGATGATGAAGACAACAAATAGTAATAATCATCATAAAAAGGGTTATGAAAACGTCTTGAACTATCTGGAACTTCAAAAGTGATCGGGGATACTTTTAATGTTAAATTAATGAGGCTGTGTTTTGACACTTTTTAAATGTTCACTAAGTAGTGTAGTGGGACTATCCATCTCTTTTACAAAGGCTAGTAGCCAAGGAAAGGACTGCATTTGAAACAATGATGACAAAGTGAAAGGATCCTTCTCCCATGACCTTTGAAATAAGTGGGTCACTATCTGAGAAAGGAGCATCTGTAGCTGTGTCTTGACCTTGCTGTGATTTGTCACAACATGGACAACAGCCTTCATATCCTATACATGATTTGAAGGGAGAGAAAAATGACATCTTATTGACTGGAGGATATGACCAAACATAGTGTCTGGTTGCTGTCCACAGTTTTAGGGGTACCCCTTGTTCTTCAGATTGTTTCACATTCCTCCACTGTGACTATAGAACAGTAGGAAATTGGCCATCTGTTCCTGGCTAATAACAATACTTTATTATTTACAACTCCCTTGTAGCTATTTTTCCTTACCTTTGGACCATACTTTGCCTCTTTTGATATTGTTACTGTAATACAAAACAAATATTAAGGAATTAAAATATGGATACCCACACATAATTTATTTAGTTTCTTTAAATTCTATACAATTCCTGATACTTGCCCTAATCAGTGATTTCCGAATTTGTTTTTTTTTTCTTTTCATTTTGGTTATTAGTAGAACTTGTCTTTCCAAACTATAATGACAACAGATAAAAGAGGATGACCTTGGTTAGACAAGTTTAGGCAGAAGCATCTGTTCCATCATCTCTTGCCAGCAACTATGATAACTTTGAATTAGGCTAGGAAATCGTTGTTCTAGTCATGTATTATCATAGAAACATAATTAAGTTGAGAAAGTATTGCCATCACTATCTACAATAGCTTAGAGAATCAAAGAATTCTAAAGTGGTAAGAGGACTGAGACCAAATCCAGTGTACATTTCTCATGTAAAGAAAAAGGGGTAGAGTGTATTTCTAGATCAAGGTTATACTGTTTGTTAGTGGTAAAGTCAGATAAAATCCCTGGTCTGACATCTCCTAGTGAAATAATCTTTGGTTGTAGTTGTTCAGAGTTTACCTGGACTCCTCTTTCTTTGGGGTTCCTTCAAACTACTTACTCCCCCTGATTTATGAGTCAGAGAAGCATTTCTGAGATTTTTTGGGGAAAAAAAGTTTGCATACTCAACTATGGTTTCAAAACTGAAATAGAAGCTTTGCTTCAGTGGGGAACACCACTGAGGGTCACACATAGGTCAGTCCTTGCCACCCGTTTTTCCTGGCCACATACCTCTAACTTCCCACCTCCCAACTCCTTCCCCAAAAAGTCAAAATTAAAAAGTACATCTGCTTTCTTGAGAGCCAGCAGGGCCTCAGCACAGCCCTCTATCATTTGCCACAACAAGTAAGCCTTACTCAGATAGGCAGCTGTTACACTGGGAGGTAAAGGGTGGTTGATCTAGAAGAATAAAGAAAAGAAGTGTTTTATTATTATTAGGTTGGAAAACTCAGTATTAATATACCCTAGATATCTAGAGATAGCAAGGTGAAATGTGTCTCAAGATGGGGTATTTGGAAAAAGTGGAGAGAGAAAAGGGTGACTCTAAGAGAGAACACTTTCTTCATTTCTTTCTTCTTTCTTTCTTTCTTTCTTTCTTTCTTTCTTTCTTTCTTTCTTTCTTTCTTTCTTTCTTTCTTTCTTTCTTTCTTTCTCTCTCTCTCTCTCTCTCTCTCTCTCTCTCTTTTTCTTTTTTTTTTTTTTCCTAGAATAGCATTATTTCTGCTGTGATCAGTGGATATTTACTTGGCTTATTAATGATAACCATAACCCCTGGGCTCATTTAAATGTATGTATAAGAGGTGCTAATTAGCCATTCTGGAGACATAGTAGATATTGGGTAGATCAAAGCTTTCTGAACTTCAGAAACTCATGGTCAATTATCTGCCACTAAATTACCAAAAAGTTCTGGGGAATGTTTTAGTATAATTTTGTGCGCACGTGTGTGTGTATTGGGATTGAATCAGAATAAGAGAGAGTCAGAAAACCTAGATATTTGATTTTCTGAGGTAAAATACATCCTGGTTGTTCCTGGCCTCCTGGGTGTTAAATCACTAACTAAATGGGTAGTTTGCTTTAAATCTTATTTCACTTAAAAAAATGTATCAATGACATCTATCCTCCCTCCCCCAAATTATTGTTGTTAGAACAAAATACATTCCACTATATTCTTCGACAGGAATTTAGAGGTAATACTCGTCATGCATTCAGCCGTAGTGGGCACTCCTTCCTAAGGTTTAAGAAAACATGAAAACCACAAAGAATGTTCATTACTATTTTCTCTTGGTTGGCAGAACAGATGCCTTTCCTTAAGGCAAATGCTTAGGCCAAAACAAAGCCATATTCATCAAAAATATATTATTTAGTAATCGTGCAGGTTATGGGTTATATAACATTTACTTTTAGTGCAAGGACCCTATTCTCCTAGAAAAGGTTTATAAACAAAATAGAGCAAGAAGACAGGCAGAGTATGAAGTGTTAAAAGAAATCAGCTATGCCAAGGGCAAGACCAGTTCAAGAAACAGTGCAAGTGCATTGAAAGGAAACCAGGCAATGTGGACGTAATTTCATCTGAGGGTCATGGCTGGCTTTATTTATAAGGCGATTGTCAAATCAATCTGTGGAATATGGATAAGGTGAAATGCAGAGCTAGAGTATTATTCTAGATCATCTGTAACTTTTCAAATACAACCTTCATGCCAAAATTCCAGGGAGAATGTTAGGTGATGCCAATAAAGAAAACTGTCAGTCAGTCAAGAGTGTTTATTTATTATCCCCTCTGGGCCAGGCACTGTTCTAGTAAATATGAAATGATACAAAATAAAAGTAGGCATCACCCCTACAATCTCAGGAGAGCAAATGGATTTAATCTGCAGACACATGCACACACGTGCACGCACAGACACACACGCACACACACACACACACACACCCTCTATGTGGGTGGTCAAGAAACTCAAGTATATGGACATATAACAGTTTCATTTAGAAAAATTATGATTAGAAAATTAAATTTTACAAAATTGGAAAATATGAGGAGTAATGAGTTTTATTACAAATACAGTCATGCACTGTGTAAAGACGTTTGGGTCAACGAGAGACTGAATATAACAGAGCTAAAAAATTCCTGTTGCCTACTCACATAGTAGCTGTTGTAATATTGTAGCAAAATGCATTACTCATGTGTTTGTGATGATGCTAGTATAAACAAACCTACTGTACTGCTAGTCATATAAGAGTATATAGTACATATAGTTATGTACAGTACATAATACTTGATGATGATAATAAATGACTATGTTACTGGTTTATGTATTTACCATACTATACTTCTATCAGTGTTTTAGAGCAAACTCACTCCACTTACAAAAAAATAAACAAACAGTATGCCTTGTTAACGCAGGCAGCAACCTTCATACATCTTCTGTTTACCATCTCTCTTGCTTGCATCATTTTCTCTTGTGCTTGATTTAATCTTATGTTGTTTTGTACCGTAACATACTGTATGGGCTTGTAACCTAGGATCAGTAGGCTACACCATATAGCCTAAGTGTGGAGTAGGCCCTAGCATCTAAGTCTCTGTAAGTGCACTCTGTGATGTTCACACGATGACAAAATTGCCTAATGACGTGTTTACCACCACATATTCCTGTTAAGTGGCACATAAGTGTAGATTAAAATTCATTCAGGAAGCATGTCTTTTATATAACAAGTCTCGTTATTCTTATTAAAATTATGAACACTCCCTCCCAAATCTACAAAACATTTTTGGAACATGTTTATTGTGCAAATATAGATTTACATTGATGTCGAAGAGCTGCAAAGGTGAATTAAATAAGGCTGTGTCCTCTAAACTGTTAAGTTCCTTAAAGTTAAAGACTGGGCCTTATTTATTTGCCTTGATATCCTGCACTCTGAAGATAGAAGTAGTGAAAGCATAAGAATGAATGGGATAGGCGAGTAAAGGTTTCAAAGAGGAGCTGAGCTTAGAATTCTAAGAGGGAAAAAAGAAGAGGGCGAGGATATTATACTCAGGCGGAGTCCGAATACAAGAAGAGGGCTTGTCATTTTCAGCATGACTCAGGAAGGGTCAGCTCCCCTTGGTCCGAGACTATGTCCCTACCCAAGTGTCTCTGGATTCTTTTTCAGGGCGGCTTTCCTCAATGCTCAGTAGATGGCTTTGCAAGGCCAGGAAGGGCAGCTCCTTAAACAGAGGCATTTCAGATTCCACCCCTGTTTCAGCATACATCTTAAAGCTATGGCCCTCCTTCCATTCTCTTGTGGAGCACCATTCCTGGGAGAATTGTTTGCATTGACTGAACAAGAAGTTGGGTGATATTTCTAATTCGCTTGATGTTAATTTAATGCGACCCAACTGGCACACAAGCTTCAGAGAACAGAGACTTCGTGTTTTCACTACTGTAGTCGCAGTTCCTAGAACAGTGCCTGACACAGAAGGTGTTCAAAAAATACAGTATTTGTTAAATGAATGAATGTTATTATTTTGGCCGTTTGTTTTTGCGTTATCTACTCTGCTTCAGAATGCTGGGAACTGGAGGGAAATATTTGAATTCCAATTTACATTCCTCTTTCGGCCTAGAAACTCTGGCCGAAGGTTTTGGCCAAGTGCTTTGGGAATGGGGATCCCATCAGAAATTAATGACGAGTCACCGCCACAGCGGGGAGAGTTGCAGGAAGTTCTTCCTCACTTTTTTTTTTTTTTTTTTTTTGCAGCACCCTTTGCCACCCGTCTTGCTCTTTACTGTAGTGGCGGCCTTTAGAAAGGAAACCAGGGGCCACCTTGGCTGCATTTCTTGCTGGGGTTCTTTGGGTCCTGTCTGTAGGAGCCCAGCAGCACCCTCCTGGCTGTGCCAGCACCTGTTGGACCGCCACTTGGCGGCCTCAGCCAGTGCTAGCGGGCGCGACCCGGGGGTGCCCCTGCCGGAGGCGCTGACCCCCGCCCGCCCCCTCCGGCCGACTGCGGGACAGCGGCTCAGCCTCCCCGCGAGCCCGTCGCGCGCTCCGCCCGGGCTTGGCCCACGGCCCCCTCCTCCCGACTGCCGCCGGCGGGGGAAGGTAGAGAAGGGGAGGGGACAAGCTGGAGCCTTGGCCCGCCAGGCCTTCTCTCTCTCCCCGGTGCCGAGACGCCGCGCTCGAGCCCCGAGCCTTGCGCGGAGCCCGAGGCGTGTGGGGGAGAGCACGGGGAACGACCCGGGCCCCACCGCGACCCTGAGCTGCGGAATTTCCCTGGGCTTCGAGGAGCGGGGCACGCAGCGCAAACAAGGTGAACTTTGATCGCGGAAAACTCAAGCCAGGTGCCGGGATCCGCGCTGCGGCTGTCGCGACCGGGCGCAGGCTGCGCGCCGGGCTGGGGAGCGGGAACCCCGCGGCCTCCCTGCGCCCGCGCCCCGGGCGGCCTCGGCCCAGAGACCCCCGACCCCGCTCCGGCTCGGCGGCCCAGGGGACGCGCCGCGGAGCCCTCGCCTTGTTTCTTCCCCCTCCCCCTTTGGGGGTGGGGGTAGGGCGGGGGAGAGGGGCGCCCGGAGAGCCGCATCTATTGGCAGCTTTGTGATTGATCAGAAAGTGCTCGCCGCCAACTTGGCTTCGAGGCTGGCTTCGCGCGACCCTTGAGTTTTCGCCTCTGTCCTGTCCCCCAAACTGACAGGTGCTCCCAGCAACTTGCTGGTGACTTCTCGCTGCTCCCCCGGCTCCCCCGCGTCCCCACCCCCTCTTTCCTCCCTCGCCTTCACCCCCACCCCCACCACTTCGGCACAGCTCAGGATTTGTTTAAACCTTGGGAAACTGGTTCAGGTCCAGGTTTTGCTTTGATCCTTTTCAAAAAACTGGAGACACAGAAGAGGGCTCTAGGAAAAAGTTTTGGATGGGATTATGTGGAAACTACCCTGCGATTCTCTGCTGCCAGAGCAGGCTCGGAGCTTCCACCCCTGTGCAGCCTTCCCCTGGCGGCGGTGAAAGAGACTCGGGAGTCGCTGCTTGCAAAGTGCCCGCCGCGAGTGAGCTCTCGCCCCAGTCAGCCAAATGCTCCTCTTCGGGCTTCTCCTGCTGACATCTGCCCTGGCCGGCCAGAGACACGGGACTCGGGCTGAGTCCAACCTGAGTAGTAAATTCCAGTTCTCCAGCAACAAGGAACAGAACGGTGAGTCTTCCCCAGCCACTCTCCCCCTGCTTGTGTCTCTCTGTGTGTGTTACGTTGGCATTGTGCGGTGATGTGTGATGTACACCAGCCTGCGAGGGTGTATAATCGTCTCTGTACCCATGCGAATGGCGCGCTGCGTTCATTGGTATGGGCTTTTGGGGGTTACGGCGCAGTTTGCAACTTGGGGAGCTGCCACAGAGCGCTAACGGGGCAGCAGGAATGCCACTTGCAGTCCCAGCTGGAGAGAGGACCTTGTGCGAGCGGTGGTGAACGTCAGTCAGTTCAAACGCACATTGCAAGATCTCTCATTGCCAGTTAGTTAGAAGTTCAAGAACTGCCTCTAAAAACTAATCCAAAATGAATGAGTCTTGGCATGTTTGACTTTACTCAGACTTTTTTTTTTTTTTTTAATTGGGTTGGGGATGTTTCAGGAAATGTACCAGCCACATTAATTGAAGTACTCTTAAGTGGAAAGGCATCAATTAATCAGTAAGTAGATAGGAAATATAGAGGTCAAGAGGCCGTGTGGATGTTTTTAGGGGGAACTTACAAAGGTATTTCTCTTGTGCTCTATTTTATTTATTTATTTTTTTAATGTGCCTTTGTGTGTACTCCGAAGTTCTTACCTTTCTGGCGGTGTGTTTTTATATGTGTTGGTGAATGACTGCTATTTTGTGTGTGCGGGGAAACGACCTAATCCTGCATAGGAAATGAGAATTACTTTCAGCTTTCAAGTGTACCTGAAATGTTTAGAAAACTCTCAGATGCAGTTCCCCTGGGCTGGGATTGCACAGAGCTGGAGAAAGGCTCCTTTCATAAAGCCAGAGCAGCTTCAGGGTGTGTAATTTGCTTAGCCTCTGAACCCCATATGATTTACATCACTCAGTTTCTAAACTCTTTTTCTCTTGATCTACTATTATGAAGTCATTTTTGAGAATACTTTGTAAATAAAAATTTTATGCTGCGTATGAAACCACAATTTAATGTGGACTGTCTAAAATTAGAATATTAAATACCCTGTTTACAAGTGGTGGCTTTTAACGCTATTTGAAAAGAAAGGTACATGTTTTTGTGCTTTGTATGTCAACTATCCAGAATGCAAGAATGCTTTCCCTTCATTACCAGGAGAAATGAATACAAACAGCACACCTAAAAAAATCAGAGTGGTGTGTGCTGTATTTTTAGCTCACAGCAACTTTCTCTTTATGTATTGGGGTGCTTGCAAGCTTCAGCTTTGAATTTAAACTCTCTAAAGTGTTCATCTTTAAGAAAGCACAGCAAGTTCTAAAGTTCAAAAATAGATTAAATAAGGACTCCTGGGACCTTGTAGACATTATTTGTATTTATCGTATATATAGCAATCTATGTATCACGTTTATCAGCCAGTGTTAATGTGGTCGCTTCTCACAACTCACACATGGCACCTGCAGGCTGCTTGAGCTGCTGATCAAAGGGCAGCCAAGGAATCTATGTCTAATCACAGGAGCTGCAGAAGACTGGGGAAAAGTGATCAAAGGAGCCACAGCACCATCTGTACCCTGGCAGGAAACAGATCAGACCAACCTTTGTTCTTCCTCATGTAAAATGAATGTCCAGTACAAAATATTGCTTCTTACTAGACAAGTGTCTCCAGAATGACAATGCCCAACATTCCTGGCTTCTGACTTCTATTTTTTATTGTTTCTGTCTCATGTCATTTCTCCTACTGCTCTGACTTATCAATCCTGTCCTGGCATCTGTCATATTCCTGATTTCCTTTGCTACTTGTGCCTCTCTTTGTCATTCTTCCTGAGATCCACATACCGTGATCACTTTGTAATGGGCCCCAGAGCTCTCATGCGGTCATTGGCCACTTTACTGTGTAGGTTCACACCCTTAGGAGAGGTGAGTTCATTAAGCCAGGCCACACACATTCTGTTACCATCAGAGGCTGGGTCATTGCCATTCCTAAGATGTATGATGCTAAAAATAGCCTGGTTGTTTCCTAATCTTTGGGCAGAGGATTGGGCTATGTTTAGCTCTTGGGAGGCAGGCAGCAGGAAGTAGAGGTAGAGGAACTACTACTCACCTTGTAGTTTTTAGCCTAAGAAGTGGGACAGGCCAGCACTAGGGGGCAATATAGAGCTATTTTCCTGCACATGCTCAGGTTGATTTTTATCCTTCAAGAGTCCAAGATTTGAGGACAACAGGCAGGTGCTAAAGAGGATCCCCCTGGAATGTGAATAAATTTGCTAGAACCTCTTCTTTTTTCGTGGCTTTCAAATTTTTCAATATCCCTCATGTGGATATTTGTTTTTGCTCTCATATTAATTATGATTGATTTTTGATTGACTATTACCTTTCTTAATTTTGATGATTGCGTAAGTCTGTAAGTATAAACCCACCTGAAGATGCCACATAGAAAACACCTTAGCCCAGTTTATGCATTGCATCGTTTTGCAAAAGGTCTTTAAGTGATAAATGTGAAATGTCCACACTGATCTGTTGTGACTATAGTTCATTCCTGCTTTCAAGGATTCCTCCCCAATGAAGATACTCTCTTTCCTTGAGCATTCCACAGTCTCAAATGATGGTGACTCAATCAAACCCCCAGGCCTGCTCAGTTTCAATATTAATTGGTATCTCAAGATATATTATAAATGGAAATTGATTGCTACAGCCAATGCTAGATATTTGGATTTAGACTAGAACATGTGGAAGTGTCAAAATTAGTTTTGAAAGATCAGTGTCATTTATTCTGTTACCTGGTATTTGACTTAATACTGTATTATAATTCCTGCCACTTTATTGTAAAAATAGCTATATTCTCCAATATTATAAGTTGTCTTTGTGTTCTTCATTCTTAACCTTACTTCTAACCCTGAAGTCTCACATATAAACTAAGGATCTCTAGATTTAGCTTAAAGGAGATAAAAGATAAGAACAATGACTTCTGTAGAGTTTCTGGCCTATACTTCCTGTATGACTATGGGAAAAAACAGTTACTATTATCTGTGTACATTCAATTTAGAGGAGCATGCCTACATGAAGCAAGTAAGTTCTGGGATGGCATTCTGAGTTGTAGCAGAAGGAATCACATACACCAGAAGACTAAAATGAAACAAGGTTTACTTTATCTGTTATATGTAGTCCACATAGACATTCATCACAAAGCCGTTGATGGCATTAGGCCTCATCTACCTTGCACTATGGGTGAGTGATTTTAATTTACCTATTGAACTGAAACATGCTTCTTGGTGTTCTTATTTTCTTTAACCATTTTGGGTGAAGATTTGTAACATGCCTATATTAGTAAGAGTTGTTCTTCTAAACATCAATTACTGTATATGCAGTTTTCCTTAAAGACTTTTGTGGCCTGTGAGCCATTTACTTTGGAGATAAATGGTCCTCTAGTAATATTTTTCTGAGAATGCATATCTTGTGTTTATAGCTTTTCTGTCTCATTTCAGTGCCAGCTTTCTCCTCGGGCTTCCTCTATGTCTGTATCTAACAAAGTTGTGCCCACTCTCTAACTCTTTTGAGGTGGCAGCTCCAAAGTACCGTTTTACTGAAAAACAGATAATCAGATGATCACCATTCCTAGAATAGCATCCAAGAGTAAATAGGCTCTGACTGAGGACTACAGGGACTTTCCTGTCAGTTAGTCTATAAGTTGTAATGCGTGACCTTTGTGACATTTATTTTTGTTAGAGGCTTAAAAAAACAACAAAACTTCCTCCTGGTTCTCTGCTCTGTCTAAGATAGTTGAGGAAGTTGAAGAAGTAGCATGCCATTATGTAATGATGAATATTGTTTTTCACAATAGGTTACAGAAAAGCCCCATTCTATATACTATGGTAACTTTTTCTCTGCTACCAACTGTTATCTTTTACATTTAATCTGATATACTTTGTATTTACCTCCAAAAGATGATCAGAAAGTACAAAGGTCTGGAAGAAGCTTTAGGACTAGAATATCATTTGTTACTTATAACTGGATGTAGGGTCTCACACTAAACTTTTCCCAAAGGTGCTATTTTGTAGAGCTCTGTCTCAGGCACCAAAGTCTTTGTTTATTCTTGCATCATCCTTGCTGAAACTTATTTCTTACATATTTGTTTTATATTCTCTTCCACTTCATGCTTTTTTAACATTTGCATTGCTTTATCTACAAACTTGCACAGATTTTGTAGAAACCAAATTCTGATGATAATGTGATGTGCTAAATAAGTTATCATTGAATCAGTGCATTCATAACATCCACACCCCACCCTACCCCACCCCCATAAATGTTTCCAAGATTTTCTAGATACTTTCTCCATGGGTTTCTATTGTATCAACCAAAATGATGGAAATCATAATAGAAGTTGCTTCATTTTCTAAGTCTAATATTAGTGTTTCTTATTCTTTTATTTGGAAGCAGTGTACATAGCCAGAATATCTCTATATAACTATATAATTTCTTTATAACTTATTTATTAAAGAGTCTCTGTGTATTATTTTTCCACCACTGCCTCCAACTGCTATTTTCCAAATGTCCCTTTCCTGTCGCCTAAGGACACCTCTAGTGGTTGACTTTCAGTTTGTATGCACCAGTAATACTTTACAAATTATTAAAATATTGAAATATTCCCAGTGGGTTGGGAAGGAGCCAGTGCTACTCTCCCAGGACAAACAGTCCATCTATGAACCGGAGACTAGGAGATTAATGCCTGGCACAGCTTAAGATGTAGGACGTAGGACGCTACTCCAACCCTGCCAACCTTTTTCTCGATTGATCATTGTGCCTGCCAGGTTGTTAAACATTTGGACACTTTTTGCTATGAACAATTTAGTTCATATTGGACTTCAAACTCCTATCTCTTCTCCTCCCCACTTGGCAGCTCAGTCCCAGCCTGTAGCTTGAAGGATCTGGAATAAGGAAGGGTATGGCCACTCTCCAGCCTCTTTCTTGTAGCTTCTTTGGTTCTAGCTCCTCAAGGGTTGGAGCCTGGGATGTGAGATGACACACATGGTGTAAGATTGCAGTTGGTTGTTTCTGCTTCCCTGGGCAACACTGATCAGCTGCTTTTGTGTGGGTAGCACCTTCCAGTCATCTAGATAAGATGGATCACCTTTTCAGTGAGGTCTTTTTTCTGACCATATAATCTAAATTAGCCACCCGCACTATCATGTGAAGATTAATTAACTACATGGCACTTACCATTGTTTGATATTTTTCTTGTTGTTAATTAATTAATTGTGGCCTTACCCACCCTCTCCCCTAGAATGGAAGTTCCCTGAGAGCATAGATCTTGCTCATTGTGGGAGCTCTAGACCTGGAACAGCGGTTGTATATAGTATGCACCCAATAAATGTGTTGAATGGTTCTAGATGTAGTGCCTTATTAAAGTAAGACTATGGCATTGACTAGAATAGCAGGCCATCTTCGAAGATCTCTTTTTGGTCTTGGAACTTTTACGTTGTTTTACCTTTTTCACAGGTAGATAAACTTACTTATTTATTGGTGTGATAAGATATGCCAATTAGAGTACCATTTTATTGTCTTGTTAAATACAGTTGACTTTGAACACCATGAGTTTGAGCTGCACAGGTCCACGTATAAACTCCCCCCCCCATCCCCAGCAAATACAATAGGCCCTTCCTAGTCCAGGTTTCGACATCTGTGGATTGAACCAACCACGAACAGTGTTTTCACATTCCCAGCAGAGGATTCTCAACCATGGTTGAAAATACTGGTTTTTGAACCTGTAGATGCGATGAGCCAACTGTAGTTAAGTTTTTGGGGAGTCAGAAGTTATGAGCAGATTTTCAAATGTGTGGGGATCGGCACTCCTAACCTGCCCCCCTGCCCCCACATTATATACTTTGTTACCAGGTGAGTATATACCAAGTAAACGGGTAGGTTTCTTAGAACTGGTGTAAAAGTGCCATTGCTGTGTGTACCTCTATATTTTGTGAAGGTAGGGATGTTGTCATACAGACCAAGAATGGTGAATTTTGAATGGCTGATGTGCCTCCAATATCAGTGTACTTTTTAATCTTTTGTTTGTGGATCATGGATAACTGCACAGGCTAGAAATCAGCAATAAATATGGTGTGTGGAATGTTAGTTTCTTGGAAGAATCCCAAGAGACTATCCTCACCAATGTGTAAAGTGAGGCCTAGAGGGCTGAAGTGACTTTGTCAAGGTCACTGTTGAGTACAACATTGTAAACTGTTAATGTGGTGATATATTTTTCATTATGTGAGAACAAATTAGGCAAATGGAATTCTAGTTTTAAGATTCCATTGGTTCATATAAAAGCATTTCTTTATTATTTTGGAGGGTTGCATGCTTTTTAGGTTATGAAAAGAGGTGGAACTCCCTTCATTCTGAAGCATTCTTTACAAGAACACTAAAGAAAACAGTCTCAGAATAATCACATTAATTAAATAGAACAGTTAATATGGCTAGTGTGTAATACAATATTTCTGTTGGGGTAGCAATCTGACAATTTAGCAAATGACATGAAATGCTACCTTTAGAATTTTTACTATTATGTGTGGGACCTTATTGTAAGCAGGTGTGCCAGGTCCATAGATGAATGATGCCTGTTTTAATATTTTGGCTTATTAATTGATGATGATGAAGTGGATGGTCGACATTAGAATGAATGGCTCCATAAGGGAGGATTTAAAAATAAGGTAATTTTGAGCATTTTGTTTAACAGAATGCCTTAGTGATAAAGGCCTTGGAGGAGTAAGTCAGTCAGCAAAGAACAGCTGTCAGTCTTCTGAGTGGATTTAATGAGCGACCTCAATTTTTATTTACATTATATTATATAAGATATTCGGTTCAGAGGTTTGGATTTCTCTTTGAAGTCAAAAGCATCAGGAAAGAAATTCATAGCTGTGGACTTGAATAGATTGCCTAAAAAGGATTAATTTACCTTTTAAAAGTTTTGTTTGTAAAGTTCTTAGACCAAAAGGAGCTAAAAATTATAAAGAGGAGTTATACTAATTATATTGACCATTAAAGCCAAGTTATTAAGAGTGATATTTTTCAGTAGCGTTAGCTCAATTTGTCTCTTACTTCATGAGAATACATTTTAAATTAAGTTTAGCCAATTTTATTAGTTATCTGAGTTCACATGAGCCTTCTTGTGCCATCTTCAAACAGTTATTTCCACGCCCTGATGACTGAGCAGCTTCCTCCCTGGATGTTTGCCTGTTTTCTAAACCAAACTGTCCTTGCCAGGCTGGCTCCAGTAATTTTGCTTTCTTGGTGTTAGGCTTAATTCTGCTTTTATTTTCAAACTATGAATTTTATTTTGTACTTGACTCTTCCCCTACTGAATAGTGGTTGAGCCATTTCTCCATCAAATAAGGTGTATGTTGAGTTGTTGCTAGGGTTGGGGGCACAGAGGCAGAGCAGACCTCTGATTCTCTGAGTGAAACCAACATCCCCAAACAACACAAGGCACGTTAATGGTAAGTGGTAAGGAGATAGATTTGCCTCGCTGCTGTGTACACTGTGTACTGATAAGAAACCAGTCTGAGCTCCCAGGGCGGACGCAGGAAGGGCAGGATTTGGATGCATTCTTTGGGGGGGAGTCGAATGGGCCTAAAAAGCTGTTAGTGAGCCTCTGGTTTTGTAATGATCAGTCATGACTCCCCAGGAGTACCTGCTAGGTGCCACCCTGTGCTCAGTGTTTGCAGACCGTATAGTTTATCTTTATAACTGCCCTATGAGGTATTAGGAAAAACACTAAGGCTTTCCTGGCTCAGTAGCTTAGCCAAGGTCCCACAGCTGGTAAACGTTTGGACCTAGGTCTGACTCCAAGCCAAGACTCAGAGCCACGTGCCTCTTCCTTCATGAGTTAAATGGTCTAATGTTTTATTAGAACACTGTTTTTTACTTAGCAAATATTTACGAGCATCTGCTCTTTGCTAAGCTCTGCACTAGGTGCTGGGTCCACCAAGAATGAGATGCAGTCCCTGCCTTTGAGAAGCTCTGCCCAAAAGGGGTGGCAGGTTCTTCTTTGATCTGATGATCTATTAGTTCTGCGCTCCAAGTGCGGTGGGAACAGTGAGTGCTTCGTTTGCTTCAAAAGTCCTCTATTGGTTGATTAAATGGTTGATTCTGCCTGGAAAAGAAGTGTATGAAGAAAGATTCTCACAAAGGAGATGACTTATTTCTGAAGTGGGTCTGAGAGGGAAAAATAGAGAAGCATTCAAGGCACAGGGAACAGCCTGCACAAAAGAAAAGAGGCATGCAAACGCCTGCCATGCATGAGAGGCAAGGAGAGTCTAGTGTTGAGTATGGGTAGGGCAGGAAAAAGGTGAAAAGCGGTCCTGGGTGTATGCATCCAAAGGTCTGATGCTGTTTGCAGTGGGTGCTTCCTGTAGAATTTCCAGTTAAAAAACAAGAATAAAAGAAAATGTTGTCTACATGGTTCAGATTGAGTCAGAACTCTTTATTTTCAGTTATTTTTCTAAGCAGGCATGTAGTAGCTGACTTCTGCTTTATGGTGTGTAGTTAACTGCTTACCGTTGGAATTTTCTCCCAGTCATTAGGCACGTTTGGAAGTTCTGGACTGGTTAGAAGGGCAGGCTGCACAGCCTCAGCTACACTCAAATAAGCTAAGTCTGTGTCCGCACTACTCTCTATGGCCTTCTTTATGTAAACAAAGAGCTATTTTCACACTTCATTCACAAAATGGATGGCATGCAGAATGAGCTTGGGTGAGGGATCAGGAGATTGTGATAAAAGGGCGGCAGCTTCCAGCATGCTGAATTGGTGTAATGAAGCTATTATGTTGGGAGAAGCAAAGGAAATAGCCTTAACACTTTTGAGGGAAAGGATTTCAAGTTTTGTGGAAAATTAATTCCTCTACTTTGAGTAACTGCATCATTTTCCTAGTGAGGTTCATCTGGTCCCTTGTATACAGGGCTAGAAATATTTTATGGTATTTAAGGATTTGAATGAATGAACGCTGTTGGATGTGTTATTTAGATGTCATGCTGGGGTTTGTTTGTTTGTTTGTTTGGAAGCTATACTCTTTGCATTCTAGGAAAGCCTAATTCACAAGTGGATGCTATTTTAAGCTTTTCATTGTTTGCAAGATGGAGGTATGATTCTCTGTTTATATATAGCCAGCTGGCCAATGCACCTGCCTTTTGGGTCACTACAGAGATCCTGAATATCAGAAGATGGACTCATGTGGCATTTATCTCATGTTTTTCCTGGCAGTTATTTTTGCTGGGTATTTATAAGGACATCTGTCTTTTAAAGAGTCATATATTTATCTTTTTTTTTCCCACTGACGAATAAATCACAGCTTGTTTCCCATACTGCCACAGACATTCATCGTCTGAGATGATTAGAAATGCAAATTGGGAATCATCAAAGCATTATAATTTCTTTTTCTATGGCAGCAGGTAATCTTTAAAATCAATATACTAAGAAGGAACATTTGCTTAAAATGTGATTAAGATGTGAACAAATGGAAAGAAAGAAATATTTAATTTCTTATTAAAAATTTCTAATGGGGTTTGGAAAAAGGGGAACCTTCAGCGTTTATTTCTCATTTATCATGCTTTCGACCTGAGACATGATGACAGGTGGGTGCAAATTGTTTAAGAACACAACAAATAACTTGTAGAGTTTTCAATTCGCTCTATGGAAATATACTAAAACTCCTTAATAGAGTGTGATTTGGGTCTCATCATCCATTTAAAGGACAGATATGTGAATACTATAAAAACAGGAAAAAAGGTTGGCTAGTGCTTGTATGGAAAGCATGGATCTGCACATCCAGAGCCAGAGGTAGGCTGTACGGGATGACGATTGCTTCTGCTGGAAATATGTTTATGGTGTAGATAATAAAAGGCATTGGGGGATGCTTCCTATTAAATATGTATCATTTTGTTACTGGCTTTACTTTTATTTATAAACAAAAGTACACTCTATTTTTGGAGGTCTACATGAAAATGAATTGCCTCTATAATACAAGAGACTAGGCCTCATAGTACACTAGTGTTTGTACAGTTTCAGATGCAGTTTTAAATGTCAAAGAGATGCACATGGGCTCAACTGTATCTTTGGTTTGTAGTAGTCACAAAGCTGTCTGACTGTTTCTAGAAAAATCAGCCATCTAAAAATAGCAGGTGTTTTCCAGATCAAAATCTGGCCACAACATTGGGTGTTGAGAGGGTGTAGATACCTAACTGATAAATGCTAGTTAACTCTTGAAAAAGTGGTTGTAATTTCTGTTTTCTTGAGACTATTAACAGGCTTGAG
The DNA here is from genome assembly GCA_028627145.1 of Eidolon dupreanum. Classification (NCBI taxonomy): domain Eukaryota; kingdom Metazoa; phylum Chordata; class Mammalia; order Chiroptera; family Pteropodidae; genus Eidolon; species Eidolon dupreanum. The sequence continues at coordinate 29,267,711 of CM053512.1, read as the reverse complement.
GTTTACAGGCATGATTAAGAATGTAAAATTAGGAATGAAATATTATGTATGTTTATTTGAAAAAAAAGTCTTCATGGTAGAAAATTTATCTTTAATCTGTACCGATAACTTTTAATAGGCATTAGTTGGGCACCCCATTAAACTAACTGCTTTAAAATGGTTTCCTTTTAGAACTAACATTTACGTCCTAGGAAATCAATTAGGGTGTCTGGATTTCACATTTCCTTGCAATCTTCGTTTGGAGTCATTTCTGAATGGTCAACCTACCGTAGCAAAACACTCAGAGGTGCAAATCTCTAGAAGAAGTGCAAATGCTACACTTTTACATGGAAAAATGGAAAAATAGGACTTATTTAATATATGTACTGAACATTTAGGACTGCATCAAGCACAGGAAATACTTTTGGTGTGTGGGAATGTGTGGTGTTTCCAAACTACAAACATTGTTTTGAAAATTTCCCTGGCAGTGGTGAGTTATATGAGACCACGTCCATCTAAGGAGAGCTTGTTTAACTGGCTTGTGGTTCTGGGGCTCATTCAAACACTCTTAAACAAAATAAAGGGAATGGATGTAATAACTTCTTTATAGAAACGCTATAAAAAGGTACAGGGCCATGTAAACAAATTGAATCATTTACTAGATGTTTCAGTGATAGATTTGTAGTCTAAATCCAGGGGTGTGTATTATGTTTAATAAGATCGTGACCATGTTCTACCTTGAAAATGAGGTTATCGGCTTATTTTTTGTTTGCTTATTAATTTTTTTTTCTTTAGTGCATGAAAACCCATTATTGCTATTTTATACTACGGTTTGAAACCATACTTAAAATTTTTGAGCAGTTACATTTATGCTTGGTCAGCTTTGGACAATGGTTAGAAACCCATGTGTGAATTGTTGAATTGACCTGATTTTTGGTAGCACTGGGTTCTGTTCAAGGAAAATAAAATGGTTGAAATTGAAATTTTCCTTCTGGGCTCAGACATGTCTAAACTAATTGTAAAATAATTGTTCTGGCTTACAAGAGTAGACTCATAACTACAACTATGTAAAGTAAAAATCCAACAACAGTTATGGTTTACAGTTACTGTAACTTTGCCAGTCTTGTAATAAAACCACTATTATAACCAATCTGTTGTGAAATTTTTTGTGTTACTTGAGATGTAGGTAAAAAGTCCTATTCCAGGTTGTATTGCTTTAGAGAGCTGCTTTATTGTATTAGGATGTTAATTTACCTCCTCTGGAATTGGCATAAGGGTGTAGCAGAGTGTTCTAATGAAGGGGAGGATGGCGGGACTATAAGAATGCACAGCCCTGAATATTGGCGGTGATGACTAGTGGCAATGGAAGCCAAAAATAAATTTGGAAATTGAAGTGAGGAAAGGAAACTAAATAATTTTTATGTTGATACCATAACATTTATTCGTTTTGTAACTTCTCTCAATCAGGGTTGGCTCAATTGGCATAAAAGGAAATGGATTGTGTAAGAAAACTCAGTAAAAATCAATGAGCCTTTCTGAGTTTTAAAAACTGATGGCATCATACCATACTGGCAACTTTTAAGTGTTACTACTGGAAGTTTGGCAGTGGAAATAACTGCTCCAGCTCCACAGGCCTAAAAACAACATGCAATGGTGAATATTATTGTTTCTGTGTAATGTGTGACTTGCTATTTCCTTTTTTTTTCTTTAATGAGCAACTTCAAGCTAGGTGAACATAAGTCTTTGAAAAAAATCCTAAAATCAGCCTTTAAATTGGATTCTCTATGATCTTGAAAACAACTCACACCATTTTGCGTTAGTTACCCATTCGCCTCTTTTGTAAAGCACAAAGTTCTGCATGGTCGCATGCTATCTACATAAAAACTCTCAAGTGACGCTACTGTTTGCCTGTATCTGTGAGGCATTGTGGAAGATGCAAAGTTCAATTCAACGTTGTTGTCATTTCCTTGTAGTTTATAGTGAAAAGGAGAGGTGAGACATGCAGCTAGCTATAATGCAAAATAGCATACATTGTTTGGTGCGAATTCAAAGAAAGGCAAGATTATTGACAGCAGAGCCATTAGAAAAGGCTTAGTAAAGTTGTTATGGGAGAGCTGTATTTTGAGAAGCCTAGAAAGATGAGCAACATGTGTACATGCAGAGTCAAGGGTAGGATAGAGTGGATGTTAGGAGATGGGAACTGGTGAGTAAATATGCAGAAAAAAGAAGTATGGGAAACTCATGCAGTCTAATGTGTCATTTGTTTTGACTGGGATCTCAGAAATAGATTCACTGGGTAAGTTGTTAGAAATAAGAGACTTGAATAATTATGAGAGTGATTCTTCATGTTTCATGTGAACTGCATTATTGGCCCTCTCACCCAGCTACTCAGGCATCCAAATTATGAATTAAATCTGACTCCTCATGATGTGTAGCATATACAGAATGAAGGCTGCTGAAAAATGAAGAATAAAGTTAGAAGGAAAAGGAAATCCCACATTTGTGGTACAAAACCATGAAAAGGGGGTAGTGAAGGAAAGAAAAGAAAAAAGAGAGAGAAAGTGGAAAAAGAGAGAAGCGAAGAGAAGAGGAGAAATAAGCTTTAAGGTAGGTGGAGAAGCTCCCAAGGAAGGAAAGAGGAAACAAATCAAGGAAATTAGCCTACAGTATAAAATACAACAGAGATTCAAGAAAATGAGGGTCAATGAATAAACAGTCTATGATATTTCAATGGTGACAGAAAACAACAACAACAAAAAACCCTTTGTTGTAATGAGGGGCATAGAAATGGAGGAAGAATGGTTATGGAGTAAAATGAAGTTAGACACAAAGTGTTTTTTAAAACTTTTGGGAAAGTTTTACTGATCAAAGGAAGGAAATATCAAAGTGGTTACAGAATCGAGAAAAGAAAGAGGAAATAAACATGTTTGTTTCTTTGTTTACTTGTTTGGTAAGTTTGGGAATGATCCAGGGAACAAGAAAAGGTTAGATATGTAACACGAGATAAGACTTGTGGCCTGGAAAGTTCTGGACAGTTGTTGATGGGACACAGGTGAAATGACTGCAAGAGCATTAGGACAACATATCAAATTAATACAGTAAGAATGAAGCATACCTGGTTGAGAAATAGGAATTGAATTTTGGAGGAAGCGAGCCCTGACACAAATCTTGACAATGTGAGAGGAGACACAGGAGAAATTTTAGCAACAATTTCCTTGCAATGGAGTTGGATGTTTTAGTCCAGCCTAGTGCCTAATGTAGAAATATAAATAGTATGAGAGAAAAGACAACAACAATCGATGTTTTTGCTTGGTCAGTCCATCTAGAGGGATATCAAGCTGATAACTTTGGGCCTTTGCCTGTGGTGTTGGTAGGCAAAGAATATTCATGCCTGAACTGGCAAAAGTTGGAATCATAGGTAGTGAGGAATTGTTATTGGGAAGGGAGTGACGGAGAAAATGTATGGTAAAAAGGCGCATCTAAACCAGAATTAGCAAGAACTTTTAACCTATTAAAAAGCCACATATTTAAAAGAGAACCAAGGAAATTAAAATTAAATGACCACTTTAATGTCCCTTACTTTATCTTTCTATCCTAAAAAGTAGGCCTTCGGAAATCACAAAAAGTGTGGAAAACCACCGCAGGCCTCTGGGTTCTCTGCTATGGAGCTCTAGCATTTGTTACAAGCACTGTACAGTGCTTTTTTTTGTTTGTTTTTCTTTTGCTGTTACTGTTTCGTTTGTTTCTTTTAGCAGTGTTAAAGCCACATAGAAACTTGTTGGGACGAGTTCAGTTTATAGCAATTGTTTGCTGGAGAAGAGGATGTACCTTAGTATGCATATTCCAGACTCTCTAAAAAAATGGGTGTGCTCTGCGCACGTTTGCAGAGTGGGGTTGGGTGTGCCTATCACGGGGAAATCTTGCATGTTTCTATAATCCTTGGCAACATGTACGTGGAACTGGTGTGTTGAATAACCATGACCCTTGGGTCTCAATCGAAATACAATTTTTACTTTCCTTGTTCTTCAATTTGATTGAGCAGGGGAAATCTTCCCCTATGCCAGGATGAATATTTCTGCAAAAACATGGTTCTTTAGCTCACTCAAGAGACACAGAGTTCTAGAGTATCTTCAAATATAAACACCCTTATGATTTAGAAATGATCGCCCAGCCCTCTAGAATAATTACAACTCCAAGTGTTGTGGTTTGCGATCCCTTCATCCCCTGCGCAGGACCGCTTCTGATGAGAGCTTATCTGGGAAAGGAGGTGAAGGAGCCGTGAGGTGTCTGAAGGATTCAGCATTCATGGAGTAGCTCTGAACAAAAAAGGACAACTCTGGTGTTCGTGGGTCTGCTGTGATCTCACACCAATCTTTCTAATAAAAAGACTGCACAAAGCTGATCTCTGCTCATCACAGAGATGACTTCATCCAAGCCTTTACTCTTCAACTCTTTTAACCAAGAAGTCACTTTAATACAATACATGTCAAGTACCTTATGTTCTAGTTATCATTTCACATCCTGAAAACAGATGAACAAAATGCAATTCTTTGAGCACTTAATGTTGACAAACAGTGTGTCTCGTGATATACTGGAGATATACTTAGAATGCTGAAAGAACCCGAAGGTGTCCCATTTTCTGGTCATGAAAGGCTTCTCCTGCAGCCATTATTTAAGTCAGGTCTTGAAGGATAAAGAGAATTTACTAGAAAAGAAGGTTCTAAGCAGAAGGTGAAGACTTGTGAGAGAGCACAAAGTCTATTAAAAATCAGCTCTGGTGGGAAATAAGATTGGAACAATTATTCATTAATTACGAAAAACTATCTGATACACCAAAGTCTGTGTTTAGGTGTTATATACATCCTCAGAAGAAGGCTGTGTGCCTTCTCCATTAGTTCCTAATGGTGAAGGCTAATGGTAAGGCTATGTTCCTCCATTTTTGTATTCTTATGCCTAAAATAGAGCAGTAACTATCCATTGAATGATTCAATGGGAATTTTTAAAACTTGTTTTTTGCTTTCCTAAAAAAAGGTACATCAGGATGATTATAAAAAACAGAGAAGTTAAAGGCAGGGATACCAGTTCGAAAGCCTGTGTAACAGATGATGACAAAATGAACCAGTTACTGCCCTGTGAGGAGACTGGAGGAAGAGTGACCATCATCTCCTTTACTACACATGTGCAAAGCCTACATGCGTTTAAGGCCCAGCCTGGCTGGTGCCCCCTCCATAAATCCTTCCCGTTTCTCTCAGTCTGGGATGTCTACCTTGTCTATACTCTCACTATTGTGCAGAATTTACCACTTTCTGCCTTACATTCTAATTACATATGTGTCTTATCTCCCACAATTTTCAAGTGTCAGAGAGTAAAATGTTGAATAATCTTTAGCTTAGTGTCCCATTGGGTGATAGATCTTTTAAGTGAAGTGAAAACAGCCCACTTAGACCTAACACAGCCAGTTCTGTTGTAGTGGTGGCATCTGGCCTCATAGGTTACCACTGATGGACTCTGAAGAAGTCACATGCCTTATTTCACAACTGAGGGATGCAACTAATGTCTGGCTTTGTTTTGAGGAACTAAAAGGGGACACACAGGAGGGCCTCTTACTCTTTCTGCTTAGACCGAGTAAAAAGAATGCACAAAGAATCTTATTGGCAAAATTATAATGATGACTGCTTAGAATGTTATTTCCTCACCAAGAAAAAGAAATGTATCATTTCCAGAAAAATTATTTTTAAACAGGGAACTTTTCAATAACGTTTATTGAAATCAATTTATTATAAGAACATGACTATCAAAAATTTATTTTCATTTGTTTTTAATTATTACCCCCTTTTTTTCTAGTTAACATAAGGTAAACTCTTATTTTAGTTTGTTTTTTCCTTTTTTTTTTTTTTTTGCTTTGGGGTTTTAAGATTGACAACTGTGATTTATCCCCTGGAAGGCAAAAATCTTGACAAAGTTATTTCAAAGATCACTCAAAGAATACATTTTTTTCTTGGAAATAAAGTTGATTTTCTCAGCTCTAATCATATGAGATTATGGGCAAGTAGTCCTAGTTCTGGCATGTGGACAAAACAGAAGCAGACCCTGGAGAAACAGAGTTCAAAACTCATGGCAGTAAGCACATGTTCAGTATGCCAATATTTATGGTGTCACAACCAAATTAAAACCATACCCTCTGCTATTTACATAAGTACAGTACCTAGACTACATAAGTTTATGCCCATGTTTCTCATTAGATTTAAGACAATACAAATGTTCAGGACTCTTAGATACCTAACACTTATTTTCACATTCATTTTATTTCTCTTTTTGAGGGAGAGTGAAATGTCTTCACTTATACTCATTTTGAAGGCAGCCGTAATTAGAAGGGATGGCATTTAGCAAGGGCCAAGACTCTATTTGTGCTTGCATAAGCAGGGCCCGCATTGGGAGGAGTTGAATGCCTTGGCTACTGAGAGCGAACATGAACTGACTGCTTCTTAGATGGGTAATTCTCAATCTTTCATATCTAGTGTCTTGTGCTATTGGAGAACCTGTTTAAAAAAAAAAAACACCTATTTTGGGTAAGAAGACACATTTTATGTCTTTTTTTCTGGAAACTTTTAAAGTATTACTCTCTGGTAAATTTTTAAGAACAAAAAAATTTCAGAAGCATTGTGGGAATGCATCTTATTTTGCTACTTTGATAAGATGAAGAAATCTAGTAATTTAAACTATGATAGATAGCACTACTATATACTTGTACAGCAACACAAGTGATAAAGATAATACAAAAACTACAGTGGTATTATTGAAAATAGGTTCTGTAGAAAATAGCATATTACATTTGCTTGTGGGTATGACATTTGAAGAATCCTCTTGAGAATCCTGGATTCTTCCCAGATTCTTTCGGATTCTACATTAGCTGAGACTCTCATGTCTAGAAAATAACCTGGACAGGAACCAACCAGATAGCACTGTATCTCTATTAGTTTGGTGATTTGGCTCTTTGAGAGATGGTCATATAACTTAGTATCAACAGAAAGTTTTTCACAAAAATTGGTAATGCAATCTTTTGTGCAAGGGAGAAGGTTTTCTTATGTATAAAATAAAAGAAAAATTTTAAGAGTATCTCCCATGTGAGCAAATGAAGCTTGACGATATAAATCTTTTTTTTTTCTTTTTTTTTTTAATAGTGGGATAGAATCCAAGGTATTTAAGAATTTATTTTACTTTTTGAGTATAGAAACTTAAACATTGTGCTTAGGTTCTTTTTTGGTACTCCAAACATTTATCATTAAGGTTTCCTTTGGTGTCTCCTTAAAAAGACAAAATTCAGCATGTTTTTTTGTTTTGTTTTGTTTTGTTTTGTTTTGTAAATACTTGTCTTAAATATAGACAAAACAGAAAATGAACTTTTATTTACCTTTTAATTTCAGACTTATTATCTGATTATTTTTATGTCCAGAAATTTACAAATGATCACGGATTTTTCATTGATCTTTTTGTCTTATTTTGGTGCTAATAAAACTGGACAGATTACTCTGGGTGTTTTAATTCCGTGCAAGTTAATTAAAAACTACCAAGGATATGTCCTTGGTTGAGTATTAAAGGACTGAGGAAGATCACTGGCTTTTACAGTTTGTTAGTAGGTCAGTTTACTGAATGTTTAGTGGTAGCTATCTCATTTATCAGATCATGTCTTAGGCATTGGGGAGAATTGGCCTGTGCTATTTACATTCTCATCTAGCTGCTAAAATTGATTTTCCCACTTTGTATGTGACTGAGGTCTTTGTAATGGAATAGATGCCAGGTTAAAGAACAGTTCGTTTCTTAAAACATTAATGGATGAAATTTCAACGCTGTCAATAATTTTAATGAATGACCAAAAATACACTTTTATTTAAATGTTCTTGGAGACTCCTATTTGATTTTCTACATAGTAATAAATATTGATATCTACCTCAGTGAAAATTGACAAATATGTATTACACTTCTGAAGAAACTTGGCAGTATCATCATATGTGTGTAATAACTAATCTATAATTAGGCTAACTTTATCATTATTTTATGACACGAAATTCTTTGTTTCTGACTGTTTAATGACTCCTTATATTTTATAGAAAATACCATATTTATTTAAGTGCAAAAAGGATGTTGGTAAAATCAGATATTTAGTAGTCTCTAGAAAAAAGTTTTGCTTATTTGAAACACCCAGTATTTTAAAATCTGGCAGACCCATCTTTTTTCCTAAATATATGTGTCTTATGTTATAAACAGGGGATTTTGGTTTCAGTGTACATATTAAAACAGGTTACGCTGCAAGATATGACCATCACTTGCCATCTCACAATTTTTCGGGAAGGAGGTCTGAAGCAGAAGAATATTACTGGGGGAAGGATTTCTGTTTTTCTCTATTAGTTTAGACACTTCTCTGGCAGTCTCTTTGCCCCTAAAATTTATCCTAGAAATTGCCCAGAGTTTTCATTTGTGGAACATTTTAGGAGCCTGAGTACATTTGTGGATTTAGGAACAACTTACTTTGACCTGTTGTGCAATGAATCTGCAGTAAAAAGCAAGGATTTTATATCTTTCTAACCAGATAGAACATGGCTATCCAGACTCAGATTTTGGCTAAATTTAGAAAGACCTTTCTCTTTCTAGATTAGTGTCACAAAACTAAGGTAGGCTCGGAAATAGAGGCTGGGGCTGTCTTCTTGTCATTGTAGTGTACCATTTGAATTGTATTTGGTAGATTTGTTTCATGACCTTGAGACCTGGTTAATTTCTGCCCCAAGGCAGTCTCACAGAAGAAAACTGCCCTTTCAACAGACTGTTTAGTAAGAAAACATTAAGAACTTGCATCCATTAATTATAACTTTCATAGTTAATAATGACTTTAAAATTAAACTAATAATAAGATGCTGGCATATTTACAAGCAACCATATAAATACAGAAACATGTATAATACACTTCTCTTTTAAACTATTTTCCTATATTGATTGTGACAGGCACTCAGAAGCTGAAAGAGCTAATTAAGTGACTTTTTTAAATTATAAAATGTGAAATGCTGATTTTATTTGTTATTATGACAGATCAATTGACATTTTTATTTTGACATTTTTGCTAATTTTTGTCAAAAATTTTTCATTTCACAAATTTATAAATCATTTGGTCATTATAAACATTTCAGATAGCTATGATTTTTGAGCAAAAATAGGATTTTCCAATTCAACACTACTTTTCAGATTTCCTATTGAACTGTAGAGGAGGGGGAAAAACTTTTCCTCTACCCTTTTAAGTTCATTTACCGCTGTGTGCAAACTAAATTTACAAAAGACAGATTAACAAGGAAAAGGAATAGAAATTTTGTTAATATTTTTAATTTTAGGTGCATAGGGGCTTCCCAGAAAAGAATGAAAAACCCAAAGAAGCAGTTAGGCTAGGTGGCTTATGTACTATTTTAACAAAGGGCTATAAATTTTGGGAAAGTAATTAGGAAATATGTGGAGGAAACTAATAGAAGATAAGGGTTATTTTAGTAAGGTCTGTTTATGTAGGCTCATCTCAGTGCCTGCTCTCTGTCTTCCGTGATAAAAGTATTTCTCCTCATTCTGGAACTAGAAAGGGGGAGATATTTATGCCACCTTCACAAATGGAAATTTATGCACTGCTTTGAAGCAGATAAGGGGAGGGCAGAGAACTTTTCCTGTATCTCTTAATTCTCAACTGCCTTCAACTCAAAATAATCTCTATGCCAAAGTAGCATATGGCATATTTCGGGATGGCGTATTCTGGACTCCTCTCTAAACACTGGGTACAACATTCGACAGTTTCTAATAGTATATATAGCCTAGAAAAAGGGTCGTAGGTGGTGCTGGTGGTGTTTGGGGATGCTGGTGCTTGTGTACTTCTGTGTAGGTAAAGTTGAAAGTTGCAAATACAATGTCATCCAGTTTTTAATCGCTTTAATCAGGACTGAATCTATACTATCTCATATATTTCCTCAAACACATTGTGGGGAGGGGCAAGGGGAAGCCATTCTGCACCTCATCTGTGCCATTCTCGATTTCTGTAGAAAATCAGAGGTCACTTTAGTAATAGAAAGTTAGGAAATGTGAAGTATTCTGACTCATTTTATTTTGGCTTTGCACCATATAGAAAATTTCTTGGCTAGGAAGGAATTCCTTTTCAAATTGCCAGTCCTCCCAGAACAATTTTCCTCCCTTCTGAATAGGTAGTTCTCTCTTTGCACAGGCATTCTTCTGGGCTTAGCTGCTGTGTAACCTCCTAACCCCTCATTAATAATTTCCTGAGGCTGATTTGTTATAAAGAAACATTGCCGCATAGACAGCATGTGAGCGAGTGTGTGTGTGTGTGTGTGTGTGTGTGTGTGTATGTATGTGTGTGTGTGTGTGATTACTTCTTAATGAACAACTCAAATAGTCTTAATGCTCAAGGAAAAAACAAGTGAGTATTAGATTCCTTCCCCATTAGTTTGCATGTTAATCAAGGAGATTATACCTTTAGGCAGAAGGTAATGAATGCTTTTTAACTTCTCTCCATTATTCAAATTAAATGGCTCATTTTCTACACATACATTTAAATGACTTGAGTATTTAAAGGAATAATCATGAATCTTTCAAAGGCTTCTTAATATTAGGATACCAGAGAATAAATGCGCTCTCAATCTCTCTCTCTCTCTCTCTCTCTCTCTCTCTCTCTCTCTCTCTCTCTCTCTCTCTCTCATTCTGAAGAAATCAAGGAACTGGATATGTTTAGAGATGGGCATTTGGGTTTCCACTCTTCTACACTGTAATCCGTTCTCACCTTTCTCAGATTTCAGCTGTACATGCCATCAATGAATTTAACACTGGTCCCATGGTGGCCAGTAGAGCAATAAACCTCCCATGAGAAATGCTGTGAATTATACAAAGCTGTCATTACACTTGGGATATGGGGTAGTGATCAAAATGATGTCTCCCTATGGGAAAATGCTCACACTATAATGTTAAGTGAAAAAGCATGGCAAAAATAGGAGTTAAAATATTTTTATGTATGCCCGCATACATTTTTCCAAGTATGTAGAAGGACTGGAATGAAATATACTAAAATATTGTTAGTATTTACTGCTAGAAGGAAGCAGTAAGGCTGTTGATATTTTACTTCCTTGAAATACATTTAGTATTTTCTACATGTTCTATGATGACCTTCTATTACTACTATAGTAGAAACAAAGCTTGCCGATTTTTTAAACTTAATTTAAACAGTGAGGGAGGTGGCAAATACAAACAATAGCATTTTCTTCTATTATAAAGGAAAACACCTAAAATACAAGACCTGTTTTTAGAAGTCTAGGAGATAGCATTCCTAAAGATTGCCCTGCGGGGTTAAGATTTAAAGTTGGCTCTTAGAGGTTAGATGTGGATATAGTCAAAGCAATAAGGTTGCTGCGGGCAGTGGGCAAGGGAGAACCATCACAACCATTATCTCCGTTGTTTTTGGCACTTTATAAGAAATGTTTTCACAAGATCTAAGAGTTTTGTCTGGGAAGAAAGAAGATAGCTGCCAACATTTGGCACCATATGGGGTTCTCTTCTTTTTCCTTTTATTATTTTTTTTTTAAAGCTTAGTGAATAGTCTGTACATTCTGCTCTTAAGCCTTAAAGATCAAGAATATATCGTGGTTTTTTTTGGTATACTTGTTGGAAACATATGGAACCTGCCATGAAGTTGCAAGCCATGGACTTTGTTTACAGGCAAGTGTGTTTGATATAAACTATGAAAAACAAACAAACAAACAAACAAAAACACTGGCTTCCTTTGCAGCTTCGTTTTCTAGCACATGATGACCCAAGGTATGTATTGATCATGTAGACTCTTGCTGGTCACATTTATTGAGATGAGCAGATTGAGAAACCATACATTACTGCCTTTCTAAGTACAATCCCTCCTTCAGACATGCCCGCACCCAGTCCCTTATTGAAATCAGGCAGCTTGTGCCAGTGCCTCACACCCCTGAGGCTGCTTCCTTCCTCATTCTGCAGTATAGAAGCTCATCTGTCCTGTGACTACCTTTTAGAAAGTCAAGAATATAAATTATTTCAAGCTCCAGGTATAAAACATGTAGAAAATTCTTTTACAAAGATTATTATTATTATTATTATTATTTTGGAAGAAACACCACAGTTTGTATTTATGACACTGAAGTTTCAGTGAAGGGAATAGAAAAAGAAGACTTAGAGTGATGATTTGTTTTTATACCTGGGATTGAAATTATACCTTGACTAAGACACTTATTTTGGGATATCATATTTTATCAGTTTTACTAATATGTAAGTAGTGAAATAAGTAATATATTTAAAACAAACAAAAAACCCCAAAATAACCAAAAAAACTACACAAACGTTTTGTTTCCTGAATCTCATTTTATCATGCTTCTTTTATCGTTCATTGTCAATGCCTTTATTTTGAGTAATTATGGTTCTTCGTTTCAAATGAATACTTCTGTCTGCAAAGTCTGGAATTCCTCAAAGTGCACTGACTAAGCTGTCTTGGGGAGAACTCTAAACTGAAAGAGAATATTGAGAAGGGAAGTAAATTCAGAGTTTTTTTTTTTTTTTTTTTAAATAGGGAAGCAAATTCCAAAGCCACCCTCTGTGTATGTTGTGGAGGGTGAGGTCCATCCATGTGAGAGGCTTTTGGGGGCCAAAAGCTATGTATTTATACAGATTCTGGAGATTGCTAGTCAGTGGCTTGTTTATGTTCCTGCTATTTTTTTCCCCTTTGGTCTTCTATCCTGTTTACTTCCTAGTGGCACGAATTGTAAAAGGTCAGAAGGGGATTCCTTTTGTACATTCTGCTGATCTCCTTCCCTTACGTGGTTTAACACTGGCAATGGTGACCCATGACCACTGCGCCACTAGGGTGTCTGAGCAGAGTAATGCACACTCTGCTTCCATCCTTCTTAGCATCAAAACCAAGATTCTGGTCCTTTACCTTCTTTACCAAAGTAACGTTAAAAATGATTTCAAGCATTCTGATACAAACTTGAAGATACTTTTTAAGGCTTTTATTCTGGAAATTGTCAGGTCTGACAGCCTCTAAAAATCTGAGAACATGCACTGGGAGTGACGTAGGTAGGTCTTGTCAGCCCTCATCTTGTTTTCTAGGAGGCGAAACCTTTTCTTAGTCATGGAGCTCTTGGCAGCAGGACTAGAACACAGGTCTTGCCCTGTGGTCTGGCTCTGCCGACCTCATTATGACAAGCCTTTCAGTTCAGGTCGTCTTGATAAATAGTGAATTCTTGAGAAAAGGCAGAAGCTCTTCCCTCAGTGACCTTAATGAAACTAAGCTCTGTTGCCTTGGAAAAGAGATTCGTTTGCTTGGAAAAAAAAATACCATGCTCATTAAATGAAGAAATACTACATGGCCATTTTTTGAAACAGGTGAAAACCTTACTCTAACGTATTTGTTTATAATTTTCATTAACAAATCAATGGAATCATTTTGGGTGAAATATTGCATGGTATACTTTTAAATGGGTTGGTTTCTTTTTCTGGTTTGTACATTTTGTATTTCTGATTAGTTTGTTTAACATAGTCTGTTAAACAAGAACTATTTCACCTCAATTTGAGTACATATTCATATTCTAGATGGTAGATACAGAGACATTTTAAAATTTTACCTTAATTTTTTTGATTTTTAAAATTATTTTCTCTATGTCTTCTCTGTCATATGTGAATAATACTAACTAGTACTTTCTGCTGGACTCACAGCACTTTTCTGCATATTCTGTAGGATGTTTTAATAGGTGGGACATAACCTACTTTTACTCAATTTTTTAATGACATAATAAATGCTTTATAGTTTATAATAGGAAGTATCAAGGCTAAAGCATCCCATTGTTAGAATGATAAATATTACTCAAGTAAATATGAGAGGAGAGCAGAATATGAACTCTAATTTTTTAGTTCTCTGCAGTCGATTTGGACAAAATGTGATTAGCTTGTCGCACCAAAGGGCTGGAATCCTCCTGATAATGGGCCAGGTAATTCAAGAGTCCTATGAACTCACGAGCGGATCTCATCATAGAGAGAGAGAGTGGTACAGTATTGGATATTTTTCAGATAAGAATTGAAACTAAACTGCTAAGTCTGTGTAGTCATTAGAATTTCCAGGGTGCTTTTTGCAAGATTATGAGTTATTAGGCAGTGTGTTGGCCAAATGAGTAATTGCTCTGTCAGTCGGCCCCTGCAATTTCATTTGTACAAGGTCATTGCATTCATTCCCTGAGCTAAACTGTCACATTAAGGGAGAGTGACCTCTTTAACTGAGAGGGGTGATCTCTTTAATTCACAAACTCATAAATTGCATGTTTTTTTTTTCTCCCCTGCTTTGGAAAAAGAGACAGTAGTTGTTTAGCTTCTATAAATTGGAAGGGTATTTTTTCCCCTCTTTTTTTAAAAATCTTCGGCCTTTGATTTAGAGTTTTGTGTAGGAGAATGCATATTGCTGCCTTAAGTTTTCCCTACTGGGATTTTATGTTTATGTTTATGTCTATGTTTATATTTATTTCTATCTTGAAATACTAGGAGATGTTTAGACTATTCGTTAGTCTAGGAATGAAAAGATGCTCCCTATTCCTTTATTCTTCAATAAATATTCAATGAGCATTTATTACATATTCAGCAAGATACTAGAGGCAGGTGATACTAGAGGCAGTGAACAGAATGTGCAAAACTTCTGACCGCATGGAGTTTGCATTCTAGCGAGGAGAGAAAGATGACAAATAAAACACGTGAGTAACTATTGGAATGATAGAACATGATGAGTGCTGTGTACGGAGAGAGAGGGCGTGTGTGGGGTCAGAGGACTGTAGTTTACAGGAGGTCATGGGGGCGCTTCACTAGGTGACTTGGAGTGTACATCTGAGGGGATGGGGGAAGAAGGCCTCATAGGCGGGGCCAGTAGGAAAGGCGAGGCCTTCAGAGAGGACTGTGCCTGACACGGTTAGAACAGTCAGGGGGATTGCTGCAGTGGTTTGAGCAGTTGAGTGATGCATTTTATAGAGATTATTATTGCTGCTGGATTGTGACTAGACTATAGCGGAGGAAGGGAAGGAATGTCTTAATTGAGGGTTAGACCAGAATGAAGTAAGGAAGTGGTTAGATTTTGGATATTATAAATTTAGAGCTGTTAGGATTTTCCGGAACCCTGGAAATTGGGAGTTGTGAATGGATTGTAAGGAGCAGGCCTGAGGCTTTCACCTATCGGTCTGGACATGTGTCTTGGTCTTTGGCCTGCTGTTTGTCATAAAAGTCTTCAGGACTTTGATGCTCTGACTAGGATCCCATAGACACATGAATTGATTGTGACAGTGTGATGAATTTTGTTCATTTTTAATAACGGTAAGTGATCAGTGTATGTGAGTTTAAGATCAATAAAAGAAAGAAACAAAGGTATTGATTTGGAAGACTTATTCACTGCTTAGCTAAGTGGAAGACTGGCTTTAAAAAATTTCTTTTTTTCAAACAGAGGCAGGTTGTACTAAAATCAGAAATTCTATTTAATTACAAATAGTAACGTGTATGGAGTGCTTACTATACACCAGACATGCATTTAGGTATGCTTTACATACATTAATTCCTTTACTCCTTAAAAAAAAAAAACCTATGAGAGCAATTACTAGTATTATTCTCAATTTACAGGGAACATAAATCAAGGTCAGGTGGCTGAGAAGAGATTCCAGCACAGGCAGTCTGGTTCCAGAGTACGTGTCCTTAATCTTGACATTGCCCTGCCTCTAACAGTCACTTTAATTTGTTAGAACTAAAGCTCCCATTTGGTTTGGATGATTTCTTAAATGTAGAGAAGTCGAGGAGAGCTCTGAATACCTGGGAGTTTTTTCTTACCAACACCACATTTTTTTTTTTTAAGGAAGTCTGGACATTTGGAATAAGAATCCATAAAGGAAGAAAATGCAGAATGTGAAAATATGACTTATCAAGCCTGGAACTGAGTTATGTCCTGGTTTACCCACCTGTTATTTATGTGATCTTAACTTAGTTACTTAACTTTTCTGTGTGCCTAAGTCTCTAATTTGTAAAATTTTAAAATTAAAAAAACTACCTCACAGAGTAGCATTATTGAAAACTCCTGGAAAACGTCGGTCTGCTTAATATATTTGACTTTCTCTGCCCATCTTCCTGGCTCAATAGGCTGAAAATGAACAGCGGTTTCTAAAAACAAATTGGATAGAATGAAAAAGAAAAGACTTGACACAAAGATGCTAAAAAAAACAGTACAGTGTAGCTCCGCAGGAGAACATTAAAGAAATAATTCGCGTGCAATTACTTAGATCAGGGCTTGTCAAACTTGAATGTTTATTTAAGCCTTCTGGGATCTTGTTAAAATACAGATTCTGCTTTAGTAGGCTTGGAGTGGAGCCTGAGATTTTGCATTTCTTACAGGCTAATGTGATGCTGATACTGCTGGTCTGTGGACCACAGTTTGACTAGCAAGGACTCATTAGAGTAGATTTATCAAGTACTGTGGGATGCTAGAATGACTAACTAATGACTCGGTCATTATCAGTAAAACATTTTATCAGAACTTCACTGACATGAAGTGAGCTGCTTCATAGGTGTTTGTTCCCCATTCAAGGCTGTTGACTTCAGTCACTGATTATCTCTGCACTCCTGATACATCTGATACTCTGGAGTTTGAGCCAGACTTGCATTTTATCTTACACACTGGTACGAGTTAACCTTAAATAGAAGTGGCAGCATTTAAGCATTATTGGGTAGATAAGTTTCTGGGGAAAAGAGTCTGAGTCTTTCTGGACTGTGAGACCACTAAGCACAATGTTTTACAGACAGTTCACTTGGTGAAAAGATAATCATGTTAGATGACTGCTAATGTTCATTTTAGCGTTATGTTCCGTCTTTAAGTCACACACTAACTCTAGCTGAGAACGATAATCTGAGATCTATGCAGTACCACTTGAACATGTATTACCAAGCTCAAATCTCAGAATTTCCTGAGTTTTAAATAGAAACTATTCACTGTATTTATAGTCATATCTACTTGTTCGCTTTCTGATCAAAGTATTATAATTATTCATACACACGCACCCCAAATATTTTGTACCTGCATTATGCTGTTCCTTTAATTCATCATTACCTTTTTTTTCTTGTCTATTTTAGGTCACGGTAATTTGTGTGTTATTGTTTCTCAGGAGTTTTTAAACTTTACTTTTCTAAGCTACTAAGAAATGTAAATAGATAGGCATTGTTATTGACCACAAATGCATTCTTTATCCTTGTTTTCACACAGCTGTAATGTTACTAGAAAAAAAGTGCCTGTTTATGGGAAATGTGCTTTCTCTCCTGCTGAAACTTAAAGGCTTTTTTTCAGGTATTTCTAGAGCTACCATTTGTTAAATTATTGTGCTCTTATGCTTTGTAGATATTTTTATCATGAAAGAAGATAAGCTAGAGAAAGAAAGTATGCTAGATGTTGGAAAAATGTGGTAGACGTTGTGAATCCTGTTTGCATCGGGCCCTTGGACTGTCCTCTTTTGGCCAGCCTTCAGGAGTGCCTATGAGCACAAAGGAATGGCATGTATTTATACTTGTGTAAATAAGATCCTGTATACTTTCCACTGAGAACATGCAGGCAGCCCTTTTATGGTCAACAAGGGGTTTTCCCTCTGGCCTTTAGGCAGACCACAAGGCTAGGTGCTCAAGAGTATATTTTTGATATCATCCAAAAGAATGTTTCACTAGCTGGTTCCCTTTTATAAAATCTTAGAAGTGGTTTTGTTATACTTACCTTTCTTTATTTGTAATAGGTCGTCCAGGAACTTATGAAAGGTTTTGTAAAAAGTCAAAGATTTTTTTTTTCAAAGCTACCTTTGTTCCTGTTCAATTTTTAGTTTTGTTATAGGTTCTGCTTGCAAAATAGTCAATGCCACCTTATTGTTTTGATTATATCATGTGTAGAATGCTAGTGTTCCTTCAAGGAATATATGGTATCTTATTTTATTACTTAAGTAACTTCAAAATTTATCTTTGTTGAAGAGTCTTGTGTATTCATATATTCCAAGAAGTTATTAACCAACATGAAAGTTGAAAGAAGGATAATAGGTGTGTAATTTTAGGAAACACCATTGACAAACACGTATTTGATATTTTCTTTTGATTTGACATTATTTTTAAAAGCAAATATCAATATCGATCAATATAACATTATTTTAAACTGATGCATTCTAGAAAATGAGAAAGCTAATAATAAACCACCCTTTTTCTCTCAGCACAATATTTCTGTGAAAGATGGTTGCATGTCTAGCTTTGAATCCAGGATGTTCTCCAGAACTACAGAATAGAGTCTCTTGAGACGTATTATCTTTCCATGGCCATTGGCCCCTTAGCCTGTTCAGTTTCTCATTTGTAAGGGAACACGTAACTCTTAATCATTTTCTACAAATTGCTCAACTGCTTGCAAAATATTTTAAATAGCACTATCCATAAACTGTGTACATTGTTAAAGAAAAGTTCTTCTCTCCTCTCCTCATCTTTCATTCACTTCATAGATCTCTACCCATGTCTTCAGATTAGCTCAGTAATCATTGCATTAGTATACCTTCCTTTTAATTCATGATTCAGTACTTAGTGAGCATCAGTTATGTGCTAGACCATTGGTCCTTGGTCTTGGTCTCAAGATCATTTTATTCTTACGAAGATTATTAAATTGCAAACAACTTTTGTTTGTGTGGATTTTATGTATTGATATTTATCATATTAGAAATTAAAACTGAAGTTTAAATATATTTATTAATTCATTTAAAAATAGCAGTGATAAACATAACATAAAAATATATTTTATGAAAAAAATATATTTTCCAGAGCAAAAACAGTAAGAAGATTGGCATTGTTTTATATTTTTTGAAAATTTCTTTAGTGTCTGGCTTACTGGGTGACAGGTGAATTCTCATATTTGTGTCTGTACTATGATGTCGTACATTATGAAGTAACCTCAGGAAAACTTGACTGCATGCTTGTGGAAAAATAGCTTTGATCTCACAGACCCATAAAAGATCTCCAAAGTATACTTTGAGAACCCCAGTGCCAGGTCATGGGTATAGACAAGTACTCAAGAGACACCAGTCCCAGGCCTTTGTGGCTGTGGCATTTATTCTTATAATATTGTGTAATTTTCTTTCTGAATTAACACTTAACTGTCCCATTACAGTAAAGTCTCCAAAAAGGAAGAGATTCTTTGTTTTTGATCCTTACCCATTGGTTTATTTTTCTGGTTTACATTATTAAGCATTTATCGAGTGAATAAATAAAATCAACTGTTTATAGTGTTGAATATATATGTTCTAATTCTATGTTTAAGGCATTCACTCTACTAGTGTAGACATAATTTCAAAATTTTAGAGAAGACTGGCCTAAATCTCTCTGGATTAAGTGCTATACTTTTTGAACTTTTTTGGGATACTTGGATATATAAACTCAAATACTTAGAATGTAAATGATATAATCAAATTGGAATATAATTAATTTGTGGTAGTAAGATGGTTTTCTTTATACTTCCTTGCAAATCAGTGGTTTGATTCTTTAAATATGTATTTTAAGTAATTCACATTGTTCATCTTTATAAAGGCCTTTCATATGTGAGGAATCTCTCTGAATTACTGTTAATTGTTTCAGATATCATGAAGAAATAAGAAAATCAGTTCTTTATTCTTTGCATAGGATTGTAAGTAGAGAACAGTTGTTTTAGAAAGTAGTGTTATAGACAAACTGTAATTGTTTACCAGTTTCCATGATTTTCTTTCCAATAAGCCAGTAATAGCTTTGTATGTTGTAAACTCTAGTGGGTATAGTTCCATCTTTATTCTGCTTTCCATCAACATGAAATTGGTATTAGTGTTGACAGTTTTGTATCATATGGAAAATTCTATGATGTTTGTAGAAGGATCAGAGTTAGGAATCAAAATTATCATATAAGTGCTTGGAATTAATATTTCTTAGAAGGATATGTTAATTTGATTTCTTCTGAAGACACAATGATGAAATAACATGTTTTTGTAAGCTATTTTATTTAAACTAAAATTTAAATATACAATGATAAAACATTTTCTTCATATATTTCATTTGGCTCATAATACAATTATGAAGTGGATTCTTTACCATTTAAATGGAAATGGATTTTCTTATATAAGAGATTTGTATAAACTCATATTTGAAGACCTCTTTTATGAGCCTAATTTTATTTTTTAGGTTGGGGAGAGAAAATCCAGTAAATGAGAAAGCCTTGCTGCCTGTAGAATTTTCTTTCATGTAGGGTTGAACTTGCTTGTTATTTCTTGTTTCTACATCTGACTCATTGAGTTATTTTTCTAGTGAATTCACACTGTTCATGATATCAACATTACAAGTTTACACACATGTTGTTGTATAATATAATCTGAGGTAATATTTGGAATCAGAAAAAAAGTATCACTTGAAAGTGGTGATGTGATAACTGCAGTAGAGGTTGGAGTAGGGTGTTTGGCTTGGTATATTTTTAAGACAAAAGGATAATAATATGTAAATTAAATAGCAAAGGATCTTTAACTAATTAATAATGCAGGCCTAGACTTCATTTATCCAAAAGCTGAGAGAGAATCCAGTTTATGATTTAGGTAAATTCATGGGCAGTGCTGAATCATAAATCCCAGATCCTAAGACAGTGTATGCTGTATTAGTTTTGTCACCTATTTAATAGTTGGGGCTTGGGGTGGAGGTTGTGGGGAGGAGAGAGACCTGAAATATGGTGGAAATTGTCTTCTAAGGGTTCTACTTCCCCTAATTCTGAATTATTCTTAAGATGCAGTTAAGGCTTAAAGTTTACTCTCAAGGAAAACAATTCACATCCCAGACAAACAGCAGCCTATGGACTTGATGGGCATATATGGATTTAATTAATAGACACGTCAGCCTATGATAGAAAGTCATAAAGCTAGCAAATAAGCTGAGCATTTTTATCTAAGTCTAGCCAAACAGAATAGTAATTTATACTTTAATATTATAATATAATAATTTATAACGTAATATAATATAATATAATAATCACAATATTATATTGATGATATAATAATTATAATACTATATTTATAATGTAATATAATATTTTAATATTATGACTTAACGTTTATGCATTTTATATAACCAAAAAGGAAAGATACAAATTATCTGTTTGTATTTTAATGTTTTACACATCGTGTACTTGACATCTTAATTTCCTTGAAAGCA
Source organism: Eidolon dupreanum (assembly GCA_028627145.1). NCBI lineage: Eukaryota > Metazoa > Chordata > Mammalia > Chiroptera > Pteropodidae > Eidolon > Eidolon dupreanum. Next base: position 29,246,441 of record CM053512.1, on the reverse strand, counting down.
ATGATCTGGGTTTTTAAATTGTGTATTCCTGTCGTTTCATGTAACAAATAGCATATACAGTCAATTTTCATTATTCATGGTAGTTGTGTTCTATAAAGTGAATGCAAACACTGAATTAGCGAATCTTGAACATTGCTCTTAGGAGAAATATAGGATCAGGTTCTGGGAGCCCCTGATCACAACATTATCATCAACTGATCAATGTATAACCCGGTTTCTGTTTAAAGACACTTTATTTAATATATATAGTTGAGTCATTAGCATTAAGCTCATGGTGAGCGACACTATAATTTATGCCTAAAGGAAGTGACCTAACACATGAATTTTTTCTGTAAGGCACATCACAGACTCCTAGTGCTTAGGAATAATAGACAGCTCTTCAGCACTATGCTCAGGCTATTTAAAACAGTGAAATCACCAACAGAAAGCACAAAAATGCAAAACAGTATCACTAAATACACTGCAAAAGGGACAACTGTTTACAGTATGAGAGCTGAAACAAGAAGGCAAAGTGTCACCTTGTTCCACATCAGCTAGGAATGTGTGCCTTGGATGACACAAAGGTTTTGCCACCCTACACATCCACAAAAGCACTATGTATTAATTTTGGGGTTGCAAATAAATTTTAGCCAATAGGGAGAGCAAATATGGAATCCACAAATAATGAGAATCTACTGTAGTTGGTTTGAATATTTTATTAAATACATGAGCAACATTTCATTTTATGAGAAGGCTATTCAGCTAATATCTAGTGACATTTACTGTGGGCCAGCATTTCTTACTCTCTTTCATATAGGTCTTTAAACAAACCTGCGAGTTAGCTGACGTTTCTGTTCAGGTGAGACAACTCAGACTCACAGAAGTTATGGAACTTTTCCAAGGTCTTACAGTTGGGTGTGAAGTGGCAGAGCTGGGATTCTCAACAGGCCTGTCTGACTCTACCAGGTGATGATTATGATTAAATATTAACTCTCATTTCACACTTTTTTCTTTACTCTTTGAGCACAAAGTGTGCCATTTCTGGGTTTACTTCCTTTAACTAGATAAAGTAAATATTATGCCTGCCCGAATATCTGAAGCTAAACCTAAGTGCATTCATTTATAATTTTTTTTAAATGTTGCTCTTATAAATATAAATGGTAGGAAAAGTGAGGAGGAATTTAACATAGTCAGACTACTGATAAAAACAGACGTTTTGGCAAATTAAGAGTTCCCAATAATAGATTAAATTAACATTACATTTGTTAAGTAAATACCCCCTTCACTTCTTTTATTTATACATTTTCAAAAACTGAGCTATTTTTAAGCCAAGTCATATATTATAAATGTCATGACCAGGTATTATAAGTATTATTTAAATGCCACTATAATGTACTTTTTATGAAGACTGTATGGAACAATTTTCGAGGGAAAGAAGATTCTAAAATAAAATTAAAGAAAACTCTACTACCTGAGAGTTTCCTGTTCAACAGATGTAGTTTAAAAAAATCCTATAACTGTAATGTTTAAAATTCATACAAAGATATGTAGCACTGTATAAAGTATAAACCATAATTCTGAATAAATAGCTCCACTTCAGTTTAAGAGGATAGTTATCATAGCAAATGTGTGGGTGGTCCAAAGTTTCATGGACTGGAGCTTTCTAGAAGTAAGGGCCAGCAGCTTCATTTCTAATATTAACAGCCTTGCATTTGTCCATTGTCCTAGCCTCGTTGTCCCAGATGTATTAAACAGTTAAGGTGTCATGTGCTTCAAGATTACCTTGGGCCATTTTTTCCTAGATAGTAATAAAAAAGTATCACTACTGACCCTCCTCCCCCATAGCAAGCCAGCCCCGTGATTGTCATGTGTCCTGAAGCATATGCCACTAACTAAAGAGGCTAATGTGATTCTGGGCGACTTAAGCCTTGATGGATCTTTGTCTATAATTTAAGTGTTCTTCTCATTGGAAATATAATACTCTTTGCCCCCTAGCTTAGAGACACTCTGAACAATCTTTTTATTGTCACTGTGCAGTTATCTTTTCAGAAGCTTTGCATTACTCTTGGTAAGGTAATCCAAATATGTTTTAATAACAGGAAATGTTTGCAATTTTACCCATAATACAAAAGAATTCGTGTGTATTGGGGAGCTGAGTCATACATCTGGTTTCAGGTTCGAAAGGTCAGGATTCTGAGGCTGTCACATCCTTTGCTTTTACAATTCTTTTGATTTTTGTCTATTCAGAATGATTTTGCTGGCTCCCCATCTCCCTTTCATAGGTGGCAGGGGAAGAAAGTTAAAATAGGCTATGGGATTACTGAACAGGGAAATTAGAACCAATAATAAGGAGATAAGGGAAAAGGAGTGAGGCTGAATTTCATATACAATAAAAATGTAAATCTATATTCTTCATTGTGGTTTGTATTATAAGGAGTCTCAACTGTATAATGGTATTTCATTTTTGTTTATAGTTATATGACTTGTAGTAATACCTTATTGAAATAAGATGTATTTTAAGATAATATAAATAATTCATTCTACACATTGCCAACTCCCCCAGAAAACTATTTCTATCCTACAAATCCTTCATTAATCAAGCTCAAATGTCTTATTACCTTCACCCATTCACCTCAAATGTTTTAAGTTTCAGGTGTTCTGAAACCTTTTCAGTGCTCCAAATCTGATTTTTGCATAATTTTGTACATGCTCTTCCCTTTGCCTGAAATTCTTTTTCCACGTTTCTACTTGGAAAAGTCATCCAGTAATAAGGGTGAACTATCTAGAATGTTTTCAATCTGCTTCTGAACAAAATTATTTCTGAAAATGCAATTTTAAATGCAATTCTAAGAAATAATTGCATAAAATAGTTAAGTTACCCAGTATTTGCACAATGACATCCAGGTGAGGTAAAAATTAAAATGGGCTTTTGAAAGTTAGAACTGTGAGTCTAGTGACAAATGAATCCAATTCATAATCCAGTTCATTTAGTTTAAATCCAAAATCAAATGGCAACCTATTTGATGTTCTGGCATCTGGTATATTACCATCTGTGAACTGGAGATTTTTTTCAACATTTCTTCTTGTGTGGGCCTCCTGAGCAGGGCTGTGTACTTCTCAGGACACTACAAGCTCTGGCCTGTCAACACAGAAATCTTGAAAGAGCCATTTGAAAGTAGGAGAGGTAACTTGATGTGAAACCAAGTATTTAAAAGTGTTATCAACTATTCCTAATATCCATGTCAGTGAAAGACAAATAACTAGGGAATATTTCCAGTCTGCTGTACTTCGCATTAAGGTTGAACACTAGAGCGCTTTCTCTCTCCCTCTTTTTTTTTTTTTTTGTGCTGACCTGAGTTAACCCTTATTGAACAATAAATTATTCTCTGAGAAAGGAGAAGAGGATTTTTGTCTTGTTGGATAATTTTTTTGTGTTTTGATGCTTTCCGGAAGGCTGGAAAAAGAGAAATTACATTTGTAGATGCCATGGGGCAAAATCTGTTTTTTTTGTTGTTGTTGTTAACTGGTGAATAATAGTTCTATAATTTTTTTGTTTATCTTTTTTTTTGCCATGACAAGTTGATTTGATGAACTATAATAATTATTTTTATAGAATATGATACTTTTTTTCCCTTTTATTTCCTTTTCTTCCCTTTCCTCTCCTAACTGGAATCTCACTTAGAGAGCTCAGGACATGGAATATATGATGTTTTCATAATTTCTAAATTTTGAACAGATGGTGATGAATTTTCTTTGGAAGCAGAGGTATTTAAATATTGGATTAACACATAATTTACATAGCATTTTTATTATTATTTAGTCATTTTCCAAAGGGTTAATTGATTTGTATGTTGTATTTTCTTGCTGGTTGTCATTTTGCACGTTTTTTATTTTCTTAAAACTAAGGGTTTTCAGATTGTTGAGCGTCTGTAATGCTCAGTTTTAAACAGGAATGTCATTGCTTTGTTGTCTACTGCTTCCAACTGACCCTCCAAAATTGCCCTCTTGGATTCGTATGTTGCAATTATTTCTACTCATTTTTTCTTTTCGAAAGAATTCATGTACATTCTTTGGGTTTATCATTTGCCTGTTGTGTTTTCTTTTTGTTATTTTGTTTGGCTTTCTTGTATGTGTAATCATGTATTATTAGCGTGATAGTACTTTTGAGAACCACCACAGAGATAAACACTTGGTCCTTCAGTAATTATGAAGTTTATTCATATGACAAGCAATATGAGAAAAAGTGGAATCTCTTGTATGCACTGTTTTTCAGAAATTTCTTCATGGGTAAATTCTGTTCTTTAGGAGCTATATACTAAAAAGTCTTTAAAGTTAGCATAAAAGGATGTTTCTCACAGTCTCTTAAAGAATGGCAAAAAGAAACTGAACCTATGGTTTAAAATTAAGACTATCTAAAATGAAGAGATGAGTGTAGAGCATGGAACAGGGTCCAAATACCTCTTTGTGGTCCATGTAGCCTCCTAGTCCCTCCACTGGTCTTTGGGCCCCAGTCATTCTTCCCACCAGCGTGTCCCCTGGTACTTTACTGTTCTGAGCCTGTGTTTCATCTTCCTGCCCAGCCTAGGTCTTTTCCTTTTTCCTTACACTGACCAGTAATTAGCTCCCACTTCACAGATCCAATTGTAATGCATGAGTTTTCAGTCTTTAAAGATAAAATAAGATAGATAGATGGAAAAGGTGCTGTGAAATGATCTACAGTATAGAAAAAAATAACCAAAATGGACAATATAAGTGAGAAGTGAATTTCTAAGTAAAAAATGACTGTCCTTGATACATTAATATAATGGAAAATAATATTCTATAAAATGGAAGTGAAATGAAATTATGGCTTTAAAAAACCCAACCAAATATATATTTGGCACCACAGAAAATAAATTATTTCCTAACATGGAATACTTTAGAGCTGTATTTAATGGATCTGGCATTCTAGAAGTATTCACCACCTATCACATTCATATATTTTATCATCTAGCCAATTGAATTATTTAATCAACTCCTGAATTATATTCCCTCCAATATCTTATCTCTGTGATTTCGTTCTTTAAGTCTCTCACTCTTGAAATGCATCTACTTCCTAAGTGTTTACAGGGCAAAGTCTACATAATTGAAAATACTTTAAGCCTCAGCTTAAATGCTATTTTCCACTCAAAATCTTTTATGAGTTTGCTAGGTGGAAATAATCTCTTTCTCCTGAGTTTCCATGATCTTTTTTCTGTATCTCTCATAGGGCAGTTATCATGGTCAATATTTAATCTTTAACAGTTTGTAGACCCTGAGCCCTTAAAAATAAAGATTAATTTATATCTTTAATTACCTGCAAATCTCAGTATAATGTTGTAAGTCTATTTTGTATTCAAAAATATTGAAAGGATGAAAGAATACTTTGGCTGTGATTAGTGGGGTATATTGTACTGTACCACAGTAAAAGATTATTGACATAAGTTTATTATTTGGGATCTGAAAGTCTGTTGTTGGAGCCTGTTTCTTCTTTGCCCCTAGATGATGCCACTAACCTCTTGCTTTCAGATTCTATCATATGTAGATGACCCCTTCATATCTATTTCCAGTTCTGATGTTTCTTTGTTTCTAAGCTTGTATATTTATCTGCAGATATCTAATAGGCACCTTAACTTTAAAATAATTTAAACTCTTTTTTCTCACAAATAGACTTCTCCCCTTGCTGTCTTCCTTCTTAGTAAAAGGTGTACTATTACCACTGCCATATACAGAGTTGCTAATGAAGAAAGTATGGATTCTTGATTCTGCCTCCTCCCCACCCCTTTATGCACATCTGGCTCAATAGCAAGTCAGCTTTCTTCATCTCAGTCAACACCACCACCCCTCCCCTGCAGGAGCATCCTGAATTTCTTGCTTACTCTCAAGACCCTACTATTCCTTTGCACCAGAGCAACCATTTAGAAATGCCAATAAGATCTTGTCAAGCCTGTGCTTCCCACCCATGTCTTTCTAGCATAAACTCCAGGCATTTCATTCTGGATTCCAGAGCCCTTTGTGATCCGATTTTCTGTGATGTACGTCTTCCCTTTGTTCCATACATTCTGTCCAGGTAAACTTAGATAAGCATACCGAGCATGATTCTTATTTTTTCCATCTGGAAATATTTTACCTTGCATCTTGTTCTTTATTTAGATTCCAGCGTAATGTCTCCTCCTCCAGGAGTCATTCTGCTGACCCACCAATGTACTCTGCCCTGCCTACTCTGATGCACAGCTGAAGTGCCTACATCTCGTTGTGCTGTGAGCCTCCCTTTGCTGCCCAGAAAGACAAAAGTGCAATCAGGCTTCTGTATCTGCAGCCTCCACATCTGCAGTGTAAATCAACCACGGATGCAAAATATTTGGGAAAAAAAATGTCATGTTGTTGCTCACGTGTACTGTGTACTTAGGCTTACAATGGTTGTGTCTGCACTGAACATGTACAGACTTTTTTCTTGTCATTATTTCTTAAACAATACAGTAAAATGACTATTTACACAGCATTTACATAGCATTTAGGTATTTTAAGTAAAATAGAGATGATTTAAAAGATTGTCTAGGTTATATATGAATACTACACCATTTTATATAAGAGACTTGAGCATCCTTGGATTTTGGTATCCAGAGGGCCCTGAAATCAATCCCCTGTGGACACTGAGGGAGGACTGTCCCAGGGAATTGATTCTCTCTCTCCCATCAGCTCTCAAGCAATGGCTGATAAGATCTGGTATATATATATACCCCAGTTCCTCCCCTCAGATGGGAAACCCAGAAGCATGTGGATGTTCACTGGGTCCCAGAGTTTACCCAGCAGGGTTAACCGACCTTGCTCACAGTGATAGCTGTCCTGATAAGGAACTTTTTATTGGGTTCTTGATTCCTTGTCTTAGTTCCCCGCCCTTCTACTGATGTTTCTTCCACCACCCAGGCAAAATGTTTGCCCTTGAATACTTGTCCCAAAGTCTACCACTGGGGAAATCAAAATTAAGACACCTTCTGTGACCACCAAAGGATCCACCCTGTCTCTGACACATCGTATCATTCTCCACATAGCACATATCACTATCTGATATTTTTCTTATTAAGTAAAATTTATTAGCTTTTTTCTTCCAGTGGAAATTTGAGAACTGGGAAAACAGAGTATTTTTCTCATGTCAGTATACCCAGCAACTAAAGGAATGTTTTATGTTATCACAGGTACTCAATAAATGATTGATGAAGACATGGGTAATGATTTTACACAGGAAAAAAAAAAAAGGTCTAATTTCAAGAATGCAAATTGTAGGTTAAGACTGTTCAGCTGCTCATGAATAGACACTTGACTGAACACTAATGAAGTTTCGAACTTTAATATGAACCAGCTTTGCAGAGACAGAAAAAAATGGCTATTCATTTAGCCAACATTTATTGAGTGGCTCTTCTGTGCATTTTAGACTAGGCGGCTTGGCTGGGGTGGAATATTAAGCAGGTCCTTGAAAGAATATTTCAACTGATGTAGCTAGACATGGAGGTATGACTTTTTTTTTAAGAACAGACATCAGAAATTCCCAACTGCACATTTTTTCTTTAATTATCCCTCCCCTCTGTGCAGCTATCTGTCTTCCTATTGGTTTGTCTGACTCCACTTCCCACAATCATGTTTGCTGCTTTTCTGTTCTGGATCTTTCTCTAGACCGCGAGCTGTCGAATGTGAGAACTGCTTTTTTTAAATCATTTTGTCCCGTTTCTTGCAAGTATTAGTAAATGATGAATAAATATTTGCTGACTGATTGGATGGTATATCTGGTAGAGTGTGGGTTTATGTGTTGCATGGTCCTTTTTTGAGAATTATGTAGGTTATTTTAAAGAAACTAGTAGCAATTGTTGATAATTCTAATGACATTGAATGGAATTCAGAAAAAGATTCTTTGCTTTTATATTTCATTTAAAAAAATGGCTTGAAGAAAATGGTTTTTGAGTTTTCTTTGAAACTACTTCTTTGTTTATTTACAAATTAATTGCTTTCTGCAGCATTTCTCTTTAGTGCTAGTAATGAAAAGGACATAAAAACAATTAGTAACCACATCCAATCTGATTTTCTAGGTCTATTCACTGAATAAAATTGAATAGTGTGGTTATTTTCTCTTTATTGTTTTCAAATTAGTTTTCTTAGCTATTTTTTTTTAAGACTCACAGAGCACTGAATTTGATTTATAGATTCAAAATTATCTTTTTTAGGTCTAGCTGGTATAGAACTAGGTCTAACTTTTTAAACAATATACTATAATTGTAAAATAATGTGAATGTGGACATAATAAGTTAATAATTATATCTGTTTATGAATATGTAAATTTTCCTCTTCAACTTAAATTTTATATAAAGAGGAAAGCAATAACTGTGGTTCTTTGGCCACATGAATTATTTCAAAAAAACAACAAAATAAATGTACTTTGGGATATTTTAAACAAAGGTTTTGCAAAGTCAAAACAAATAGCAATAGCCTGGAATTTCATGTCTGATGTACAGTATTACCCTTAAGGACTTGTATATGTAAAAAGCTAGAAAATTCAGAGCTTTTTTTGAGATTTTATCATTAACAAATGCCAGTCTTATGGACTAACTTTAACTTAAACTGTTAGTAAGAAAAATAAAATGGGACACATTACCAATTACCACTTTTGTACATTTACTAGGTAAATTATTTGTTACTTTTGCTGGACATTATTGGTATGGGGTTAGCATAATATTTCTGTACGCTTTTTATTATAAAAGTACCATCTGCTTAATAGAAATAAAACTAGTTGATGGTATTGTAAAATTTATTATGCTTCTATTGCACAGTTTTTGGCCCTTGACTCTAATATGTACATTTTTTACTTTCCCATTGCCAAAGTTATGTTATGTCTTAGAGTTGGAATACATTTAATGCCTTTTTTCCTTCAAAGATGTTATTAAAACTATGACACATCTTAAAGTCGACATCTTGAGCATAGTAATTATATATGAAGAGTAACCTTTTTAAATTGTAAAGTAGAATGATTTAAATCATGTGTATATTTGATGGAAAAGACCATAAGGTAGCAAATGGCTGACTAGTGAACAATTATTTATTTTACTGACAAGGCAGCTGAGGTTCAGAGAAATTAAAAGAATCATTGAAACAGATAATACAATTATAAGAAGAATAAGGGAAGTTTAGTAATAATATTGATTATCCAACCCTTTAGAAATAATATACTATTTTAACTGTCATTCTGGATTGGAGGAAAATCTCATTTTGGTGTTGATGTGGAGAAAAAGCGACAATGTCATTTCACAAATACCAGCTTCCATTCGTGCGTGCCATGACTAGCACTGTGGCCTAACTGTGCTTTCCACCACAGGGACCACTATCCACATGTGGCTGTGTAAACTTAAGTGGATTGAATTTAAATAAAATTTAAGAATTAAAAATTAATTTCCTTATTTGTTGTAGTGACTTTGAAGTTGTTAGTCACGTATAGCTGGTGGTATTGGAGAATACAGATATTCCTATCATCCCAGAAAGTTCTAATAGAAAGCTACAATGTAGTGATACCTGTTGTCAATCACCTTTAAAGTTGGAAACATGAATAACAAAAAGGAAGTAGCTTTACTAAGAACAAAAACAATAGTTTCTGAGCAGAGAGAACATGATGTATAAAGGCCCTGAGTGGGGACCAACTTGGCCAGTTAAAGGAAGAGCAAGTTAGCTTACGTGGCAGCCGGAGTTTGAGTCAGGGGCCAACATCCATTTGGAAGGTCAGCAAGGGGCCATACATGTAGTAAAGCTTTGCAGGTAATGATAAGAATTTTAGAGTATATGCTGAGAGTGATAAACCTCTAGAGGGTTCTACAGAGAAATAAAATGATCTAATTTATGTTTTAAAAAATTGTCTGGATTCTTTTTAGAGAGTAGACAATTGCATGAGCAAGAGGAAAATCAGGTTGCAGAGTGAGCAGTTAAAAAGCGACTGAATAATTTAGATAAGAAAGGTGTTGAATGGATTGTATATAGTAGTCAGGGTGAATAGAATTGCTTGTCATTTTTCTCACTTCCAGAATGACTATGATGTATTCTTCCTACTCTCATCCATTCTTCCTTGTTCGTTCTTTCTCTTAACCTTCCTTTCTCTCTAACTTTTTGATGCTCCCCTTCCTCCCAAATCTTTTTACTGGTCCATGTGGAACACTCCCTCCCCAATACCATTTCACCAGGATTCAAGCCCTTTGCCTTCAATGTTCCTGCCATCTACTTGCATTAACTGGTTTACCTCTGTTGCAGCTCATTCTTCCACACCTCTGCATGTGAACAAAGAGTCAGAGTCATCCGTGTCCAAGGACACTTCCTACCTTATTGAAAACCACTTGTCTTTTGAGGTTCATGCTATTTCATCCCGCTGGCCCCTACCCTTCCTTTTGCTCTCATAATATCAGTCACACCATGGTAATTATATGCTATTTTTAATACTTTTAGTAAATTGAAATTTCTAGGAGAGTAGATCTAGGTACATTTCGTTCAGTGTTGAGTTCTCAGTGCCTGCTCTGTTAGTTGGATAAGTTAGGCACGGAATGAACGAATGAATGATTTTTCCAGATTGGAGGTGAAAGAGAAACAAAAGATTCTGTCCCTCAAAATTCAGAATCAGTGAACTATATTTAACTGAATATATACTTTGTATAGGAACTGAACTAGGAACTGGAAACACACACACACACACACACACACACACACCCTACCTCACAGAAAAATAACTTCTTGTGAAATAGGTGCAATCCTATCAGTGCCTCTCCTCAGGGCCCCTTACGATATATTTTTTAAATATCCCTCATTACACAGATTTTCATGTGTTTTGTTCTCCACTGGGCTGAAGCCCCGTGATGGCTGGGGCTGGGCCATGTTCATCACAGTTGTCTCCATACCTATTGTTAGTACAATTAACAGTTTGTTGTATCAATTGGCAATTGTGATAATCATGTGCTGGGAATAGAAAGTGTGTGTGTGTGTGTGTGTGTGTGTGTGTGTGTGTGAGAGAGAGAGAGAGAGAGAGAGAGAGAGAGAGAGAGAGAGAGATGAAGAGTTGCTGGTGGAAAGGGAAGAATTTTGAGAGGGTAGCTTATGTGTCAGAGAAAAATTATAAATATCAACCAAGGAAACTAAAATCAGTAGAAATAGCTCTCTGTGTTTCTTTTGATAGCAGAGTTCCCTAACGGGCTTGTAAGCAGTAAATTGAGAGTGTTTTTCCTAAGTGAAATTTTTTTTTCTTTTATGATCAGCTTTCAAAAATGAGCAGTAGAGAGAAAAGAGCATTGGAATAGAAACAGGGAGAATTGTCAGGACAGAGCTCTAAAACACTGGCAGGTACTTCATGTCTCTGGAAATTACTTTTCTCCTTTATAAAATGGAAGGGTTGAACTAGATGACCTGCAAAGACTCTTCTGTTCTAGTACTCCCTGATCTTTGATCATAGAGGTAAAAATAATTTAGATTGTCACTGTAAATTTAAAACTTCAGGCATCATGTTGGAAACACCTTTCCGTCTCTTGGTTTGATCACCAAGGGAAAATGACAACTTCTAGTTTAGTGTTTGCCTGCCTGCCCTCCTTCCTCCTTTCCTGCCTTCCTTCCTCCACTTCTCTCTCCCTTCCTTCCCTCCATCCCTTTGCCCACCTTCTCCCTTCATCTTTTTGAAAATTCACACCTACCAACCTAATTCGCCAGACTCCTAAGATTACGTTCCCTTAATATCCAAACATACCCCATCCCATTTATTATGCGGAAGTTCATCACCACTCTCATTACTTTGAGGCCAGGGTATTCTCTGATTATCTATTGCTCTAAATACCTAGATTCTTGATCACCATTTCTCTCATTGCCCTCCTGCATTCTGTAGCTTTAACTCCACTTATGGGGCAATTTCTTTCTTCCTTACTAGCACAAAGTACTTATATATTACGAACTTTAATTCTAGTCTTGGGGTTAATAGGTGAGGCAGACTCACCGTGGTATGGAAAGAAAACAACTTAAAATTTCTTAGGAATATAAAAGTTCTTGCCTGCCTGTCGCATGATTGTGTTATTCCTCAGGCCCAGCTTCCAGTCCTGTTCTTACTGTTTTAGGGGTCTATTTTCTATTGCAGTTCATCTTCTATCTCGACTTCCATCTCCCCAAAGTAACACAGTTATTTTGTTATGCAGAGAAATATAACTTTCAGTCTCTAGCCACTAAGCTCTAACGTACCTTGGCATATACAACGAAGTTCATTATATTTTCCCAAACAAAAGATGCACTTAAGTATCTATCGAATCATATACTTTTAGACCCAGCGCAAAAATAGGAAAAGGTTTGCAATTGTGGTTTTCATTTTAGTTAGCCAGAGCAAATTCTTAGGCAGAACTGTTCCTCATCCACATGGCAACAGGTGTGTGTTCTCTTTCTTTTACAATTTTGTAAAGCAGAATACAAATACTTTCTCAAAATACAGATACTTTCTCAGAACATTTGATTTTTCTTTTAAGTGGGAAAGTCTGCCGATTTGAGCTAATTTAAAAATTATCTTGAAATTAAAGACAGTGTTCTTGGGGTAATGCAGAAGTTTGAAGAGAATGTAGAATTTGGAGCCAAACTCTTCTGTATTCAAGCCCATCTCTTATTTTTAGTTAGTTGATCTATAGCCTCACTGATTTCCATCTGTAGAAATAGTGGTAATACCCATCTCACAGAATTGTTAAAAGGGGCTAAATGAGACAGTGTTTATGCAGTGGCCTACTTTCTATGTAATATATTTCTTAGATGTATTAAAAATTCAAAACGGGGATGTTGACCATAAGCTTCTATGTTAATAGCAGTTAGCACAGTACTATCTTTAGAGAGCTAAATAGTTTGAAATTCCAATTAAGCTTTATACAAATAACTCTGTCCAAATTAATCCTGTCTGGTCACTATTCATGTGACTATAGGAAGTCACAGCTGACTGTAATTTGCATCACGTGCAGATGCTTTCTCTGTGACATGATTCACAGAAGGGCTAAAGACATGTCCTGGGGAACCAAAACACAAACAGGATATCATCATAGTACAACTAAAATTTGTCACTTTGTTTTAATGTTCTTGTAATGACAATTTCCCATGCCAATTGATTTTTGTGCTTTTTAATATTTAAAATAAGGAAAAACACATACCTCTTGCACTTCTAATTAAAAATTTTTCTGTCGCACTGTTTGGTTGGCATCATCATATAAATATCTTTATTCAAAATTGACATATCTAGGTTGAAATAAAGAATTACATTTACACGAATGAAGAGAATTAAGAGAGTTATTTTTAGTAACTTGTCTTTAATGAAATATTATATATTTTGCAACTATTCTAGTAATTAGGATAATGTGATGATGGTGTACTATAAATCTCTTAATATTTCATTATTTCTATTCATCTTTTATTACTGCCTTAAAGCTAAGCTTCATTTTGTGAAATAAGATATAAGGGAATGAAATCTTCAGACATTGAGATTAATTAAGATGCAAAGTAAGAAGAAAAAAAAACTTCATTTCATCCATTTTAGAATACGAAATCCCTAAATCTTTATGTTGCATTTCTCTGTTTTAGACATACATGGACTTCCTTTCATTTGAGTTTTTGGCTTGCATTTTGTATTATATAATTTCACTCATATACAAGCAAATGTGTAGCTTATGATTAGAATTAGGTGCTAGTTTAAGAAAGTCCGGTTCCATTTTGAGAGCCCTTTACCCGGCTTGCAGACTGCTGCCCTCTCACCGTGTTCTCACATGACCCAGAAAGAAAGAGCTCTGATCCCTTTCTCTTATAAGGACACTAATCTCATCATGCAGTCCCCACCCTCATGACCTCATCTAACCTAATTACTTTGTAAAGGTCCTGCCTCCAAGTACCGTCACACTGGGAGTTAGGGCTTCCAAATGAATTCTGGAGGGGACATAATTTAGTTCACAGCACCTGCTGAAACAGGCTTCCTATTACCTTCCTATTACTCTTTCGAAGTTAATATAAAATTAAAGAATGTTAGAAATTACCCTAGGAATTAACAGAAAAGCACAATTCACTTTTGAAAGTCCCATTTTGCATTAAACTCTAATAATATATCCACTACCTAAAATAAATATTATTAAATTATATTGACAAATAATTCAGGAATATCCTTATAACTCAGGAAAATAGATTTGGGGCAATGTCTTTTTTTTTTTTTAACATGAAGAAAAAATAGATAATTAAGTGCCCAGAAGTAAGACGACAATCTTTTTACACTTTTCATGGAAAAGCAGACACATTTAATTGTGTTTCTTTGTTGGAACATTTATTTTCCCCTCACTGGTTTACCTGAAAATCCTGTCTGCATCGAATCAAATATAGTTTCTTATATGGTATATTTTGGTCAACCTGATAAGATTATTAGCAGAGATGCCAGAAGCAAACTGGGCATATGGGAAACTTATCATATAACCTAGGCCCTCACAATTACACTTGGTCGAAGAGGATAGATTTCTGAACAGATAGCCCCACAAAATTGAGCCAATTTATGATAAATAGCAAAGACAATGAATGCCCTTAATATTTACAGCTCACATGCCATTTGTAGAGTTTATATGCATCATGGTAAAGGAATACTGATAGATTTGGGGATGCAATACCACTCTTTGTTTTCAATGAAGAGAATAAATTCATAAAATAAAGTGTGAATGTGCACCTAAGTCTACAGCTTGGTGAATTTTTATATATATATATACACCCAATCAGTGAATATTTATCCCTGCTGTAGCCACCATTTTGACACTTATCACTATTGATTATTTTTGCTGTTCTTGAATGTCATATAAATGAAAACATACAATATTAATTAATTACTTAAATGTCAATAAAGTGCCCTTTAATGCTTCAACTTTGAAATTATTGAATTAGACTGAATTGCTAATACGTATCTTCTAAAAACTACCATAAGTAATGTGGACATATTCTGTATACATTCAGAAGAGTTATATAATTATGACTGCTAACAAATTTTGTTATTTATTTTAGACTTTTCAGGGAGTTAAGAAGGTTTTTATCCTTCTGTTAGCATATGAAGCATTGTTTTTCTATTTTTTTCTTTTTTGAGTGTGCATTTGATGGAAACTTTAATTTTATAGACTCAATATTCTTATGGCAATATATTTGAATCCATTTTAATATTTGATTTCTCATTTGGTAAATAACATCATTACTAATTAAAGTAAAAGTCATTGATGCTAGAATTTTGAACCAGTTTTGCATAGTTATTTATGTTATTATTATCTTTTTATGGAATAATTTAGGAATTTATGTGAATGAAGTAAGATTGACCATTTCTTAAAA
The DNA here is from genome assembly GCA_028627145.1 of Eidolon dupreanum. NCBI lineage: Eukaryota > Metazoa > Chordata > Mammalia > Chiroptera > Pteropodidae > Eidolon > Eidolon dupreanum. The sequence continues at coordinate 29,231,078 of CM053512.1, read as the reverse complement.
TAAGTGTTCAGTGCAAGTTTTCTTTTTCTTTTAGAATGAAATTTTCTACCAGATTTTGTATATAAATTAAATAGTGGCCATTGAAAACTTTTGATATTCATTATGTTTTTTTTAAATGAAACTTATAGTCTTTGATAGATTGAAATTGCCTGAAGTAGAAATAATTAAAAAATACATAGCAAACTCAGCGTTTAAACTAATATCCATGAGTCTATACTGATATAAATAAGTGATTGAATAAATAAATAAATGAGGAGAATAGACAATTTTCTTATGTGGAAGAAAGTTATATAGAGGCTTTGTTCTCAAAGAGGTAGAGTATAACTCCTTAAGCATGAGCTGTACGTCATAAATTCCTTCCAAAGAAGGTAGTAAAAAGGGGAGAAAGAGTAGTTTTTTTCTCCTCTTTCTACTCTTTCAATAGAGAAACTTGACACATACTGTCTTAGCCAGGTGATCAAAGTTAACATCAACAGTGATAAGTCATGTTGATAATATGTATTCTTGATATGATGTGATAAGAATGGAATCTTCTTCTGTAATCTTGCTCTTAAAAATTCTTAACCCTACTCTAATCATGAGAAAAACATCACGCAAATCTCTTTTGGGGGACATTCAACAAAAAAGCTTAAAATTGTTAAAGTCATCAGAAAAAATAAAGGAATGCCTGAGAAATTGTCTAAGGTAATATAATAACTGAATGTAAATGTGATATCCTGGAATGGAAAAAGGACTTTAAGTAAAAACAAGAAAATCTGAATACAATACTGACATTAGTTAATAATAATGTATTAATAATGGTGCATTGATTGTAACAAATGTACCATAACAAGGTTAAGATATTAATGATAAGGGAAGCAAAGATTAGGGTTTATGGGTACTCTGTTATTATCTTCACAATTTTTCTGTAAATCTAAAACTTTTTCGAACTAAAAGGTTTACTTAAAAAGCACATGTAAATATGTGTAATTGAGGAAAAAAATTCCGGTTGCCAAATTTAATTGAGCTATGAGTAGAGCCCATTGTGTACTCTTCTTTCCTCACCTTAAGACTTCCTCAGAGCAGCACGAAGGGAGAGCCAGAAACCTGTCTGCAAAGAGGAAATTATAAGAGCATTATGAATCAGAAGTTTATTTCCACTTTAATTATATCCCCAGACTTCAAAGATAAACCTTTGTCCATGCTCAGAACTTTTTAAAAGTACATCATAAATCTTTTTTTTTTTTAAACTGTCCCCCTAAGCTACCTTCCAAGAATTCTTAATTACAACTCAGTGAAAAACCAGGAAGTCAACTCTCATTACTCATCTGTCTCCTCTTAAGATTATAGTTTTACATTCCATTGTATCACATGTTTTACAAGTGATTATAAAAATACCGTAAATATGAGGGAGAAAGTGATTAGTGCTACTTTACATTACACAAAAGAATAGGCCAAACCATCCCTTGCCACGAGCCATAAACATTCTAGAATTTTAAGCATGGAAATAGAAATTGAATTTCAATTATGATCTTTGACAATGGACATACTTTTAATGAAAAGAGCAGAAAAAGCTTAAATTTATCATTTTCAAAATTTAGAACATTAAGAAATCTAAACAAGTAGTATTCTTAAATGTTTGTATTGTTTGGGTACAATGAGTTTATGAAATACACTTTTGTTCATTTTTAAAACTTCCAACCTTATAACTCCAGAAGTGCCAGCATGTAAAATGTATTTTATGATTATATTACATGTATGCATATAGACATAAACATACATGAATATGTATAGATTATAGATGTATGTCTTTATATACACTTATACAGACACACACACACACACACACACACACACACACACCTCACACAACTCAAGCAGACAAAAGAGAGAGTATTTTTCTCCCAGTAATACTGGATTTTGTATATTACCTTTGATCACTGACACATTTGCATATGGATATATCAGATGACCTAAGATATGTGTTTGAAGGGGTATATATAAAATATATTAAATGTGAGAGTATAGGACAATTATGTTTTTTTAGTCTATTTCAGAGATGAAATGTATGATTTGAATGCCCCTTGGGTAATACAGAAAGATTTTTCTAATTTAATTAAAATAACATTGAACTCTTTAAGCTCTAAATTGATTTACTTTGGTATCTGGGCAAATAGTATTTCTTCGGTAATGAATCAGAGATTGGATGCACGTGTTTCTAAATAGTTACTGGAGGGGGAGGAGCTACATATATATATTTTTTGCTCCAACTTGAACCACATGTTAATTTAGAAGATCTGTTTTATACAAAGTTGGAGTGGAAGTGTACTATTTTAGACAGAACAAGAAGCTTTGAAGTCTTAGACTTTGGTATGAATTCTGGCTCTGGGACCTAAACCTCTGTGTTATTTGGGTAAATTCTACTAATCTCTTTGAGTCACATTTCAGTTTACACATCAGCAAATTATGGGCAATTATCGTATCTTTGAGAAACAAAGTAAACATAAATGATGGTTGAAATACCTTAGCAAGGTGTCTGGCACATAGTCAGAATTCAATAATGATGCAGAAACCATTCTGGGTTTTAGTTAGGATTCAGTGAAACCATAACTATAAAATATCTAACATTGTTTTAAATTTTCGGTGTATGGTAGACACTAAACATAGGGTCTTCATTATTCAGCAGGTACTCTCAGATTGTTATGCTTTTATTCTCTAAGAAATTATGATGAATTCATTCAATAATGTTTGAAATCAGTGTTTATTTCTGATTCTAAGCCTATTCTTAGGCTTTACTAGCTCCAGCATCTCTATCCTTTTATATTTCACTTATGTGTAAAGGAAGCACAGAATCTAGTTCTGCCAGCACCACAGTGCCCAGATGCTGCTGCTAAGCTATAGGACTTTCAGCCAGGATGATTTTCCTCTTTCAGTGTTCAGTTTGCTTTAAAGGCAATTTCTTTTTAAAGAAATGGTCTCTAGGTAATTATCTTTTTTTTACTCATGCTGTTATTCAGCAAATATTTATTGGGCACCTGTCATAGTAGCAATTCTGCAGTAAAAAACACAGACGCGTGGTCTCATTGAGCTCATTCCAGTCGGGGTAATAAACCAATAAACATATAAGTATAGATACGTCAGGTCGTGAGGAGTGCTAAGGAAAATAAAACAAGGGTGACAGATTAGAGAGAAATATATAGATAGATATAAATATAGATATATATCCAAATAAATATGCTGGTGCACAGGTGCTATTTTAGTAGCCAAAAAATGTCTTCTCGCGGAGGTACACTTGAACTTCGGGTTAGAGTAGCTAGTTGGAATTAATATAAAACACATGCACACACAGATGGAATTTTCTTAAAGCTCGTTTGTATCTCCGAAAGTTTATGCCACACAACAATTTTAAGAAAGAACTCATTCTTATTTGGTTCTTATCAATGAGGGGACTATTGTTTCAGTAGGTGGATAAATGGTGGCTGTTTTTACTGAGTAAATGATGAGTTCTTATGGGCAAGGAAACTAATCAGTGCCGGACACTTTCAGTGTGTTATTTAATGTTTATGGTGGTGTAAGACAGTATAGTTAGCCTTGTTTTAGAGGTGACAGAGGCTCAGTACAATTAAGTAATCTCCCTAAAGTTGCTATTAATGACCGATGGAAAAGGAATTTAATCACGATCCTTTAAATGAGTTTTCATGTATGACTTCACATGACAAATTAGGAGCACCGCGGGAGTGAAAACATATCATTTGATAAGGAGCTCAGCTCTGTATTCAGATAAAGAATAATGATCCTCCTCTGGCTTTACCACCTCATTTTAAACCCGATTTAATCCAATTTTACTTGGAAATTATATGTTGTAATCTCCTTGCAACAGTATGACAGTAAAGTTCACTTTTATTTACAAAATTGATTATTACCTTTTTGTAGTTATTTTAAGTATAAACTTAAAATAGGTTACCTGGTTTTGGATTACCAAAAAGTTGTGATTCACAGTTCTTAAAGACAGGTATCACTTTGAACATTAAATCACACTGATGAGATTAAATTCGGATTCAAAAAATAAAAACAATATTATCTTGGAGTCTAGAGTCTTACTTTCTTTCCTCTTCTTGCTGAACCTGCTCAATTGTTTATTTTCTCTACCTATACTTCACTAAAGTATATTAATAGACTATATTAATAGATCCTACTGAGTTCTTTGTATTCCAAAAATGAATTATCTAGTCCGAGTACTGGTTTTGGTAAAGCATATTATTTTGCACACTTGGATTTGTTTCTATTTCTGATAATTTGATAAGTGTATTGTCTTTAATTGCCATGTCTATCCAACTAGGTTTATCAGTCAAAATTCATCTTTTTAATTTGAGTCACTTTCAATCATAATATCTGTTTCTGAATTTGCTATGTGTTATATTTTAGTTTTAAAATTAGCTGCATTTTTCTACTGTTCAGAAGTGAAAACTTCTGTTATGTTTACTTGCTAATGAGTATTATTTGTGATAGTATAGATGTAGAAGAAGTACTTAATTTTACTATCTGGGAACATCGTGAATTTTTATGATAAACTCTTTTATCACTTTTGCTTAGTTTGATGTAGTCTTTTTTTTTTTTTTTTGATGTGGTCTTCTAATTGTTTTTACTGAGTGTGTGTGTGTTCCCTATTAAGACTTAATGTATACATACACAGAACAGTAAGGTAATACTGTATTTTACTGCTTTTGTTTTGTTTGTAATTATGATAGTCTAACTTATGCATGTGAAAATGCCAAGGAGGTGAAATTCCTGGAAAAAGAAGAGTTTCTTAAGAACCAAGAGGGATTAGATATTATTGGTATTAAGAAGAATGGGAGGGTACTTCATCCTGAGCGTAAGCAGGTGAACTTCAACTTGAGTAGGGGAACAAATGGTTCTTCCTTTGGAATGAAAAGTAAAGAGAAAGCACAAGCTGAAGTTAGAGACATGCTTATGAAGAAGTAAAAGAGAGCAAGGAGTATAGAATTAAGATTTGTTCATATCAAACTCATTTATCTTTTCCTCAACTTTAGGTTCTGAAAACTTTCAATAGTGTGTTTAATTTGTTTGTTAAGATACCATAGAGCTTCTTCTCACCCATCAGGCAGAGTAAGAGCTTTTGGGTGTGAAGCTCATAATTTTATTTTATCATAAAGACACAAACCAACATAAATTACTTGAAGTCTCAATCACGGTGAAGGATTAAAGCAAATCTCTTCAGAATGCAATTTTTTATGTTTTATGCATTAGACAATCTCTTTTGCTTCGTGATGAGTTTGCTTATAGGAATCTCTAAAAATGGAAATAACTTTAATTGTGATTAATATGTACCTCCAAAAGTATTAATGCCCATTAACATGGATATTGATTATGAGCTTTTTGGAAAGCTATGTAAATCATTAAGCTGTAATTGACTCATATTTTTCTCATATTTTCAACTGGCATTTAATGTAGGAAAAAAAGCTGTGTAATTTTGCATCCTTGCTAGGCAGTCTTCTGATAGGTAAGGCAGAGCTTATTTAGTCAGTTTAATATGGGCAAAGAATCATGTAATAATAGAGTCTAAAGATTAGTTAGATATGAAATCATATCTAACTAAAAAAAAGTGTGTATGTGCAGGAGTAGAGAGGACAGAATGTAAAGTAGAAGATTAATGTGAAGTGTGTTGAGTTTAAAAGAATGATTTGGACTGCATCATAGTTAATTTAAACAATTTACACATTCACTTTATTTTTTCAACCAAATGCCTTTCTGTTTACCACAATAAAACTTAAAAAATTAACTTTACTGCCTCTAAATTTCCAAATAAGTTTCTCTTCTACTTGTTATTTCACATAGATGTCTGTACATTTAAAAATTTCTTTATTACTACAAATGGGGTATTGACTGGGTTTCTTTATTGTAGATATTAAATTATACTTCTCATAATGTGGGTAAGATCATCTCTGCCAGAAGTAATGCCATCATTTTAACAGTTGGTCAAAAAGCAAATTGTTACCTTGGCTCGATTTCAATTCTTAATAGAGTATCTTTCTTTGAAAAAAATCTATTTCAGATATGATACTTGGTGGTACTTAATATTTGCGCAGTTTTCTTATAAAATATCTTGCAGTGGCTGCCCTTGTTTTAGTGAATTTTATGTACCTGTCTGCCTTCTAATTAGTTTGGTTGCTATAGTAACTTGCCGTTCACATCACACAGTGGAATCTACATAGTTTTCTCTGTATTTTCACTTCTGAAAATACATTTAATGTGTTATATGTATCACTTTTCCAAACATATAACTGACATTTTGATTTATTCATGCTTGATGTTGTATCAATCTATTAATTAAAATTCACCAATTTAAAATTGTGATAAAAGATTGTCTAGTAATGTAGAAAGTAGTAGCTATGACACAGGACTGAAGGAATTTATGTTAGGTGAATTCATAGTCCAATCTGTAGACCTCTGTGACCAGGAACGTGTAAGACTCCTTGATCCTTAGGTTTCTAAACTGTAAAATGAAGGTATCACTTACCTCTCAAGATTGTTAAGGGAATAAATGAGAATATATGAAAGCATCTCACACCTTCCGGTGAAAGATTAGGTACTCATAAACATTGATTGAAAGTTGTTGATCCTTAAACACTTCGAGATAACAATGATTTCATATCTAACTAATCTTTAGACTCTATAAGTTTATTAAGCATTTTTGAATTATGCTAATAAAAAATTAACTTCAATTATGAAATTATGCCCTATACATTTCTAATTCTGTATTTGGTAAAAAACAAAAAAGTACATTATGTTTGAAGTATTAACTGCTTTCATTAGTATTTTTAACTAGAATTCCTTAATCCTGATATCAGATTTTCATTATTATTTATTTTCCTTGTAATCTGTAATTGAAATGTTATAATTATTTCTGATCTTACATAAATTTTGTGGATATTTAACTAAGTTACCTTCTTTTGATTCACTCAATGAAAGTGGATTAATTATTACTGGTGCAACATTAATGTTTAATGTATTAGTCATGCTTGTTTTCCTAGTATATCAACATGTTCCGCTCTTCTGTTACTTTACTGACACTTCTGTTTCAATATTTTGTTTTTCCCTGTTTACTTTCTTTTGCCTTTCTATGTGACTTGTTTTAGTCTCATTGTTTTATTTAAAACCACTTATGCATTTTATGTATACTGTATATTGTACTATATACACAGACATATACACATATACGTAGATTTTATATCTCCTTGTGGAATAAAGGAGGAATTTATCACTTTTATGACACCAACAGTTTTTCTATTGATTTGTTATCCCAAATTAGATATAAAATCATTTCAATTTGTATATTTTATAGTGCTTTAGTGTTATTTTCATTTATTTAATTTTTTAGAAATAGAAGATTTTGAAAACTAAGTGGGTCCTTCCTGCTGGTTGGGTCTGTTGTCTCACCTTATTAAAGCAGGACCCCCCACTTACTAGCAAAAGATCTCTGTGGTCACCCTGTGGGGTGCCCCCTATATGGTGCACATAACAGTAAGTTCTATGAGTGGTATAGAGAAAAACGTAATATGTTATCTGAACTCAAAGATTTCTGCTTTCCTTGCAGAGCAAGAGTAACAAATATAAAGTAGACAATTCATAATTGGATGTAATTTTATACTAGTTTGCATGCAGAATTAGTAAAATACATTTTCAGAGTCTATGAAAATCCCTGAAGGTGGGTAATAACCAGACAAGGTTGATTGAAGTGTATGGGAATGGATCAAAATCTAGAAAATGAGACTAAAATAAGTGAAGACCTGATTGCTTGTTTTTTTTTGTTTGTTTTTTTGTTTTTTTGTTCATTCTTTTGTTAACTTTTCAGACAAAATTTCTTTTTCCTGGTTTATTAACCACAGAGCCCTTTTAATTTCCTATATGATGAAATCACAATTATTCTGCGGCCTCATGCTATCAACTCTATCTTCTGTTTAACAGATTGTCTCTGGATTAGAGAATTAACCAGTTTTGAATACAAGATTTTGGAGGTTGAATTATTTTTATATATTTTTCAGATTAATTGATTGCTTGCTGACTTTTAAAAAAATGTTACATTTAAATACCTACTGTGTACATTACAGTAATTATGTAATCAATCTACTGGGGCAGATTATTATAATGGGCAGAACTATAACATACTGTTGAAATGACCTATGACATCTTTATGGAGAGACTTAAATCTTAGGCTTTAGCACAAATTTGGGGGAGAACTAGATAATTAAGTTGCCCAGCTAAGAAATTAGAATGATAATCTAATTTATGAGATTTCACATTATATATTTAGACTGTTATTATCTACTTATTTTTCAAAAGATTTGAAAAGTCTTTAATAAAAAAAAGTCAAGATTACTAAAGTAAAATATAGTTCATTAAAATTATAAAGAGGAAGTTACAACACCAAAATTGTGGTTAATATATTTATGGCAATAAAGTAAGAAATTTGGGCATGAATGGCTCTTAAGCCATGGAATAATAGATGTGAATAAATGATTAATTAGTTCACCAATTGTTTTCGAGTGCCGCTTATATATCTGACACCTTCGAAGAGGTTAGGAATGAAAGGCGAATGACACATGCTTGTGAACTTCCTCAAATGCACCATTTGAGGGTCTAGTTGTGTGAGAGCAAAAATCACTAAAGAGAAAAAACTCTGTAACCTTTATATGGATGCCTTTAGAATATAATATTTATATATTTTTATTTATATTTATATTTTTCATCTACAATGTTAAAACACTTTGGGTTTTTAAATTATACTTGTTTAGCTTGCCCCATGAATTTCTTAGCTACTTCATTCCTGGATAACCAACCATAGAAAAAGACCAGTGAGAACGGTAGTTGTCCCATTGTTGTTTCAACGAGATTTTTTTATTTTTAGTGATGATAAATGACTTCAAAAATAGACCTAGTAGAGCTGTTCTTATTTCTTGTATCCATAAGGGCCTTCTCAATATAAATCAGAACACTGAAGTTTAAAACATGTATTGCTACTGCTTTATGTAATAAACAGAATAGCTCTTTTCACATTGACAAAAATTAGACTCTCTTCTTTACAATTCTTTTGTTGACTTGTCAGATATTTTAAAAGAATTATGACAAATACTATGATTCGATTTCCAGATGGACAGTATTGCAATACAAAATATTGAGAAATAATGTTATAAGGTTGTTTTAAGGCTTCGAATGTTACCTAATAAATCTGTGTGGTGGAGTGGGTAGTAAGGTCTCAGTCAGCCACGTGCCAGATACCTATATTGTTTCACTCCAATGCCCTTAGTAGGAAGGTCAAGTCTACTAAACATACTAATGATTCCATGTACATAGCTGTGAGGGCCTAGAGCCCTGCCCTGGAGGATGACACAGTAAGTAAACAGCTCGAGTGTTAGCAATGGAGTGCTCCAACTGTTAGCAAACAATACTGTTGTCCAGCTTGTGTCTGCAGTTCAGTTTATGTCATCAGTGTCATCGTCTGCTGAGAAATTATAACTACATTTGAAACCCTTTGGTTGAATAGTTCATTTACAGAATTCCTGTAATAAAAGCATGTTTATATTTTCATCCATATTTCAGTTTGTTATTTATTTATAGTTTTCTCCAACTTCTCCTACCATAATAGTCCCTTGAGATTTTTAATATCCTTTTTAGGACCTCCAGTTTACTATTCATCAAAGATGTGGACAGTATTCTGTTATGATTATGTCTTATTTTTGTTTGAGAGATGTGGTAAGAGAAATGATGGTGCCATCAGAGAAATTAAATAGTAATAAAAAAAAAACCACAACAAAAATTAAAAATAAACCCTGTCTAAGAATTGCTTTTGGGAAGGAGACCAGTCGCATTTTAGTTGCTAGCAAGACTTCGAAGCTGGGTTGAGAAACATATATCACTTTTGTTAATTATGTCTCAAGTTTTTAAATTATTAACACATTTAATGCACATTGATACTGATGAAAAATTCATTTGTAGTGGGAATGATCAAACTTTTAATTAAAGCTTTTCCTTTGATATAAATGAATGGTGAATTATTTAGCGATTAAGCTAGCTACCTTTAGTCATCATTATGTCTTAGGCCACATACTCAAGAAAGGAGAAAGGTTCATATTGTTTCTCTGAATCTGCACTTAGCTTATTTAACTGAATACTATAAAAGTTTACTGAAAGGTTAATCTGAGGTCATTTCAATTTGTTTTTGGTTATTGGCTAGGTAAAAATCACTATCCTAATGGAATGGTGACTCTGAGGGATAATGTTCTAAGATCTTGAGGGTAATGTCCCCAACTTTGCCAATTCTCAGTGAAAAATGTAATATATATGTGTAAGTATTTATTTTTTGAAACGTACATTTGCTCTTATGTTGCCTTAGCAATATTACTCTGTGTCATGAACTGAGTAAAGAGAGCTGAGAGATCTTGCTCCTGCTTTAAGGAGATCTTGGTTTAGTGACGAAGACAAAAGAGGGTGAATGGGCCTCGGTGGCATGGGAAGTGAGAAGCTTTAACTCTCAGTAATTTACAAATGCATGGTGCTGGGACGAGGGTACTTAGGCAGAACTTTACAGGAAAGCTGGGACTTTACCCAGGTCTGGAAGGCGAAGAGGAATGAGTTAGGTAGAAAAGAACATTCCAGACAGAGGCAGCAGCACGTGCAAATGCTGATGCAGTGTAGCCTGAGATTAGGAGATTGCAGTAAGTCAGCTGGGTTGGCAGGATGGGTGCAGGAGGCAGATCATTGACTAGCATAACCTCAAACTCCCAGGAGGAACACGCCATTCCTTGCAGTGGTCAAACTCCCTGCCTGTTCCTCCTCTTCATTTTCGATCAAGTTCCTTGTGTTTGTGCATCCTGTGGGTTACTACTTCTAATTGAGACCCCTCTTCCTTGAAGCTTCAGGCACTTGACCCATGTAGCTTCCAGACCAGTGCCTACCTCCTTGTAATCCTAGCAGCTAATGAAATGTACAGCACTAATCATATATTAACTCAGGCTACCTGTTGGGGTAAAAATAAATACATAAATAAATAATAATAGTCATTTAACAATCAAATTCCCAAAAAAACCCATATGCCTACTTCCAGGTACCATATATCTTTACCTCTAGGAAATCAGTACTTCGACATTCAACATTAAAAAAAAAATAGCTGTTTGCATATGGCTTTATTAACCCTTTATAAATAAAGCTTGCAAGGTTACTATTTAGATATACAGATGAACTCGATTCTATTCATAGGGAAAGCCAGTTGGCTGCTGTTGAAAATTGGGTGTACTCCAAGTTTATAAACAAAACAAAATTAAACAATATCTGTAAGTTTCAGGTCTCCTTTTAGTTTTGAACTTTGCCATATTAACCTGATTCATCACGTTCCATGGAGTTGTGTGGACTGGAGCCCTGTTGGCTTGAGTGCTCACACCAGTGAACAAAAGGCTCACATTTGAGATGTGAACTCCAAGTTACAATATTGGCATTGTAGACTTCTGGACAGGTGATGATGAATGTTATCGGCAATATGGCAATTAAAAATATTGGCCTTAAAATTTATACCAGTTGTAATTCAGTTTTATCACTTGGGGAAATTACTTAACTCTACTAAGCCTAAGTAGTCTTTCATGTACAGTGGCAATAATACCTGTATTTTTCTCAATAACTCCAGGTCACTGTAAGGCTCAGATGCCATTGCATGTGTCTTGGAAAGTATAAAATGCAATATAAGTTAGATTGGATGTATAATATGAAAGTATGGTGTTTAGCGAAACTACTAGATCTGTATGTGAGGTTTTAGTGTCATAACTGGGTCTCTGAGTAGAAGAAAAAAATGAAAAGGAAAACATAACTGTGAATAGAGTTAAGTAATTATGGCTGAAGGGAGGATAGGCCTCAGGGCAAGAAAACTATATTTCTGAAGATAATAGCTTTGAGCAAAAAAATGAGAGGTTTGCAATCATCCAGAATAATGAGCGTCTGAATCCTTCATCATGCAGTAGTAGATACAAGGTGTTCTCTCAAAGTTCTGAGGACAATTGACAATGGAATCATCACATACCATGTAGTTTAACATTAGACTACCCTAGCAGAGTGAGTGACTCAAGGAGTTTAACAGATCGACTTTGAAAAAACTTATTTTTTTCTTAAGCATATAGTTTGTGGATGAATGGTCCCCCCTCTAATTATGTGAGAGTTGTGTGTGTCCTTTTTCTTCCAACATATTGTGAATACTTAATGTAGGTAGCCTCTGAAAGTTCACATACCAGTTGGTAAACAATGCCAAATTGACCAATAATAACTATACAATAATAACTATACAATATTGCGTGTGTTTTGGAGGGGTATTGGAGAAGAATGATATGAACTGCAAAAAAAAACAAAAACAAAAACAAAAACAAAAACAACAGATGAAGCAAAATTAGTGTTTTGAAAAGAAATCGAAGCAACAGATAAATCAATAAAAAAAGGCAGACTATACAGGAAGGGGACTTCCACAGATAGATTCTGGGTGACAGACTAAGAAGGAAAAACATCATGTGATGGGTGGGGAATATTTTGATCTCAAGCCTAATTTTACATCAGAATTTATAATCAGAAAATATTGTTTTCTTAAAGGTACTCTCAAACTAAATTAAATTTTAAATATTTAGATGATACAAATATGTTCACAAAGTTAATATCTAAAACAATGTTTATGTAGTGACCAACTAATTGCAACTCTAAATGACATATCATAATATTAAGTTTTTTCTAATATTATTCTCTAAATACCAGGATGAGTGTAACGATTCTGATAAATCCGTAATGAATGAAACAATATACAGTTGGGGGAATGGGGACAGGGCTGCATTTTCGTTACTTCTCCAGTGGAGAAAACAAATACTGCTCTTGGCCAACTCAAGGACCTCTCCATGGTCCCTGTGTAGTTTGACATGAATTTAAACTATTGTAACCTTGTAGGACCATTTGATCTATAGTACACATACACGTGATAACTATGTTTAAATTTCCTACTAATATTTATCAAGAAGAGATTTCAAAAGGGTATTATTTAGAAGGGAGATTTCTACTAGATAGCTTTTGAAATTATTATAGGAATAGGTTGTTGGTTTTCTGCTTTTCCTCTATTAGTTTAATCTTCAACACACATTTGTCTGTTCTTGTCCTGTCATCAACATAGACTCCTAAATTACTTTAACAATTGATTCATTTCTTTTTGTTTTTTTAAAGAATTGTATTACTTTTGTGACATTATCAGTTTACTCATTACTAAGAAAGACTTAAAATAAAATATGTGACCTCAGGCAAAATATTAATGCTCATATTTAATGATAACACACATAATCTATTCTTATTCCTGAAAAGAAATAAGATTACAAATGAAGAATGGCACAGTAGATTTGAAATGAATAATTCAATATGATCTCTGACTTACTTGTTATTAAGTTGCAGAGCTAAAAGAAGTCTTCCTATTAAGTTAATAGTTAGACTTGTAAATAAGTTATCGGTATATATGCATTTTAAATCAGATTTTTACACATACACATTTAAATAATATATTATTTGATGAATATTTGAATACAGAAATAAGTTTTTAATGGTAAAGTCATACGGCTTTGTTTTTGAATTCATGTTATGTGTATATACCTACAAAAATTCTAATATAGTGTCATTACTTAGTATACTTCTAGCTGTGGATAATAGAAGACTCACTCATGGCTTAAATATTAAGGTTGTCTCATCTAACAAAAAGTCTTGTCCCAGCATGACCTCACAGAGCTGTGCCCAGGCAAGTATAAGTACAACTTTCTCTTCGTTCACCAGAATTGGGTCTCGTTACCCTTTCTAGATCAGATATTAGCCAAAGGGCAAAGAAACCAGCATTAAATTTATTAGTTCATTTGAAATTCACTGCTGGGCTGGGGAGGTATTCAGCTTCTCCTGAAGGACCTGGTCACTTTGAGGAGAAAGAATAAAATCAAGATTCTGTTAACAGAGTATAGCAAATATAGGATGATGGGTTATTAACAAAATTGTGTCTGCTAAGTATAAATCACAATATTTTATATAATATACTAAATAATAAAAACTTTTTTAACACAGAATTTCAAAGAACACATCTCAACTCTACTACATGTCTATAGAAACAATTATTAAAGATAAAGTAACAGTTAATCTTTTGGTCTTTTATGAATACTCTACTCTTTGCAAGATAATTTGACATTTTACTGACAGACAAGTGAAATCTAAAAAATCACTACCCAAAATGTTCTTAAATCAAGAGTTATGATTTTATATGAGACTTTGCAGTAAGTTATTCTTTTATTCTTATATAGCCTCCCCCACTTTATTCCCATCTAAGTGCCTATTCTTTTTACAGCCATTTCCAGCTCAAACTGCTATAGCTTAGCTTTTGCAATGCAAAATTTTAATAATTTGAATAACTTAGCAAGCATTCCAGGTGATAATTATCAACCCAGGAGTTGCAAACTGTAATATAAGATTAAATATTAGTCTAAGTGTGCTAGGATACCTATGAAGAATTTCCACAATTATTTTTTTATTTTGGAAGCTGAAAATAAAGAGTATAGAGACCTAAATCTTATTACACAAAATAAAATGGCAGCAATTTGACAATAAAGGATGAAATTTATGTTTTTATATGATATTCATATTTAAATTATTAGAAATTTAAAGTTATAAAGACACCCGCTGCTTTTAAAGGATGTGCAAATATTCTAAGCCTTATTAAATTCATTTTAAATAATTTTTATAGTCTAAAATATGTTGAAATGACATTTTCATTGGTCTGTTTATTAAACATAATCCCAGTCATTTGCTTTAGGGACATATATGTAATGCAAGATTTCATTGGATGCTATTACAATTTAAGAGACAAGATAAAATAAGCACACATATATTTTCTATTTACAGAGTAGAAATGATGATAAAACACTTAGATATTAAATATTTATGTAAGCTCTCTCTGTGAGAGTATGCATGCACACACATCAACGTTCATGCATGATTCCATTTTTCTCCTCATATTCTATTTCTGCTTAAGTTAGGACATTCGTTCTGAAATGTCTGCCCCAAGAAATATTATCATTATGGTCTCTCCAAATGTGCAACACGTGAAACAACAGTGCCAGTAATATTTTGAGAATGTCCTTCATTTAAAAGTTTATAATACACATTCTTTTTATGAGATGTTTGCCTGAGCCAAGCTTGAACTCCCAGAAAGTTGAGGCCTACAGATCCCATCATTCTTTTCTAAGAAAACATTGATAAGATTCTACTTTAGTAGACTCCATTACGTGATTTTCTGTGTTTTATTACAGCTATGTAATAATTTTATACAAATACGTATGTAAAATCACTTTCACATAAAATATTTGCTGCAGAGAATTTAGGTTCCCTGTTGGCTGAGCCTTGGCATGTCTGTATCTGAGGTTTGGACCAGATAAGCACCTCTTTAGCCTCTTCATGCAAGTGCTTGTCAAACTCAGCACAACTTTTTAAAGTTCAGTCCATGGGTTTTTTCTCTCATTTTTGAGAGACCTGGAAATTTTAAATTAATCTAAAGTAGACGATATGTAGCTAACACAGCTGTACAGACAATGAAGCCATCTGTGATAGTTGTTTTCTAAATACAAATACAGACTTTCTGTAGATGACAGACCTCTGATATTAAAAATTATATGTATGAAGATATACATATATATTTAAATCAGCTACAGAAACAATATTTAAGCCTAATAAAATATAGTGTAGTATATTTATAGATTCCTAAATATATATGCATTTTGAATAATTTTATAGTCTGATTTCATGACCTATTTCTATCACAAGGAAAAGAGGAAAAATAAGGATGAAGAATTCTTTAAATTTCATAAACATCAAATGTACATTATTTCAGCTGATTTTATCTAATTACTATAAAATAATAAATGTGACATTGTTGTGGAATCTAAATATATTTGAATGTAAAATCTACATAAGAACTAAGGAGCATTCACTAAACTCTGAAATTAATTCATTTGCAGTTGTTTATATAGATAAAGAATTCTGATCTGTATTCCTTCATGGTTGCCAAGACTGAATTTTGACTGGAGCCAAGAACTTAAAAGTTGAAAGAACGGGACTAAAAATGAAAAACAAACAAATAAATCCCAAAATCACACAACTACCTATACAAATAATAACTGTTATTTATTACATAACTTATTTGATAAAATAAAAATAAGAAAAAGAGAGTATAGGGCCAAAGTGGAGAATTTAGTGTTGTTATCATTGACTTTATTAATTTATTTGTTTTATGAAAATAGAAACAACGTCTGTAGTAGACTGGATGTCATGTTATATATTTAGCCTTGTTGAAACCTGTTTGTAAAGAGGGTTGAAACTTGGTTCAATATGGTATAGATTCACACATTGGTTAATCCATTAACTATTTTGCATTGAAATGGCTTCTTAATATGTATATGGTATCCAAATGTCTATATTTGAATATTAACAGTTTGAATTCCATAATGTGTTTTAAATTAAATATTAAAATTTTCACTTTTAATTTCTGTAAATAATTAACAATTCAGTACATAAATATTTAGATTAAAACATTTATAAGATACTTATGTGGACACATGAAAATATAAAAAGTTAAAATTTCTCATTACTATTACTTTTGTATCTTTAAAGAAGGAAATAGGAACAAGCACTAGCTAGTGGTTATTTTACTTCTTCAAATCCAGGCACTCCTTTAACTAGTTAAAATTAGCCTTATTATTGAATATTTAGGGTAATACATGTTGGAAAGAGACATGGCCAGAAGCTCACATCTGTGTCATATTTTTCTCTACTTTGGTAGAGTGTAACTGCCTCTCAGGTTAGGTTCTGGTGATCTGTTAGCAGTAGGACACTCCATTCTGCATTAGCAGCCCACGATCACCTTGGAAACCATAGAAAGCCTTTTGCACAAGCCTAGACTAGTGCCTACGTATGGGGTCTGTTTCTTATCTCTTTTACCTTGGGATCAGTCCTGGGTTTGGCCTTTCTCACACTAGCTGAGAAAGAAGGAAGTCAGGTAAGATGATGGGAACTGTCCTTACAAAATGAACAGAGAAGGCTCAAGGGATCCATACTCTTTGCCTTCTCATAGCTCTTTTCTTGTTCTTGTTTAGCTTTCCTTCCTGAGAGCAATCTCCAGGCAGATGTGACCTTAAAGAAGGTAAGGGATCCTTAAGGGATCCAAGATAGAATGCATGGCTTTCTTTATTTTGCTTTAGCAGGGTGGATTAATACTAAATGGCCAATCGAGATGGAAGCCCTCAACTCTCCTCCCCTCCCCCCACAAAGATAGAAGTGTGAGTGGTATTTGCTGAAGGAGACCCTTATTGTGGACATGCTTGGATTCAGATTTGAGCTTAACCAAAATTGAGAAGTAGCACAGAATCTCTAAGGGGACCCCCTCAGATATGATAATATTGTTAATTAAATTTTCAATGAATTGAAATAACAGTTTAGAAAATAATAGTATAGGTTGGTAGCTGCATGAATTTTCTTTAAGATACTGGGAGGGAGAAAAAGAAGTCCTAGATTATCAAAGATGTCCTTATCTTTATCAAGAAGAAAGTTAAGAAAACACATCAAAATATCATATAAAATATAACATTTTCATATTTTAAGCCTTTAGTATTACAAAGTTCTCACCTATAATCCTATATTATGAAGAATTAACTGATGTTATAATCTCATATTTAAAGAAAAGTTAAGCAGAGGAAATAGAAAGAAATCTTAGTAACCAAGATCTTTAGCTATGTGAACAGTGACTAACGTTTTTATAGGTTTCCTCTATATTTTTCTCTTAACACAGCATGTATAAACCCTGCCTCCACAGTTATGTGTATTTCTCTATGATTCCATTTTATCATCTATAAAATGGGAGATTAAATCATACTTATTTTAAAGATATTTTGGGATAAGTGGACAGATTAAGTAATCTGAAGTTTACATCAGGATTTTTTCCCTAATATTTGTGTAGTTTAAAATAGTGTGAGGAAATGATTAGGAATAGATCTTCTTTCATTAAATTTGTAAAGGACATGTGTAAACTTTTTATCTGCTTATTCAGGTCATTGTTTTTTCAGCACAACAAAGTATTTGTGTTTGATTCTGTTTCTATTCCAACTTCTATATTTTCTCCTTCAGGAGTGTCTATCATTCTTAAATTGACCCTCCTTCCTTTGTGTTTACTATCTATTTACTTCTCCCGCATCTCAAGGTTAGTGGTTCATCAGCATTTCATTGATACTGTAAGACAGTTTTTAAATTATTTCTTCAAGTTTCTGTGCTAAATCTCTTTCTGTCTAGTATTTGCTTATGCCACAATCTCATCAGTCTTACAGTTCTCTGTTGAGAACTACTACTGCAAATGATGACATATGCATATATAACAATAAACACCAAATTTGTCATATAGTTTTAATTCAACTGAATGATTACATATAATTATATGTATGCCTGAGCCTTCAGCGTTTTCACCAGAAATGACTTGTGAGAGTTTCAGATAATTTAGTAAGTAGCAAAAGATCTTCGGATCACTGGAACTCTAGTATTTTTTGAATTATTTTGCATAGAGGACAGTCTTTTGCTAACAGCCGATATTTTTCATTTTTTTTTTAAACTAAGGAAGACCTATCCATTTTATGCTTTCAGCAAATGTTTATTAAGAGCATAAGTCTGAAGGATGTGCTGGGCCTTTGGGATAAAACAATGTCTACATCAGCCTTGGTTCCATCTTTATGACTTTATAACCTTTATCCCATCTTTGAAATTGCATTGCATACGTTCACAGTTTTTACCAAATCATATTCTCCTTTGCTGTTATTGACTAAATATTTTTCCTTCCACCGAGGATCATTTTTCTTAAGCAAATAGATTTTTAAATAATTTGTAGTAACTAGTCGTGAAAACAATTAATTTATATATATTTAGTATTTCAAATGAATTATCAACTGTTAAAATAAAGAATACATCTTTTTTCCTCTAAAATCATATTAAGAAACATTAGTGGTAAAAATACCATATATTTAGAAACAGTGGTCCAGAACAACCATTCTGAACTAGATAACTAGGAAGGAGGCTTGCTGTATATCACTTTTAGAGCTGGTGATGAGGGGACGAGTGAAAGGGTCAAACTATTCTTCCTCATTCTCACTCTACTGAGGTGCTAATATTGATGGGTAAAACGTAGTTGAAAAAAACTAGTCTTGGAAGAGGAAGGGTAATAAATAGTAAATGTTTTGTGTACTTTGTAAATCTCATTATGCATTTAGTGTTTTAAATATAGTACGTAATATACATATATTATATATATTTGTACATACATTTTCTGTGTAATATTTTTTAAAAGATTGAATATAATGAATTTTTAATATATTAAAGTGTATATATGTATTAAATGCTTATTGTGTACAGAGCACTTCTTATCAAAGATCAAACCATTTGAAATTCTATATTCAGTAACATTAATATGGAATGTTGAAAAGAAGACATAATGTTTTGTGCCCTTAAATAATTTTTGGTCTAGTTTAAGAGTTATAACTTAAACATACCCTTCAATTTAAAATAGTAAAGGCCTATCAGCTTAAATTGCAAAATGTGTGAGTCTGACAGATGTCTTCCAGGAGTTCAGACGAGATGAGATCATTGTGTGCTATAGGTCCAGGGGCTTTGTGCAAGATGTTAGACTCTAGCTGGTTCTTTGAAGCCTTGAGTCAACAGGGCACTCCAATTGGACTGCATCAAAGCGACACCACCAATGTTTGCTAATGTATGAGTTAGAAAAAACAAATCCTTAATCAGTTTTTTGGATTTGAAGTTCTAGTCATGTTTGCATTTTTTCTAGGCTGTAGACTCATTGCTCTGGTTACCCAGAAATCCACACCTGTACCATATGGTTTTGCATTCGAGTTTAGTGATGTGTGTGTATACATGTACATTTACGTATGTTAATGCATATATGTACACATAAATTTCAGTATATTATCATATTGTCATATATAAAATAAACACAGTAAATGGCAGTAGCTGTGACTTATGTTAAAGTGGTCCAATTATAATCAGAGGGGAAAATATCATTTTTAATCTATGGTGGTAAATTAAAGTTTTAGTGATCTTAAGAGGTTTATTTTTATAATCTTAGGTTAGCTTCTTGTTGTTTGTTACTTAATTTATTAGCCTTTTCCTTTAAAATGTGACACTGAATTTTGAAAACCAAAAAATGTGTAGATTTATTAGAAAAACAATTTGAGAAATAGCCTTTGGTTCGATAATGGACAGTAGTACAACATTATGAATAAAATCAATACATTCCACATGACACATTTATCTTTCTGTGATAAACACATGATCAGGTTTCTAATATTTATTCATAATAACATTTAAATGTAACAGGCTAGCCTATAACTTTTATAAATTATCCACAGGATCCATTAAATTTGGAATAATATTTAAAAAATAGTTATTTTTAAAAATAAAGTTGTTATTTAAGCTCATGTCTGAAGTACTTAAGAAGTATATTCTAAACAGTATATTCTCCTTAATAAATTACTTTCCTGGAGTCTGTCTAAACTTATTTACATTTAAATTTAATATTTTAAGCACGTTTTACATTTAGTCCATATACAAAAACATAAATTTGTACATATTGAGCAAATTGATTGAAAGCTTTAAAGTAGCCGAGAATAGTAACAGCTGAGGACTCTTATTTATGGCCCATTAAAGAGTAAATTTTTAAATTCATTTTAATATTTTGATTATACCTGTATCATTTCTTATCTCCAAATTTATAAACCAAAATCTTGGAATGATACAGTAACTTTTTGGTTAGACTCACTGGGTCCTTGTGATTGCTTGTTTGTTTTCTTGATTTCCAGAAAAATATTTTAAAATCTAATCCTTTAAAGTCATGTTCATCCATAAATTGCCTAGATTTGCTCCAGTTCCTGTCATTTGTCTCTTTTTTTAATGCTAATACTTGCAAGGAGTTTCCTGCACACTTGCCATCTAAGCTGATTAAAATCCCTATGTTGGCATCTACTTAAGAGAAGTTCCAGCTGCTACTACAAACTGAGCAATCAATAGGAAGGAATACCAAGGATTGTGGCCTTTTCCTTCTCACATTGGTATTCTTTGCAACATACACTATGCATAAAAAAGCTCTTGCATGTGAATCATCATTCTATTTATCTATAGGATTTTCCCTTCGCATTTACTTATAGTATTTTGAGTCACTCAGAATTCAATGTTTTATCTTTTTGCCTTCACCTTTTCCTTTGTACAATTTTTTAAATGAAAATTTCCAACAGTTTTTTTTTTACAAAGCATAGCTTTTTTTGGTCATATAATGATAGCAATACACATTACACAAATAAATTGCATTAAAATTGGGTTAAACTTTGGAATACTGCGTGAACATGTATTGGTAAGAAAGTCACTTAGTTACCCTTAGGAAATGGCTCTATATTAAAAGGATTTCTTCATTTTCATGGTGTTTACAAATCAACTGCATAGGGATTGAACATTCTTTTGAAGCATTCATTCCACATTTTTTTTTAATAAGTTTGAATTAATAAGCCTTGTGAAAACAACTTTGTAATATTGATTGATTTGTAGATAAAGAGTAGAAAAGCCATTTAAATACAACAGGAATAGCTCCCTCTTCAGGAAGATATGGAGAAGAGTTAATTTCACAGAGATAGCATACTCAAAAGGAAACTGTCTTAGAAGATAAGAATATGACATGTGCTCATCTTTTCTTTCAAGACTTAAAAACATTTATTTAAGTTCACCTCAGCTTTGTGGTTTTATAAAACTGAAATATTGTTTGTCTAGAAACACTTCAAACTTTAGTTCCGATAAAATTATTTTGGTGAGATAAATGGATAGGACCTGAGATGAAAGGGAAAGTAGAATCCTATTAAGGTAAAATAGGAAAAAAAGAGACTTGTTAAAGTGTAATTCATGTGTAGAAAAAAGTAAAGGAAAGAAGAAATAGACAGAAACATGAAATGAGGAATTGAATCATTTTTGCTTAGTAGACTCTCCTAATTTATTATTGGCTCTGGCCATGATCCAGTTCTGGTATATTCTTCATGGATAACAAGTATATATATATAAAGCAGTTAAGACAAAAGATCTAACTATTACATAATTATATTATTAGATAGTATTAGATATCTAATAATAAAGCATATTATTAGATAAAAGCAATTTATTAATTCAACAAATATACATATATATAAGCAGTGTACCATTGTAGCTGTGGGGAATGGAGCAATAAACATTACAGAAAGGATCCCTGCTTACAAGGAACTTACCTCTGGAAAAGAGAGAAGGACAATAAACTGAACAAATTTATGTTATATAAGATAATTTCAGAGAGTCAGGTACAGTTGACCCTTGTGCAATAGGGGGGTTTGGGGCACCAACCCCCATGCATGATCAAACATCCAGATATAACTTTTGACTCCCTCATATCTTAACTTCTGTCATCCCAGGGGATTGGTTCTAGGACCCACCCCCTTGGTAACCCATATCCATGGACGCTCAAGTCTCTTGTATAAAATGGCATAGAACAAAGCATACAATCAGCCTTCCACATCTGCAGATTTTTCTGCCCATGGTTATTTGAGTCTGCAGGTGCAAAACCTGGGGATATGGAGGGCCAACAGTATATTTATTGGAATAAATCCACATGTAAGTGCACTTGTACACTTCAAACCCATGTTGTTTAAGTGTCAGCTGTACTAAGGAAAAACGTTAAATGATTTGATAAAGAACCTATGGTAAATATAATGAAAAACTACCCTAGTCGTAACAACTACAAAATCGATACTTTTTAATTCATCTAAAAGAAAGACGTGCAAGATCTTTACAAAGATAATTAAAACATATTGAAAAAGTAGCTGGAAAACTGTTAAAGACTATAAATGTGACTCGAAGTAGGGTATTGTCAAAAAATATTTTTTTGGTGATGGGGACAGAAACTAAGATTTAGAAAAGGTTAACATTTGATATTTTTGAGTAATATAGCAGTAGTTTTTTTTTTTTCTTTTCACTATGCATCTGTTTTTATTTCTTATCCTTGAATTTGGCTTTGGGATGCTATCACGAATCTGATATTGGCTTTTCCCAGTTGACATGGTCCAATGGGATTGATATTGCTCATTGATTGTTATGGGCAATTTTATGCTGGTTCCTTTTATTTTCAGTGGATATCTTTGAATTTGTTCAAATACTTAAAAAGAAAAAATACATAAAATGTTAATAACTGGACAGAGGAATACCATGTTTACTGGTGGGGTAATTTAATGTTATAGTTATATAATATATCTTCAAATAATTTTATAAATAACATAATCTCAATGGAATTTTTATAGAATTTCATGGAACTTGGTAAGCTAATCTGAAAACTGATATAGAAAATAAAGAGCATTAAAGTTTATTATGAGTAGCCAAGGTATTTAAGCTTATTATAAAGACATAGCAATGAAATGGTGTTTTATATAAAAATAGGCATATAGTACAATGAAAAAGAACAAAAAGACCAGAAACAATTCTCATACATATAGCAATTTGATATATGACAGAGAATGGAGAAAGTCTAAACTATGTAATAAATGATGTTTAGAATATTGGCCATCCACATGAGACAATAGATAAAATTAAACATGACTCATACATAAACACATGTTTTAAACATTCAGGCATGAAATATAAAAAAATATCCTTTTGACATTATAAGATATAGCTTCTTAAGTAAGACACTGAAGACTCACAATTCAACTATTAAAATTGAACTTACGTGTGTGTGTGTGTGTGCATGACCAAAAACTTACAGAAGTTTAAGAAATAAAATATAAGTGAGAATTAGCCTTCTTCTCAATTTTGTTCACTGAAAAATTGACTCGTCATAAAAGAAGCAGACATGAATAGACATATTTGATGAAATTTGTAGTTAATATACTGCTTGAATATATAGCAGTGAACCTGGGCTCCAGTGCAGCAGCCTGACTCCACGTTCCAAGTCCTTAACTCAGTAGGCAGTGGATGAGTATTTGTTGGCTGCATTATGTAGGCAGAGTTTTGAAACCTAATTCTACTTAGAATATGTTCCGTACATGATTTACTAAAAATTTCAGCTTAATATGCATACTAAAATATTTTATCCTTCACTGAAAGATGAACTTTGAGGATAAAGAAATATTTTTTTAAAATTATAGTTTAACTCCTTTATAGAACTTTTATTATATTGGACTTTTTATACATTACTGTTATATTGGACTTCTTAAATAAAAAAATAATGAGATCACGACTATTGACTGTCTTCTCCATTCCACTTATACTCTTCAATAACAAGTAGAGAAGTGATGACAATTCCAAAGCATTCTACGAGCTTGAATCCAAAGATGCTAAAAATGCTGATATGAGATTGAACTGTTTTACTATAAATGTTCTATACTATACTCACTAAAGGAGTAAAGGAGAGAATCAACTCACTGTACAATTTAAAAAAATGTTTTACTTAATATTATTGAATAAAAAATTCAATTACCTAAATAGAAGTTAAATATATACAGTACTGTTGTATTTTTAAACATTCATTAATTTCTTTTATGAAATACAAAGTCCGGTGAAAAATTTTGATTATATTGTTATAATCATTCTTTAAGAACTAAGATGTAACAACATATGCAATCCTTGTGTCACTTCTTTTTTATCTAATCGAAAGGGCTTTTTTTTTTTTTTTTGGCTGTGAAAAAAAAATAGAGGAAAAAATTTAAAGTTGTCTTAATTCTCTTCTAAAAATAAATCACTATCAATTCAGTCATGAAAGAACTAGGATCAAATTAGGTGTATTTCGTGCAGTCTGACCCAGCTATATGGTTCAGGAGAACCACTGCCCATTTACAAGTACACGAACTGCTGCTACTTCTCACCCTGAGGGTAACCTTTACAGGTGCCACAGAAGGAAGCATCTTAGTTATCAATCCATGTGTGTGGTCTGGTGGGGCTCATATGTGTTATTACTTTTTTTGTTTTCTCTATTCATAATGTACTAATCTAATTAGAAGTTTTCTCTTTAGTAGAGTGGTGATGATTAACAGTATTGCTGTTAAGATAGTTCATGTAAGTGTCTAATAGTTACTAGCCCATTACTGGTGCTCAAAAGTTAGTAACTGCTTTTGTCATTCGTACTTCAAAACTATTATGTGAAATAAATACTTCTTGTGGAAATATGAGAGTGCAATAATGCTGTGTTCTTTTATATGTACATTTCTTGATAACAAATCTTTAAAATTCCTCCAGAGAAGATATTATTTTTTTAGCAAATGTAAAAATTCTTAGATTGTTCTAAATTATACATTTTAGATATATTTTTCTAGAAAATATTTAAACACTTTCGCTCAGTTGTATTGGAAATATGTGCAATATCATTGTCTTATGCAAAAAAACATTCTATGCCTTCTATATATAATATACGATATCTACTATATATATATTTGGCTATATATATCTATTATATATATGTAATTTGAGTAAGTATTTTTTCAACTCACTCCAAAACTCAAGTTATCTTTTTGGAATGCCCTTCTTTTTAAATTTCTGATTGCTAAATTGGTAACTCTTTTATACTGATGCTGTTTTACCAAAATGGCACTGTAGACCATGGAGTGAAGAACTAATTGTTTTGCTTTATAATGAACAAGTTATTTTTGGAGAAAATATTCTTAACCTTGACTTCATAGATATAAGGGTTCATAGATAGTTTCTAGGGGCTGGATTAATACTCTGAAGTTGTATGCTATTGTGTGAAAACTATGAGAGTATCTATTTAGATATATAATTTTATGGTTTGAGCATCCATACCTTTCATCAGATCCTCAAACCTTTCTCAAGCCCTTGGTTTAAGAGGATCAAAAAACAGCTCTTGCTTTTAAATTCTTGGTTCAGTAGTTTAACATACTTGAGTAATTCTGAAACCTGGTTTTATAATTGGAGCAATTATAAAGTATCAGCGAATTACAGACATTATTTAGCAAATCATCTTGATGTTTTTTTTTTGTTTTTGTTTTTGTTTTTTGTTTTTGTTTTTGTCTCAGAAACTTTCTACATTATATTCTTCAGTTCAAATTATCCTACTGACATTTTACCATAATGGTGCTACTATATTATTCCTCTATCCATAATACTTACAATCAGTTCTAAACATTGCCTTTATACCTGTCATCTAGAAAAATTAAAGCATAAGGCTAACTAGAATACGTTTGAAAACTCCACACAAATGGTGGCCCTGGCCAGGAATCGATTTTTTTTTTCAACTGATTATAACAAAATGACATTGAACAAATGACCTTATTTGAGAACCTGCTCTACTTTACTTTTGATTTCTCAAAGATTGTGGTGAAGTAATTTCAAACATGAATTTAATATAACTAAATTCCATAGAAAAATATTGATGACATGGCAATAGGTTGCTGGTGTCTTTGCATATACTATAAGGGATTTTGGTAAATTATTCTTAAGCCAGTCATATTCAGAAAGCAACAGGCCAGGAATGAACCCATGTCATCCTTTTTATCTACTAAGCAAAAAGCAAACTATACTTTTTACAGCAGTAAAAAGTAAACTATGAAAACAAAGCAAAACAAAGCCTAGGCAGAAAGTGTGAGTTTGTTAAATTAAATTATACACAGATATTTTAAAAACTAAATAATCAAGTAAGTAGATGAATATATATGTGAGACTTGCATTCATTGTAAAGGATAAGTAGTTTTTACTTTTAGTACAGTTTTATTTTTCCACACCTGTTAACCCTAATTATTGAGTATATTTAATTTCTTCTCTAAATTAATATGGAATTTGTCATTTTTTCAGGAGTACCAAATTTTGGAAGAATGTTTATAACTAGAAGTAGAATTAATGTCAACCCTATTGTTTCAAGCAGCAAAATGGAGCCAGAATCCAGTAAATAAATCGGGATCATTAGAAATGTCTGCTGCTTTAGTGGTAGTATTAGAAACAGTTCACAAATAGCTCATTAAAAAGCAGTTAAACAGAGAAAGTTTTTTTTTTGGTAGTACTTATAAAACCAACAAACCGGCTTTTGTTTTAATCTATCTTGAAATAAAGTACTTTAAGTGTTAATAGATATTACTAAATTTTTAAAAACAAAGAAAAAGTTCTACTCAGTGGGCTAAGTTGAATAAAGATTCAAACAGGAAAATGAACACTTAAGAATTAATCACACAGATGCCCAGTTTGAAAGATTTCCTGGAGTCATGTGATGTAGTAGAGAGAATAGACTCAGAAGATCTGGATCGAAGTTTAATTTTGTCATTTGTCTTTAGGTTAACCATATGTTCACATTGTGTGGGGACCATCATGGTTTACATCTGTTGCCCTGACACAATAATACCACTTTCATTCTTAAATGTGTATTGATTGGGACAAGAAATTAATGGTCCACTTAGTTACTATGACAATCACTCACAATAATAAAGTTTGTATGATACGTCAGTTTTTAAGATTGTCATGATAGCCGGAAAAAAACATGTATAAGAAAGTATTTTGTAATCTGAAAATCATTACAAGAACTGCAATGAAGTTTATAAATATTAGTGTTTTCATTTGGGCAGAGTGTTTAAGGTGACTGACTGAAAGAGAGTAGTTTATTTTAATCAGTCATTCTTGAACAAATCATTATTACTCTTGTTAGAATATTTGTATATACCCTTTTTTCCTAAAGTGTGTTCTGTTGAAATAAAGTCATTGACCATGACTATAAGGAATATTGAAACTTAGACTTTACTTGTGCTAAGGATAAGAAATACATTCCATTTAATTAAAATTTCAATGGGTTTCCTAAACTGAGAAGAATGGAACCAATTAGTTTGTAATTCATTAACATTTAATTTAGTTTTGAATATTCTTAACATTTGCTTCTTTATCATTTTCAAGAGGTACTTACATGTCCTTCTATTATCTTTGGAAAATGATTATGATTTTATTGTTTTTATAAGCCATTATTAGTAATCACAAACTTTAATGTTTATCCCTATAAATTTGATCCGTTTCTCAAAGCAAAAAAAAAAAAAAAAAAAAAAAAAAATTCATACAGCGCTATTCCTGGGCCCTGTTTTATTTCAGATGAATTATTTAATCACTGTACAGTGGCTGCCCCTTAGCCTTTTGAATATTTTCCTGGGAAGATTTGTATTAATTTGAAATGAAATAAAACAAAACCAGTTTTTACCTATAGCAAATGAGTTTCTAACAACTTCAAGGTCCCTTTATCTGTAGGAAGAAGAAATGAATTCTCCCTGGTTAGGGAAGCCATTAACTAAATGCCAGGAAGACTACAAAAACTTGGCTAGAGAGTGTCAGTTCGCCATATGGAATTTTTAAAAATCTTGTTTCTGGGACAAGATGTTTGGGGATAATTATACTTCACAGGGTGGTTAAAAACATTAAATAGATAACGTATATGAAAGCATCTGGCCAGTAACCTGCAATTTTGTGTAGGTACTTAATAGATACTTGTTGAGATCTGGGAAGAATGAAGAGTCAAGGGAATATATCATACAAAATAATGCTCTTTCTTTTATTTTTTTCTATGCCAGCCAAGACCCTCTCCCTTAAAGATTGATATCAATGATGATGAATAAAAGTTTATTTGACTCAGATAATCATTTTTACAAGCTTTATGTGTCATTTTGATCATTCGAAAATTTTTTACTTCCAAAATCTGAAATTGAAGATTCTGAACCACCTAGATTAGGATTTGAGGTCACCAAAAGACTCAATTTTACTATCTCCATCTACTGGCAGGGAGGAACTAGACCCAAGCATCTGGACTGGCATAGAAAAGAGGAGAAAGAACATTTAAAAGGTAAGCAAAACATATATTTTTATTTACTCTGAATATTTAAACTTTTCTTATACACTCTAATGTACTCTCACATAATTAAGGTTGATGTAATGAACCATGTTAAGGAAGAGAAATTTGTTTAGGAGGTATGATATTCTTATCTGATTCTTCAACATGAATAAGTATAGACTCAAATGCCTTGCTTTCATAATGGGAGTCTTTTCTATTCTTGTATTTCTAAATTACTATCTAGTCATTCCAGTACTCCAGGGCTGTTTTCATATCCTTCGTAATCTTCAGACTGCAGTGTGCTTACTGAAATATCTTTATTCTCATTTCTGTATTCTCTATGTTCATGATAATTTCCCCGGCATGCTATTTTGACTGTTATGATGCAGAGAGAGTAGAAATACGTTTCTCAAAATGTAATTGATTATTCTGGTGTTTCTTAGCCTTTTTGTCCATCTTTCATTTATAAGTATTTTCTTTTGGCATAAAATATTGAATAAAAGTTTCTCGTTAATTAATGTGTAATGTCTTAATGCATATTTATTTTAGTTAATTAATTAATTAATTAATTTAGTATTTTGCCTTCCTATCAGAAATATTTTGTTTTGGTTGACTTTTAATAAGAATGCACAATGGCAAGCAAATGATAACTGCTATAAAATAAATATTTTGATGGTTTGTGTGGTTTTAGAAAAATAGACCTCAGTAAATATAAATTAGGTAGTTTAAATGGTTAGTATAGTTATTCTTAAGGCTTATATTATGCATATCTTGCCTTAAAAATCCCTTCCTCTGCTTGAGAATAAGACTAGCAGCCATTTCTCAAGATATTTGGTAATGTTACATTTGCTGCAATTAAGTTTAATTTATAAACCTAATTTGTAGTTTTTTTCTGGTTATTTCCTGCTCCTCCTCACCCATTGGGCATTTATTTCCATATCTTTCTTCCATTTTTTTTTGAGGGGGGCAATATTCTATTTCTTTCAGAAGAGAAATGGATGAATTTGTAGGGAACATGGGTGGAGAGTTTTTAACATCAAAACTGGATTTCATGAACAAGAGTTTTCAGGAAGTGCTCTGTTCAAACAGGTCTGTTAACTTGCTGGGAGGTCGCAAATGCAGCTGGGGGATTACACTCAGATAAACAGTGCAAATACTATAAAGAAGGATTCTTGAATCTTCTTGTGACTTCTGACAGTGTCCAATCTGACAGACATATCCTCAAAGTCTTCATTGAGATCAGAAGATGAGGAGATAGGTATTTTTGAATATTATTGAAGGAACTAGTGACAATGAGGTGTCAGAGAATAATCTCTTCTCACAAATGAAACTTCTGGGGACTTTGTAAAGTCCAATTCAGTCCCTATTTTAAATAAAATTACAGTATCTTTTTGAATCTGTCCCATCTGTCTCTTTTTAGACCTCTTGCCTCTGGATCTTTGGTTTGATTTTGAAACTATTGTCTGAATGCTAGCTGTTGCTGAATAATTCTGCTAATGGATATATTTAAGACAATTCTAGAATAAAATATACTTAATATCTTCATGTTTATGCTACTCTTTGATAATAGACCATCAAGATGATAAAATAATGTAAGCTGAGAAAAAATAGCTTGGCATAATTAGGTTGTCTCATGATCAGTATTAAAAATACCTTGGCTTTGAGAAATAAAATTTAAGCAACCTATTTTCCCACAAAAATTGTGTTTTATTAGTACTTTGTCTTTCATTTCTCTTAAAATCCTCACATTTATATTTTACTTATATTTTAACGTTACTTTAAAATTGACAAGTGTTTTTGAGGGTAGTGTGTGGGGTGGGAAGGTGATGTTTTCCAACAGGGCAGAATGGTTAGAACATTCATGAGCATATTTAATATTTAATCAAGCCTATGTGGGGCATTCATGTCCTAGTATAATTGCTCTTCACTCATTCCTGATATCATTATGAAATTTGTAATGAAACCAAAATCGTTGCTACAAATAAAACTTATAAATCTCGGATATTGTTTATGGAAATGCAAATAGTTTATCACTTATTTACAGCATTTAAAATGTAAAATAAGAGGACATGATTTGTATAGAAGTGATCAAATTTATTATTTTTCCTATCTTTTGCTGTTATTCATAAGAAAGTCATAGATTCATTATATATAAATTATATGCATCACCTTAGAACATAAAATTGCTAAGTACAAGTAGGAAACAGTAAAGTCTCATTTTTCAGCACTTATGATTGCTAAACATGTTAAAAATGAAATAAATATATTCTTAGTTTATTGTTTCTTAGGAATTATTTATTTTGCCTAATTCAGAGCTTACCCTAAAATAAGAATTTAAAATATTTTAAATATTTATTAAAAGCAAAAATTAATGGTCTATTTGTACTTTCCTCTGAAAGAGTAAGTTTGTATCGATTACCTTTCATTATTATTTTCCTCAATGAATTTTAAACATCTTTCCATCAAAATGTTAGTACTGTATCTAGACATTGTGTGATCACAAAGAAATAGGTAACTACTTTCCATACTTGAAACTGATGGTAAACTCCAACGTGAATGTTGTAAGTTAACTGTCCATTGCAAAACTGACAAACGTTAAGTCTCTAAAACAGATGAGGTTCTTTACTGGTTATATTTTCTCTTAAACAAGCTTATTGGTTTGCTTAAATGTTACATAATATGAATTTGTGCTTAATCACGTTAGCCAGTTTTTGTCATATTTCATAGAAATTTTTCTACTTAAAAAATTTCAGAGCTCCTAAAACTTTATGTAAACTTTCTACATTGAATAATAGTTTTAATTCAACAAGATTAAATATTGAACAAATTGAATCAATAGCAAATCTTTAAAGTGAATGTTTCTTTTGCAATGTGAATTACTCAAAATTTATCTCCATTCTACATTCTCATTTTGGCCTCTTTGTGGTATCTAAAGTAATGCATGACTTAACACAGAATAAAAAATAATAGCATTGCCTAAGCATGTTTCACTATAGTGGTGTAGTAATTGTGTATGTATACAATTATATTCATTACTAATTGGTGTGTGATAAAGGCTTTGAGAAGACTCTGTGTTTATATACTTGGCTATTTACCCTGTGGCATAATAGGTAAGAAGATTATTGCCAGTTTGTCTTCCATAATGGAGCCTTCATTTTAAAATATTATATCTCCTTGTATAAAACCAAAAAAGTTATTTTTACCATTATTTTAAGGCTAAAATATCATACTGTTAAATCTTTACTATTTCTATATCTCATGCCTCAATACCAAAATAATTTTATAATTCTTATTTGCTGTATCCTTTTTCATGCCAATTCAGATATTTTAGAGTATGAAAAGGGAACAGTAATAATAGTCCCATCAGAATAACAGTCTAAGTCAAGGCCACCTCAGGCAAACCCAAACATGTTCTCTATATAATAATTTGGTGGTATGTGTAAAAAAATCTTATTTTTAATTGACTTAAATAGGAAAAATGATTTATTTAGTTATATACCTGAGAAGCCCTAAGATGGGGTGAATTTATTAGGTAGTTTGAGCTGGGATGTAGCTCCTTTTTTTCTATATTGCTATGCATCTGCCTACTTCTGTGCAGTGACTTTTTCATCAGACTGTATTCTATTATGATGGCTTAATAGCTATAATAGTTTTGGGTTTTACTTCTGCACCCAAAATGGTCCAATCTCCAACTATTGAAGGGGGAAGCCACTGGATTCATTCTGATTTGCTCATTAGAAACATTTATGCAGTGAGGGAAATGGACTTAAGTGGATTTTCCAGACATACTTCTGGGTAGGTTCAATCCTAGCTTGCTTTATTCAATGGCAGCTTCACAATGGTGATAAGGGTTGTTGGGAAGATGCTTACTGTATTAACTTTCTTTCAACGCACATGGAAATTTGTTGTGAACTTCTGGAACACAAGTTTCCTTTCCTACCATTGTTCATAGATAAGAGGCTAATGGCTGAATTCTTATACTTCTCATTTGATACCTGAAAAAAAAATTCAAATCTTTTTTTAAAGATAAAGAAATGGTAACATTTCTACAAAATTGTCCTTTTTCATCCCTCTTTAATCAACCTGTAGAAGGGAATCAGAAACTTAAAATCACTGCCTAAAAAGCAGTACTTTTCACTTAGCCTATTTGATCTCTGTGAAATTGGAATCATTATACATATGACCAATTTTGTATTACCTTACTTAACAATCGCATAGTCACTGACATCAGAAAACCTTGGTCTCTGATAACTTTTCTCTCTCGTTATGTTTGAATTAGAATATGATGGCCTAAGTTTCTTTTTCACATACATACTGATTTATAATTGTTGAAGTGGTTAATTTATACAATTATTATTTCACTGAACTTTAAAATAGCCTGTGATTACCTCTAGTTTATGAAAAATAAATTGGTATCAAATGTCTTGCCTAAATTAGCAAATTTTATCATCAATAGATTTATATTTCGGAGTCAAGATAAAATGATGACTATGTGACATTCTCGGAATGTGGTAAAATTATAGAAAAATGTTTTATTTTATAAAAATAAGCAAGGATATTATGAAAATAACATCTCAAAAATGAGTACTCTAAGACCTATCACCTTCAGCTGAAAAATATATGTAGGTTTAAATAGATGAATTATGAGTAAGATATTGAATACAAATTGAGAAATTTATTGGTGAGGAGCATAAATTGTAAAACATTTTGATCCTTATATGTACAATCTCTGGAAGCTTAGGAATTAAGGATGAAATTTTGAATAATAGATAAAATTGTCTTCTGCCGTGTTCTGGGATAGCGAGTCTTTTTATAATATCGATATATATGAGGTAGTGCCATGTGCTGAACACAAAGCTAGATTCTGGTATGGACTTCAATAAAAATAATTTTGCCTTCTAAGAACCCACAGTATGGTAGAAAAGTAAGAAAGGTCAACCCATACATTATGACTGAAATATACAGTCCTAAAGGAATGTACACAGGAATCAAGTATGGCTTTCTAAAAGAGAAAACTTCTGAAGTGGGTTTTGATAGTTGAATATTACTGTCCTGGTATACCTAGTCCAGTACTGATACTAAATTACAGTCCTAGAAGGTGTCACATCAAGAGGCCAAGGCTTTGTTTTGTTTCTAATCCAAAGCACGTGGAGGAGTGCATGAAACATAATAGGCTCTCAATACGGTTTTGACCATTCATTTCCTTGAGGAATAAAATGATTATCTTCTTGGATAAATTTAAGAACCTCAAATGAGCATGTCTTAAATATATTGTTTTATGATTTACTTAATATAATGATCCCTTATTTTATTTTTCCTTAGTGAATATTTATTCTTGTAATTTGTAAATAGTTTGAGGTAAACAACACTAACTTGATTATCTTTGTCTTATTTTGCTGTTGTTTTAAAGGTATGCGAAACAGTAGATTTGAGCTGGTGATAAAACAGAAATGAGTCTGAGTTTTCTGTATGGTATATTATACATTTGTATTAATAGTTAAAATTTTAAATATTAAACTTGAAAATGTGGTATTTCTATATTGTTTGGAATTTATGAGAGATATTTGTTTGCTGTGTGGCACTCAAGTATATCTTCTCTCTATAGAAATTAAGATTAGGATGAGATAACTCCAGATTTTCTAGGCAAAAATGTACAAGTCATGGAGTAGGTAAAACTAGCCATATAGAAACATGATAGATAGATAGATAGATAGATAGATAGATAGATAGATGATAGATAGATAAAGTTTTTAAGTATATGCATTTTACCCATGAAGTTTTTACACACACACACACACACACACATATATATATATATATTATATATATATATATATATATATATATATATATATATATATATATAATTTGTTTTTTAACTAGTATTGTTAAAAGTGAACTACTTTAATTGAGAGTTAATGAGAGGGAAGCAGAAATAGCTTTTATAAAGAAACTAGCATGATTAGGATAAAGAAGTATTATCACATGGGAAAAAAAAACAGTGAGAAGAGCAAAACACAGATAATACACACCAGTGAATATGTGTATTTATCAAGTAAAGATTGGAAAATAGATGTAACGGCAATTACAGAAATACCTTTTTTATACACAATTTGAAATTAACATATATTTAAAGGTAAACAACAAATCTCACAAGACATCTGTGAAGTCTACCAGCTTACAGTAACATGTCTTGCCTGTGCGAAACAGGAACTAGTATTTTTCAGAACTCTAAAACTAAAGCAAAGAGATTCATTTCTTTTTATCTAATTCTTAATCTTATGATTCTCTTTTTGTGCTACAGTCAATATAAAACATTGGCATTGATAAGGAAATGGATGATTTATCTTTCTTTAGGAGTTATATATTATCCAGAAACCTCTTTTTTAAATGTTACCCTTATTAATAACATAACATTTTCAATTATCATAAATTTTATTGCATTTTATGATCTTATTCCTACCTCTTTTATCTGTAATAAATATAGCTTCAAAGGGAATAACGGTATGTAATTCACGGTAAACATAAGAAATTATTTTGATTTTAATGCTAAATTTATTGAATACATATAAATATACAATGATTCTGTATAATTGAAAGTATGTGTACATACATAGTGAACAATTTTATAGTATTTACGCTATTAATCTCCTTTCTTTTCATTTTCTATTTTTGTTTTCTTTTAGTTTTCAATACTTCTCCTTAAGAGCGGTTGTGCAAGATAATATGAAATAATGTATATTTATATAAATAATAAAAATTTAGGGTTTATATACATTTTCACTTTTCGTATAAACTCAACTACAATGAACAAGATTTATTCTTGCTTAGGATGTATTGAAATAAGCATGTTGTAAATATTTTAGTGATTTGACTACAAACATTTGTTTTATTTCATTGGTACTTTCTGTGTGTGTACTAATCATTGGATATAGGAAAAGCAGATGTTCAATAAAATGTAGTCACAAAATATATACTTGTCTTATACCTGAAATACCAGTTAAAGTTATATATTTGGAAAGATGAGTTTTTAAAGAACAGAGCTATCAATGCAGTGTTGTAATTTGATAGAACTTAATGTTTGTTTGTTTTTTCTTTTTGATTATAGGCCTAGTTGTTTGAGATTTACATAAAACTTTGACAGTCATGCAAATTGCATGCACATGGTGGCAAACCTCATTGCATTTTGAGATTAATTTTTGAGGGCACCAACCTGACTTAGGAAATTTACATTTTACCACAAAGAAGGCCTAGATTTTCAGTCTATTAATTATGTTTAGTTTAGTTACAGTTTAATGGAATTGCAAATTATAAAAGGAAAAAAGATGTAAACAATTTAAGTACATGCCTTTTGTTCATGAACTTTTTTGACTGAAGATATAAAAATGGAATTCAGATCTTTTAGTAGCCATGTAGTTTTCTAGATTGTATATAAGAGTACCTTTTTTTATTTGTAAAGAGTACCTTGGATGATATAAGGCATGCGTTTTGAGACTGAATGGGGTACATGTTACATTTTATTAATCTGATTGGAAAAATTAATTAATATATAATATTAATTATAAAATGAGTACTTTTGATATAAACTAGTGCCATAAACACCTCCTGAAATACTTAGCTTATTGGAAGAAAATTTAGAGAGTGAGGAAATATCTCATTTTTAAAAGAAATCTTCGAAAACAATTTGTTAATTTAATTTTAATAGTAAATTATCATTTGAGAGTATAGAGGAGAATTCACCAACTTGATAGATTTTTTTGTCTTCTTAGGAGATATACTGGTGCTAAATTATGTGCATAGAAGAGTTATTGATCATTTCATGTATGTTAACATAGCCAATTACCAGTATTGAATATTAGCATCCAGTATGAGGGAAGATGTTTCTGTGTAGGTTACTTACTGCTGAGGATAAGTTCAGGCACTGGGAAGAATGGTAGCATGAAATTATTTATTTTATTTAAAAATCTTATAGTACCTAAAGCCTATTTTACTAATATGTTATTCCTCATAATGTGAACTGTATATATTCAAAGAACATTATGCGTCCTTACTTTGTCTTCCTAAGTTAGACAATATAAAATAATACTTAGTTCACCGATTATTGAAACAGCCAAGTTTAAGAGGATGAAAAATTTGTTTAAAGAATCATAAATATAAATTGTTAAAATTATTTTGAATATTTTACTAATAAAACAGGTTTTTTTAACTTTAATAATATTTTAATGAATACATGACCCTTGACATCGTCTTTTAAATTCAAGAAGTTTCTTAAAGCAGTATTTTTAGATTGTATTTTATCAAGGTGAAATGATGTATTTTGACTAACATAAATCCCAAATGAAAAGTTGCTACAATTACTGTAATTGCTGCTGAAGAATGAGGGCAAAAAGAAATACTTGCAATCCAAACAGCTTTGTGAAGAGTAGAAGACATTTGTTTTCTAATATTATGTAAGACATGACCACAAACTTAGCAGTTTAAAACATACTTCATTGACTCTCAGCTCTATAGGTCAGAAGTCAGGGCACTGTGTGACTGGTTCTGGCTGAGTTTTTGCAAGACTAAAATCAAGGCATCAGCCAGACTCGATTCCTTTCTGGAGAATGTCCAGAAGAGACTGCTTCCACACCTGTTCAGGTTCCTTGAGGTTTTAGGACTGAGGTACCCATTTCCTTCAATTTGTTAGTCTTGGACTGCCTTCAGCTTCTGACACATTGCTCCCTCCATTTTCAAAGCCAGCAACAAAGAATTTCTCTCCTGTTCAATCTCTCTCACACTTTGATTTTCTGAGTTTAGGAAGCACTCAGCTTCTTTTAAGGGCTAACCTTATTAGGTTAGGCCTAGGCAGATAATCTATTTTTTAATGAACTAATTACTAAACCTAATCATGATTAGAGGACTTTAATTATTATTTGTATTTTTAAAACTAGAGTTATATCAAGTGTCTTTTTGTTCTAATATGACTCATATTTGATAAAGTCTTGGTGATTAGGGTCTTAACTCAAATTTATTGTGATTTTAGGAATGCAGATGAGTTGGTTGTTTGACATTTCAGTAATTTAAAAAGATGAATTGGTTGTATTCTTTCAAGTATAAATATACACAGGTTTTTTATTCAATAGTGTTAAAATAATCTTTTTTTTCTGGATAAATTCTGAAAAAAAAATTAATACTTGGTTTATATTGTGTAAAGCATACCTAACACTTGTTTGGGGTATAATGTTAATGATTTAAAAAAAAAAAAACATTTATTTTGCAAGCTATACATTTTGAAATGTCTGTTCTAAATGTATGTCTATGCCTATGTTTTTGTTTTAGGGGTACAAGATCCCCAGCATGAGAGAATTATTACTGTGTCTACTAATGGAAGTATTCACAGCCCAAAGTTTCCTCATACTTATCCAAGAAATATGGTCTTGGTATGGAGATTAGTAGCAACAGAAGAAAATGTATGGATACAACTTACGTTTGATGAAAGATTTGGGCTTGAAGACCCAGAAGATGACATATGCAAGTAAGTTATCATACCTGAAATTACAACAGAATGTAACAACTGTTATAGTCTTTCAAGTTGCTTCATTTGATGATGTGATTTTAAATGACATCTTTTGTTTTTTGTTTTTTCCGGTGATCCAAGAAATCTATAGCTTTATAATTTAAGCCATGTTTCATTTAAAATCTTCATCTAAAATTAGAAGACACATACATGTACAGATACAGTCAGTTTCTATCTACTTCTGAAAATAATTTGAGGTAATTTGTGGTAAAAAAAAATATACATGTAAAGTAAAACAAATTAAATTAAGTAATAGAGAATAAAAAGACAAGTAAAGGAATGCAGTTGTGCCAGAAAACCTAAGTTACTATTAGTGCTAAAAATTATACATTTGAGCCTCCTGGTAGCCACATCAATAAAGTAAACAATAAGCTATTAAAAGAAAAAGCAGTATCCACAGGTACATATTATTCATAGTCTCTAGTATTCATAAGTGCACATATGGATACATATACACACATAAGACTAAGAAGTTTGACTATTTCATTGCAATGAAAAAAATACAGTTCTGAAAGCAATTAGAAATTTAGGCTAACATTATGCTTTGCCAGGTAGAAATTTATCATAATTTTCCTAGAAGCATTTATGAACCAAAGTTAGCCGGAGCATTTCACCCATGCAAAAGACCACCTACTGTATGTCATATAAATATTACTCTTTAAATCCTATGTGAATACACTTTTCAAGGTTGGGTGGTCTTATTGAAGATTTTTCACTTCAATGGCATTTGTATATCATAAAAATATTTTACTCAAGCTTCTTTGTGGGGTTCTTTATTTTTTCTTTGATATACAAGTTGAAGGAGAATTTTCATTCTATGGTATATTACAGATAAATATTTCAGTACAGATGAAATAAACTTTGTACTGGCTGTCATCACAGTTTGGATCTTTAATTTTATATGGGTATACATATTTTTCACATTTCTTTTTTCTGCAACTATGCATTTCTTGTTTTTTTTTTCCCCTAACATCTTTAATCTTAAACCTTGAGAATCGAAGCTATCCTAGCTATCTATAGAGACACAGAGAAGTAAAGTTGCTACCCTATGTCTCATTTGTATTTTATACCTAAACAAATGCTAAAACCTATTTTTCCTAATATCCATATAGGTAATTTTCTACCGTGCAATATACTGTACCTCTTGTCTTCTTTCTGTATGTAGGATTTCATGATCTTGTCAAAAATTGTGAAAAGTTTATGATTTTATCCTACTTGTACTATAACAAGTTGGCTTACCATAATTTTATGGATGCTAATGGAAGACAGGAACAAAAGACTATATTACCTTATAATCAGAAACAAAAGACTATATTACCTCAATAGCAGCAGCCAGAGTATTAGCACATTCTTGTGCCTCTTCCCGGTTCTGACGCCCACAGATCAATGCCAAGAGGGCCACAGGACACCTGCACACCTAGTGAGTTGTGTTACAGGAGAAAAGTATCATATGTGTGTGGATGTGCATAGTTATGTGTGTATATATGTAGTATATGTTCATGTTAAATGATGAATGATTGTTAAATGATAAAAATTAAACTATTATCCAGTATGCCTCACCTAAGTTGTGACTCAACTTTACTCAATTTGAGACTCAGCTTAAGTGACTCTTGCAATAGTTCTGAAATCCCTTCCCTTTTTTGTCCCTGATTACACCCTTTACTTGTCCCTGCAAATTTAATCATTGTCTTAAGTTTTTTTTTTTACTCTATCTTCTGATTTCTCTATAATTTTACCACATGTACATATTTCTCTGTGCACTGTCTTGTAAAAAGTAAATTATTTTTTGCCTGTTTTGAAATATATATCAATGGGATAATACCATGTGTTTACTCTTGTGATTTAATATGCATTTCAAAACAAGCAAAACTAAACAATATGATGTTTTTAAAGTTGGCTCATGTTGATGCAGATAGCTTAGATCATTTGTATTCCCTGAGGTATAGTATTCCATTGTATAAATAGTCAACCTTTTTTGTCTGTCCTATTTTGATGAATGTTTGGCTTGTTTCCAGTTCTTCTTGTCCAAAAATGCAAGAAAACTTTTTTTTTTTGAGTCTACATCTGAGAATGGCTTTGCTGTCTCAAGATATTTATATTTTCAACTTCACTAGATAGAATTAAATTGATTTTAAAAATGGACAATTTACACTTCTACCAACACTATACAAATATTTTATTTTCATTAGCCTTTTGATTTGTCATTTTTTAAATGTTTGGTAGTATGGTAAGTGTAAAATTGTACCTCAATATTAATTTTCATTTGTTTTTCTCTAATTACTAATGAGGTTGATATTTTTATATTATTATTGCCTATTCTTATTTCCTTTTTTGTGAAATGCCTGCTCATGTCTTTTGCCCAGTTTTTATTGGACTGTTTGACTATTTAAATCTTACTTTTCATATTTAAGTCCCTGGTCCAGTTATACTTTATTTTTATCTATGACATGATGTTTTTTCAGTAAATATCTAATAGAGTCCCCACATCCTTTATTAAATTGTCATTCTTTCCACAGTGATGTGCAAAGCCAGCTAACTTGCAGATCAGATTTCTGTGCATGATCTGGTCTGCTTCTGGGCTCTCTGTTCTGTTCCATTGGTCAATTGTGTCAAACTGTGTAGCAAAATGACATTGTTTTAATTACTGTAGCATTAGAGAGAGAAAGTCTATAATATAGAAATCTTCATTTTCTCCTCTTGTAGCATCCTCACTATTTTACTTTTTAATATATTTTTTAGAAATAGGTTGTTAAGTTCCTTGAAAACTCCCGTTGTGATTTTTATTATAATAGATTGAATGTATAGATCATTTTAAAGAGAAATGACATCCTTATACTAATGACTTTTCTTATCTTTGAGAACTTCATTTCTCTTGTCTATACAGTTTTAAAATCTTTATGAAAATGTTATGCATCATTATTTAGATTTATTTTTATGTTCTTTATAGATTGTTCCTAAAATCCTCTTTTTTGAAAATTATATTTCTAATTGTATATTGCTGGTAAATAGAAATGCAATCAATTTTTAGGATTGATCTTATATCTGGCGGACTGGCTAAGCTATTTTAGTTATTTTAATATTATTCCTGGAAATTATTTTGGTTTAGGCATATAAATCATGTTTGTGAAAAAAACATTTTTTTCTTCTGTTTAGTTCTTTAACTCTTTTTCATCTCTTATTAAGCTATTGATTGTACTAGTAGGTATCTCTGTCCTCTTGCTGATTTTAGAATTTCCTTTTTTAAAGAAAATTAACTTTAAAATATGGAATAACTTTAGATTTAAAGGATGTTCCAAAGATAGTACAGAGAATTTCCATATGTTCTTAACCCAGGTTCCTCCAATGTTAGGATCTCATATGACCATAGCACATGTGCATAACCAAGAAATTAACGTTTATACAATACTATTAACTAAACTACAGACTTTATCCAGATGTCAGCAGTTTTTTCATTTTTTATCCTTTTTCTGTTTCAGGATACTTTCCAGAATAAGCATATTGCACTAACTCATATCTCCTTAGTCTCTTCCAATCTGTGACAGTTTCTTTCCTTGCATTTCATGCCCTTGACATTTTTGAAAAATATTGGTCAGGTATTTTGTAGAATTTCCATCAGTGTAGGCTTTTTAGATGTTTTCTCATGATTACATTGAAGTTATGAGTTTGAGGATAGGATTCCAAAGAGGTGATATGCCCTTCTCCTTTAACGTGT
The DNA here is from genome assembly GCA_028627145.1 of Eidolon dupreanum. Classification (NCBI taxonomy): domain Eukaryota; kingdom Metazoa; phylum Chordata; class Mammalia; order Chiroptera; family Pteropodidae; genus Eidolon; species Eidolon dupreanum. Next base: position 29,188,862 of record CM053512.1, on the reverse strand, counting down.
CAGAAGGTACATGCTATCAACCTCAATTATCATTGATAATGTTAACCTCGATCACTTAGGGTGAGTTTCTCCTCTAATGTAGTAATACATTTTGCTCTATGTGCTATTATTTGGAGGCATGTAACTCAGCCCAGCCCACATACAAATAGATAATGATTAACTTCCGTCTTCTAGAGGAAGAAATATATATATACACATTATTTGGAATTCTTTAGTAAAGAAAATTTGTAGGCTTTTCTTTTCTTCCTTATTTTCCTTCCTTCCTTCCTTCCTTCCTTCCTTCCTTCCTTCCTTCCTTCCTTCCTTCCTTCCTTCCTTCCTTCCTTCCTTCCTTCCCTCCGTCCTTCTTTCCTACTTTCCATCATTATATCAGTATAGACTCATGGATATTTATTTTATTCTTCATTTTATAATCCAATGTTATCATTATTTACTTTGTTGTTGAAATTGTTCCATCTTTGGCCACTGGGAGTAAAGGATTATAAATCAATATTGAATGTAATGATTAATGAAGAATTTTTTTCTTTATTATTTAAAATACTTCCTTTTTTAAGTTGCTAGGAGGTATTTTTCTACTTTGGGAAAAATTTTTGATTCTTAAAATTTTTACATTTAAAAATAAGTTATAGATATAATGACACTTGATACCTCACCATGTGTCATCAAAGAACAAGGATATTCTCTATGTAATTTCAATACCATTTTCATATACAAGAAATTTAACATTAATATGAAAGTATTACCTAATATATAACTGACTTTCCAATGTTTCAAATGATCCCAAGATGTTGTCACTTTCTTTCTTTTTTTCTTATCGTGTTTTGATTCTATAATAAATTATTCATTATATATAACATTTGATTATTGTAACTCTTGTCTTTTCTTAGCTTCCATGACATTAGTATTTTTTGAACAGTTTAGATCATTTGTTCTGCAGAATGTCTTTTACTATCAATAGGCATTCATAATTAGGTCCTGCTTCAAAATTTTGGCCAGAATGTTCTGTAGGTGATGGGCACTTATGATTGCTCATAATGTCAGTTTATTGCATTATCAGTGACATAAGTTTGATTTCTCAATACTGTTTTAGCATCCTGACAGTTTTGATAATGAGGTATTTTTATTTCTGTCCATTTGAAGATTTTTATGATATTTATTATTTTCTTCTTTTAAACCATAATTCATAGAGAAGCTTATTGTTCACTTTCTATACAAAATATGAGGTTTTTAAATGCATTTTTATTGTAGATTTCTAAATTATTTGTATGTTGGATAAAGAACATGGCCTGTCTGTGATTGTTTGAAATTTAAGATTCAGCTTCATTTGCTTCAGATGTTTACATTTTTCTAAATGTGCTTGGAGAGATGGTGTAGTCTTCATTTGTGGGGTGCAACAGTCTCTATGTGTCCATTACATCAATATGTGCAACTGTGCTGATCATACATACCTCTATCATTCCTGATTTTTTTCTTCTTGATATGTCAATGAGAGAGATGTATTAAATTCTACTAATAGAGGATAAATAGATTTATCAGTTTCATCTTACAAGTTTGCCAATTTTTGCTTTCTACGTTTTTAAATTATTCACACAAGTTCAGAGATGCGACGACCTTGTTTAATCTGTATTAATGTTTTGTTTTTGCTTCAAAGTATATTATACCTAATATTAATAATGTTACTTCAGGTAATTTTGGTTATTACTGCTTGGTGTTCTTTCTATTCTTTTACTTTCAACTCTCCTGTGTCCCTTTTTGTGTCTGTGTGTGCATGTTAATAAGTGTGTCTATGTGTGTTTTGGTTGTCTCTTGTGAAAGGAACATAAGTAACATTAAAAAGAAAGATTTAGTACAAAAAAATCTTTATATTTTCACTTAAGAACTTAATCTACTGCCTTGATTTTTGTCATGCATATTTGGGATTCAATGCTACTGTTTATTTTGTCCATCCCGTTTTATACTTATTTTTCTGTTTCTTTGGTTTTCTTTCTTGCATTTATTATTTTTCTCGTTTTACTTTTATTTTCTACTTACTAGAAAGTATAAATCAATTTCTGTTTTTAACAGTCATGTTAGAAATGTATATTTAACTTAATATCTAAAGCTAATGAATGTTTACCTCATTTGCAAAATACAGAATTTCCTGAGAACGTTTTAACTACTGTGGAATGCTAACTCCCAGTTATTACCACACAATGTTGATAAGACAGCTGAGTTTATTGTTTACCATGGTGACAGGGAAGTCCACCTTGACAGCTTTAGTAGTGTCTGGGGAGGAAAAGCAAAACCAGATTTTGTTGAGAATTTGATGTTTGGTTTAAAATGGATCTTGCACTGTGGAGACTTGATTAAGAATGAAAAAGCATCAGGATTTAATCGTTTAGAACTGGTGGAAACAGGCAAGGGCTTCAGCTGTGTTAGATAGTGAACTGTTGACGCTTTCAGTTGAAGGAATTGATTGTTCTTTTGGAAAGTTTCTGTTATGAACATTATTTGCCTGGGCAATAATGAAGACAATAAAATAGCAATGTCCTATTACTGTAAGCAGTTCACTGGATGCGGTCGGTGGTTTAGTCCTTATTGTCCAAACTTGATTGGTTCTCACAGCCCCACTTCTGATTGGTGTATGGTAGTTACTGAGGATTTTAGTTTTGTGTTTTTTAACTGCACAAGCCAGACATTGTTTTTATTATTTTGTATAATCAATGTTTCTTTAGCTATACCTATGTGTTTACTTTTTATATTAACCATTTCTACCTGAAGTACAATCTTTAAAAGTCTTTTAAGAGAAAGCCTGTTGTTAGTAAATACTCATTTCTTATTTAGTTCAAAGTTTCTTTATTTTACTTTCATTCGCAGAAAGAAGTTAGTCAGACTGAATATAAAATTTTAGGTTATGTGTTTATTTTTTTCTCAGTACCAGAAAGATACCATCTTACTGTCCCACTGCTATTGAGAAGTCAGTCATCAAATTAGTTGCTGACATAGCTATGCAGTCTCTCACTGAGTGGTACATTTCACAGAGGGAGACATGTGGGTAGCAGGGTTAAGAGGGAAGGAACAAGGTGACATCAAGTCCCAGGCTTCTCCTGTACCACTTGTGGCCCATTTTACCCTCACTCTTGTATAGTAGGGTTCAGCAGATCTTCCCAGGACTCCAGAGCATATTCACCCCACTGAAATCTTGAGTGCTTGTTTGTTCTCCAAAGAATTCTTCTTATTTTCCTGACAACTTAATTGCATTAAAAACTATATATATAGTTTATATATATATAAAATCATTTATATATATATAAATCATTTATATATATATATATAAAATCATTTATATATATATATAAATCATTTATATATATATAAAATCATTTATATATATATATAAATCATTTATATATATAAAATCATTTATATATATATATAAAATCATTTATATATATATACACACATATATATATATATATATGTGTGTATATATATATAAATAATCATTTATCCAGCCATTTTAGTTGTAACATACCAAGAGTAGTTTTCCCACCTAACTCTGTCCACCATGTGGTTGGAATGTAGACTGTTGTCAAATAAAATAGTTTTTCCCTGAAAAGGCCTGGTTCGTACTCTAAATTTCAAGCTCAAATTGGTGTTTAAAAAACAGTAAAATCAACTCTTCTCCATGACAGTGCCATGAAAATAAAATACAAATATTCCCTCCTCCCCTTAAATTCATTTTAATAATTTAAACTGCCTCATTTAAAATATTTTCTCAAGTCTGAAACATAGGAGAGTCTAAAACACCTGAGCCACTATTTTAGCTGTACCTTTAATAGTAGACCCTACTGCCTTTCTCAAATTGTCTTTTACAAAGAAAAAGATAAAATGACTTGTGTTTACGCTATTGAAGATTGCTATTATTACAAAGAACAAAACAAGTCAGATGCAAATTAGGTTTTATTGCTTTTACAGTCTGATAGGATATGCAGGCAATAAGGTGGAAAATATTGGAGTGCAAAAAGGAGGAGAAGGATGAATCTGTGTGTGTGTGTGTGTGTGTGTGTGTGTGTGTGTGTGTGTGTTATGAAAGTATCTGGTCTCTGGTAGAAGAGCTGAGAAATTGGTGTATTTTTTTAATCTTTTTTTTTTGTGTGTAAATAGGCGAATAAATGTAGAAAAAGTTAAGTATGAATGTATTTTTAGGGGTCTAGTCCTCTGTTTTACACAGTTACATTTTAATTATTATTTACTGATAGTGTCTTATCCAAGGTTTCTGATGGTAATGATATCTGGTGTCTTAGGAGGACACATTTTTAATTTCAAGTGACCACAAGTAATTAGCCAGTGACTGTAATTAGCTTGGATTATGTTACTAAAAATTTCAGGAGTAGGCCTTCTCAAGGTTCTGAATGATGCCATCAACTCTGTGTCTCTTCCTCTGCTGCTATGTAGTCTAGCCTTCCCTGTGGTTGGCTTTGTTCTCAGTCTTTCTTCATAAAGTGGCAGAGAAAATCATGAAGTACCAAGAGTTTAGCACTTGCAATCTTTGACAGAGATGAGACCTTTTCCTGCAAAACTCAGAAGAGTTTCGATTGACTTAGTTTAAACCAAGCATCCATCCCTGGACCAGTTACCATTGGGGTGGGGACTAGGATGACGGTTACTGTACTTGGCAAAATTTGGGGTATGTGCCCATCCCACAGCCAAGTAATGGACTGTGATTGATAGAGAAATGGTGCCTGAAAGCAAAACTGTTTTTTTTTCCCCATTGGAAAGAGGAAGTAGTGCTGGTGGTGGAAAAATAACAGTCTCCACTCTTGGCGATAAGGACCAAAGGGAGTTGAAATGCAGCTTTCAAATTTACACTTACTGTTTTTTCTGCCTACACTTTTGGCCACAGAATAAGGTTCTCTTTAGAGTCAAGATTTCGCCAATGCCCTTTTCAGCAACTCTTGAATGTAGTTTTAGCTCAATGGCATAATTTATAGTTTTGTTATCCTTTGACCTCTGTAGCAATTACTTTTGTAATTTAAAAATATATATATATCTTCCCACAAGGGCTTAAAATGAAGGGTGGGGATCTGACCAAGTCTGAGATCAAGGGACTGTGCCCTTGGTTAATGAGATGTTTTGATTTTATGTTTTGAAATGTTTGAAATCAACATTCTAAGTAGAGAAAGAATGTATCCTGTAACTCTCAAAATTCATGTCTGGTTCATCCAATGTTTACCTCTCACGAAGACTCTACCTTTTTTTCTTGCATCTTATTCTCTCCTCTCCTACCCCTGATATTGCTCTCTCTTCTTGCCTTTCTTTTCTCACATTCTCTGTTTGATTATTGCCTAGAGATCACTTTCCAACATTGATTCAGAAATAGTTTTACAGTTTGCACTCTATGAGGATCTGGGGGATATTGCAATGCCATTCTCGTGCTATGCCTTTACTTTCAGTTGCTTCCTTGCTCTCACCGGAGTAATGATGACATCTCTTCTTTAAGTGGTACCATAGCTGAAACGTGAATAGAATCTAGGACCAAAGAAATACCCATATTACTAGCTAGCTACTAGTTATCTATTTATATCATTTTACCAAACAAGAAAAACCAAGCAAGAGCAATAGAGCAGTAATCATTAATAATAAAGGACTTATAAATATACAAAGATGCTATGAAAAGGCCTCCATTTAACTTAACTTTTCATTACGTTGAATCAAGGGAAACATCTTAATTTATTTCAGTGCCCTAAGGATTTGTGGTGGCTGTGACTTGCCTACAAAGTTGTTGCAACTGAGTATGGGTTATGGTGGATGCTTGTATAACCATTTGCTGGCTTAAGAATGATTGACAAGATCTCTGTGTTTTCATAGGTATTCATTCAAAGGTGGATAAAAGGAGGGGGGAGGTCAAAGGTTCCTTTCCCCGTGAAGCTACCTACCATCTGTGAACACCAATTTAGAGCAGTAGGATAGTGGGTGATCTAGTGAGATACTCCTTTAGACATAGATATAGAGAAATCTACCAGAGTATGGTATACCTTCTTTAATTTCTCTCAATGGAAATGTTCAGGTTAGTGGTACACAGAGGTGTGTGTTTCTGTTTCATTATTAAAATCCCAGAGGACACCATAAGGAAAGGAGATTTTTTCTTCATGCATCATGGTTGTATCATGAATGCATTTCCCAGTACACACAATATTGGGACTACAGGTATTTCCTCTTTTGGAAAGTTTGTGTTATGCCAATTTCCTTTTACGAAAAGACATATATTAGTACCTGTTTTTGCTAACTGAAAGAAATCTGAAGAGGATTTTTGCTTTTATGAAAAAAAAAGTGAAAAGCAAAAATTGTGTTCAGTGTCTATTTTGCAACAAGCATCATAGAGACAGCATGTGCTCTGAGCACCTATGGCCCCGCCAAGAGCCCTCCCTGGGAACCACACTCAGCATCTCAGCATCCAGTTGCGATAGCTTTCAACTGTGTCTGTGAGCATCTGTGCCTTATCTAAATTCATATTGTGTATTCACTAGCAAGATGTGTCATAAGACATCAGAAAATCATAAGAAAGCTGATAAGGGTGTTCAGACTAATTAAGCATTTCCATAGCGGCAAACGAAATAAAGGCATTGTGTGTGTGTGAATTTGGGGTTGGAGAATGTTAAAAAAATTTTCCTTATAAATTAATGGTAATTGTTTCTTTGCTCTATGCATTTTGTCTTACATAAGGTTTCATAAAGGTAATTGCTTTTGGATAGTGAGAAAACCAATGCTAATTTGGGAAGTGAGAGTTTCCAGGTGCGCTGTGCTCCAGGGTACCATACTGATCACTGAGATGTCTTGGTGGGATGAATTGGCAACTTGCTTACGTGAGAGTTTAAAGAACACTGGCTTGGGATGCCTAACATGTTTCAAATTCAGTTCTGTCATTTACTACTAGCTATATGGCTTGGTTAAATTACTTAGCCTGTTGATAATTATATTCTTAAAATATAATTTAGAAAAAGGGGGTTAGATTCCAAATGAAGATTTAAATCTCTTCCAACACTGAAAGATCTGTGTTCCCCTGGAATATCCACAGGTATATGAAGACATTAACATTGGTTTTGCCTCATCTAAACAGGTAATATTTTTATAAAAATCCTTCAAAAATATTAATGTTTTGGATAATATAATTTTTTTGTTTCTATGAAAAAAAATCACTTCCAATTTCTTACATGAGCCTTTGGATTAAAATCCATTTTTAATTTGACATCAGTTTTAAATGGTAAATTCTTAAAATTCTGATAAACTCTATATTGTAATCATTCAGTAAAAGCAGTTTTCTGGATATGCCACTGTTGTAACATAGTCCTATCCATTCTCTCATCATCGTACATCTCTTCTAAATGAATAATGTAACAGATTCTCCGTGTTTTACCTAGCCCCATTCCTCCCCACTTTTATCTTTAAGAATCTTCTTCCTTTAAATTAAGTTTCATATGACAAAATTTTTACTGCTTGGAAATCCATTAGGTACTCAGTTGTTTATTTCATCATTTTCAAACTCAACTATACAATGCAAGACCATGACACATTCCTAAATGTAATGGAACAAGCATTTTTTTTTTTTGACTCAGAATGTTGCCGATAGTTATGAAGTACTGAAGGACTTATCCACTACATACAATACACTTTGAAATGTCATTGCCCCAAGGGTATTTCCACAGAGAAGTTATTCCTCATAACTGTTTAAGCACTTGGAAAAATGTTTGAATTAATTTTAAATCTCAAACACATTACTACACTCCCTGTCTGCCGAGAGACACAGACTGTTTCCCTCATATGGCAGCTGACTTAACCCCCACTCCTTCTCCCCATATACTAACTTCAAAAACATCATCTTCTTCTTGACCTTTCTATCTGTAGCTCTCCATATGAGTCCCTTGGTTTAAACAAGCGAACTAGTTCATGATATCAAAATATTTGTGTAAATGGAACCAGTCATAATTTATTGCTTCTAAAATTATTTCATGGGATTGTGGTAGGCACTGTTTTTGCTGAGGCATTGGGGTTAATCTCAGTGGAAATGAGGCTTGCACTATATGTTATCCTAGGGTATTTTGAGGGGAAAAAAATCCCTCTGATCAGCTTACCTACTATTTATTTAGGTTAAGAACTAACATATGAGTGACTATAATAATATGACATCATGCTACAAATTGTGACACTTCTCTTTTAAGCTTGGCAAAATTCAGATATTTGTTTCTATATCTCAATAACTTGAATATAAGAAATTTCAGAGAAGATAAAAATGAAGGTGCAAAATCCATTGAGTGTTTTTCACGTAGCATGCAAAGAAAGGAAAGAAGGAAAACTAGAAGGGAAGAAAGAATGAACTGAGGAAGTAAGGGAAGAAGAAAGAAAGAACCGAGAGAAAAAGATGACCTCCAAATATTGAAAGCTATTTGCAGGCTGCTTTCCTTTTCTGATATTCTCATTACTCAGGGCCTGGCAGAATAGGCGCCGTGTGATAAAAGCCACCATTTATTGAGCGCCTTCTATTTGCCAAGCCCTGAGCTAAGTTAGCCCACATGAACTCTAATCTTTTAGCAGGCCTTCACAGTAGGTGTTACCCTTGTTTTACAAAGGAGGATAGAGGCTGTAGGAGGATATAAATGTTTAAATATACATGGGAGAGGCAGTATTTATGCATTTGCTCTAAAGCATAGTATTATATAAGAATAAAATTCTCACTATCTCTATTAGCTGTTAGATTATTTGCTAGGCAAGCAAAACATCATTATCTGTCTTTCCTGTTCATCATAAAACTAAATAAAAATAACACCTTGTAAAAGAATGTAAATCATTAAGTAATAAAGTCATGATCACTTGAACATTTTAATTCCTATTTGATGATTTTGATAATAAAGTAGCCCCTGATTTACAGCACATAATTCTGTCCCCAAACTGTTTGCTAATCATGGGAATTTGTGGTCATTAAATCTTTTTAAATTGGCTCAAATTCAAGTTTAATTCTGCTCGGGTTTACCATGCTGTGGTTAGGTGATGTGAGTTTACTCTCCTGTAATGAGAAATTTAATGTGTGCTTACTCACCAAGGAGAAGGAGGCCTGAGTGACTGAGCAGAAGCCCTCAGTGAACATCTAAACTAGCCAGAGATACTTATGCTTGAAAGAAACAACATAATATGAAATTAAAGGCTAAATATAGAAGAATAGAATACATTGGCAAAGTTTAGAAATCTGAAAGAAATGAACAGCCTGGGTATGAGGTCACCAGCAGGGTAGCTGCCAAGAGACATCAAAAGTTGATATTTACCTTTATGAATTCACCACTAGAATGTGGCCTTTAGCTGAGATGACTCAAACTCTGAAATGAATAAACACAATGAACACTGATCAATTTCTCAATAACGGGCTTATATGAACCAAACTCTTAAAACATCAACCTATAAACTGCCATTAAATGCATTAACTTTAAATGAAAAATAAAACATCCGAAGTTTTGATTTGACAAAGAAGAAATAACCGTTGATGGGTTTGTATGTGGCGTGTGTGTCAGTGTATGTTTTATGAAAGTGGCATGATGAAATAAGGCTTGTTTTTAAGGTAGATAAGCCTCACAGTGGTGTAGAGAAATGGTGTGTGGAAGGAAGAGGAAAAAGAAAGAGTGTGGTTAAAGAGGATTTAGGGGAAACTATTGGAAAAATCTGGATTAAGGGGGGCCTGAAATAATAGGATGTTCATATAAAGAGAGGAAAGAAACAAAAATATTTTGAAATAGACAAAAGTATGTGAACTAACAATTTGTGGGATGGGCTGTGTGTGATAAGGGAGAAGGATTAATCACAGAACACTTCAGAATTCATTCATCTGTTTAAGAAAGCAAGTGAGAAGAATGAGAGAGAAAATCCGTTCAGTCTTCCTTGTCATTTCCTTGGAAAAGGTGAAATGTTTAGTCAAAGAGGATGATTGGTAATAAAAATAAGGTTTGTGTTTTCTAAAGAATATGTAATTAAAACTGGTTTTCCAGTTCTTTATTCAGTACAGTGACTGATACTGAGGATGAGTATGTGTCCTCAGTTAGCTGAGCTTCCTGTGAGATCTGAAAATATCCCAAGTTGCAGACAGATTTGAAAGAGAAACAGTAAGATACCTCAACCACAGAATTAAAATACAGCAAGTTGCATAACCAATATTGAGCTATTGTACCAAGTGTACATAGAAAATCAGAGTGCTCACCATAGAAACGATTAGTATGTGAGAAAATGAAGGATGATTAACATTATAATAAATTTCTAAAAAAATAATGTCTGGTGTATTACTTCAAATAAAGTCTAGTTGTCTTTTTTTAAAAAAAACTATTTGCAATTATTTTTGAAAAATTTAGTTATGCTTGATTGTGAATAGCCAAAATTAGAGAGAAAAAGAAAAAAATGTTAGAGTGTAAATATGTGTTATATAGGAATATTTTAACACCACATGTATAATAATAACTATTTGGCCTACTCTGTCTAACTTGTGTGTATATAAATAGGTATGTTAGCATATTATATATGTGTAAACTCACTCATCCATCCATCATCACAGAACAGTCATTTAGTCCCTGCTATGTGTGGACCAAATAATGTGCTCAATTTGGGGAATAAAAAAGATTATTAGATGAGTCCCTGGCCACCAAAAAGCACTGACTTATATAAGTGAATAGGCATGTAAAAAAATATGATTCAAATTGTAATGGGTGTGGTATGGGCCATGCTGTGAAACATTGCAACCTTTGAGAGTCACAGATGGCTTCTCTGAAGAGCTCATGCTTAGCTAAAATCAGAAGGATACATGAAAATATGCCAAGTGGAGTGGTGGAAGTCATATTTTTGACAGTAAGAGATTTAAATCAATCAACGTTTTAAATATCGAGCATGGAATCCTTTACAACAAAAGTTGCCATTATGCCATTTCTAAGTATATCCGATGCAATGAACTGCCATTATGTGCTTGGAGCCCATTAGTCATAACTTGGTGATATAAAGTACGTTCTTGACCTATGACAGGAATATTATTGCTGGAGTTGCTATACTGAAAAATATGATCATAATTGCCATCTGGTAAAATATGCTGTCTCGCCCAGGTTGAGGTTCACAAATGACTAAAGCCCTAAGTAGCCCACAATTACTCAGTTGCCTAAAGGCCCACAAGTAGGATGGAAAGTTGTCTGTGTTTCATCAGATCCCTGAACTGAAGTTTGGGTTGGGGTCACGGAGAGTGGTCCCATTGCTTTGTCTTTTATTTTTCTTCATAGTTTGAAGTACTTCAGTTAACCAAAAAAGAATGGTTAAATATTCATGCCATAGTGTCAGATAGTAGATAAAGTCTGGGGACATGAAGATAAAAAAAAAAACCAAAAAACAAAAAAAAAACCAAAAAACAAAAAAACAAAGCTGTTTCTGCCATCAAAGAGCTTATATTCTTATTTTTAGAATTGCCCTTACTATTCAATATTTTAAAGATATTTAAATGTGTATTTTCATATTTTAAACTCTAGTTTAAATGAAAATGTACACAATAATTGAAACCAAAATATGTAAATCACTACAAGTGCCTAACTTATTGGACTTCAATTTTGCCTATATGTGTGATAATTAACATAGCTTTTCTTAACTAGTGAGGTTCGGTTTCTGTTTGGGTCTGTTAAATTAATGGAAGGTTTCTCACGCTACCAAATGATTTGCTACTCTTGTCTTTATTTTTATTATTTTCTTGTTTATCTGTGAGACTAATACAACTGACAACTGAAACACATGGTTGCGTCTTGGCGTTTTCAGAGAGGGAAATGGAGGCTCAGTGTAACAAGTAAGTAGATAAAAATTTCTGAATATTTGAATTGAAGTCATCAAGCAATACAAAATAAAAACTATTCTATTTCTTCTGTCAAGAGCAATTTAAGAGAAATCTAAGAGAAATTATCTGGGGCAAAGGAGGAAATGAGGATACATTTGCAACTGTTAAAAACTGCTAAATTTTCTAGTAGCACAGGAACCTATTAAAGGCTATGGTAGGAATGAATACTGGATATTAAAGCACCTCGAAGGGGTAATTTTAACAGGATAAGGAAAGAAGTAAATACAGAGCAAGAGGAAAATTTTAAAAGTGAGAAGAGGAAAATAAAACAAACCTAAGGCCAAAAGAACCCTGCCTAGGGACATTGCCCAGAATGATGGATTTAGCCAAGTGGGCACCAAGCCTAGTATTTCTTATTTCCCTTTTCATGCCGCAAAATATGAAGTAATCGTTTTAGCAGGACTTATTACTGTGATCAAATCACCTAACAATCTGAAATGTTTCCTTTCATCTGAAGATTTTTGCTTTGTTTCTTGCGAAATGACACTTTTTTTTTTTTTTTTTTTTTTTGCCTCATTCTATAATCAGGATCTGTGGAAAATATAATCTCACATATAATCCCGCATATTCCATAAACTTTTGTCATTGCAAATAAAAGTGAACACAAGAGCCAAAAGGTTGTTTTCATGCTTTTAACATGTGGTATGAATAGAATAACTTATTTCTCTAATTTCTGAAATACTAAATTTTCCACAAAAGGTTAAATTATTTTCCTTTGTCAAGATTTGAAATCTCAGAAACGTTAATGTCTATACTTCACTAAATTTCCATTAAATCGTTTATTTTAGTCTCCACAGAATCTGGTTCTCTAGTAAAGATTGATTATTTCAAAATTGCTATATAAATGCTTTTCAAAAAAATTTTATACCAGCTTTACCTAACTCTGTTTCTGGAGTCTGCATATTGTTTCAATGCTTTTAAAGTAGTCTAAGAGATTAATTGCATAGATTAAAAATGAACATCCTTAAAGTAAATATATGCTTACCGAAGGGGAATATAAAAATAAAAGTGATATCAGTAGAGTTTTACCTATTCTAACTATATTCTTAATATGCATACCCTAATACACACATACAAATATGTATGTGTATATGTATACACATGTGTGTATGAACTCCATGTATATGTAAATATATATACACATATTCTATATAGTGATCACTGAAGAGGTAGGAAAGCATACAAAATAGCAGTAAAATTTCTGTTAGTTGTTTAAAACATTCTTATAACTTAGACAGTACAAGTGAATGAAAACCTAGAAAGTCTAGAAAACTAAGAAATTTCCTTAGATGTTAAAAATCTCTTCCATTTGTTAAGTATCTTCTTTATGCCAGATTCCATTCTATTACTGCTTCTTGAAACCACTTCTTTTGATATTATATCTGATAAGGGATACAGGATATATTTCTTATCAGAAGAGTCAGATGGAGCATATGCCAAATGAATTCCCAAATGTGCTTTTGTGTTCTAAGGATGACTTTTTTAAGGTGTGATTTGTGCTACACAGTAAATAACAAGAATTTTGTCCTGCAAGATAGGATTTACAGTCTAGGGTAACTGTAGGTTTCCCCCATTTACCAGTAGGCACTTTGGAACAGAGTTTTCTGAAAGTGACATAGTTAGGAGGCAGTCTTATGACATTTCCAGTGGGGGTGGAGTCACTTCCCTTAATGGGATTAGAATTTCTCAGGTCTTGGACTTGACTGCAAGGTCAGAGAGCAGGCCTTGTACAGTATGGTGCTGCTCTGTATATACTGCATTTGCTTGGCTTCTCAACACTGTCATTAGTGTATGTTTTTCTCCCATTTCATACTACACTAGCATTTGTAAGTTGGTTTCCATGGATATTGCCTACAGACAGTTATGCTATTTAGTGATAACAATGCTACTGGAAAATAATAAAAATTTCTAGAAAATACAGTAGTGGATAATGTTCTAGTAGCATGTTCTATGTATAAGCTGCATTTTTTATTGACATAACTAAACACACCAAAGGTAATATGATTTGGTTCTCAAACCAGAAAAAAAAAAGCTAAGATTTAAAAAATACTTTCTATTCTAACTAGTTTATTCTTTTATTTTGCCAAAGAGGAAGCTGAAGCCTTTAGCCATTTTGTATTGAACACCTATTTCCTTAAAATAATCAGTTCATCAATCAAGATTGAAATGTTTTGCTCATTTGTTTATATTTTTTAAAGTTCCAATGTATGGATCTGTTCTTAGGTAGCCCTAAATAAATGTTAATTAGAATTTTTTGTAAAATTAATTGCAAAATAGTAATGAAGAGTACTAGAAGTGATGCTTAGAGTAGAAAGGAACACATTCCTCTATTCTCTGAACTGACATAGATTAAAAGTGTTTCTATAAAAATGCATGCCTACACACAGGTAGTAACTGACTGAGGATAGAAATTATGTACATTTCAATATGTGATCAGTCTTGGGAAAAAATGCCAAGCAAATTGGTCAGTTGTTATATATTAATTCATTTAATCCCCACAATAATAATAAAGTTAATACCATTTTTGTGCTTATTTTTATAGGGTATAAAACATTGACGCCAAAATTAACTATTTATTATTATTGACGAATCTGTCTTCTACTACAATGAAAGGAACAACTGTTAATAATAACAGCAAATGTATTGTTCTAGGCGGGTTGGATTCAGGACAGTTATTCCCACAGGAAATAATGGCGAAGGAGGCTGGGGTCTGCCAATAAGCCAAAAATAGTGATCCGTGCGGCTCATCACTGTGTGAGGAGCTCTGGAGTCCACTGTTCCACGGGGCGGAGTTTTCCATGGGTTGCATACGTAGTTGCAATTATAGCAATTATTTAAAAACAAACAAACAAACAAACAATCAAAAACAACCACTTACTGAGCAACGTATTCGTTTAGTACTATTCTAAAGACTTTCTATACATTCTCTCATTTAATCCTTACAACACTGAGAGTTAATGGTTTCCCGATTTTAAAGGAGAGAATCTGGAGAGTTTAAATCAGAATTCTCAAAGGTGGGTTTTGAATAGTGGCATATTGAGCCATATGAATCTTTGTTTTGTCCTGTTTAACTAGATACAGTATCATGTAAGGATTAAGAATATGGGCTCTGAAGCCTACAACAAGTTTCCTGCCCTGGCTCTATTACTCTTTGCCAAAATGACTTTTGTCCTTGTTACTTTACCTCTTTGTATCTCAGTGTCCCCATTTTTAATATGGCATAATAATAGTAGCTGTGGATAAAGTTGTATTTGAAGACTGAATGAGTTAATATTTATAAAGTATCTTGCACATAGTATACACACATAATGTTTGCTTTATTACTATGATTATTATTTTGTACAAATATTTTAGAAGTTTTGTTAGGCTTTTCATAAAAATTATAATAAATTCATGCTTTTTGTCATTTGGTAATATTGTATACATTTCCTCATATAATCTTTAGTTGTTAGTTAAATTTATTACTATGTATTTTTATAATTCTGTGAAGACATTTTTTTCCCTATTCAGTTCCTGGCGTTTTGCTGTCATAAAGAAAAAACTATTGGATATTTGTATATTGATTCTATATTTAGTCACTTTATTAACTTCTTTTCTGGTTCCAGATGGTTTTTAAAGCAAAAACTGGAATCGTTTTTCTTTCATACCCCACACCAATTCTTATCAAATCTACCTTCAAAATACATACATACAGCATGTAACCATTTTTTATCTCTACCTCCGCTAACCTAACCAAACTCCTAGCCACCCATTCCACACCTGATTATTTCCAAGCTTTTCCAGTCTCTGTGCTTACCTACTAAGTCTGTTCTCAAGGGAATATATTATCAACTAAAGTTCATTTTTTTTTCTTCTGTATCTATTACAACATTTGTTTTCTTTCATGTCTTAATAAAAATAGCTAAAGCCTCCCCCTAAAACACTGAAAAGAGTGGCAAGAATGGCCAACCTGTCTTGATTCTAATGTTAATGAAAATATTTATTTAATATAAATTAATAAAAATACATTTATTTAATATAAAACTTGCAGTTAGTGTCCATTGAATATGTTTTTATCATGATTTGAAAGTGTCCTGCTATTCATGGTTTATTCAGTTTTTATCTAAGTAGTTGGTTTTATCATATTGGTTCATCATTTATTAATATGATCATATGGTTTTTCTCCTTTTAATATTCTAAAAGGTCATTCTTATATTCATCCTTGTGTTCAGGAACTACATCTGTACTCTATCATGAAGTATTATATCTTTTAATCCACTGATGGATTTTGATTAAATTTTACTTGGGTTTTTGTTTCCCTTGATTTATGAGTAGAATTTGTCTTAATAGTAATGCTTGATATTGCTACTTGAAACAACTTTGACACAAGATTTTTTCATCTATTAAAGATTTTATTTTTCCAATTTTATTGAGATGTAATTGACATAAAACATTGAGTAAGTTAAGATTCGATACATGATTCCCTTTCTTTTTTGTGGTGAAAACGTTTCAGACGTCTCTTAGCAACTTTGAAGTATATAATACAGTATTGTTAACTATATTTACAAGATTTAGGCTAGGCATTTTAGTATTTATTAGGGGGATATCTGTCATTTTAATTTTTTTTACAATTGCATATATAAAATTGGAATTAAATGTTCCTTTAAAGTCAAATATAACTCTTCTATAAACCCCATACCATACCATCTTTTTTATTGATATTCATTTGACACTTTTTTCATTTCTTCTGGAGTTATTAGTAAATGAACTAATAACTAATTTCTACTTTTTCACTCAACTTTGTTAAATTACTTTTTTAGTGAGTCATCCATTTCATGTAGCTTTTCAGGTTTAATTGGTATAAAGTTATATAAAATATACACATTTTAAATGCATTTTTATCTATGATTATATCTTCTTCCTCATCCTTCACTATGTAAATTCATGATTCATATTCTCTCTCTCTCTCTCACTCTTCTTTCTGAGAATCACCTTTTGGTTTTAGTTCTAAATTCTAATTTTGTTTTCGAATATAAGTCATAGTTTTTGTCTTTAAAAGTTTTTCCCTTATACTTTTCTTTGTCTTGCTTAATTTTTCTAGCTTTATAGATTGAATTATTGGTTATATATTTGAAGTATTTTTATTTAGTGATTAGGTAATTTTAATCTATTAATTTCCTACCATGTAAAACTTAACTGTAGCTCACAAATAGAACTCTTCTATTTTTATGAGAATTACTCTATCACGTGTCGTCATTCAGTTCTCTGTAGCGTGCTTGTTGTTTTGATTCAGACATTTCCTACATAGATTTTAAACCCTTTATAAAGAATGTAGGGTCCCTAAAAAATAAATATTACCAAATGAATTAAAATAAGTATCTATAAAATTTATGTGCCCAGATTACCAACTTGACTGATCAGTTTTATTTGAATGACCCTTAAAGTTTCTCCAACCATTGAACAAGACCATTTGACCAATTTGAACGAAGACACACAAATTCTTGCAGTTCGGACTCAAAATAAAGCAAATATAATCATGTAGGCATATTTTAAACATAGTACACAGCATCACTTGGCACTTAAGAGCATGAGCTCTGGAGTTTGACTGTCAAAATTGAAGCCTTGGCTGAATACTTAGTTGCTATGTGACTTTAATCAGATACTTAGCATAGAAAACTTTTATAACATAAAACACACGCAATAACAGTAGTGCTTTCTGTGAGGATTAAGTAAGTTAATGCATAAAAAGCAATTAATAAATATAATTGTTATTTTTTAAAATTATTTTTAATATAAATTAGAGCATGGATAAACATTTTGATGTCCAAAGAGGGATCTAAAACTTATAGTCTATAAATGAGTTATATTCTGCTAAACTGAAGTGTAAGCCCATAAGCACTGTACAGTAACTGTCATCTTATTAGTTTCATTACCTTTCTCAACAAGCTCAGACTCCAGCTGACACTTGCCGAGCTCAGCCTTTTTAAGATCCATGTCTATTTGTTGGCAGTGTTTCACACTACCATCAGGTTCTGTAATTCATGGGGTAGATTTAATTGGCAGGGTTTAGTTAGCATGAACTGGAAACAGTCTGTTTTGCAGGGTTGGTTTATTTTTGTTGAAGGAAGCTGGGTGTCTGACAATTATGTTTACCAGTGAATTTATTTCTTTGGGATACTCCTTACGACTCTTAGGAGTAAGAAAGCAATCCTCATGCCCTCACAGTTTTTAAATTCCCACATGAGAATGAAAATTTTGTCTACAATACCAGACTTGTTTGTTAAACATAAAAGAACATAAATCCTCCTGGGTCCCCAGGGGTATGTTAGAGAAAGGGAGTGATCATTATAAACCACTTAGCACTGTGTGCTCTGTATCATGTTGCCGTGAGAAAGTGATGTTTGATTGGCTCATAAAATAGGTTTAGTAAATCCTTTAAATACTGATGTGAGCAATTGTGCATGTTGGAAATAAATACCTGAGAGTGTATTATAAGATTACTGTGTCTCCAGAATAGTCACCTGGTCATGTGCAGATTTCTATGTTTAAGAATGATTATGTTTTGTGATTTTACTTTTCTGTGTCAAATGGTTTTTCTCATCTCCCTTTCAGTTGACTAAGGCCTACAAATATCTTTTGCCATTGATTTCTCTCTCCATTTTCTTCTTGATGTTTTGAACTATGTATATCAACCAACCAACTTCTGCACTGAATCCCACATTCTGCAAATAGCATTCTATCAGGGAAAAAAAAAAAAAGAAAACTTCAAAAAATAGGGAAGGTGACATGATTTAATGCATTAATCTTTTTCTAACCACACTCTAAATTTTCAAACAAGTTAAAAAGAAATACAGTATCAAGTGGCAATGGTAGACCTTGACTTGGTCCATTTAACATGATCTTGAATATGATTTAAGTTAAAAAATACTATTTTTGTAAATATATCTTTTAGCATTGGGATTTATTGTTTTGATGAAGAAGGAAAACTAAGCCTTAGTAAATAATGATATTATTAATAATTTTCAATTCCATAGATATCTAAACAGTTGTCGGGTATGCCCATTAAAATTAATTGTAGAATAATTGTTATATGTTACCGCTTCTGAACAAAATCTTAAAAATGCATAATGTAGTATGAAACATTTAGTAGCATATTTAAGTTTACTGTTTTATAAACAAAGAGCATAGTACTTTTTTAGATGTTCATTTCATTTAACCTTCATGGAATGTAAAACTGTAGATTTTTAAAGCACTATGATAAATGTATGTGCCAGACTTGTATGAGCATGTAAAAATTAATTGCCAGAAGTCCACCTGTAAATCCAGAAATTGTTATAAAGATCAGTGAGGTTTTTTTTAATGGCATCAAAATCTTCATGTAAAAATCTTCATGTAAAAAGCAATAATGTACTTGTCACTTTCCTATTATTAGCAGGGCAGTGATTTTTATATCAAGATATATAAGTTAGATAAGGCTAAGTTTAATACTTATTTGTTTCTTAATAAATTCTTAGCATTCATACTCCAGATATTTCCATGTGTAGTAAAAAACTCCTTTTAAATTTACTCCAGTAAAATAGTTACATGAGTTGTTAGTTTTAGGTTTGTTCCATGTGATAGTCTTTTCACTTAAAATAGTTCTATTAAAAAAAACTATAATAGTTATTTTGAAAATGGTGTGAAGAAAATTTTGGGCACTACGTGTTTTCCCCAAACGATTTATTGAAAATGACTCCATAATTGCCAAATTCAATGGATACTTTTTGATTTTCATCTTCTTCGATCTTTTTTGACATTTGGCATCACTGATCAGCTCAGCTTCTGGTGGATATTGTCTCTTCCTTGAGTTCTGTGCCATTACTCACAGTGGTTTTCTTCTTGTTTCCTTGCCTCTATTCTTCAGGATGTTTTTGTTAAAGGGTCCTTTCTTTCTGCCCGCATTTGAAATGTGATTGTTTCCTGGCATTCCTCAAACATGTGATGATTCTGTCTTTGTTACTCCCTCATTGTAACCTTTGTGGCTGTGCCTCATATGCCGCAAGGCTGACAAACTCAGATACCTACATGGGTGAGTAATGTAAATAAATGAATATCATAGTATTTAAAAAAAAAAAAAACAGCACAGAAAGGCGATAGAGATTTTTAAAAACTATAGAGAGCGTATCTCTTTGTCCCATTCTACTTGGCACCAGCCTCATTTAGTAGGAAGAAAAGAAGGCCCAGTGTTCACCAGTGTTCATTCCTTCTTTCATCAAACACTAATATAGAGTTTACCATGTGCCTGGCACGTAGTTGCTACAGATAAGGCAGCAAATTAAACAAAGATACATCTTCTCTTGGAACTGACAATTCTGGAGATCTGAGCCCTCATGGAGTCACACTAGGGCTAATGATTTTTAGTATTACCAGAACTTCAAGCTTAAAAAAAAAGTCCAGAAATCTAGATTTTTCTGTGAAATTCCACTTTTTAAAATGTTGGCTAAAATTTTTAAAGAAACATACTTCCTTTTAAAATTGTGCTTACCTGTTTTCAACATTGGCCTACAAAATAATATTAGATCTTCTGACTGAAATACCAAGTCCTTTTCACCTACACCAATTTTTCCAGTTTGATCTCCATCTACTTCTTTGTTTACCATCCTCCATTCACAACTGACCATGCCTGGCCCTTTCTTTCTTCTATTACATCTTATGGATTGTACTTCTCGCTAGAATGCATTTCCATTTCCCCCCGCTTCACCCCCGGTCAGTCAGTACTCATTGACAGCCCAAATGTTTCCTTGTAAGCTGACCCTAATCTCACTGTATAGAATTACTCTTACTCTGCCAGGATTCCACACTATTTCCTATATCCTCTCATTAGAGCACTCACCAAAGTGTTTTATGGACCCTGAGCCCAAAGAAGCTATAGTTTCATCTTTGTATCCTGAGAAAGCATAGCACTTTGCACCAAGTCAGTGCTTCATAAATACTTGTAGAGTGATTGACCAAGCCTGAAATCTTGCCCTTTGCAAACTAGCAGTGGTGGTGACCTACATCAGGCACAGAATAAACTATGAATAGTAGCTTTGTTTCACAAGTAAATAATCTTAATATAAAAATCACCCCTTGATTTAAAATGGTAGTTATCAACTTCTGTACCAGGTATATCTGAAATAACTACGTAGGTCTGTTCTACTCAACTCTTCTTACCCCAGCCCCACCACTTTCTGGTTCCACCACACACATACACCAAAATTCCTGGGATGGTTTTATTGGCTAGCTTATCCATTTGTAATTTATAACCCTGGACTTGTCACATAATATAGTAGAAATATTCTCTCCCCTTCGTATTTGAGTTTTCTAATTTATATCCTTCAAACTCCTAAGGCTATATTAAAAGGTAGATGTGGAGATACGGGTAGGGATGTGGGATAGAGGTGAGGGGCAAACTTTATTAAGTGGCAATTGTGTTTTAGGCAATACACATGTTCTGTCCCTTGTTTCTTTCTTAAAACATCCCTATAAGTTAGGTAGCATTATCCTCAATTTAAGGAAGAGGAAAATGAGGCTGAAACAGGTGAAGTTACAGAAGAGAGTTCTGGATACTTAAAACAAAGATTTATAAGTATAATTGGTTCATTATATACATGGTCCTTTTTCAACAATTTTTTTTCATCTATAAATTCAATACTACACAAAATATATTATTTTTAGTTATCTGGTACTTACTGAATTTAGACTTTTTAAAAAATCTACCAATGATTTTCAACTTCCCTTTTAACAGAAGTTTTGCAATGTCTCTTAGTATTTGAAATACAGTTCATATAAGTAATCATCTATGTGTGCAGTCATTTAAAAAATAAACATACTGATCTGCATGATATATGGAGCTGATATAATAACAAAGTAATTGGCATTAAAACCACATATTTAAATATATAAATAAAAATATACATGCACAATTACGCTAGAAAAATAAAAGGAAATAGATATTTGCATCTTTTAAGTAGAATCATTGTGATAATGACAGCTATTAATTAATTTAGATTAATGTGAATAGGTTTACCTGTTTTAATTGTGATAAAAATATTATAAGCAGTGTTCCTGTTACAAATAAATTTTCTTTTTCAAAATAGTAAGTAATTCTTAGTAAAGTTCCAAAATATTAAAACTTCTACTTATTTGATAATTGAATTTCTGGAAAATTGGTCTGAAGCTAAAACTGCAAAACATATTTGTGTTTATATGTGAGACAATATGAGGTTCCAGATTCAGATGAACAATAGCAGATATATCACATACATTAATGCCCAGGGAACTACTTGAAAGGCATGGAGGGCATGGGACAAATACTCATTTTGGAACTTTGCATTGTCCAACATTAATGGATCACCACATCTCACAGCGTCCTCCTTACCCCCAACCATTAAGACAACCTAAAATGCCTCTGCAGATTTCTGAAACATTCTCTAAAAGGGCAATACTGCCTAAATCCACTGCTCTATTCTCCCAAACCATAGTTAACATTTTGTTAAAAAATTTAATCCTTTATTCCTTGTGTTTAAGATTCTGTGTGTGGTGTAGTACGAAATAAAACTATGTAAGAACTGATCCCTTTCTTCAAGGATTTAAGAGCTTAAGTATGAAGATGGATCACTTATGTATGTTTAGTTAATATAAAAAAAAGTGTTTATCAAAAACGAGAAAGGTGATGGTGAGCTGAGAACACCATGGTGGCAGTACAGTACAAAGTGAGATTTGAAGGATGTGTATATGACAAGGTGGCTCCAGAGAAACTTGCATCACACATGAGGAGAGGAAGCCAGGGAGCCTGACTAGGGCGCAAGAATTACTGTCAGAAAGTAATGGGTAGAAATAATAAGAATGAAGATTGAAGTAAGGCCGTGATGTCCAAATGGAGAGTAAATTGAATAATTCATGAATTCCATGTCAGATATGGTTGCTTCATACAAACTCTTTAAGTTTTGAGATGGCTATTTAGTGAATTTGGAGTTCATTAACAGTAAAATAGGAGGGCTTAGAATAAAAGACGCATATTTCTTTAGTTGGGGTGCATTTTCAGTGTGTCTCTTTTTTTGGAATATTTGATTATATTTTTCCAGTTAAATTTGGTACGAACTCATAGCTGTGGTATATGGGTTCATTGCATCCACGAACCACATGAAACTTGAATTGTCAAAATAGTGGAACATGACTTTATGTCTCTCTTCTTTTTTCCTTTTTGCAGGTATGATTTTGTAGAAGTTGAAGACCCCAGTGATGGAACTGTATTAGGGCGCTGGTGTGGCTCTGGGACTGTGCCAGGAAAACAGATTTCTAAAGGAAATCAAATCAGGATAAGATTTGTATCTGATGAATATTTTCCTTCTGAACCAGGGTTCTGCATCCACTACGTCGTCATGCCAGTAAGTACCACTTACAATTCCTCTTATATAATTAGGTCAGCTACTTGTTTACTCACCCTTCTTGTTTTAAACAGTAGAATCAGGAAAACTGAAACAAAAACCTTTTCTCTACTTGATATTTTTTTATAAATGTCACTGTAATTATCACAAATAACTTGAATTTCAACAATGTAGATCATTAGCCATATTAAATATCTTTTAATGTAATGAAATAAAATATGTTTTGTACAGCATTTAGAAGTTTGTATCATATGTGTCACCATCCAACTCACTGTCTGGTATGTCAGTGTTGATGGGAAATTACATAGGGTAGACACAGAATTTTCTCTTGAAAAAACTAAGGAAATTTGTGTATTTCTTAGTCTTGCCATTTAGGGATCACCATCAAAATTTGAGCTATATAATATCTTACTGAATTAATTTCAACTGTGAGTCATACTAAATAATAAAGTATGATTTTGGTTTTCTAGAATTTTTTGGTGACTCTTCTTTTATGATACTCTTGCCTTTTGCTAAATGTTACTCTGGCTTTAAGATATAGATTTTGAAGCTCACACAGGACTCTGATCATTCTTATTTTTAAATTTATATACATTTTTTTGAAATGAATATGTTGCAGGGCTTGAAAGCCAACACTATTTGGCATTAATAAAATTTTAATTAAATTCATGTCTGTATTGCCTTAAAAGTTCACACTTTTATGTGATGTTTTACTTTTTTTCCCTCCCATTAAAGTGGAGTCACACTTTTCTGAACTCACCAAAAATTTATTTTCTAGATCTGTTGTATACAAATAAGTATATAACATATTTTTCTCATTTTTTTTTCTGGAGAAAGGTAAACATTAAATATTAATTCTTTTCAAATCAATGTTTCAGTGAATATATTTTTTAAAGTAATATGTTTTTCTACTTAATATTTATCCTTGTGCAATATTTATGGCCTTTTGTGCCCCCAAAAAGTTTTAAAATTCTCACTAGAATTTAAGAAATCTATTTTTTCTCATTATAATTGTTATTGTATTTTTAGTTGAATCATGATTGCTTTTACCCTTTATTTTATATATTATTTCAAATATTTGAATCTATTTGTTGCACTACAACAGAAATATTAAAAACCCTTTTGAATTTTTATCACATTCTGCTTGCAATAGTAATTCAGAAGTACTTATACAAATATAACGATATCATCTAGTATACTTTTTAAATATGAACAATTTTTTTGCCATTTAAAATAATATAAAAATTGATATGTTTAATGATTTTGACAGGGTGAGTAGCAATTGAGTAGTAGGCACACCAGAACATACCACATGTTGTAGACTATATGCATTAACATGTAAACTCTAATTGAATATAAAAACGATGCACATAGCAATCTAGCAAGTCATGTGTCAAATTAAAAAATATGGAATTGATGTTTAAATTTGAAATTTAAGAAACAAAGTGCAAACTGAGGTTCAAAAATGACAATTTATTCGTTTAGTAACAGAATTATTTATTGTGTAAAACTGAAGTTAAGGGAGATAGCTCTAAAATATATGCTATAAATTTATCTTGTGAACCTTGATCAATTTCCTTATGTAGATTATTTAAGATATCCATATCTCTATTTTATTATGAAATACTTTTTGTCCATACATATAGATTTTCTACTATTTCCTTTGTTAATTTCCAAAAACATTTCTTAATTTAATAACTTAATTTTGTATTTAAAGTTAATAAAATTTAATAATTTCAACTAGAAATGAAATATGATAATAGTAGGCAAGGATTTTAAAAATGCTACTTATAGATAATACAATGACACTGTGATCATTTATTTGCATAAAGCCACTAAGAATCTGTTTAATACACTTTCACAGTATCCTGCTTCACAGAATTTGTTTATTTTTGGTTGTTTGTTTTTTTGTTTTAAGTCTAAGATGTCCTTGGGAGTCATGGCTACATTTTTACAGTTGTAGAGTCTACATTTTCAGTTTGGGTTAGAGCACTATGTCCTTAAACATTTAAATACAAAACAATTAAATTTATTATAAAACACATAATGGTGGGTCTTATGTCATAGCAAAGGTTTTATTTATCCTAAACTTGTGACACAAATAAACTTGAAACTGAGATTTTTGTATTTTATATGAACTACTCCCTTCCTATTATATTAATTTAAATATGTATAAATAGCAATCTATTCGCATGTTACAGAATAAGACAAAACTAAAATGTATATATATGCCAACATCAAAGGTTGTCCTTTTCTGATTCTGTGGTCACATGGGTTATCTGGTATGTAACCCAAGGAGTTGTGTGGATTAAATAAAATATATAAAGATAAAAACACAGGAAATTTATGGGGCTTGGCTCAGTTCTGGGCAGCATATAGGTTATTAATAAATGCTTAAATGCTGAATTGATCATTTAACTCATTCACTCCAGGTTAAGTCTCAAAGGATTCACTGACATTTGTATTTTTATCTGTGTAAGTGTATGTCAGATTCATAAGCCTTGAGATGAATTAAAGAACTGTAAGGAATTACTGTAAGCACCATCCATCCTCTTCAGTAAGAAAGGCCCTACCACCTGGGTTTGACCTGTTATCTGCGATTTACTGTGGCAAAGACCAGAAACTGCATCTGAGAGACTTTAGGTGAACTATGTATCACTGACTGCATAATGAAAATTAAATTTAGTGTATTTATAAATAGATATTGAAATAGTTTGATAAGTTGTAAAGATGAACTTTGGTGGGTTGAGAATTGGTGTTCTCCTGGCATCTGTGGAGCCAAGTTTTGTATGGCAACGAAGATGCCTTGTGATGGACTGAGGAAAGTGGACATATCCAGAGAAATAGCATAGGAGACCTTATATTAATGAGATTTATGCTTAGGAAAACAGTAAGCTTTTGGCTGGAAGAAAAAAGAGAACACGACAGTCGGGCCCTACATTGCCTAATAAGTGTGACTTGGTGATTTTAATTTGCTAGATTGCTTTCTGGAGTGATTATTGATGTATGAATTTGCAATCTCACAAGCCTTGATTCTTTTGGGTTTAAATTTATTTTGACAATTTATCTGCCATCTCTTCACTTGTGCTTTGTCTTGGTTCCATATATCCATCTCTCCTCCTGTACAACCACTCATGCTAAACGCAGTAACTGCCCCCAGAAGGGCAAAATTTGATGAGTGAAAATTTGACAAGTGATTTTGCTTTTATGTCTTACAGAATGTTTTGAATTATCATTGTGTATTGCTAAATGACATCCCTCCCTTACCTACTCCCCCCAAGCAGAGCAGCCATCCATCAATCTTATCTGTGTATCAATGAATGAAAGCCTAAGGGAAGAAAGTTGCCTTTTGGAGAAGAGACTTAAAAGTTCTTGTGTCATTTGCTCAGGGGCAAGTGCCCCTCAAAACTTCCCTCTCACCATCATCTCTGATACTTCTTCTTTTTTTTTTTTTTTTTTTTTTTTTGCCAAGAGTGGACTTTATCATTAGCACACCCAGTTCCCTAGAGGCAATGGTCTCAGTGACTGCAACTCCACCTGTAAAATAAGACCTTAGAGGCCACTGGCCATGATGGTTTCTCAACTTTATAATGATAAAAATGATATTAACCACAAGTTCTTAGCTGACTATTAACTTCCTACTCTGAGGTTTGTTGCCAACCGCCTAATACAATGCCATACACATTGAAGCTGCTTATTAATATCTCATAGACATTTAGCCATTTCTCTTTAGAGTTGGCTAAACCCATATGAAATTGCACTAACTTCTCATTTACTGTATGTTACTTTCGCTGCTATTGCACAATAGTGATGATTCATAAAGTAGAAAACTGAAGAATCACATATTTTCCTGGTCCTGATATATCAGGCTATTTTACTAAAAACACGTTTTTGCCCTACTGAAATAATTGAACTATTTTGTTTTTTTTGTTTGTTTTTCTTTTCTTTTCTTTTCTTTTCTTTTCTTTTCTTTTCTTTTCTTTTCTTTTCTTTTCTTTTTATTGAGAAGTAGAACATCCAGCTATCTAGGAGTCTTAAAGAAATTAGTGCTACTTATGATATTATAATCATTTAATGTATATAATCATCTTTACCTACTTTTTGTAATTAACTTAATGAATATTTTGCATCTCTTCATACACAGAAAAAAACTGAGTTTAATCACAACTTTTTCTGGCACAACAATTATGGAGAGAGTTTAATATTTTAATATTTATTAAATATATCTTTAATATAAGAAAGATAACTTTGTAGCCTTTTGGGTGAGCATGAATGGATATTTGATTTTAGTCAGACTTTAATGCTCTAAGGTTCTGATTACTGTGTATCTTAGTGATGGAGTTTTAATACATAAGGTAAAATTCTCAGTTTTTCCAAACATGGTGCCAATAAAAATTAAGTTCACCATCATAATATGATTTAATCATTCTTTTTTCCTCAACAAATGATTGAGAGCATATAGTTAAACAAGGAATTACTTACTATCTTGAATAAAGTGATGCTGATCTAATATTGAAATATTACATATATTTTGTATATAGATATACTTTCCTCTGAATGCTATGATTTCAGTATCATTTTCTTGGTTCCCAGGTACATTAGAATAAAACGTAAAATTTATCTTTCAATTTTACTATTTTAAGTTGAGATTATAGGCTGTTTTGGTTTAGAAAAAATTTTAGCATAAGATATTTACATGAAATTTTAGTTGTTCATAGCTTAAAAATACTACTAGATTTACATAAATTTAAATTTTTAGCATTTTAATGCTATTTTCAAAAATATTTTGGAAAAAGTATATTCCCCAGTTATGCCCCACTAATATATAATGAAAAATAAATCATGCAAATTGATGCCAAATGATATATATATATGCAGCTTTTATTATTGTGCATAAGGAGTTAATAATGTCTTTGATTTTTTTTTTTTTCATGCTAAAAGAAGGTGAAAAAAGGGGCTGGTAGATTAGCAATGAGAGATTGTTTGGGAAGAAATGAAGCAAAACTGAAATAAAACAGTGCAAGCTTGTTTCTGTTTGGAGGCCACACACATTGAGAGCCCAGCACATATTTCAGATCTCTTAGAAAGAAAAGAAAATTTCTTGTTTAATTTTGGAGTAATTTATAATAGATTATGTATGTTTTACTCTGTGTACTGTAGCATAAGCACCATTATTTAAGAATGTTAAGAAACCTACAAAGACTGAAAAAAATAATATATTTTCTTCTACTATCAAAAGACCTTATTAAACATTTTATTTTTAAAAAATCTCAGCCTTAATGTAAAAAATATCACATATTTTTGTCAATTACTTGAAAAAATACTTATTTTTGAAATAAAATATACAAATCCAAACCTGAATATTTTTAGTGGTTTTATTCTTCATATATCTAGAACTATTCTTCTTGAGTACAGTATTATTTGTAATACATATCTTTTAAAATGTTTATGAGATTTGCAGATTTTTCTTTCTCCCTCCAATCTGGTTAACATTTTGAAGGATGATTAAACTACCACTGATTTCTTTCCAAGGAGTTTATTGAATATAGCAATATTTTTAAGGAGTTTTAATCTAAGGTTTCTGATCAGAAGTAACAGAATAATATTTTTGACAGTTTATTCACTCTCATTTTCCATTTAGTGAATGAATCAGTTTAAACTGAGAAAAAGTTACCATGTACCATTGACTACATATATTTTTATCTTTTATTTATTGTCTGAAAAGGAGAGCATGAGGTGACCAGTGAAACTCGTCTTTTTTTCTTAATTGCTTCCAAATTTGTTCTATTATTTTTATAATTTTATGTTTTCTTTTTTAATATATATAATCAGTGACACTTGTTTGGACATCACATTTTTTTTTATTCTCATTAATAAAATTATTTATATATGTAATCTATAAAGTGATTAAGTTATACTAACTAAATAGTAAGTATTATAGCCACTTTATAAGCCCAACTATGTGTTTTCCTTAATAGTCATTTGTAAATGACTTGTCCGGAGTTAAGTCAGTGCCCAGACAGTGCACACTGTAGAAGGGTGTATGGTTTCTGTGGGGAAGGCTTAAAAGGACACTTGATGCCTGAGGTGCCATTAAGGAATGCATGACTGATTGCCAAAGTAGTTATTAATTATGCAGGATACAGAGAACAAAGCAGCTCAGTGAATATTGAAGTAAGGGGGGGAAAGAAGGAGGGGGAATATTTTTTCCATCTTTTCTGATGTTTGCCAGTAGGTTATTTCACTGTTAATAGCATGTAAAGAAAAGTCTTAACTGAAGGCCAAATACGCTTTTATGTTCAGGTTAAGAAAAATTCCAACTAACTCATACAAAGCATTAAGTTCATTGGTTCGCCTTTTTAAGGAAGAAAAAAAAGTAGCATGTCTGGAATAAAAATATTTAGAGAACTATCATAACATTAATCCCATAGAAAAAAAAATCAATGTCAGAATGTACTCAAAGTTTTTAATATTGTGAAACTTCATAACAAATTGCACTGCATTGCTCTATTGTTATGTTAAATTGAGCAAGTGAAAATTTAGGTTGAAACCTTTCAAATAAATTTTTATTTACCTTAAGATAGAATTAAGAGAAAAATTAGCTTTTAGAAGTTTTCGTATCACATAGAGACTGGAAAAAGTATTTCAAGTACTATATGTCAATACTACAGTCTGAAACACTTCGAACCATTAGATTTTTATTAAAATATGCAATGCGCTTTTATATTTATGCAGGGAGTTTTTAGATGACATTATTGTATTACATCAAAGAAATTTAAAAATTGCTGCTGAGACTAAATTCTTACTTGGCCAAGAGCCATTTAATATATTTTTCCACCTAATTTCTACCCATGGACACATCGCTCTCTTTCCGTGAAGATCATGGTCTCTCTTTCATTGAAAAAAATTTTTTTTCATTAATTCCTAGTTATCAAAGAAAGAATTTCACAGGTAGTATGATTTGTAGTTAGAACAAAAATGACAGTTCGTACTATGCAGGAATGATAAAAGGCAGACAGACCATTTTAGTTGCTATACAAAGAGTTTGTAAATAAAAATGTATACTAATTGAAAGCTTGAAGTTTGATTGATTCATATTTTACATCTAAAACCACAAAGTTTTAAAAGCTTAGAGTTTATGTGGCAACCAATGGAGAGAATTGTTCTCTAGAAGTAAGTTTGTTGTGATTTAAAATGATAAAATAATACTTTTTCTTCAACATCCCTTTCATTTTCCTTTTAATTCTTTTCAACATTTATTAAAGAAGGAATATTTGATATGATAGTATATTGTGAGAAAATTCAAAGACATATTGGTATTGCCCTGTGTCTCTGAGAATTTACCTTGTTTGATAGAAAAAACGTACATACCTATATAAACACAGTCTGCGTATAAGTGTCGCATAAGTGGTTTGGAAAGATTTTGATGACGAAGAGAGGCAATTGGCAAGAGCAGAGGGATGTCATAACTCTTCGATTAAAGAAAAAAAACAAATAAACAATCAAACAAAAACCCTGGGAATTACCTAGTATAAATTTGATATCAAATATATTATAAAAATCTTTCAAGAACTTATGAAAAATGCATATTATCAGATGTCAGAGATTCTGATTCTCTTGGTCTGGAGTAGTGCCCAGTTATCTGCATTTCATCAAACGTGCTTGGAGGTTGTGATGCAAAATATTCTGACAATGAATTTGGGGGGAGAAATTGCTCTAAACTATAAACTGAGCAGGATGCAGAGAGTTTTACTACAAGATGTTGGGGAAATATTTTTCATATTCAAACAAACATGAATATTTTATGGAGCAGATTGGAAACTGCGTGTATATAACAGCTAACATACCCATGTGTTCCTTATTTTTCAGGACTGCAAAAAAAAAATGGGACTTTCTCATAGAATTGGATGGATAGATTTCAATTTTTAGTACTTGAATTTATTGTACCGACTTTTCTAAGATATATATTAAAGCCTATCAATTTTGTCAACTGTCAGTATCTGTTATCCATTGAAGTAGGATAAATGACAATCTGCCGCCTTTTCTAGTTCAACACTAAGCTTGTCTGATAATTCACAGATGTCTTAGTTCCAGCACTGAGGCACTGTTCTAGACTGGCTATTCATTCTACACTGTGATAAGACACTGGTGATGAAACAAGACAGTTCCAGCCATCAAGAAATAGTCTTTTATTCTCATATTTTTTACATGTAATTTTAATTTTTGTCAGAGTTATACTTGCACATAGTTTTAAAAAGGCAAATATTTCTCTTAGGCTTGTTATAAAAATAGCAGTTGCCTCCACTTTCCTCTGCCCAAACTATTTTCTTGCTCCTTGGAGGCAAGGTCTTCCTGTTCTTTTAATTGATTCTTGCAAAATTGACCTCTGTAACTTCATATAACATGCTTTTGTTGATACTTCTTGATTTTTTGGTCTTAAGAATTATCTGTGGACTTCACCGGCTTCACACTCTAGAAGATGAGGCTTTTGCTTTCTTTTCTCCTCCTGCCTTTATCACACATGTAGACACTTCCCATGAGCCCATCCTCTACTAGCTCGTAATTATATCAAGATCCAAATTCTCCGTGTACTTCATAGTGGCCAGGTATCATTTTTCACAGCTGAGCATTGAAGTATACTCTATAACTACATTTTATTTCCTGCCCTCTTTTTGTTTTGTTTTCCCTAGAGTTGTTATTTCTCTGTGTGTGTGCTTTGCCCTTTTCTTACATTAGAAGTTTTATTTGCAGGGTTTTTTTTTTTTTTTTATCTTCCTCTTCTCTTACTTCCTTATTTAAGAAGAGAGTAAAAGCCCCCATAAACTCACTGAGAAAAGGGAGCATCGGAGATAAAAATTTCGTGACCATCCATAACTTAAAATACCTTTATTTAACCCTGAAACTTTAATGAATACTTGACTGAGTCTAGAATTTAGCTGGCCACTTAGAAGCTGACTGGATATTCTGTGCATATGCATGGCCTCGCTGATCATGGTCTTTACTGTGAGCTGGCCAGGTCAATTTCTTGAACACTCTCGTATTCTCAATGTCTTTTTAGGCTATAATCCTGCCTGCCGGTTCTCTAAAATGAGAGCTGAGTGGCTTACAACCAATCCCTTCAGTATTTAGTACCCTACCTGCTCCATACCTCCATATTCAGAATAATATCACAGTTCCCAACTCACTTGGGTTCTCCAGTCCTTCAATATTCAATTTTATTCTGTTCAGGGAAAATATCTGACTAAGGAATAAGTCAGTCTTCTGCCAAAGCGGAGAAATAGATTTGGGATGTCTGACAGCTTCATAGTTTTCAACCTGTCCTCTTGTTTTTAGCCCAATTGCCATTCTCTTTTCCGTAGGGACCTGATGCCACCAGATCCCAGAGCTTTTTGGTTGTTCTTCTGTGTAAATCGAGTTCCTTCTTGGCTTTGCCCCCTGCTGAACTTTGTCAGGTCCACCGATTCAATGAATGCACATCCACCTGCTTTTCATTTTCCAAAATGTTATCGCTGTTGTCTCCTTTCCAATTTTCTTTGGCCTTAAAGGACTAAGCATTTCAAAGAATATCTTTAGAATCAATCATTTGGGGAAAGAACAGAGCTAAAATCACTATCTTTTCATTTTTTAAATTTTATTCATCGAACAATGTCCTTATTAAAAGCTAAGTTTATATTTGCTTTAAAAATATTCAGAAACACTGTATAATATATTGAGGACATAGTACAGTAGTCCCTCCTTATCCACGTGGGATAATTTCCAAGACCCCCAGTGGATACCTGAAACTGTAGGTAGTTCCCAACCCTATATATGCTAGGTTTTTACTGTACATACATACCTATGATAAAGTTTAATTTATAAATTGGGCACAGTAAGGGATTGACAACAATAACTAATAATAAAACAAAACAGTTGTAACAATTATTGTAATAAAAGTTATGTGAATGTGGTCTCTTCCTCTCTTAAAATATCTTATTGTATTGTATGTACAGCCTAGATGCTGGATAAAGGGATGACTCACATCCCAGGCAGAATGGTGAGAGATTTCATCAGAATGATGTACGGTGTAAAACTACTGAATTGTTTATTTCTGGAATTTCTTGTTTAATGGTTCCAAACTGTGATTGATCTCAGATAAAAACAAAATCCCCAATGAGTGAGGATTACTATAGGTACCAGGTATCATGCTCTGTAATTGGCTTTCAGGAATAACTCTCTGTTATCTTCCCAGGTCAGATAAAATAAGCCCCAAGAGAAGTCTCTGGGCATGATTATGCTAATATTACTTTTCTAATGTTAACGATGCATAGATAGGAGTAGAGATTGATTAGCTATTTAAATTATCCTAAACACTGTTTTAATATCATATCTAGGAGTATCTACCAAGACATCAACCATAATTCATCATTATGTATGTGTGTAAGTTCATCATGTGATCCATACATTTGAAAAAATGTTATCCTCATAGTCTTCAGATATTGATTTGAGTAATGCTATTAGTGTATTTGAATGCTTTTAACATTAAAATGAGAGCTTTCAAAATTTTACTTATCTCTTAACTGAGTTGACATACTTGTACTTTTATTTATTTAAGATTGCTTCAGCATCAATCACATGAACTTGATTTTATAAATAATATAATGGTCAACTTTTATATCCTCTGATAATTTTACAACTAAGTCATAATTGCAGTTAGTGCTATATACTCTGAAGAGGTTAATTTTTAAAGGTCAAGTACATTCTAAATGTATTTGAGAAAGGTTAATGATAACTTGGAAATAGTTGAATCAGGCAGTATAGAATGAACATAAATTGAAAGATGTGCTGAACTTGATGGGTGCTTTTATCTCATTTAATTCCCCATGATGTAATATTATCACCATTTTACAAATTAAAACTCAGAAAAGGTCACATACTTAAAAGTGAGGATATTAATTAGGGTTTTTCTAATTCTATTTAAAGCCAGGCTGCCTCTGGACTTGTTTGGCACATATACTATACTAGAAAGATCATTGAGGAAGGAAGAAAAGCAAACATAAGGTTTCTCCCACAGTCTTTTTTTAAAAAAAAAAAAAAAAAAACACTTCAAGAATTTTTTCTGTTGATTATGATGACATGAGTACTTGAGAAACTGAGAAGTTGGTGAACTGAATTAGAATTTACTATTTTTTTATTTAGTAAGTGTTAGTGGTAATAAATCTTGAGGGTTAAATTGTACTTTCTCCACACGATTACCTTTAAAATGCAAATGAGACATAAGCTCCACTAAAAGCCACTTTCAAAGTAAACAGAATGTTAAAAAAAGTAAAATTGATTTGTAGTCAATATTTCACTGATCATATTTTACTTAGCAGTCCAAATTCCATCACTATTGAAAAATTACACATTTACTCATGAGTATCCTAGCAATCTTTTCAGCTCCAAAGAATTTTTCAGAATTGTGTCATTAAGGAAACTGAAAACATGTATACAAAGAAATAGAAAAATAAATTGAAAAACGAGACTTAATTGGAAGTCTCCTATTAAGCACCTATTTAATGAATCACCCTGAAATACAAAAGACTCATAGTATTTTTAGTTTGAAATTATGCAGTTGCCCATAGTGTCTGAAATATAATAGGCAATTGATAATATTTAAAATGAACAAAAGAGGAAACACAATCTAAGGAATACAGGGGAAGTGCCATTTTGTAGTTGTTGGCAGGGTGACTGCCTGAAGGCCACAAAAGGCCCCAGTGAACTGAGGGAGGAAATTCCTGTACCAGGTTGTCCCATTTCATGTCTCCAGGGCAAAGGTCTTGTATCTGCTTAGGTGTTTCCACTCTAGCTAAGTAAATTCAGCTTTTGTTTAAAAATGAATAAAAGCAATTATGAAAATACCTGCTTAGTACCTTTTCTTTCCTTTCTTCACTGCAAGCAGTTATTCAGAAGAGGGATTAAGGCTGTCATCTTTGCCTTAGAAGACTATATGAATTATCTTAAGTACTTCCAAAGCAGGTTTGCTTAAGAAAGCCAAGGTTTATGGTAAATCTTTTCTCCCCTTTGGAAGAATAATAGGAAAGGCATCGAAGTGGCAATTATCTAAGACTGTAAAATAAAATCTTAAATAGGAATTGGAAATAAGTGTGGATAGCTCCAGGTTAGCCTAAGCAGTTTCTAATACCTCCTCTGAAATTGTACTTTTAACTTTTACAGCACTGCTAAACAGAAAATGCCTTTTTCCAGAAGACTAACATTTCTTAGGGTTAAAAAAAAAAAAAGTAAAATAAAGGCACTTTCCTGCTGGGTATAAGTTAATGAAATAGCATTAAGTGTAATTAGTTGTTTTAGGAAAAGACATGTGAAAGACACTGAATTATTAGGAGGCAGAGACACACTGCATGCCAAAACTTGACTTCCAATACCTGAGTGAAGCGGTTTTAAAATATATGACACATCCTTTGGATGAGATTCTTTAGAAGTCATCTCAAACATTCTGACACAAATATTTTCCTTTCTTTTTGGCATATGATGAGTGTTGCTTCGTGGTATTCTAATCCCATTACTGATAAAAGTAATAAAAATAAGTCCCATGTCTACTCAGGCATACAGTGTTTTGTTTTAAACTCAGGATCCTTTCGGACTGGATTTTCAGCAGGGTACTGACTTCTATCTGAATTAAATGTTTACATGCTGCTTAGTCACCTTTTGGAACTTCAAAAAAGTGTAGTATTTTATGACTAGATGTCAAGTGGAGTGCATTTGACTAATTCAAAGGTATGCATTTGTACTGCATATTTAAATTGGTTTTCCCAAATCTTAAGATTATCCTCAAGTTATGTTTTCTCTTCCAATAGAATCCCTAATTGTAGGAAAGGGCTAGGCTGTTTCCTCTGGCTGTCACAGTCTTTATTGGGCATGAATGGCCTGGCGTAATTCCATGTTACTGAGGAATTTAAGGATCTTAAATCTTTAAAGAGACATATAGTCTTTCGATATGATCTTGCATCTTCTGTTGCATCTGGTTTTTACTTTTTAACTTATACTGCAAGACTGGCAAGATGCAATTTAGCTTCAGTAGGTATTCAGTCATTTGATTTGAAGATACATGTAATTTTGTGTTTTAACTGTGTTTGTATTAAGCTGGCAAAAAAAAAAAAAAAACATAATCAGCCTACTTACATAAATAATAATAGAACACACAATTTCTTGAACACCTACTACTTATTGAGTTCTTGATATATGTCATCTCATTTAGTCTTTTCAATAGCTCTATGAGAAATTATCCCTCCTTTACCTAGGAGGAAGTATTCTTGGAGAAAAGATGCAACTTGCCTATGGTTCAGAACAAATAAATAAGAAAAATTATAGTCGAACCATGTATTTCAAGCATAGTATATAATATTTCCTAATCACTTTTGCTCAGTAAGAACTTCTTTAACATTCTATTTTGAGGTAATTGCAAATTGACATGCACTCATAAAGAAAGTCCAGTACCTCACCTAATTTTTTCCAGTTGTAACATCTTACATAACTATATATAGTACTATACTACAACCTAGAAAGTGACATTGACACAATCTACCAACTCCAAAGAATTTTTTTTAAAAAACAAAAATATACAACACCATAGAAGGTATTAGATGAAAAGTGTTACATTAAAAGACTTTCATAAATAAAAGTTCAAAAGATGTTTAATTAATACATAGTTTTAAAAATGGCTCAACCAAGAATAACAAGGGAGAGCATGCATTTTTTTATACTAAGAAATGGCTTCAGCATATCAATTTAGGTTAGGAGGGAAAATTTTATTCTGAACTGGATGATCTCATAATTTTCATCTAATATTCTGTAGTGTGAAACAGAACCATTTTTGCATCTTAGAGTAGAACATTTATCATAGATTAAAGATTATAAAAATCAAAAATAATATCACAAATCACTCCTCTTGATGTGGGATTCACAGTGAGTGTGTGAAACATAAATAGTCATTATAAATAAATCCATGAATAAGGCTTTGCAGCCTGTGAGACAGAGATTAATGGAGTTTTAGGATGCTAAGAGCTCAAGATGTAATCTATAGTTTTAAACCTATGTCAAGATTCGGAACTGATTGCTTAAAAAGCCCTTCATTTCTCCAGAATGGATTGAGGACTGTAGTACTACTAAATCTCTTCTCGTGCAAAATATATGTAATTTAGTTCCAACAGGTACAGTATGTGGGAATATTTACATATTAAGTGTAACTGTAATATCTAAAAGTGTTTAACTTCTTACATATTAGATATATGAAATCAGTGTTATATTTTCTATTTCTTTTTTAAAAGAATGATAGTCACAAAAAAAAAGTAAAAGACAATAGTATGTGTGACATTTTCAAGATATATTTTGCTTTTAGAATTCAATGGCAGCCAGCTCATGAACACATGGGGGCTAACAGCTGATTTGTTAGTTGACTAGAATAGTTCAAATAGAAAGTCAGAAAAATGATACACATATTCTATAAGCATTTAATTAATTTCAGTGCTCTTCAGTGAGGGCCAAGACCTTTTCTTTAAGTAGGGATATACTGATTGGAGTTCTGTTGTACTTCTTACAAAAATCATAGCCATAATGCCTTAATTATGACTTTCAGTTTAAATTTCTTTAAGTAAAAATGAGAACTCAAAGATACCTTTTAAGCAATCTCGGTGCAGAATTCCTCTGGGAATTTTGTGAAGTTTCCCCTTCGATATTTTATAGTTGTCTCTCATACCTAATTGAATAGTTTTTTTTTATAGTCACTCATGTGTATGGAGTCCTTCCGAAGCATTTATCTCAGTTTTCAAAGAGACAACAACTCATTTGATTGGGTTACATAATATGTAAAACTGAAAAATTGTAATGACAAGTACTACTGATATAAATAGTTTGAAGAACTGTCCTTGGTAAGTGTAAAATTCAACTGGTGGAAGCGGGAAGGTTGCCAATAGCATTCACTGAGGATTGGGTATTGATCACTGTGCTTTGCATGTGTAGGAAAGTTAGCTAAACCGCTAAACCAGGAGGTCAGTTAAGTGAAAGTCGGTTAAGATAATGACTGTTTTCCTTTGTTCAAGACTGATACTGATATTGCCTGGTGGTCTGTCAATGGAATTGTAAATTAAGTGTGTGTGGCCAATAGAAAGGTAATTGATAACTGTGCCTTGGTATGTATTTCAAAGTAGCTAACAATATGCCTGACACAGTGTATCATTTAATATATTTTTATTCTCTTCTATAGTTTTTCTTATGATTTAGTTTCATTATTTTTCAATCTGTAGAGAATAGCATGGATACTTGAAAGTCACTGGGAGTTTGAAAGAGTGAGTTTTCTATGAGTTGGGTATCCTTTATACAGAATTCTGGATGAAGATGGATGAAGAAATATTTTTATCTTATTGAAAAAGCAAAATGGCTTTGAAAAACATTAAATGTTCACCAGCCATGGAGGAACATGGTTTCCTTTTCCCTTCCTCTTCCTTCCTTCCTTCCTTCCTTCCTTCCTTCCTTCCTTCCTTCCTTCCTTCCTTCCTTCCTTCCTTCTTTCCTTCCTTCCTTCCTTCCTTCTTTCCCTCTGTCCCTTTCTTTTTTCCCCTAAATACTCCCTTATCCTAAACAGCTTCTTGACTTGTATTATTTTCAAAGCTAATATTTCAGAATTTTGTCATTACTTTACCACCCCATACTTAGGAAAATGCTATGTTTTTTGGTTTGTTTGTTTTAAGAGTTAAGTTAAAATGACTCCTTAGTTCAAATCAGGTATTCTACTTTCTAATGTAGAATATCCTCTTCTAATGTAGGCTGTGCTCTGATTTGACCATCTCCTTGCACTAAGGAGGAAGGGTGGTTGAGTTTGTAAGCTATAAGCAGCTAAACTGCTTCAGCTTCCACAGTGTATCAACCACCCCATGACTGTGAACCGGTCAAGTTCAAGAAACACAGTTTAAAGTGAGCTCTGGTTATTTTCTTTACAAGTTATTATAACCCACACACGTGCTTGAATATAACAGTGTTTTATGGTACAAATTATATTTTTTATGTTGGCAGTTATGTTTACTCCTCTAAGTTCTTGGTATCTACAGAGGTGACCTTGACCAAGATTCTTTCCTGAGGTCTCACTGCAGGGGGTCGTGCTCTTGCAGCCTTGAGTGCTACAAATCTGGCTGGAATTCTCACTCTCCCACTAATCTACCTGTTTGACCCTGGGCAAGTTTTCCTACCCACAGAATGTGAATGACAAAAGTTTCTGCCTTACAGCGCTGTTGTGAGGATTAAATACCAAATGCTTAGCTCAGTGTTTGGCAGGCAGTAGTGAAAAATGTTACCTTTATTTTAAGGTCAGATTACTGACATGTCTGATTGCAAGCAAGACCCTACCATAAGAAAAAAATTTAAATGTGATTATTCATACACACATACACACACAACCATCACATTTTCTAATACAATATGTATGTATATGTATGTATTATGAAATAATACTTAATATATGAAATCAGTGTTATATTTTCTATTTATTTTTTTAAAAGAATGACAGTCACACACAAAAAAAGAAAGCTAATCACAGGGTACTAAATTGATTTCACAATCTACTGAATATGTTATAACTTGAGTTTGAAAAATCTGACCTAGATTGTATAAGATGTATAATTTGTAAATGAAGAGTACACTTTTTGGCCATTACACTTGCCTTTCTGGAAAAATAGCATATTATATTAAAATATGTAAAAATTCATTCTTAACAATGCTCCAAATTGATAGTTAAAAACACTTTCCATTATAACCTGCAAAACCTGAAATGAATTTAGAAAATCTAGTTTCAAGGTCTTCCATGAACATTGGCCTATTAAAACTTATTCCTTCTAGAAACTTGTCCTCAATGATCACTTTTCTGAATAGTACTGATGTTTTAGGGTGATGGGAGCTGTTTATCGATTGCCTACATATGCCTACATCGAATGCCTACCATGTTAAAATGGACAACCTGTTTGCAATGTTACACTATTGGTTGTTTCACTTTCCATCTTTGAAGAACTCATTAATCTTTTAGTGCAGTAATTTAGGGTGAAATTAGTGGTTTTTGAATCAACAGAGTCCACTTGCCCCCATAACTGGTGCCAATGGTCATAAGCAAAAGTGAAGGAGATCGCTTCCTATCTGCCCTCCTTCTATTTTTACGTTTTTAGTGAAACCAAAAAAGAGGCTAGAGCTACAGTTTATGGATAGCTGTCTCATGGTGAAATTTGTTCTCTGTGTTTCCCATGATATAATTGGAAACACAGATTAAAATTTTTTGGAAAGCACAGTGTTCCATTATTTGGACAGGTCTCTAGGCTTCGTGAACTACACACACTAACATGAAGTGGGGCCTTTGTGGTATTTACTCTCTGTGTATTAATGTCATTTCTGCCTGAAGAGAAAGCATTTTTGGTAAAAATAACTTGTCACTCAGTTGAGACTTTTGGCTTGGGAAACGCTGCAGTTTCAAAACATTTCTCTGCTCATGCATGCTCGCCATCTTATGTTTGCTGATCTTAACATGTTTGTTTTTGTTTTTAAAAATCTGCTCTGTGATTGTCACTTTTGTATTGCATTTGCGTAAGGTTACTGCTATGAATATGTTTTATT
Source organism: Eidolon dupreanum (assembly GCA_028627145.1). Classification (NCBI taxonomy): domain Eukaryota; kingdom Metazoa; phylum Chordata; class Mammalia; order Chiroptera; family Pteropodidae; genus Eidolon; species Eidolon dupreanum. The sequence goes on along the minus strand of CM053512.1, from coordinate 29,147,975 downwards.
ACTTTCAGAATGCTTTCATGGGGATATACATAATGCTAAGTAATTAAAGCTTGCCATTTTTCATGGAATGTGACTTTTAGGTTTTAATTTAATTCCAAATTTGCTCTAAGGTCCCACAAATATGCTGCCATTTCATTCATATTATGAATAAATTATAGTAATACAATTGTATTTTCCTTCATATATTTGAATGTGACTCCAGCGAAATCTGTATTTTTATCTGTATTTTTAAATCTTTTATCCAAATGGTAAAACATACAGATATTAATATTTATTTAATCATTTCCTACCCACCCAACCATCCCGATGATCTGCTTTTGTGAGGATTAAGAAGTTCAGTTTGTTATCACATTTGTTTTAAAGATAGAAAGACATTAAGCTTTCTTCTGCATCTTTGGTATTGAGAGAAAATATGTACAGGTGTTAACCATGGCGAAACTACTTTTGATATATTCCTTTTAATCTCTATGAATAATAAATGGAGACTTTCATTAGGTGTATCAAAGTGTCCAAGCCTTCCCCAAGTAGATTTGACAAAGTCGATGGCCAAATGGAGATTAGGCTTTCAGGCCCATCATAGGCAGGGTGTTTCATTGCTGCAACCACAACCATAGATATTATGCAGCGAGTACAAGTTTTTAATATGTTTTATTGCATCTTTGTAAGGTTACCATCTGTAACATATTCTATTACTTTTATAATAATCTTGTTAGGATATACTTAATGCTAAATAATTATGTAGGACTTAGTTTTAAAGACATATAACTAATAGAAAATTTTTATTTGCCTTGCTTTGTATTTAGTAGATTTTTCCTGTTAACACTTGAATCAATTCTTCAGAATTTAAGCCTTATTTTAAATAACTTTTCTTTATGAACATGAACATAAACAATGACGATTATATTTTTTGCAGAGATGATTGCACTTCATCTAAATGCCTTGCTATGCAAGACTGTCTCATCTGCTATCGTAGTCTCATTTCCTAGCACATAGTAAACACTCCAAAATTATAAGTGAATAAAGGAGTGCTAAATAACAACTTGCGTGGATGCTGTGGTGGCAGACAAATATTTCTGTGATGTCCAATATACCACAGTCAGAAATAGCACTGGCTGGAAAGATGCCAGCCTCTGCATTCTATATGGTAAACTGAAATTCTAAAGCCTGAAGCCAGGGAGCAGCAGCCTCTACCTGTGTGAGTGTTGATCCTGGGAAAACCCTTGGTGGTTTGTCAGATAAATCATTGCTGCCTTCATGATGTAAAGTTGATGCTTACCTAGAAACTAAAGTTAAGTGGGGGGAAAAAAATTCAGGTCATTCGAAGTAATAAAAAATGTCCAAGTTCCCACCACCCTGTTAATTAATTTAATTACCCATGTCTTAGTATCATACCATAATATTTATACCTAAGTTTGCATCATGCCTTTCAAATTACACATACTTCCACATGCATTAACATGTTTATTTTAATAGATAATTATGATTTTGAAAAAACCTCAATGAATAATTGATACAAATACCTGTGTTTATTTCTCGAAGTTAATATTTTTATTTAGAAAACTTGGGGTGGGTAGAATTTGTACTACACAAAACAGTGGATCCTGGTGGTCAATTTAGGACAAAGATTCTCTTTGTGTTAATAATTGAATCTTTTTACTCTATTCAAATTCATAGAGTTTCAAAACTGGAAGAAACCTTTGAATTAGTTTTGCATATCTTCTATCGGATTCACAATCACTTTGCTTTTTAAAAGAAATGACTGTGATTTTTTTCACAAAATTTATGAATTCATTGTCTTTAACTATTTAGACCACTTCATATTTAACCAATATAATTTTTAGAAATATCTTTCTTGTAGTAAACAAAAATCTTCTCTTACTGGTGCTAATCTTTCCTTTGAAACTGCATACAATAATTTTATGACTTTCTCCATTACTAATAATGCATAATCACATATTACCTTACCAAATGTATTTGTATACATTGTCTTATTTGAATTTTAAAACAATCTGTAAATTAAATAGCTTATGTATTATTATCTTTGTCTTGTAGATACATATTCTAAAACACAGAGAAAATAAGTGATTTACCAATGAGCATATCCACAAATAACAAATGGTGGATCCAGAGTCCAAGCCTAGGTCTTCTGATTCAAAATTCTATGTTCTTTCCATGATACCATGTTGACTCAAAATATTCTTTCGCCTTTTAAGTGATATTCCATAAATTCTTCACTATTTCAGACTGTATACCCTCAGCTTCTTCAATTTCTCAGTTTGTCAGCCATTCCCCAAGTGACCTAATTTTCAGTCAGAGAAACTTTGTGGTGCTAGCTGTGTGTGTATGTGTGTGTGTGTATATATGTGTGTGTGTGTATGTGTGTGTGTGTGCGTGCGCACATGCACATAAATGTTCACATATGCCCATGCACGACTTAGAAAATACTCATAGCCTCTGATGGCTACATTCATAAAGTATTTCGTAATTATAGCCTGTCTTTGCAATAGACACTTTTGGTTTTTCTGCACTTCATCTTATGTAAAAATTTACCTATTTTCAAAAACCTATGTGTATATCATTTATCATTTCAGAGTACATGTTTTCCAAGTAAAGAACTCTGGTCCTCATCCTTATTTTGTACATTGCTGTTTAATGAAATCAGAAAAACTTTTTTTCTAGACAGCTGTTTAAGATTCGTAGGTTTTTCTGTCTGTATTCCATATTTGGTTAAAGCGAAAACCTAACATCTTGCCGACTTCATCCAGTCTGGCAAGCACAGGAAATAAATGTTTTCAGGTTGTAACAGGGGACTCAATAAAACATAAGAAATTTCCAAGTTAACTGAGAAACCCAGTTGATACAGGATTATACCATGCTCTGAATATCAAAGAAAGAGGTTAGCCCAGTATCAACAATTATATAATTTTGTACTTTAGCCTGAAAACAAAACTAACCACTTCCTAGACTGTGAACAGCAGTAACACAAGCTGAAACCACAGTTGATCAGAGCATCCAAAACCACAGTTTTGCTGGTAATTATTTCCATATATTCTGCATAAAATCATCAGAAACCAGAAAGTATTTCCATGGCAGTGAATGGGAAAGACATTTAGAAAGGTAAATTAATTTAGAATTAACCATTTCTGAATAACATTTTTTAAAAGGCAGCATCGTTATTATTGCATGAATATTCACATTCAGGCTTAAATAATCTTCCTTAAAACTGTGATTTGTCTGAAACCATGCTGCTTATGCTATAAGTTTCAAATTCCTCAGGAAGTTAATACTTTTGTCTTCTGTGAGGCTAATTAGTTAGAAAATGATTAAAATGAGAGATTTTAAGTTTTTTTTTTTTTTATATAGAATAAGAAGTAACATACCGAAATCATTGTGAAGACCAATACTCAATTCAAGTACGGATTTTTGGCCTGCTGAATTTCTGACACTGAAATTTAACTCTTTTTATAACAAACTTTTTGTATCAATTTGTCTTTAAAAATCTCTAAAATAGATTGATGTAGGCACTTGTTGAATTTCTCGTTGTGTTGTACTTAAAGGTCCTCAGCCACATTCTGAAAGTTCCACTGATACCAGAACTCTTGGGAGGTTCTGGCGACTCTTAATGGACACCATGGCATTCTTCTCTGAGCTCACCATTTCTTTGTCCACCTTGTGCTCAGCATTGTCTCTGGGCTTTTCTTTGTCTTCATCACTACCATGTTTGCCTACTCTGAGCCCTTATTTTGGGAACTCCTCACCTGAGATTATCAGCAAGCACACCTGAATTAAGAAAGTTCTGGAAATACCCAACCAGAAAATTACACTCCTACACCATATACGGTGTCCGCGAATGATATTCTGTTGTCATTCTAACTGAAATTGTATTTATTTTAGATAAAAGCGTTCTATAGTGCTGCTGGACAGTTCATTCTATAGTTTCTTTGTTCATCTTCTCTCTGATCCTCCGAGACTACCATTTTATAATTTCATATCTACTTGCAAACCTTTAGTGTCATTTCTCCCATCCTCACTTTCAGATAATAGTGATGCTTCCTGTTGCATAAGAATAGAAGCAATCAGAGAAGGACTTCCATAAGCTCTCACCTTGCTCTTTACCCACCTCCCTCATCTGTTCCTGAACACCTGCTCTTACTTTCTGAGACCTTAGGTACACCTTGGGGAATTAGAGTGCCTGCCTAATTTCATCTCTTCCATCTTCTCTTGTCTACATCTACCCAAGGGATGTTCCCACACTCTTCTCTTCATCCTGCACCATCTTAATATATACTTTTTTTTTTTACTTTCTATTTATAGGTCCAGACTCCTCAGCATACAAATATTTTTCTCATCTTAAGAAAAATATGTCTTTCTCTTGAACCTACATCCCCATCCCTGTTCTGTGCTCTCCTTTTCAGAACAGTTCCTTATACTTGCAGCTTCTAATTCCCTCCTTTTGTTCTCTCATAACACTCATCAAGTTTTAGCCCCTACTACTTCACCAAAATCATACCTGTTAATGTCTCCAACGAGACCTTATTGCCAAATCCAATGGAAAATGCTCCGTCCTCCAATCAGACATGTCATCAGTATTTGTCACACCCGATCCTTCATTTTCTCCCACTGAACGCTTTTCCTCCCAATTTCCAGATCATCACATTCTCTCCATTAGACCTCTACCTCACCGACTGCCCCTTCTCAGTCTCCTTTACTGGTCTCTCTTGCTTTCTCTGACCTGATCTGATAAAAGTATCCCTAAAGCTATTCTTTTTTTTTTTTTTTTTTTTTTTTTATCAAAACCACTTTATTCAGACTTGGAAACCATAATGCTCTTTTGGTAATCTCATTCAATTTCGTGGCTTTTAGTACTATCCCAAATTTATATATTCAGCTCCTACATCTAACTTAAAATCCCCTCTTGAAAATTCACTGCCACCTCAACTTTTCCTTTGGGATTGTTGACACTACCACCCAAGTGCCTCCCTGTTTTCACCTTTGCCTTCCCTCAGTCAGTTTCTAGCATGGCAGTTAGTATGACCCTTTCCAAACATTAATGAAATGGTATCACTTCTTTCCTTAAAACTCTCCAATGCCAGAGTTAGCCAATAAAAATATAAGATGCCTAGTTATATTTTAATTTCAGATAAACAATGATTTGTATCTTTCGGTCCATACTTATGCTAAAAATCATTTGTCGTTTATCTGAAATTCAAATGTAACTGGGCATCTTGTATTTTATCTGGCAACCCTACTCCCAACTCACTCAGAGTAAGTTTTTAATCCTTACAATGATCTTAAAAGGTCCCATGTTATCTGGCCTGCTACCTCTGACCTCCAATCCTGCCACAATGTTCTCTCCTTGAGCTTTCTTGAATATACCAGACATACTTTTCTGCCTCTGCTTAGTTGCCCTGCTCTTCCTTATATATAGGATAATCTTCCTCAGATAGCCACCTGATTTACATTCTTACATTTTTTAAGTTTTGCTTGAATATCACCTTCTCACTGAGGCTAACTCTGTCTCTCTTATCCCCTCTCTGCTTTACTTTTTTTTTTTTTCTATTATACATTCTGTATGTTTTTTGTATTTACTGTATGGTCTAATTCTCCCCTGTAGAATGTATACTCCGTAAAGGCAGAGAAATGTATTTATTTTGTTCACTACTGTGCCTGTCCTGTATTAGATTCTCAGTATGTTGAATAATTAAATGAATATGAATCATGTAAATGACCCTTGGATAACTAAGATTCTATTAGTTATGGAGGTACTTACTTATCTATCTGGTAACAGTTTCAGATTTTTCTCCCCTCAGTACCCTCTCTGAAACCAGCTGAAGCAATGAGAATTTTTAGGAAGCAAGGTAGGGGAGAGGAATAAACATGATTTAAGAGCATTGGACGCTTAAGACAAAGGGTGATAGAGTAGAAGGACAGAATAAAAAGCAAAGCAAAGAAAAAAATGTGGGGAAATACTATAAACTGACCTCGAACTTTATTAAACTTAACTGTGACTTTGCATCTAATGAGTATCTTAGCCTTCCATGATTCATGTGTTAGAGTCTACATGCAGAAAATACTGGTTGTTTTAATAATCCAATTAGTTGATTCTGGTTGGGAGAATTTTACCTTCTGTAAATACATAAGTGTTAACACATTGTAGAATCACTCACAGCTCCTCTTTCTTGTTCTGAGAAAAACGTCCAGTAATCCCTTGACTTAATAGTAGCTGCTCCCTTTCAAGACTGTTATGGATCCAGTAGGTACCCTGTATATCACACTAAGGACCGAAGGGTCTATTTTTAAATATTTATTAACCTTAAATTAGGAACAATGAACAAGATCTTAGGCTGGTTATTCTTTAGTCTCTTTCCCTATGCACAGTGTACATGTCTTGTTTGCTTTATAGTTTAGTTCACAAGGGCAAGAATATCCTTAGGCTGTTAAGGCTCACTTCTGCATTGTTCTCAAGTACACAGAAAATTATTGACAGTATAATGAACCATTGTAAATACATACAGTATAATCATTTATTTAACAATCTTCCTTTTATTAACATTTAAGATTTTATTTTAATTTTACTTTTCTCTATTAATATTGCTACAATGAATATTCTTGAATTGTGCTTCTGATTATTTTCCTAGGATAAAATTCTGAATATGAAATTATGAGATCTTAGAAAATGGACATATTTAAGGCTTGTGGAAAATATTGTTGAATAATCCTGCAGAAATGCTGTGACATTTTTCTCTTCCATTCAGTTTATGAAAAGGATATTCTTGCCCTATCTTTTCCTATAGTGCTTATCTTAAAATTATTTTTCTTCATTAAGCCTTTTTTATATTGCAAATATACACAGATTCCTCCTTTTATTTGATTAAACCTTCTTTTACTCTTCCGTCTCATGAACCCATTATTTTTTTAAATTTTTTTCTTCTTTTTTTATCCCTGTCAAACTTAATGAAATAAGCTCTACTCACGTTCTTAATTTATGCTTCTTTTCTTAAAGGCCTTTTTTCTTCCTTATCTACTTCAATGACACTTCAGTATAACTAAGGAAGGACACAGAAAATCACTGCTTTAATAACTACAGTGGCCTATTTGTATCCCTCTTCCCTCCCAACCTTTCCATCACTTTGATATTGCCATCCATCTCCACTTCTCAAAACTTGTGTCTCCTTTGGCTGAAAAATCACTAATGCCTCTGAGGGCTGCATGTTCTTTAGCCATTTTGAGTGATCTGTTTCAGGCACCAGGGCTGGCTTCTGTGCCTCAGCTGAGCATCCAAATACTAGGAATCTGAATTTCCTCTGCTTAAGCATTTTCTCATTTTATTTGTACTCTTTCTTAGTCTATGGCTCCAAGTGGCATGTATATATTAATGACTATTAACCTCTCTCCCTAGCAAATCATCAGTATTTAATGCCAGGGAGCTATTTGTAGTTGTTCATTGGATATATTCATGTCAATGTCCCCCACCCCCAATTCCTCTACTTACATGACCCAACTTGAACTTTTTCCTTCTCCTGTCCCTATTTTGTCTGTGCTGGGTCGTTATGTCACTGTTAACTAATTCTCTCAAGCTAGAGATATTTAATGTCATGTTGGATTCTTCTCTCCCTTCTTCCCTATTCCATCAGCTGCTAGCTCCTGTTGATTCTACACTATCATGTGCTTTGACACCCTTCTCTTCATTTCTTCTCCTCAGTCACGGCGATGAGTTCATAAAGCATACTCTTTATTTTGGCATTTTGTTAATCTTCTTCTGCCAGTTCCTAAAAGCCATTAGGGATCAAAATGATCCAGGAGATGTGAGACTTGTCCTCTGCACTGGAAGAGTTTACAGGCAAGTGGGAGACAAAGGTGCAATAATTTCAATTCAGTGGAGTGCTAGAGATATTAAACCGGATGATATGGAATCAGAGAGAGTGGGGCAACAAGCTTAATGATAGTATGGATGGGGTTGGGGGGGAGAGAGAGAGAGAGAGAGCGAGAGCAAAAGAGAGAGAGAGAGAAAGAGAAAGAGAGAGAGAGAGAGAGAGAGAGAGAGAGAGAGAGAGAGAGAGAGAGAGAGAGAGAGCAGTCTGTCAGTGGGAGTCTCCTGGAAGAGTTGAATTTTCACAGAAGAATAGTGATTGGCCAAATGAGGAAGGGAGATAGGTAATTGCTGACAAAGGGAACAGCATGGGCAAAGGTTCAAATTCCAAAGTCTTATTTATGGCTCCCACTAGAGTTTAGACACGCTTTTCCCTAATCTAGAATACCACATATAAACTAGAAGTAGAAAGCCAAAAAAATAAATAAAACTTGATTGTATCCCACCTTTCTTAAAATCTCTTTTCACTCTCCCGCTGCTTTGTGATTAAATCCAAATTCCATAGTTTGGCACACACAAAGCTTTCCTAGTCAGACCTCACTTTGTCTGCTCAGCCTCACCTCCCGTCATCTGCTGTCCCACCCAATGGTAATGCTTTAGTCATACTCTTCCTCTTCTTAACACCATTCTCTTTCCCAGTTTAGGTTCTTTTAAATAGCTGAAATCCTTCTTCCTTCTAATCTATAAAATAAGTGATTTCTTATTTTGTAAATTCTAGATTACCTTTCATCAGTTCTTTGTAGTCCCCAATAATTCTTCCAGGAATAATTACTGGCTCTCACAGCACTTAATTTTAACCACTGCTGTAGTCCTTACCCAAGGAACACAGATTTATCCATCAAGAGATAAGAACTCCACATGGTTATGTGATTCCTCGTGGCCACCTCAGTGTGAGCACATAATAAGAGTATAATACAGTTTATGGAATGATTTTACTTTTATCTGCCCATATTTTCAGAGCTATATCTCGCTTATATCAGCCAAAAGAAGGCTTATTTCTCAGATGTGTTTGGGGATGATGGCAGTGTTTTCTCACAAAAATATTCCATGTTTTTTACTGCCTTGAGCGATTTTGTTAACCTGCCCACAATTCTGATCATTTGACACAATTTTGTTTTAGTGCAATGATTGACATGTAAAAATGTGATTAAAGAACATAACTTGTTTACATTTTTAGTTTTTGGAGGTGTTCACATTTGCGAATGACCATTGAAGACTTCATAGCATAATAGGAGTATCAGAGTGATTAGAAACAGAAAAGGAAATGAACAAGCACTTGATAAAATAATTGTCATTCATATTTTCCTCTATTGCTGAAATGAGCACTGCATGTTGACTAGTAACTTTATAGAAGTTTTGTTTTTGTTTTTGTTTTAACACAATCCATACACTGTATTAAAATAACAGGTACACAAAGAGACCGATTAGTGCAATCTTGCATTTTTGATGTTTTCTTGTTTGTTTGTTTCATTTCATATAGTGACTTTATAAGCAAGGAGTAAGAATTTAGAACACTGAAACTGGAGATGCACACTAAGGATGTTATACTTTTTGTAAAGTTCCTCAGCATAGAGTGTTCACGGCCATACGCATACCTAGGCTTGCGTTCACTGAACTTCTTGCTGTGAAATGCTCATTTCTCCCCCTCAGAACATCTCCTGAATGTAAACGTTTCAGCAGAGAAAGAAGTTTGAACAAGGATTTTCCCCGTGGGGAAGGACAAGCTCTGATTTGCCATGTCAGAGTTATAAGAATGTTGGGTGAGGCTATCAAGGAGCACTGACTAAGTAGGTGATGTAACTAAATACAGCACAAACCAACATAAATCATGAACTAAACGTTTTAAAATCATTGTTTATCTTGACTAAGATTGATATAATGGGGATAATGAAACATAACAAAAAATATGTATGATAATTCCTAAGTGTGTATAATGTTTACTTGTTTATTAAAATATTTAATTATACTATTTTACTTAATCCTTAAATGATTTTTTAGGAACTGTCATTCCTGCTTTAAACATATTCTTACAGACACACACATAAATGAAGTGTTCATCATGTAATTTACAAAAATGCTTAATTTTCTTTGGCTGGTTGGGCAAAGGCAAAAAACAGGGAGACCGGTTAGAAGATGGCTGTATAATAAGACAGTAGGTAGCAGTGGAGGTGCTGAAAAGTGATCTGATTCTCTTTTGGTGTTCTTAGACTGTTTTTAATGTTCGAGGGTGGGGTCGGTTTCCCATATCGACAAGAAATAATTCTCTAGACTTCAGTTGGGTGTCCTATTATTCAACACTATCTACTTGGAGACAGCATCGGATTTCACAGGTTAAGGGTTCAGTCCTATAAGATAGACCCTTCACCCACACTTCAGACACCAGTCGAAAGCCTAGGCTTTTAACTGGGCTTCTGACAAACTGTTACAAATCGGAATGTCTAACTCAGAATGTCACTCAAAAGTCCAGTTTGTTATCTTCACTTCTGACTGACTGGTTATAAATGAGAGGTTCCCATAATCTCAAGTTTGATTAATTTTCGAGAGCAGCTCACAGAACTCAGAGAAACATTTTATTTTACTTACTAGATTCCTCATTTATTATATGAGACTGTAACTGAGGAACAGCCTGATGGAAGATATGAGGAAAGGGCGCAGAGATCCATGCCTTCTTCAGACATCCCTATCTCCCCAAATCTGTGTGTTCACCAACCCAAAGGTCTCTGAACCCAGGCCTTTTGGGTTTTTATGAAGTCTTTATTACATAGGCATGATCAGCTTAATCATTGGCTGTTGGTAGTCTATTCACTCTCCTGCTCCTCTCCCCTCCCTGGAGCTTGTGGGACACTGAAAATGCAGACCCTTAAGTCACATGCGTGGTTCTCCCGCAATGACCATCTTGAGGCATGGTCCAAAAGTTGCTTCATTGGCATAACAAAAGACACCTTCAATGCTCTCATCACTTAGGAACTTCAAGGTTTTGGGGAGCTCTGTGCCAGAAACAGGATGAAAACCAAATACATATTTCTTATAAATTACAATATCACAGATTCTAACCCTAGTCTGAAGGTAAAATCAAGATAATTCGATGTAGGATGTAGGATATAAACAAAGGATGACTCCAACTGATGGAGTTGTCATTTACTGAGATAGCAAAAGGTTCGGGTTATAAATAGGAATTTGGTGATAGTCAGTATGTACGTCACATGTAATGTTTTGAAACTGTGTGAGATCAATAAAGGAAAGAAGGTAGACACATAATAGTAGAGATCCAAGCAATGAGCCTTGGACCACTCCAGCATATAGAAGTAGGGCAATCAGGAGGAACCAGCAAACAGAACTAAGAAGCATTTATTGAGGAAGGAAGAAAACTTGCAGAACCACTTGTCAGTTAGGATGAAGACTGAGAAACTGGACCATTAGATTCAACCATTGGGGTGGGGTGGTCATTGGTGACCTTTATACTTTATATACATGCTAATTACTTCCATTAGACTATCTTATTTTTCCCATCTCCTGAAGGATTTTTTTATTACTATATCCAGTTTCAGTTACTTGCTCACACTTTTTTATACTGTCAAGCCACTTTAAAATAAATAACTCTATACCATTGTTTATCACCCAAAATAAATTATTTCACGCATACAAAATTTGAATTAAGTTGAGGGTCTTATCTGACTATTAAATTTACTGAACACAGCATTGAAAATATCTACTGATATAGGCACCCTGTCTCTGCTAGAACCCCACAAAACATTCCACAAATTGTCCTTAATAGCTTTTGAATAATACAGCTGCTGAATAACTAAATAAATATTGAACTATAAGAGAAATGTCTATAAGAGTCTTTAGGGGCTCTGATTTGAGGTGCACATTAAATATTTCGTGATAGTGTGTTTTTCTTCTAACAGTCCTTAGTGTACATTCTCTTTCACTTGAAGTCCCTCACGTTGATCATTTCTTGATCACTGTAACAAAACAAATCCACCAGTATTCGATATAATGAGATTAGGAAAAAAATCATGTGATGCTTTTTTCTCAAACGCTTGCAGCTGTTACATGTCGTTTCAGTTTTTTTTTTTTTTTTTTTTATGGTCCATCACATTTTTTTGATTCAAAGGAATAATTTTTAAAATCTTGGTAGGATAAAACCCTTAATTTTGACTTCCCATACAGCCATTATGGAAAATGTGCTTGGGACTATATTCTTTAGTCACCTCACATAATTCCAGTTTTCAATATAGGTTGTTATGTCTAATCCACAGTTTTATCTAGGATGTGGAACACTGTGTTGACTGATTCACAAGTCTGTGGTCAGCCTACTCCCTGGTAAAGCCTTGGCTTTACCGGCCTGAGATCTTCCAACCTGACACCTTCCAACTTAAGGCGCTGGTATTAGGGCGAAATTCTTAAACTGGGGTGACTGCAGACCACAAACGTTTTAGGTGCGGAGGACCGGAGGGTAGCAATGTTGTAATTTGTAAATGTAATCGGATTTCGGTAGTTCTCAAGTTTCCTGCTGATAGGAAAATTGAGCCAGAGGCAGTTGTTTCATCCACTCATTTAGTAAGAAGCTGTGCTTATGAACATAAATATTACTTTTTTGAAAAGATAACATTTTCTGCAAAGCCAGTCATTTCTTTTTCCACTTTTGGGCCCAGGCAGAATACTGCTGTTACTCAGGGTTTGCCTAAAACCATGAAACTCATAGCTTTGGAAGGTCAATTTGAGCCTTGAAATTGCTGCTTTTAGGTGTGGGATGATAAATATTGTTTGCTTTTCATACTGAACTGTCACTGTGATTGGCTGGATAGATACGTCAAGTTTTATTCAATTACCATACTCTTTCATTAAGAAACTCTCAATATTAAGACTGGATTTGAATACGACTGGCCACCTTCCCTAGGATTTCTCACTTAAATGTATAATCTGCATTACCCGCACAGTATTAAAACATCTGTTCTTGAGTAAGAATGCAAGCATTTGCTTTTCTTTGCTGGCTTAAAAATAATTTAAAAACATAACTGAGATAACTTTTTGGATGAATTCAGATAAGAATAGGGGGACAGGACAAAGGAGCATGTTTAAATGAATTGTTCCGGGGCATTCTTGTGTCTTTACAGAACCTCCCGTCAGTTGTTCCTGGCACGCATTTTTGTCTGCATGCCCTGTCTGCTTCTTAAGCTCTTTAAAAGTCAGACCTATGTACAATATATCAGCTTGACGTTGTATAAATGAGATTGGAGGCACCTTTAAGAAGTGATGTAACACGAGACCAAACTTTGTTTTTTCTTTTCTTACAACACCTGGATTATTATTTTGTTGTTCTTTTGTTTTTATTAACTACAACAATAAAATCTTATCTGCATTCCTAACCCTTCTGTTAGGTATGAATGAAGTGAAAGGCTCCTTATCAGTTTGAAATGTACTGTATGCAGTTGGCTTAGAAAGCTGCAACATAAATCTTTGTAGGCCCTAAAAGTTTTGCAACAGTTGCTATGCTACTCAAGGTAAACATTCATATGCGTGTATTTGTTCAGGGAAAATTCATTGTAAATGTTGTATTTTAAAAATTGCACTCACCACAAAAATCCTAATAAAAAGGACAAGCTATAGTTTTTTAGAAGTAAGTAACTACCTACTGTGAAATTTTAAGCAGTTCATATAGCACTATTCCAAACAGGAAGTCAGCTTTTCTTTTTCTAAGAAAGGAAAATGTGATAATAAGTGCATAAAATATTTATGGTAGCCATAATAAAATACAAAAACACTGAGATGTTGATTTTTCAAAAGTAATGCTAGAGAAGTCAGTAAGGGAACCTACTCTAGCAGCCAAACTTGCCGTCTTGAGCTTGTAACATAGATGCATATGGCCACTGAATGTTCAGACTTTGTCTGAACATATGGGCTGCCAGGTTTGTTTGTTTGTTTAATAATAAAAGTAGAAGTATATTTGTTTTTCAGTTATTCTTTCGTATGAAGTTTACTTTTTATGGTCCACACTCACCAGGATTTCTGTGATACTTGTTGGGTTACTTATGTGACTCCTAACAGCAAATTTTCAGTTTGGCTTTGTTTTGGCCAGGGAAAAATCTCTCCTATGATATAGAATACTTGGTTTATTAAGGCTCAGCTTCCCAAGGGCGATTATTTTGGTCTGCCTTGTTCTCAGTGGCCATCTCATAGGCTTTTTAATAAATGTTTATTAAATAATTTAAGGGACATAGTATAATATTAACCTTTCTTTGCTGCTGTAATAGATTTTAGGTTGAGAAGTCGATGACAGTATGTATTAATTTGTTAGTGCTGCCTTTACAAAGACATACCACAGACTGCATAGTTTAAATAACAGACATTTATTTTCTCACAAATCCAGAGGCTAGAAGTTTGAAGTCAAGGTGTCAGCAAGACTGGTTTCTTCTGAGGCTTTTCTGCTTGGCTTATGGGTGTCCATCTTCTCCCTGTGCCTTGAAGCAGTCCTTCCTCTGTGTGTATCTGTGTCCAGATTTCCTCTTCTCACAAGGACCAGACCTATTAGACTAGAGATCACCCTAATGACATTGTTTAAACTGAATTACCTCTTTAAAGGGTCTGTCTTCAAACACAATCTCATTCTGTGGCACAGCGGGGAGGAGGGAGGGGGGGAATAGGATTTTAGTGGGACATAATTCAGCCCATAACATAGCATAGTCTCTACATATTTGAAAAATATGGATATCAATTCTCTAAACATGAACCTGTTTTCTTCGGAGTTTTAGATCCACATTGCTCCCATTCATCAATTAGATATGCCTTTCTAGGGATATTTGTATTTTTAAAAGGCAGGGTAAATTTGTATGCACTCTCAGGGCAGAAAAAAAAATCAATGTTGACTCATGTTAGTTGTACTATAGGGCAGTTTTTTCAAAATTCACTGATAATCTAAAGCAACAAAGAAGATTTAAAGAAAAAAAAAATAGAGACCTCAGTCCCACCACAGACTTACTAACTAGTATGTTTGTTTAGAAACTTTCCAGATCATTTTGCCTAAGGTCTGATGGACCCATTTCTTTCTTTCTTTTTTTTCCCCTAATTGAGATATAATTGACATAGAACATGTGTAAGTTTAAGGTGTAGACATGCTGATTTGATACATTTATATATTACAATATTATTGTCATCATAGCTAACACCTCTATCAAGTCACATAATTATCAATTCTGTTTTGTGGTGGGAACATTTAAGATCTAGTCTCTTTGCAACTTTGAAGCATATAATACAGTATTGTTGACTATTATCACGATACCGTGTATGTACTTATTATCTTTTAACTGAAAGTTTGTACTCTCTAACCAACATGCCCCAGGTCTCCCACTCGTTAGCCCTTGTACCACCATTCTACCCTCTGTTCCTATGAGTTCAGCTATTTTAAATTCCGCAAATAAATGATAATATACAGTATTTGTCTTTCTCTGTTTGAGTTATCTCACTTAACATAATGCCCTCAAGGTTCATTATGTTGTCACAGATCTCAGGATTACCTTCTTTCTCATGGCTGAATAAGATACAGTATACCACATCTTCTTTATTGATTCATCTGTTGAAGAATTTTTAGGTTGTTTTTATATTTTGGCTATTGTTAAAAACGGTACAATAAGCATGAGAGTACAGATATCTTTTCAATATCCTCTTTCCTTTGAATATATATCCAGAAGTGAGATTGCTGAATCATATAGTAGTTCTAATTTTAATTTTTTGTTGAACTTTCATACTGTTTTCCACAGTGGCTGAATAAATTTGCATTCCCACTGGCAGTGCATAAGGGTGTTTTGGAAATGACACCAAAAGCATAGCAATAAAACCAGAAGTTAAAAAGTTGAGCTACATCAAACTACAAAGCTTCTGTAGGTTAAAAGAAGCCATGAACAGCATGAAAAGGCAACCTGTGGAACGGGACAAAATATTTGCTGACCATATATTGGATAAGAGGTTAATACCTCAAATATATAAAGAACTCATACAACTCAGTAACAACAAGAAAGGGGGGAAAAAAACCTAATTGAAAAATGGACAGAGAAACTGAATAGAAATGTTTCCAAAGGAGACAACCAGGTGGCTAACAGTACATGAAAAGATGCTTGACATTGCTAATCCTCATAGAAATGCAAGTCGAAACTACAATGAGATATTACACTGTTGGAATGGTTATCACCAAGAATACAAGAGATAGCGTGTGTTGGTGAGGATGTGGAGAAAATGGACCCTCTGACAATTATATAGGATTACATAGAATTCTGAAATTTAAAAGCTGGAAAGAAACTTAAAAGTCACTGAGTTTAGCAGCCATGTTTTACAGAGAAGGAAACGAGGCTCAGAGGGTCACAGTACTTGCCCAAATCCTGGGGGGCAGCTCCAAGATTACTGGCCAGGTTCCTTGACTTCTGAACAGAGTTCTCTCATCTCATACTATCATTTAGAATGACTTTCACGGGGGAATTTAAAATACCTCATTTTAAGTGTCTGTATCTTAAGACATGGTACAGACACTTTAGAAGGGCACTTCATTGCATAGAGATTTCAGAGTCCTTTTCTGCCCTTTCACAATCTATCTTTTCAGAGTAATGTACCTGAAAGGATATAGCCTAGGACTAGGTTATCCACTCCGGTTACCACTGCTACCCTGCAGGTTATAGCAAAAAAAAAAAAAAAAGCTTTCTTCTGGTAGTGGTGTTGATTTACAGAGCACGAAAAAAACAAAAACAAAAACAAAAACAAAAACGAAAAACAAAAAACTGTGTGAGTTGTTTGCATTACAGAACACCAAAAAACTGCTTTTTCTTCCTGATCCACTAAAGAGTCTTAGAACAATTCATAACTTTGTAATAAATGTCTATTTTTATGGTGACTAAAAGAGGGGGTGGAGAATGTGAAAATCCAATTCAGTTTGAGGTACTTAACCCAATCATAAGTATTTTTAAGTAACAGAGATATTGTTAGAATTTTCTAGACACTAAATGACGGGGGTCGGGGAGGGGGAGAGGGTATGAGCCTGCACTGAAAAGAGGGGTTTTTGGTTGGAGGAAAAGTTAAAACTTAAAAAAATATAGAGGACATTTTTTTCCCTATAACTTTTTTTTTTTACATTGTTCCCCCTTTTCTCTGAAAATCCCTTTCGACAACTTAGAAAAGCAGAACTTTGAAAGTGAAGGACTCGGTTGTTCCTTGAAGCAGTGGGTGGGGTGACAGTCACAAGAAAGCCCTTAAATAAAAACACTGTTTCCTCTGTTCTGTCCAGGGGGTGATTCTTTAAATCCAGGGGAAGTGAGTTGATTCTCCCATCCTGTTTTTTTGAATAGTCGGGTACTGCTGTGTGTGTGTGTGTGTGTGTGTGTGTGTGTGTGTGTGGTGTGTCTGTGTATTTTTTAAAATTTATCTTATTTTAATTTAAATATTTAAAAGCTTGGAGATTTATAACAGCAACATATATATATGCATGCAGTAACATATGCCAAGTTCTTTTCTCTCAAGCTTTGATATTTGAAGGGATTGATATTCTGATACTTCATTGAACCCAAGGTGTGCATATTTTGTTTGTCAATATTACAGGCTTATTTTGTTTTGGTTCCTTCTATATATATGTGTGTGTGTATATATATATATATATATATATATATACACACACACATACTTTAAACTTTATCTCAGCAATATTGATTTCAGTGGGAGCTTTTTATTGCTTTAAAAGGAATGTTGTATGCAGAGTCTCCAACAGACATGGAAGTAAAGTAAGCCAACTTATTCTTGGATTATGGTCTAATTGAAAATAGTTTAAAAAATAATTTTATACCATGTCTAAAATATACATCTTTGCTCTGACACTTTAATGAATAATATATACTTTATGTATTAGCTTTCTATACATTTATTCTCTGTGTACAGATTATGACATTCAATTTGTTTTATATTGTCATAGTCATGAGTAATAACTCAGTTATTCTTTGAATATTACTGACCCTTAGTTTTTACTTGATATTAACATATATATGTTGGCTTATTTTTAAAAATTTGCATTAATCTTTTTACATTATAAATCTAATCAATATTAACCTAACTGATTAAATTAACAATGAAACTTTTATTAGGTAATTATTTATTTATATCTATAATATAGTTATCAATCATAATAATACTCTATCAAAGCAATTTTGCATTTCTTGGATAATTAAAAAATATTGGAAGTAAACAGGGGATGTATTAAATTTGAGTTTTGCTCTCAAAAATTAGGTAGAATAATTGGAAACATTTTAGTACTAATATTTTAGCTAGAATCTAGACATTATTAAAATTAGATCTTTAAAATAAGAATAAAATTATTGTTGACTCAATGCTGCCACAGTCATGTCTGCCAATTATGCTTTAGAAAAATCCATCCCACCCCTACCTTTCACCCCTATAGCCCTCACGCTATGTGCAAAGACCCTATACCCGTGAAGCTGTGAGCCCAGGAAGGGGTTGTGCTTGCCCAGAGAATGGTGGTTCTTTTTTGTGATTTACAGAGCAGCTTCTGCTTTTCGAGCCCTGTGCCCACAAAATAGCCCAGAGAGGGATCTTTTTCAAATTGACACAATTGAGATACATGGGACAATGATGGCCCTGTTATTGAGTAAGTTTTCATGGATGAATTGAGTTTCAAGAAATGGTAGAGATTTATTATGTGGATCACAGGAGGGAGGGTTTTGCATATGGGAGAAGGGGAGCAGCATTTAGCATGGGTAGAAGTAAAAGGTCTGAGATGAATATAATATGTGCAGTAGTTAGTGAAGAGACTAGGCTGATTGGAACAAAATGTGCATGTCTTTGATGAGTAGAGGATTAGATGGGAAAGAGCAGCAAAGTTCAGGTTGTAAGGCTCCTGAGTGCAGGGTAAGGAATTTGGATTTCATCCTCCAGATGAGAAATCACTATAGGCATTTGTCCAAATTCATCACATGATCAGTGATAACTTATTTTAGGTAGATTAACCCAGGGTTATTCGGCATAGAATAAAAGGAATAAGGAAAGATTAAAGGCAAGGAGACAAACTTAGAGGCTGCTATATATAGTAAATGGTTTTCCATATCTAGCCCAGGATGCAATGAGGATAAAAAGGAAGAGCTGATATAATAGTTTTTTTTTATTATTATTATAACAAATGTTGTTATTTTTACCTCACTTCCAAAAGGAATCCATATTTATAACAGAAAATATTGAAAACATGGATATGTATAAGGAAGAAAATTAAAATCACCCATTCTCGCTTAAATTATAAACACTCCTGAAATGTTAGGTGCTGTCGATTTTTTGTTTGTTTCAATTTATGTATGTTGAAATCATGGTATGTTTACGCTACATTTTTATAGCTTTTTTTAGTTATTTACTACATAGTAAGAATTTCTTTTGTTAATACAGACTCTTAGAGGACCTCATTTCTAATGGTTATACACCGTTGCAGTTTATGAGCACAGTGTAATTAACTATTCCAACTACTGTAAATTTAGATTCTTTCCCAACTGTTATTATAAAATACAATGATAATGAACATCAATCAACATAATATGTCTTATTTCATATTGTCTCCCTCTCCTCTTAAAATAATAATAATAATAATAATAATAATTAATAATAATAATCTCAGTTGAGCATTTGTTCATTTATTTGTTTTGCCTATTTTGATTTCAGTTCTGACCTACCATTTCCTACCCTTAGTCTACTTTTAAAATTGAGGTGGTTCTTATTGAACTTTTATTGAAATTATTGTCTCATGTTGTTGCTTGCCATTTAAAATGATGTATTTTAATCCATTGCTCTATGTATAGGCATTTAGATTGTTTTCAATAATTCTCTATTTCAAACAACACTAAGATGGATGTAACTGCATATGTTCCCATGTGCACAAATAAACCTCACGAGTGAATTATAGAGACATGCGACATATAAATCTTCAACTCTAGTATCCTGTGTAAACTAAAGTGGTCGTACCAGTTAACACTCACTTCCGCAGCCAGAACAAGAAATTCCAATTCACCTGCATCCTTGGCAATTCTTTCTTTTAAATGCTTGTCAATCTCATGTATGTGAAATTGTATCTCCTTTTTTGTATGTGAAATACCTCACTTTGTTTTGCATTTCTTTGATTACTAATGAATTTTTACATGTTTTTATATGTCTATTGACCATTCACACTTCATGTCTGGAATTTGCCCATTTTCTGTTGAATTGTTTGTCCTTTTTTTATTGTATACTCTGGGTACTAATCCTGTGACAGTTAGGTAGTTTACCAAAGTGTTCTCCTGTTGCCTGTCTTTTAACCCTGTTTATTAAGTATAATTATAGACAAATTTATTAGTTATGTGTTATTGTTTGGGAGTTTTCTATCTTGATTAACAAGTTCTCTAATGTCAAAGGCTTTTTATCTACATTTTGTCGTAATTCTTCGAGTTAATTAATTATTTTATATTAAAATTTTAATTCATCTGACACTGCATAACTGCCTAGTGATTTCCAAGATTGAGGAAAATGAAAAGTGGAAAACTAAGAAACAAAAATTTGCTAAACCGTATTATAGTTTTCATTGTAAATCTGAAATTGAACCATGGAGACAGTTTTTTGTTTGTTTTTTTGTTTTTTAAGCAACAAATATCCACGTCTACTCTGGCTTCTGGTATGAAAGTTAATGTCTTTCTCATTGCTTGTACAAAAAATCTGTCAGAGTTCATCTATATGAAGTCTTTGCAAAGTAATTACTTCTAACTGGATTTGAATACAATTTCACTTTCCACGTGTTTATAGCTTTAGTCTAACTTCATGCATGAGTCCAAGAGGAATACATTGTCATTTTTAAAAGTTAACATAGGATTCCTTTTACTTTCAGCAATTCACAGAAGCTGTGAGTCCTTCAGTGTTACCCCCCTCAGCTTTGCCACTGGACCTGCTTAACAACGCTGTCACTGCCTTTAGTACCTTGGAAGACCTTATTCGGTATCTTGAACCAGATAGGTGGCAGTTGGACTTAGAAGATCTATACAGGCCAACTTGGCAACTTCTTGGCAAGGCTTTTGTTTTTGGAAGAAAATCCAGAGGTAAGCTCTCTTCAGATTGGAATCTCATTTAATTTATTTAGCAGCTAACGTTTCAGATTATTCTGCCATAGATTCTAATGAGTAGAGTTTTAAATTCTCCAGAGATATATTTAACCCGTTTTCATAACATTTGAGCATACTTACATGTTAAATAGAACTACACAAAAGGAGGCACTTAGTTATAACTGTGTGTTTGCAAGATTAAAAGGAATACTTTTGCTGAAAATTCTTGTCATTTCTTTAATTCAGAAATATCATTTTGATGAAGTCCTTTATTACATTACTCAAGAACCATTGCTTATTCAACCTAATACTTGGGGTATTTTGATTTAAAGATTCAAGAGAGATTACCATAATTGCTAGACCAAGTTTGGGGCTAGAAAAGGGAAACCTTCATCAAAATCATTATCTACTATGTCCTCAAGGATAAGGATTATATCGAGTTCATTTCCAAAGCCTAGAAACTTTTCTAAATAATATGAAAAATGTCAATGGCTCACTATGAAATAGAACTAGTAGTTTCCAAGATAGGATTCCTAGCAAGAAAATAATGGGCTAATGGAAACCACATTATGATAATTTTTCTCTATATTAACCTGTTTCTTAAATGATCACTTTTGACCATAAGAGCATATCTCCCTTCAAGAGTGAAAATGTTGATAACTAAACTTAATTCCACCTGGTCAGGAAATTGGAAATAATGTTGACTGGGTTTCCTGTAAGGTTAGCAAATTTCCTAGTAACCTTATAATTAGAAATCGTACATCTCAGACACAAATAAAAATGTAATAGAAATAACTGGATAAGTATAATGCACTCAAAAAAAATCTGTTTCCATCTGCCAGAAACACTGAAGTCTACTCAGCATCACTTTAGAGAATGGAATGACAGTCCGTAAAACTTATATAGATGGAACAATGTTCAGTTAATTTGAGCAATTCACAAGGGCAGATTGCACCAAACTGGTTCTTCTAAATCTTGTCAGGAAGAAACCCGATTCCTGCCCGTTCCTGCTAAGAACTGCAGCCCTTCTGGATGAAGAGCTTTAATCTCAGCAGGTCATGCTCAGACTTGCCCAACCACAGTGTTTTGCTATGCCAGCAGACGTGGTTTCCTTTCAGCAGTATCTGAAAGCTGTGTTCAAGTATATGGGCAGCCGAATATTGTCCAGATGCTGAAAGCTGTTACATATTTATAAGATTTGATCTTGATGAATAACTTGATGAATAACTTACGAACAATACTTCCCTTTCCTCCCACTTAGGAACAGGAAAATGAAGATCTGCAAAGCTAGCTGAAACACCATGAATAGAGCCTTTGTTAGCAAATTTGAAGTAAATTATCATGTTGATCTGTAAAAAGCGGAGGGAGTAAACCAGGTTCTAAGCTCAGCTCTAGTTTTTCAACAGTCAAACCCAGGATTTGAACCTAAACATCTACCTCCTAGCCATGCCTTTATGCTTGTAGCTCTCCACATGGTGCTCAATGAAGATTTGGCCCTCAGCTAGCATATATTTAAAAGCACCCAGCCCTGAACCAAATCTTTCAAATATTCATTTAGCACTTTCCAAATTGAAGCCCTTTGCAGTTTGCCAAAACTATTAACTTTTTAAGCATACAGTAAGTGTGAGAAAAGCAGTGTATATTTTTGAAACTTTACATAAACTAAAATGCAGGTGTGGGATATCATCTATATAGACAAAACCAACTTCCCTCCCAAGAGTCTCTCTACAAAGGAATGAGGAATAAAACGTTTAAATGCTTCTAATTAGACACTGAAATAGATTTCCCACAGAATAAACATATCACAGTGTTACCACATTTATCTTGGAAAGACCACCCTCACATTGCACTACAGTAACAGAATATTCTTGAGCTGAATATCTCAAAGGAATGAACAACTAAGTAAAATGTGACCATATTTTTTTGTAGTATTACCCATTTTTCTAAAATTTGCAATATTGATGAATTTAAAGAAGAAAATTTGTAATGGAAATAACAACTTTGGTCACATGCTCAAAATGTTCATTCTTCAGAAAGACAAATTAATGTATGTGTTATCTTAGGAGTTAGTTATGAAAAAGGAAATACAGAATCTGAAGGCTCAATTTTACTTTACAAATATTCTTCAGAGGGAAACTTTCATAATCTTATAGTTCAGTTCTTAAAAAATGTATGCGTTGGAGCATAATCTTTCTCCTCTTTTTTTCTTTTTTACTTAAAAGTTCTGCACAATGATTAGAGAATTTGTGACCCCAATTTATAATCACAGGACTTATTTTAATGAATCTTAGATGAGTTTGAAGTAAGAAGCATAACTTTCAAATAAGATATGCCAAATATTAAATCTTTATTTTATTTTTATAGCCCAGTGGATTGCATTAATGCTTTTGTTTTGTTTTGTTTTGTTTCCCTTTCTTCCTCTGGTTCAGGGTTTTCATTCATACCTTGCTACAACAGAAAAAAATAATAATAACCACATATTTTCTAGGTCAGACTTAACTAGTACTTAAAAAGGGCTTTTGACTTTTGTGTCAAACATGATAAATGAGTGGAAGCTAAGTTGAAAGTGTGTTTAAATTTTCACATTGTAACAGGTATCATAACTTAGTCCACTTGGGAAATCTATATAACCTTTTATTGTGGTTAAGTAAACATTTTAAAGTTAACATATACAGTCTGATTATCTAATTTCATGAAATAGTGTGTTTAAAACTATTTGTGGTAGATGAATATCCTTTAAAAGTTAAGAGCTTCATTCACATTCTAAGGGAGTATCAATCTTAAATAAGCATTGCAAATTTTGGCAACTGGCTTTTGTATGTGTGTGCATGTTTTAAGTTTTCTCGTCCTTATCCAGATAGTATCTTCTGGAAAAAAGACTCAAATAAGCTCATATATAGCTTTAACAATGAAAGAGCAGCACGTACATATCCTATTAGTCCAGCAAAATGAAATCAGGTAAAATATATGACATTATTTAATCTATTTATCTCATTAATTTTATTAGAGATAAATTGGTCTTTTAGAGTACTTAAAAAAAATGAACTAATTTTTCCTTAAATATTTGAAAGCTTTACTTTCACAGGGTCGGTTTTCAGATGAAAAGAAAATCTTTACTCAAAATAGTGATTTTCTATTGAGTTGGGAAAATAATTTTTTTAGCTGAAAAAGAAGTTGAAATGAACATGTAGAATTAGCATTTTTTTGGGTGTTTTCCTAAACTTGATCAAGGTTTTAGTCAACCATATAGTTTACATGTGCTTATAATTTATGACTGCATATGCATAATTTATAATATATTTCTTTAAAATGCATTAGCTCTCTTTGACATTTTGGAAAAACTTGATCACATATACAATATAATGTAGCCATGAAAAAAAATATTTGATTCTTAATTACTTTGTCATTTTAAAATTATTTAAAATATGGCATTAATTTTTAAAACTGGATTACATAGTGATGATTATTATTTGAAACGATCTTTAACCAGAAAATATTTTTTTCTTTTCTTTCAATTCTTATGTTTCCAATATTAGTGAAAAGTTATAAATTTTAATAAAAGCTTTATTTTTAATAGAAAAATCTGTAATGAATTATCCAAAACTCTTCAATTTTATTGGAATTGTTTTTATTTAAATATTTCTAGGGGAAAAAGGCAAAGCTATAAAGCAGAAATTAAAATTGTATTAGGGAATTTATCCTGATAATAATAAACTACTATTTATATGTTATATATAAATTCATATTAAACATTACATGTTACTTGGATATAATTTAACTGAGGCAGTATCATTTTGTAGTTAAAAACAATGGTTCTTTGAGAATTTACTGCAACAATCTGATGAAAGGATATTTTGTTTGGTCTTCACAAGTAGGTATTCTTTTAAAGAATAAAGCACAACATAGTTAACCAAGTTGTTAAAAGAACAGAGACAATGGTTATGTTAGACGTTTCTTCCACCCTTTAGAGGAAGAATAGAAATCTGAGTTAAACCAAATTTCAAAGGCCAGAAATTACTTAATGTACCAGAAGCCATGCTTTGCAATGACTTCTACTCTTTTAAAATGTATCATGTTTTTTCACTTCATGGTCCACTCAGCTGTCTTCAAAAATCAATTTTCTTCATTTCCTTTTTACATTTTATGATTCTTATTGCCAGAAAGATTGTAGGAAGTTCTGTTGACAAGTTTCTGTAAGTTCTTCATTAATTGCATGAGCTCGTAATCCTTTTAAAAAATACATTAATTTTTTAAGCAAAACATTCAGCATTTTACATTCTATTCTTCCCTCCAATGCTTTTCTTGTTGACTTTGTTACTAAGGTTAAAAGGTGTAGCCTTCTTTTTCCTCTATAAAGTTTCCTATTTATAGCTCTCGACTGTTTTGTTGGCTCTGTTCTTAATATTGCACAATGGCATCTCTATTGGTCACTAAGTCATAATGGAGCTTTGTTTACCATAAAATAAAGTCCAACTTGCGCTCTGTGTAGCCCCAAAACCTGATTAAAATAAGAAGGGATATTGTTAGGGTTATTGTTCATGAAATAGATTTCTTTATGAAAAGAGTTTAATAAAATACATTCAAGCTCAAAGCACTAACATCTATTTCTCTTTGCTTTCTTTTATGCCATATAGTAGTGGATCTGAACCTTCTAAAAGAGGAGGTAAGATTATACAGCTGCACACCTCGTAACTTCTCGGTGTCCGTAAGGGAAGAACTAAAGAGAACCGATACCATTTTCTGGCCAGGTTGTCTCCTGGTTAAGCGCTGTGGTGGAAACTGTGCCTGTTGTCTCCACAATTGCAATGAATGTCAATGTGTCCCAAGCAAAGTTACTAAAAAATATCATGAGGTAGGTTTATCATTTTCTTTTGGGGTTCCTTTGGGTGATTTGTGTCTTAAAAAATAACAAAACAGTATATATAAAATGCATTTTTGTTTGGAAAAGAGATGTAGCATTCATGAAAAAAAAGATTTACAAATAGTTCATGTTTTCATCTTTTAAATTAGGATCTTTAACTAAAAACTCCAGACATTAAAGATCTTGGCAGCTTATCTACTCCGATAGTACATCATGGGTGGTCAGTGAATTTCTCTCTCACACATGAAAAAAGGAAATGTGTTTCTTTGTAGGGTAAAAAAAATGGGTGAAATTTTTCAACTTTTCAAAATCTGAAGGGAAAATATTTTAAAGACAAACTTGGAAATAAATTATTGTATATTCTGGAGAAAAGAGATCTTTGGTATTTATTTTTCCATTTGGGGCAATGTAGGCACATAAATCCCAAGAAGACATATTCATAATTATACCAATATTCCTATTATTAATGTCACCCCAAATAGCATTTTAAACCTTTGTATGGATTCTGCACCCTTTTTTTCTTTATTCTATGGAATTAAGGAAAATGGAATATTACATGTCAGTAATTATTGTTTTTCTGAGCTTTGGGAACCTTAGAACTTATACACTACACATTTTGTTAGTGCTGGAGTATCCTCAATTCTATCCTGCCTTCTTTCTAAGAGCATCATGCAGCATTCATAAATCAAGAAGCAATCTTTGTGGGAATCATTAGTTTTTCTGTGATTGTCTTTTTTGTTAATTATCAAATTAGGTCATGAAAAAAAGTAAGTTTTTTTTTTTTTTTTTGCATAATTCATAATTTCTGAGGCCTGAATTTTTCTCAGTCCTATCAGCTGAAAATAAGTTCTTAGCCTAGTACTACTCTTAAGTGAATTAAATTATTTTTAAACACGACTTGAAATAGCACGTAAAGCATTAAGTCATTGAATACCTTTAATCTGGAGGTGTAGACACTTAGCTCATTTAAAATGAAGCCTATCTTGGGCTTTGATTCTTTTTGATGAGTAATTTGCTCATTTTCAGTTTGAAGATTATTTCATCTCACAGAGAAGGCAAAAGCAAAGACAGAGCTTTGTTCTAATTTTTCTCTCCTTCAACTATCTCTATTATACCAGCCTCCCTAAATAGTAAGCTGATTATCCATTCATTGTGTTACTACAAATATGACTGAATTATTTTTTCTTTTGGTTTCCTCTAGCATTTTTACTGTATTTAGTACAACTGTTGTATCAAAAATAAGTTTAGGAAATGAAAAGTCTCATAAAATATAAGAATGATATTGTTGTTTTAATGTTTTCATATAATATTATCACATCATTAAGATTCTTATTGCTTTTATAACAATCATCAGATAAAGAATACCCTTTTTACCTCTGGGCAAAATTATTAGAAGCCCCTTTAGCCAAAAAGTATACATATTTCTTTACAAATTTTGCTGTCTCTCAAATAGGAGTTTTCAGAAAAGCAAGACAGGAACTTTACATTATCTCTTCCTAAAGCACTTTTTAGTTTCCTGCCAATCCCAGCATAATTAGTCCTTCATGTGTAAGACCTTACAGATGTTTCTATTAGAGAACTTTTACTATTTCATAATTATCATTTATTTTTATTTGTTTCTACTAAATTGAGAACTAAGGAAGAACAAAGATCACATGAGAGTGCAGTGCTTCAGAACAGACTCCAAAGCCAGACTTGCTGTGTTTGAATCTGACATTTGTTAGCTATGAGACTTCAAGCAAATTACTTAGTCTTCTGTGCCTCCATTTCTTCACCTGTAAAATGAGCTTTCAAAGTGAGGATTCAAGGAATGATATTTATAAAACAGAACAAGGTCTTACTAGCTATGCTCTCACTTATCTTTATTTTCCCCACTGTGCCTAACGTTATTCTCCAATTATGGCAAACGATCGATAAAGATTTAATGAATTTTGCCAAGAGATAGAAAGAGTATTCTCTATCTGATGAAAAGATCTACAGAATACACTGAAAACAGAATCATATTTTCATTCTTAATCAGCCTAATGATTTTCACCTTGTTTATGTCTTCATATATTTAATTTCATTTTTCATAACAAAGTATGGTCTTATTTTTCTTACATAGATTAGGTTTTTTTTTTTTTTTTTTTTTTGGAGAGAAAAAGTATATCATTCAATTGAAATTGCAGTGATGAGTTCCATCTTCCAAGCTTCTGTGGCACCCAAAATTTTAAGGTCACTTTTCACACTTTGGTCAATGGTCCATGCGCATCTATTCCCTGATGATTCTTTCTGTACCTTATCTATTATTTCCGCAGTGTCTAGTTTTAGCTTTTCCTTGGATTATTTTTTAATGGATTTGTAATTTTAGTTTTAACCTCTTCCTCAAAATTTTGTGAGTTATACTATTGCCTAGTTTTTCTGGTGTCATAAACTATGTCCTGAAAGCCAACTTATCATCCAGGACCTGTTGGTCATTTTTCAAATTGAACTTCTCTTCTAGAATTAAAACTTTAAACAATTAAGAATGAAAACAGTAATTATGCCTTCACCACCACACAATAGAAGTTCTTTTCTGAGACTTTAACATCACAAGAACATAAGAGATTCTTTTGCTATTTGTAAATCTCCATGAACATCATTGTACAAGGACTGAGAATGAGAAAAGGGCTTTTATTTGGTTTATGCATCTTGACATAAGCACTGCTACAGGAATGAAGGATTGAAGGATCGTGGTCTGGCATGACTGACTATTAGGACTGCATACGGTGACTTCTCTAACCTCTACCTTTTCCAGTATTTTTTCCCCCCAGCCAACTGAGAAAATGTATACAAGTGGAGATAGGAATTTAAAATATTGGCTATGTCAATATTGCAATTTTCTGTCCCCCATCCTCATTCCAGAAACAATTTGTAACAAGAGTGTGATATAAAATATAGCACCAGTATCTTAGTAGTTAATTTTGATGTCACCTTTAGTTGTGCAAAAGCTTTCAGTCAGTACTGATTCATAAAAATAATATTCAATAGTCATCGAATTGTTTCACATTAAAATAATGTATTTTAAAATAATTTTTATTCTAGAATTATAAAATATAATAGTAATTGTAAATTACTTCATAGAATTCTTGTGAATTAAAGCATGTAAAAAAGGTTACTGTAGTGCTTGGCACCCATAAGCATTCAAAAAATTTAGCTAATTAACCTTTGATATGACCACATTCTCCAAATGAGGTATACATGCTCTGATTTTTTTTTTTAAATCTTCAAGTAGAACAGTCATAAGACTCGTGCCTTTTTGGATTAATGAAAATTTTCAGGAAGTTTTAGAAGTTGCTTTATGACGTGATCTGTGTCATACCCATACTAGACAGCTTCATGTTTTATATGCTCTAGTCTTTGTTTATAATCCAAACAGACAATTTCTAAAACTTTATTATTTCTATTATAAGTAATAAAATATAATACACAGTGAATAGGTAGTTCTAATCCAGTCAACAGATAATCTTTTATAGAATACATAGCTATATCCTTTTGTACAGTGTTAAAAAGGAAATGTGTTTAGTATCAGGGTCTATTTTACACTAAATTTTATTAGAAACCTCAGCAATCCAAACTGCAAATAACTTCATTAAAGAGGCATTATTGTTTTTATTGCCTGACCTCTGTATACTGCACAGTAGTATCCAGCTGCAGAAAGTTAGCTGTGACGGAGGCCGATGTCTATGAAGTACATCTAATCCATCTCATCAAGTTTATAGAGGACTTGAAGTGTAGCCAAGAAAATTAATGAGTGGCATAATTGAGCAAACTCAGCTGCAGAGTGATCATGTTTCTTTTCACAGTATCTCAGTACTTGCGTGTATTGCTTCAAGTATAAATATTTGTTAAATGTGTGAATAAGTGAACGAGTGAAAGAAACTAACAAACAAGAAAATGAATAGTGCAATAGCAGTTCCAAAATACTTAATCAAGGTGGAATTCTCTCTAGTATCGTTAGATGAGTAAAAGAAAGAGTACGTAGTGAGTCTTTCCATTTAAAGACTGTTCTTTATTGTGAAGCAGCATCCTTCCAAATTATTATTAAAATATAATTTCCTTCATGAAATAATGATCATTTATGATTTTTTAAGGGGTGGGAGGGAATGTGTTCCTAATGCCTTCACTAGAAAAAAAATTAAAATTTGTAAGTCTTTGTCGAGCCCCAAATTTGTTATCCGAAATTCTATTTGTCTACAAAATCATACGTTAAAGATATCGGTTGTTTTTAAAAGTGGTTTACATTATTCTCATCCAGGTCCTTCAGCTGAGACCAAAGGTTGGTGTCAGGGGGTTGCACAAATCTCTCACTGACGTGGCCCTCGAGCACCACGAGGAGTGTGACTGTGTGTGCAGAGGAAACGCGGAAGGATAACCGCATCGCCCCGCGCGGCCTTCTCCCAGACGGCGGAGCTCAGTGGCTGGCCCTGTGATAGCACTTCCACGTTATCTCCATCCGTATTCTCAGTTGTTTGCTTCAGGGACCTTTCATCCTCCAGGATTTACAGCGTGTTCTAAAAGAGGAGAAACCAACCGGATTAGGAGTTGTACAACAGCTCTCTCGAGAGGAGGCCCAAATGACAGGAGAAAGGTCTCCGATCATGGAAAAAATATTAAATGTTGTAGATCACTTGCTAGTTATAGAGTTACCATGTACTTACTCAACTAGCTGTGTTCTATATTTCAGTTGTCTTGATATGACTTAGGCTAATTCAGTACAGGAAAACAACTGCGCAACCGAGCACCTGATTCTATTGCCTTGCTTAACTCTCAAGCTCCATGTTCTGGGCCTAAAATCACAGAAATCTGGAATTTTTTTCCTTATATTCGTATATGTAAACCAGAGTGTTCTATGTTCTACAAACTTGGTTTTTGAAAAGGAACTATGTTGCTAAATCAAACTTGTGTCACACTGATAGGAAAGACTGGATTTTCCATGTTTCTTATTGAAATTTCTACCATTTAGGAGAAGAGAACTACATTTATGGTTTGAAAGAGACAAACCTGAAAAGAAGAGTGGCCTTATCTTCACTTTATCTATAAGTTGATTTATTTGTTTCATTGTGTACATTTTTATATTCTCCTTTTGACATTATAACTGTTTGCTTTTCTAATCTTGTTAAATATATCTATTTTTACCAAAGGTATTTAAAATTCTTTTTTTATGATAACTTAGATCAACTATTTTTAGCTTGGTAAATTTTTCTAAACAGAATTGTTATAGCCAGAGGAACAAAGATGATATGAAATATTGTTGCTCTGACAAAAACACATGTATTTCATTCTTCTATGGTGCTGGAGCTTAGATTAATCTGCATTTTAAAATACTGAAGTGGGAAATCAATAGAATTGGTAAGTCGCAAAGACTTTTTGAAAAGAAATAAATTATCATATTCTTTACTCCTATTGCTGGAGATGCAAATAAAAAGTGACATGAAAATAGGCATTCAGATCCAGTCATTACTAACCCCTACTTCTTATTTTGGGAAATGTGAGCCTAGCTCAGAAGAACATGAAGCACCTTGAAAAAAGAGACTTGACAGCTTCCTGACAAAGTGTGCTCTGCTGTCCTGTAGGAACACATCCTATTTATTGCGATGTTCTGGTTTTATTATCTTTAAACTCTGTTCCACACACTTGTATAAATACATGGATATTTTTATGTACAGAAGTATATCCTTTAACCAATTCACATATTGTACTTTTTGGCAATTGAAAAGAAAACCAGTAAAATACTGTGCTTGTAAAATGCTTAATATTGTGCCTAGGTTATGTGGTGACTATTTGAATTAAAAATGTATTGAATCACCAAATAAAAGAATGTGGCTATTTTGGGGAGAAAGTGAGTGTCTGTGCAAGATTTGTCTCTTGAGCGCCAAGAAAATAAAACCGATAAAGTTCTGCGTTACTATAAATTTTCATTATGCGAAAACTGATGTCAGTTTAAAAAACAGGTAGAAAGGTGAAAATTTCTGTTGAAGCTTACTTGCCTCTCAATAATTCTTTTTTTTCACTGATCTTAATACTCATTTCCGGTAAATTAAATTGCAGATGACTTGAAAGCTGTAATGTGATTTATACAATGCTTAATGATACATCATATGGTAGTATAAAACTGGAAAAAAAAAACAACCCTGTAACTTTCCACTCATGTCTTCATTTTCAGTGGCAAATACTAAATGGGGTGAGCATAAATTGGTTTAGCATACAGATTAATGTATTATACATAATGTCAACGTGTGGATCCTCAATTTCAGATGTAGATTTCTTTTCAGAGCTGGTATCTTATCTCCGACTTTCAACTTGCCTGGGACATCGAGGGCCCAGAGCCACACTGTCTTCGGACACCTCTTCTAAGCTATACCCTTTTCCTGTACTTTTCCACCTGGCGGTCCTACCCTGTGCCAGATCACATGACAAAAAAAATAAAATGAACATACATGTTCTATGTCATTGGCTTACTTTTTCATAGTTTTGTCCCAGCCATATAAGGCCTAGATACAGCTGAACTCTGCTCCCAATATATCTTCATCTTAGCAATTTGCAAGTCTCATTTGCATAATAAAGACGTTTAAATCTTACAGTAAATGACCTGTGTAACTGTTTAAACCAGCATTTCCAACCATTGAATGGAACACCTTCTTCTCTTTTATTTTTTTATGTTTATTTTTTGTTTACTTATAAAATGTTGAAAGCCAAAAGAAATGACTCTATAAAGGCAGCAGTCCCACACGCTGATGCCAGTCAGTGAGTGGGAAGGCTATGAGGCCTAACTGCTTAATAATAACTCACTTATAGCTCTCATGCATTTTACTAAATAAATAAATAAATAAAATAAACTTATTAATGGCACATGACACTATAATTTCTCAGAATTCAGAAAAATATAGAATGTATTGACCAAAAACTGTTTTGTAACTGTAACGTGTGCCTTTCTCCTTGAGAGATGGGCTGTTTTGCCTAGTGATTTTATTAAAATAGAACAGCAAGCTTAATTGGCATAAGATAGGTTTTCATGTCTACATTTTTCATTTCTACATCTCATTCCCTTCCTCATCTAATTTCATCCTATGCACTTTGAAAATGTTCAAATAACAAAGAAATAAGAATCTACATATGAAAGCATTACTCCAGGTGCATTTACTTATACTTGTGATTAGGTTTAAGGAAAGGCAGAAAATACAAGTCTAATTATCACTTAATGTAATACACTTAATATCATGTAATACTCATCTCCAAAAGAATTGTGATATTTTAATCTATTTTAGTTACTATTATAAATTCATTTAAAGCTTATATGTATCACTATCCTTTACATTCATAAGGAGTAGGAAAATTAAAAATATAATCACTTGCTTTATATCCCAATTGAAGGAAATTTCATGCTTCATATGTATTTAAACAGCAAGTCCCACTGACTTTGCCTTTTTCAATTTCACTTGAACTATGTCTACCTCTCGATTTCTGTAGCTCTAGCTGCCCTGATTTAGACCCTCATGTCTCATTCCCATTGTACTGCAATAATCTTTTTCCAGTCTTCCTGCCTCTATTCTCACTATGCTCTGATCCTCTACACTACTAACAGAATGGTTTTTCAAACAAATCCAATTATGTCAGTTGGGTAGAAATTTTACAATGGAATGCCACAAGATTAAATATTAATTCTTTGCATGGCACTCAAAGTCCATGCAAAGTTTATAATCTTGTTTCTGCTCATTTTGCACCATCAATTCTAATATACAGCTCTGGTGAACCTGCGATTTCCCGAAAATACCAATATTCCCTTACATCTCTGTGCTGTCACATGCTGTGTTCTCTTTGGAGCACTGTTCCTACACTTACCTACTCCGTAACTTTCTCTCAAATCTCAGCTCAAATGCCACTCACTCCTCACTGAAGCTTTTCTTCCTTATTCCCACTAGAAGCCTTAGGTACCATTTCTCCTATGCTCCCAGAAATACATTTCAATTATAAACATGGTCATACTGTATTATAATTATTGGCTTTCATTTTGATTTCTCATTAGACTCCCAGTCTAATGAAGTTAATTATTTTAAATAAATGTGTGTGTGTGTGTGTGTGTGTGTGTGTGTGTGTGTGTACACAACACTAAATATGACATCAGGAACCTTGGAATTCCAAAATATCTCTGAACTCCAGCTACCTAATCTGTAAAATGAAGGCATTAGTCGATGAGAGCTGGATACTTTTTAGTTCTAATTAGTTCACTCTACTGGTTTCGTTGGGCATCTGCCAATATGACAAAAATATCTATTCCTTGTGATGTGATACAATTATTTTTTTCTTTAACACTGTTTTGAAACTGAATGTTTGGTTTTCCAGTTAATGATTTCCCTACCAACCCCATCTCATGTATCAGTTATTTTTAAAGTTAAAGAGATTTATTAATCCACTTATGTATTATTCATATTTTAGATACTTATTATTAAATTGTGATGACATTATTAAATAAGTATCCAAAATAAGAATAATACATAAGGATGATTAAAATGTTTTAGGCAGAATTTAAAAGTCTTTAAATGTGAACATATGGACATATCAGTAATGACTCATAATCTCTTCATCATTTACCTCTTGATTCATTTTGTATCATCAGACATAAAATAGAGTGCTAGTGAATACTCACAGTTTCCTGAAAACTTCAACACACTCTTCCCACACATCTCTGTGACAGCACATGCTATGTGCTCTTTTTGAGGCACTGTTCTTACCCTTACCTATTTAATCATTTCTTCTCATGTCTATTAAGTTATTAATTATATCTTTTTGTGTTCTGCCTTAGCATTTACATGGCCACCTACACTAAATCCAATTTCTTTCATAACTGTTAAGCCATTACAGTAAATCTTATTCAGTATAAATCAATATAAAATTTAAGGAAGAAATTTAGTATTTTTGAAAGAAGCATATCTTTTAAGATTAATAACTTTTATCACTTAAAAATATATACATGCCATTTCAGCTGGCTTTTTTTTTTTTACAGAAATTTAAAAGCTGATTTTAAAATTCATATGGAATTGCAAGGGACTCAAAATAACCAAAAAATCTTGAAAAAGAACTACAAAGTTGGAGGACTCACAATTTCCAGTGTCAACATTTACTACAAAGCTATGGAAATAGTGTGGTGAAGTTAATAAGGTTAGACATACAGAGAAATGGAATAAAATTAAAAGTCCAGAAATAAACCCTCACATTTATGTTCAACTGATTTTGACAAGAGAACAGAGAGAATTCAGTGGCGAAAGAGTGTTCAACAAATTATAGTAGGACAACTGGATATCCACATGCAAAAGAATAAATTTGGACCCTTTCCTCACAGCATATATAAAAATTAACTCAAAATGAATCAAGATCTAAATGTAAAAGATAAAACTATGAATTCTTAAAAAGACATATAGGAGAAAATCCTGATGAACTTAGTTTAGGGA
Organism: Eidolon dupreanum; assembly: GCA_028627145.1. Taxonomy (NCBI): domain Eukaryota; kingdom Metazoa; phylum Chordata; class Mammalia; order Chiroptera; family Pteropodidae; genus Eidolon; species Eidolon dupreanum. The sequence goes on along the minus strand of CM053512.1, from coordinate 29,112,680 downwards.
ACTGTTTCTCAGAAATGACACCAAAAGCACAGGCGACAAAAGAAAAACTAGATAAACTGGACATCATCAGAATTAAACAATTTTGTGCTTCAAGGACACCACAAGAAAATGAGCAAATAACTCACATAATGAGAGAAAATATTTGCTATTCACATATCTGATTAGAGTCTTGTATATAAAACATACAAAGACCTCTTACAACTCAACAACAACAGAATAACTCAATTGAAAAATGAGCTAAGGCATCAAATTTGCTTGCACAGATGTTTTTTGCTCTCTTTGACTGCTGCCATCACCATGAGGATATGTTCCAGAGTGCTCACTGGTCCCAGAAGATACATGGTACAGATTTGAACCCAAACATTGTCATGGAGTCAGGTCCTACTGAATCTTGGAAAACCACAGATGCTTAGGTGAGAAATGAATGGTATTTGTAACCTGCTGTGATATTGAGGGTGTTTGTTATATAACATTATTTAGTAATGGTTGACTAACAGGTATTATTTCAATTAAAATGAGGTCAGATCATACATGCTATTCTTTAGTGAAACTTTTCATCTCACTTGAAACTTAAGGACAAAAAATTGAAATACAACAGAAAAAAATGTACTTTGGAAAATGCCTCATCAACACAAGATATACCCTTTCTAAACAATCCCACTAAAGTTACAAAAAATGTTATTGAAAACATTAAAAATGTGGAATCATTTGCTAAGCACTTACTTTCATTTTAGTTAGTATCTATTGATTTCTTTGTAAAAAGAAGAGGAAATAAGCTCTCTGGTAATTTAGTCTACCTCTTCAACAACCATCCTCATTTTTGTTAATTTTATCACTTATATTGTATTTTAATAAACACTTAGCTAATACAAAAACATTAAAACATTTAATAAAAAAATTTATGTTTATATTTTAATAAACTCTTTTTTAACATGAAGTACTTGGTTAATTTTCTTCTGTTCCTTAGGTTATTTTTCTTTCTAAACTTTGTTCTCTCTCTCACCTTCTCCTTTCTTTCTCCTACTCTTCCTCTCTTCTCTCTTCTCTTCTCCCCACTTCATCTTTATTTAACATAAGATTATTTGCATAATTTCTGTACCTTTAATTTTTTATTCTGATCATTTCCATAATGCAGAGTTTGTGTCAAGGTTACTGTTTACTTTGATGTGGTAAAGGTGAATTCTTAATTCTCTTTTTACTTTTCTAAAACCTATTTGCCAAACTATAGTGTGAGGATTAGATATTATATTCTGTTTAATTTTCTGTTTATTTAGAGGAAGGAGGTTGGGAGCCCTTGGAGGAATGTGGAACCTTTGATGAAAGAATTCTGCTCAGCTCTCTTGCAAAATATCTTTAGCTAGGATTCACGCTGGTAAAAGCATGTATCATATCATTCTTCATGGAGTGGGAAAATGGGATAGATACAATAGATTTTAGATCTGACTCATAACTCAGTGTCAAGACCTTGAGGCTGTACTTTAATCTGAAGGCATCAGTCCCTAATTTTCAATTTCTGTGTTTCATCACAATCTACCCCAGAAACCATTTTCCCTTGCCCTTCTACTCACAACAGAGGAAAAATAATGCCACCTCTTCTGAATGCTTCTCTTCAAAGCCACATTAGTGAGGATGCTTAAAATTTTCACTTCTCTGGAAAGAGAAATGAGAATGGGAATTATCCTAAGCCTCACTCTAAGCTACTCTTTCCTAAACTCTCATCCTCTGAAGTTAATAGCATAAAGTATGTCCCTTTCATTAGACAGTATTGGCAAATGAACTTTATGTTGGAATTGTTTCTGTGATTTGTTATTACCTTGATATTAGAAAATGTTTTAATACCATTATTATCATTCTAACAATAATTTAAATTTTTCTTAAATCTTTATTGTTTTACTACTGAAATGGCTATTTCCATTTTTATACATACAAACTAAATATCATATGATCCTATAAAGGCTTTTTTATTCTGTATTTAAATCTTGTTACAGATTTAATTTCAAAAGTTATTAATGCTATTCAGTACTAGGTGGGTTATGGATATTCTGTCTATTCGAGAGGAAGCTTAGCTCTCTCTCTGCTTCATTTGCTGTGAGATAAGGTCTTCCACAGAACTCAGGTAGGAAGTACAATAATTTTCTAAGCTAAATTTAAAACAACTCTGAATGAGTGTCTTTATTTTATCTCCTGTTTTGGAAAAAATAAAATTATTATAAGTTTTGTAATGGTCTTCCATTTATAAGTAAATATTTTACTAAGAAGTAGAAAATTTAACTGTTTAAAGAGCTTAGTATTACTCCCTTAAATGTCACCTCCACTATAAGTCAAATTCATGACAGCTCACTCAACACTGAGTTTCTTGTTGACCCAAAAAGATTCTAGAAATAAGTTATCAGTTTAATATAATCATCCAAAGAAGTTTCTGCTGAACTTACTGATAGACAACCAGCTCCAATGACATCTTCAGAGAGATATATACAAAATATATTTTTATGAAATAACGTAGTTTCTGAAATAACTGTCTACATATTTAATAATAATAAGCAACACACATTTTGAGAAACAATTCCCTCCAAAATATGGAATATAAGATGTATTCTGATTGTTCCATATTTAACTTGAACAAGGAATAAAATCAGTATCTCACAGATGTCAATTTTTTTTTAAGATAGTACCTATGGTAATAATTACCTTCCAAATTTCTACACTGGCAGTCTTAATTTCAAATGAGTATTCAGAGCAGCAACTAATATATATATAATATATCATACATATATAATTTCCCCTCCAAAAGAAAGAATTACACGAATGATTTATTGATTTGCTTTATTTTTCCCCCTAAAGCTGTGTTCTGAAAACATGATTTGCCAAAATTTGAACAGAAACATAAGGGAGGTAGCTGAGTATACTTCTTCCAGCTTAGCTCATCACAATCCTGGAAGTTGAGGGGCTACTGTATTTTGTCACTGTAAGAAGAAACTGATCTTAAGCAAAATGTATAAAATGAAAAGGCTTAAATTGATTAATTCTATGTTGAATATCTTTAGAAGTCTTCTGGAAGACACATTAATTCAACCAACGAATTTTGATTACCTTCATTTATTTAAATTTATTTTAATGTGAATGATTCGCTAAGTCAAAATCTTATTGTATTACATAAGGCTTGTCTATTTTGACAATATATGGTGTCATGTGTCATCATTGTGGAATAAAGGCTACAAATTGTTAACAAGACTTAAGTCTTGTTGCAGTTTTAACTGGCATGGTAATAAATCATAGTGATTTGTTTTTAAACTGTCTTTTTTCCAAAGATACTTAAATACTTTCTAATGATTACTTTTGTGGAAAGTTTTTCATCTTAATTTCTGCAGCTGGAGATTAAGTCAGGAAGTGGGAATGTGACATGACTGAATAATTGCTCGACATCACACAGAGACATGTAAAAACATTTGAAGAAAATCACAAGGTTCATATTTGGTTTCCATTACGAGAGAAAGCAAACTAATTTGCATTCACATGCATCTGCTTTTATGATTAGCCTGCGAATAAGCAAAGCCTGTGTTCTTCTTTCTATAAAGCAAGTTTCATTTTGCAATTTGGACTGTATCAAAGCTGTTTCCCAGTATCTATTTTGGAAGACCTAAACCATGGGTGCCCAGCCAAATCCTGGAAGAAACATAGGTCATGAAACCCTCTACCCTCCATTCCCAGACTAGCTATTTCAATCAGGCATAATGAAGGATGTATAACGTCACTAATGCATCAATTTGTCACCTTGCAGTTTTTTAGGTTCAAAGATATTTAAATACTCTGAGAAATAGTGGTTTGAACCTTTTAGCTGAGCCTCTCTCCTCCCCAAGTGTCTCAGGTAGCCCTCAGTCTCACAGTCATCCCACAGAAGTAAATTCATCAATAGCTAGCCTAATATCTCACATCTAGTAATTGCTCAATGAATTTTGGATAAATACATGTAAAAGCCAATATTTAAATTACTGTTCTAAGACTTCTCAAGATTTCAATCAGTCAATGATATGATTTACATCTATTTAATCATGTGTAACCCGTTAAGAAACTGGATAGTGTCTTGATATTGTAGATGCAAATTCCTAATGTCTCACACATCCCCATTTGGAAAAAGAAAAAAACAAAACAAAACAAAACAAAAACAAAAAACTCTAAATTTCCTTTCTCTTTGTTTGACTAGTTGACTATAAAATTGATCCTTAGAATTAAGATTTGTATGTAACTTTTCCAGTTTATGAATGTAAAGGATAATTGGAATTAAAAATGCCAGTCATCAAGTCTTCAGTGCGATGACCAGTTTTACAGTATAACGTGAGTGTTGCATATAAACTTCTACCTCTTTCCTTCATCTGTTACAGTAGTGAATAGTTTAAAGCAGATGATCTCTGAGATTCTCTCAGCACTTACATTTAAAACTTTGAAAACATTCAAAAGGCACAACTTATTGGGCCAGGATTCTGTTGAACAGTCCAAAAAACAAATCTGCCTTTCTATAACTTCCATTCATCAGTCCGGGTTCTGATCTGTGTAAGTTATCTCCTTCGAATACTGGAAGACAACTTACACATTCCTCCTGTGTGTTGCCTTCTGCAAGTAAAACTTACCAGTGCTCATACCAAACTTCACATGTCATGCTTGATTATTGTGTGTGGGTCTTGATACTCCGCTGAACCTACAGTTTCTCAGTTACTTCTTCCACCATGCATTGCCTCACTCAGTTCCTTCATAGATATCATTTATTCTGACTTAAACGCTTTTCCTCTTTTATTGCAAAAATCTATTCATTCTTTCAGACCTAACTTAAATGTCACTTCTCCTCTAATACCTTCACAGATTTTTAATGCTTCTATTAAGTATATGCTTCGTGCATAGCCTTATACAATAGTTGTGGTGTTTTTAGGACTTTGGAGTCAACTCTCAGTTCCAGCACTAGCTACAAATCTTTGGCCATTTATTAATAATTTTGATTCTCTACTTTGCTCAAGTGTAACACAGATCAGAGGACAACTCCTGAGATTGGACATCATAGGTAAAGTATTAAGCAAAGTGGCTGGTAAGCAATCAGTAATCATTTGCTTTCTTATAGGCACCTGCAACTATTATATTAGACTTATTCTTCCCTTAGCAGATCGTGACCAAACTAAGGGGACACTGGTCTTACTTGATGTTTACCATAGCATAGGCATTCAGTAAATGTTTGTTAAATTTGGATCCTCCTCAAATGTTATGTTTTGCCTCAGTCTCTGATTAGAATCTACATAAGGAAAACATTCCCAAATCCCTCGGATAGCATAGTCATCTATAGCATCATCCAGCAGAATGTTCCTTTTGCTCTTTTCTTTATATTAACACTCTCCTGTTTGGGTTATTTAAACAAGGTATACATTGTATTTCCATACTCCTCTCATCAGTATCATTGTACTCATTTTTGTCATGGTTATAAAATTGTTTCTCACTCCTTCACCATTTCAACCCTCATGTGGTTTATTGGTCATATTCTGTGTATTAATGAATAGAAATTTCAGTCATAAAGATACTCTTATCTGTGTTCCCAAGGCACTTGCTCCACTGAAGTTTTTTTTGTAAGTGATACCTACACTTTTCAAAGTATTCTATTTAATCTCCTCCTGTCTCACATTGAAAGGTATTCAGTAGTAATGCCAAATCATGTGCCAAAGATCCCTTCCAATACTTGTAAAAGGCATATATATCCAGATATATTGTGAAGTAGATTTCCTAGGAATGGTAAAGGTGAAGAATGAACGAACTCATTTTCTATTTATAATTTATGGAGAATTTCTCCACTGAAGCAAATTTTCCATTCTGCTTCTCAACAGGCTTTTTAATTTAGGGGTTTATTTTTTATTGATAATGTAATAATGGAAAGTTACTGTTTCAGTGATGTTTATTTCCAAGTATCATTTTATTATGTCCTTCCATAAAAACAAGTTAATTAGATATGCATCTCTGAAATTGCAAAGTAAATCAATGGGAAAACAGGAATCAATAAGAGAATTTTCCCTAAAAATTAGCATAGCTCTCAATTATAATGTAACCCTATTCTAAAATCCTGCTACCAAAATCTGCTTATGTATTTTAGTATTTAGAACAAGAACTCTTAGACAGAGGTCTATGAATGCATTTGAAATTGTCTGTGAACTTTATGATTTTGTATGTAGACATTTTGTAAACATACATATTGCCACTTTTCTAAAACTGTCAGAGAAATTGATTCAAAAAAGGTTGTGCATTAGTAATACTATAAAGGGAACTAGAAGCAAATAATGTGGTAACAATTTCTAAAATTCTAAATTTCTGAAGAATGGTGATAAGAATAAGCCTGAATTTGTGGTTAAAGTTTACAGTTGACTTGCTTTGTTGGAAAAGGCCACACAGTGGGAAGTGGGATGTTTTACATAGAGATCATCTCTTTTATCAGAACTGTCTTGTTGTTAGCTTATATTTTTAGTTCCAGTGAAAGCAGTCCCCCTACAAATCAGAGCCCCTGAGAATCAGGCTAACAGCCTTACTACATTTAAATTTTAAAGTTCAAGAATGCTTCAATGCAAGGTGAATTTGACTTACAGAACTACAGAGAGATTCTCATGGATTGAGCTGCCAGATGTATGTCAGTGATAATTACTGAGAAAGAAAACAGAAACTTCTTTGGTCAAGTTATGGAAGAAATGACAGAGTGCCACAAAAGCTTAAGCACATTAACCTCTTGTCAGCTTTGGACTCACCTCCAACATTGCGACCACCTAATTTTCATATGTACAAATGCTGAGACCCTTTCCTTCCAGCCCATTAAAAATCTAAGTAATCCTCACTCTGTGCTCAGAGAAATACCACATGGCTCAAGCAACACAGTCCAGATTTAGAATAGGATAAAATAGGACAAGAACATGAATGATGTTTTCAATGTAGAATTTGGTTTCATACTTATCTCGAAAAGTACACACACATCCTTCAAACCATTCAAACTCAAAATTTACACGTGGGATTTCATTTTCCACATATGAAGCATATGTGACAACAGTAAGAAGTCTATCAGTGAATGCAAATTTTAGAGAAGTTTTGATCAAATTTTAATTAAAAAATATTTTCCATAATGTTAAATCTTGCATGGCATAATTATTTCCAATACCTCTAATAAATTTGGCCTCATAATGTTAATAATTTCTCCTTAGGTTTTGCTGTTAATGTTGTATGATGAACATTTCCCTCTGTCATTAAAATTTTGTAATTTAATTGAATGGTTTCATCATATTCCAATACGTAGATATTTAATTTAGTTATATTTTTGTTAAAACTTTATAAAATTTTATTATGAAGCGAACATCTTTGAATCTATTAAAAATTGATTCCTATGAAAAATGTGATGGTTGTTGGCTAATGTTTTAAATCTATTATGAATAAATTATAGCAAAACATGTGTGTTATTTATTGGTAATAATATGATACAAACAATGCAAGTAGTGTTTTTTGTTTGTTTGTTTTTTAAGGAGATGGTATTTTTTGTTTCACTGAGTGTTTTCTTAGTCCAGGCTATGTTCTTCATGGACAGAAACCCTTTTTCTACAGCTTGACTTGTGCACAATATCAGGACAATGTCAAGGAGGCAATAGAATAAAGTAATTTGATCTCTTTGAGGGTCTTTATTGTACAAAGATTCCATCTATTTAGGAAGTTAACTTTTTAAAATAAATTTCTGATAATTGCATAATCCACATGTTTCTTGTATGCAGAATGTTAGCCCAGATCACTGATCATCTTTTTTTTTGTCTCTTAATAATGCTTTAGTTCAAATACAGAGCCCACTAAGCTTCAGATTTATTTTTCAGATTGCCTTACTTGATAATTTTTATTATTATTTTAATAAAAGTGGGTTAAATTGTCTAGTGATATGGATCACTTATGTCATGCACAGTAATTCTCCCTTATCTGGAGGACATAAATTCCAAGACCTCCAGTGAATGCCTGAAACTGGATAGTACCAAAACCTATTATACAATGTTTTTTCCTATACATGCATATGATAGTTTAATTTATAAATTAAGTACAATAAAAGATTAACAACAATAACTAATAAATAGTAAAATAGAACGATAATAATATACTGAAATAAAAGTTATGTGAAGGTGGCATTATTAAGTAAAATAAGGGAGACGAACACAAGCACTGTGATATCACCATGGTCAATCTGATAACTGAAATGCCTACTAAGTGAGTAAAGAAATGAAAGCATATACAGCATGGATATGCCGGACAAAGGGATGATTCATGTCCCAAGCAGTATGGAACAGAACAGTGCAAGATGTCATTACACCACTCAGAATTATGTGCAATTTAAAACTTATGAATTGTTTATTTCTGGAACTTCCCATTTAGTATTTTTAGACCATGGTTAATTGCAGGTAACTGAAACCATGAAAAGTAAAGCCATGGATAAGGTGGGACGACTATACTTGTAGTTACTTACCACTTATACAGAAATAGACTACCTATATTTTCCCTAAAGTTTGTTGAAGATGTTTTCTTCTTATTTAATGTCATATGAGGAATTCTGTGTTTGTGTAGCTTTTGTAGCAATGGATAGACCTAACCTAGCCAGTAATACTAAACACTCAACATTTAAATGGGCTATCATAGCTTAACAGAAAAGAATTGGAAAACCTCAAAGGGAATGAAGAAGATCATGGTTTAAACTACAGTGAGAAACAGACACTGGCTATGAAAAATTCTCTCTTACATCTCGTCAATTTTGGATTCATAAGTTGTTGGGTTTTTAATGCCAAGGAAATCTCAGTATTTTGCACAGGCAGCAGTAAGGAATAAAACCTGCTTTCTAACTTTGTGGATTTACTGCCATGTCATTCATAAAAACTGACTAGACACACATACATGAGCATGCATACACGACACATGTACACACTCACACATACACACAGCATGTATATACATGAGCGCCATATCAAAATGTGCATTGTGTGAAGTATAGAAAGAAGGGATTTAATATAGAATATTGTTTTCCAAAAGTGGTAACTACATTTGGGGACTGTGTTGGACACCTGAACACTCAAGGAATATATGTAGCTGACTGGTTGAATAAATGATTGAATAAATAAAATATTAACATAAACTGCAAATATTATAAGAATTTAAAAATTTAAATACCTGACGTAAATAAATTAAATGCTCTAAAATATTTGCATTTTCAAAATGAGGAGAGGCAAAGAGATATCTTGAGCTGATAGATATATTTATTACTTTAATTGTGGTGACAGTGTCACTAGTATCTGTGTATGTTCAATCCAATCAAAGTGTACATGTTAAATATGTGCATTTTTGTATATCAATTACACCTCAAAAAAAGGTTAATGGAATAAAAATTTAAATACCCAAAGTAAATAACTTTAGTGCTCTAAAACATTCACATTTAATGTTTCCTTGACAAAATTTTCCAGAACTTGGTTTTATCTTAACTAAATTTTGCCTTGGAACAAACACAGATTAGATTAAGCGTTTAAGATATACTTTGCACCCAAGATTTATCTATTTGGCATTTTTTACGTTGTTGTCTCCCAGTATACCGAACACTCTTTCTGAATATGTTTATATCCTATATTAAAGTCTGTAAGCATATTCTAATTCTAAGACCTACCAAAATTATTCTAAAAAGTTTTAGACCTATTTATTTATTTGTTTGTTTGTTCATTCATTCATTCATTCATTCATTCATTCATTTATTCTTTATTCCTGTTTCTCAGTATTGTAGTATGGAGAGGGACATTTTCTAATTAGGAAAACTGACCTTTTTCCATTATAGCAGTTCATTATTGTACATTACCATAGGGAGTAAAATATTGTATTTCTAAGAAAATTTCTTTCTCTTCTTTGTACCTAAGTGAGAAGTGGGATCGTTTCATTTCCCTTGACAAAAGTTTGGAAACCAGAAAGCCTCTGTTAAATAGTTCAACTCTGAAATCTGTATATTATATATTTAGCTACCTTTTTAATGGACTCTCATGAATGAATTAAGCTCACTGTCTTGCTTATTTCTGTCTGATGGCTAATGATGTACATAAAATTGATTTCCAGCATCTGTCTATACGACTATATCTCATTATTATACTTCTTAGAATATGTTTCTTATAATTTCTGTACCCTGAGAAGATATTTCTGGTAACAATATTTAGAGGCATTGTGAAAGGCAATAAAGCATTATGATTTATGCTTTATTAAGTTAAAGGCTCTAGGGTCAAAAATATAATAATTTAAATCCCAGAGACATCAATTATCAGCTATGTTACTTGGGAAACTTTCTTAAACTAAGTTTCAGATTCCTCAACTTAAAAAAAAAAAGAAAAAAAGGAAAGGTATAACAATAGTTATACCTTTGGGAAAATCCACAAGAAAGACATAGCCTAGTGCCTAGAACACTGTATGCACACAGTAAACATGAGCAATTTATTATTTTTATTATTAATTGGATTCAAATTAGTGTTTTATCCTGATATTTAACTTTAAACTTCTTTAGTGTATTACCCTTAGAATTCTAGGGTCTTATGACTAATTGCCTAGTTGCTCGCTCTCTTCACTGTGACCTGCAGAATATTCTCATTGAACTTTAGGGTTCTGGTGTCTCTTTTCTCTGCATTCTTAGAAGGGATTTCTTCTGATCACAAATGGTGAGCTACCAGTATAGACTTGTTACCCATATCTGCAGCATTTGTAAGTTCAACATAACTGAACTTTCATTATAGGGTTTTTAGAGGCCTTGGTTCATAATCAGTTGTGTTCTAAGTACCTGTAGAGTTATTTGGTCATGGCAAAGGAGGACAAGCTGACGCAGTGATTTGAAGAGAGAAATGAGGTCTGGTGGGTCATGAGTTATGGGTATATGCATATTTGTTGAGAGGGAAGAAGACAGAGGGTAGAGGAACCCCCAAGAACTTTAGGGAGTTGTTTCAAGATAATTGAGTGGGGAGAGGGTGTCTGGCTGTGGGCTCAAAGAGGTGGAGGGAGAAATGTGAGAAGCTACAAAACACAGGAATTTGTAATATTACCAGGCATACAATAGTTGGCTTCCCAGGGAACATTTGAAAAATCACTGCTTTTAACATTACATCTTATTACTTTTCTAGTATTGAAATCATAGATGGTTTCTGGAACAGAGAATTTCTTTAACTAGGATACATAAAAGAAAATGTCAAAAAGGCTTTTTTCCAAAAATAAGAAGGATTCAAATGGAAAAAAGCAGTCTAAATTTTTCTACATAAGAATCATGTGTTTTAACTTACCTGATCTTTCATTCTTCAATGATACAACAACACATGATCTATGTGACCCCATTTTTTTTTCCTTTAGCACATTCTTTGGCACCCATTTGTTTTCATGATGCATTCCTTATTAGATTAAGAGTTTCTTGAGATGAATTTCTAGGGCTTATTCCCAAAGCCTGGTCCCCAGGTACTGGCATATAATAGACAGTTGGTAAATATTGAAAAAAAAATCCTCAAATCACACTTTGAGATTTATTCATTAAATTATGAAAAGTGTCCCTTCTTAATTTATAGTCTTAACATATCCAACAATTTGGCTTGATCTATTATTATATCTTTTGAATATATTTCGTTCCTATAAACTATTGAGTAGCAATGTTCAATATATTAGATACTCCAAATATTCTCTGACAAAAATCATAAAATTAGGATTAAGTTTATGATCACATTTTCTTATTAAACTTACATAAGAAGTCTGAGGTTCCATAGCAGCATCTTAGCAACTTATAATGGTGCAAGTCTACAATTTCTTTTCTGAAATACTAGGAACATGTTGTTTTGGAGTTCAGAATATTTTAAATTTTTGAAGGCAAATGGTAGGACATATGCTGGATAATGCATAACATCTCCATTAGCATCTGAGAAAGAACTCCATACTCAAGCACTTTAAAATTTCTGTAGCAAAAATGAATGAATACTCACACACACACACACACACACACACACACACACACACACTCTATAAATAACCTCATGTTAGCTCAGATTATGTGTTTCTGCCCCTAGAGCTAACTTCAAGTCAGGTTTTGTGGCCAAATGAATTTTAAAAAGCTTCTGAGTATCAGATTTTTTTTTTTTATATTTGAAGATAAGAGATTGTGAACTTATAAGAGCTTTTAACAGAGCTCTTTCTTGTTTTAAAGTCTTTTTTTCTCTTGGAATTAGCGTTTCTCAATTATAATAGAGCCGATACCTTTTTTCCTAATTAAATTTATAATATTCTCTTTATATTCTTGAAATAAAGCAGAAATAAATCTATAGAAATAATATTTTTTAAATCAATGCAAAATCACAACATATAAAGCAAAAATAAAAGAAATGCATCTAATAAATTAATATATGTAACAATAGGTAAATATTCAGATTCCACTCCACTAGAAAACGTAATGAAGCAGCCCAATATTTGCACTATGGTTAGAATCACTATGATTGTGTCAGCTGCAAATGTAGACAAAATATGTTTTACCAGCTATGCTCATATTTAATTAGTATCTCAAGGGCATAATTTCCAAAATGTTAAAAAACTCTTGGTAATATTCCTAAAGCATACACTATGTATATTTTATTTTTATGATAGTTGTTTTCCTAAAAAATGTAGCATTTTACAAATGAGTTTTAAAAAACTTCATAGTTGTATGTAAAATGTTAAATAGTCTAAGATGAGATAAATATGTTAGCTTTCCCTCTATGTGAATGAGTGGAAATGAGTGGCAGAATATTAGAAATTGCATGGAATTTAAGCAGTTCTGTATCCCACAGGATCATGCCAGCCTGCACACATCTTGAATCCTTGACTCTTTCCGCTAAATGTCAGCAGTCCTCCCCTAATCATTCGGACAACAAAAACTGCCACCGCACATTTGCCAAATGCCCTCAGCCTCCCATCAGAACCTTGTCACATCTAATCCTCATAATCACCCAGTCAACTCGTTATCTTACTCTCATTTTGTAGATGAAGTAATTAAATTATGAGGAAGTAAGTTATCAAACTATCATCATTGAGTGGCAAACCAAGACTCTACCTAACATGGACATTTGAACTTCTGGTCCAGCTATCTTTTCACCATAGGGCCAATAGTTATCAATCTCTAGCTTACTTGTTCCTTCTCATTTTCACATGCATGTGAGGTAACTCTGTTACCTTGTACTTTCTACCCTCTTCCTGGAAAGTATTTAATTCTGATATTACCTATTTCAGATTTTTTAAGGTAGAAGAAGATTTGATTCTTGACTGTAAACTATTAGGGGAGTTAAAGTTATTTGCATTTTTTGAGAATTCAGGTTATTCTTCTACCTCTGGTTGCATTCTATTTGAAAATAAAAGACCTAGCAATTGCCTTGCTACCTAAAAGAAAGCCAGGATAACCAACAGGAGACCAAGGGGGTATAATGATAATCTATTTATGTATAACAAATTATCCTCAAAACTTAGCAACTTAAAGCAATGGACATGATTTATAGCAAAAAGTTTCTGTAGGTCAAGCATTCAGGAATGGCTTAGCTGGATGGTTCTGGGTTAGGGTCTTTCTTAAGGTTTTAGTCAGGATATAGGCTGGGGCTGCATCATCTGAAGGTTTGAATGAGCTAAGAGGAGTCACTTCTAAGCTGATTCCTAAGGCTATTGGCAGGAGAGAGAGAGAGAGAGAGAGAGAGAGAGAGAGAGAGAGAAGCCATTTTTTACCTTTTCTGACTTAGTCTCCAAGTCACAAACCATCACCTTTACCTTATTATATTTGTTAGAATAGAGACACAAATTCCTGCCCATGCTCACAAGACAGGAATTAAGCTCCACTTCTTGAAGGAAGGAATAGCAAGAATTGTGGACACGTGTTTTTGTTGTTGTTTTTGTTTTGTTTTTTAACCAACACAGTGGTCTTTACAGTTCTGAGAATACTGTCTGGTATTTTGTTTCAATAGAAAAATAGTTCCACTCTTGATGTCTCACCCAGAACTTCTCAGATTCCTTCCTCTAGTTTTTTGCACCCATCTCCAGCTTCCATTTCAATTCTAAAGGCTAAGACTTGCCACATGTAAAGTTTTTCTCTTGGCCAAAAAGTGTCTCACACATGTGGAAAGCTAGAATACTGAGAAGGACATGGGGAAAGGGCTGATCTCTTAAAAGATGTCTAAGTGAGATCTTTTTGAATGAAGAGAAAGAAACTATGGCCAATAAAATTAGTGCTGGTCTGATGGAAATTCAGAAAAATAGTTTAGAATAAGTATTTTTGTAAAATGCTTTAAGAGTCATTATATGCATATAACAGAGTGAGCCTTAACTGAAGTTGGCCAAATTTGAGGATGAAGGTAATAGTTAGAAATGATGTGCAAAGTTAGCTTATAAACCAGTCATACAATGATAGTGCACTTGAGTTAAATCCACATAAGTCATAGCATGCTTTACTGATCCAAGATGAAAAGGATCTTTAATTTTAAATAGTTCCTCTGGTGCTTGCCCCTTTAAAACACACTAATGCATATGCCTGCCCTTATGAGAATGTAAAGAAAAATGTTTGTTTAAAGTACATTTTAATTCCCTTTACCATCATTTTAAGATGGCACTTAAAGAGGTAAGTGCAGCATTCCTTCTAGTACAAAAGCCATGAACAAGACTCATTGTATAAATATTTTGCTCTACGGCACTAGCATTAACAAATCATGGCTATAAAAACAACACTCAATCATCATGCCAAAGTTTGGGTCCTGTCTTAAATGTGGTAGCTGCGGTTTAAATGACTGTAAACACAAAAGGATTCCCTTAACTGATGTCTGGGAAGGTATACATCCAATGTACTTCTTCATTGTCCCGGCTCAGGAGGAAAGGAAGAGAAACAAGCACATGAAACACTTTCACATGCATATCCAAGGTGGGCTGCATGCACGTTGAGAGGCCAGGCCTCCATCTATTCTGAGATCTCACGGTGGCACTGTCAGCCAAGATTCTTACTTGCAAATCACGGAACCCTTTCTGACTACCTTAAGTAAAAAAGAATTAAAAGAGAGGATATTAGGTTGTTCCCTGGCCCTCTGCAAGGTCCGAAGATTTATGTTCTAGTCTCTCTGCTTGCTCTTTTTGTCATCTTTTCCTCTACAGTTAACGTGCAGTGGCTGTTACCAATTTAAAAAAAAAAGTGTATTTGAATTATTAACTATGATACTTATTTTAATTAAATATATATTAGAGCAATTGTTGCATGTAAAATCCAAGGGCAATAGTATTTGAAGTATTCCTTTCTGCAAACAGATGCTTTGTTTTATTAATTTTGTCTACATATTTCTCAGATAAATAGCATCCTGATAATTGCTACTTAAACATATTATATAACTTGAAATTTTTTATGTTTTAGTGGATTAATTTCACATTAATATTTTCAACATATTACATTTCTTATTTTTTTCTGTTTTCTACCAACATTCTTTTAATATTTGTTTTATAAAACTAGACATAAAAATTTTTTAAAGTGGAAAAATAAAAATGAAAGTGTATCAAATTCAATTATGAGTCAATGTCATTTAGCTTCTTTTTTTAAAAAAATTATTTTTTAAGGCAAGGTAACCCTTGGTTGATCTCACAGATTGCAAAGACCTTGTCAGTTTACAATCCTTTATTTTTTTAAATTTTTTTCACCTGTAGCACCTGGTCTTCTTAGGTGGTCTCCCATCCAAGTACTAGCCAGGCCCAATCCTGCTTAGCTTCCAAAATCAGATGGGATTGGGCTTGTTCAGGGTAGCATGGCCATAGATGATCTTTTCCTTCTTTTTATCTTTTTATCCCTCTGGCATTAGCACAGTGTGTGTGTGCGCGCGCGTGTGTGTGTGTGTGTGTGTACGTACACGTACATATAATACATACATACATACATTGTGTGTGTGTGTGTGTGTGTGTGTGTATACACACACGTATATAGTTTGAAGTCATTTTGTTACAAGTGGACATTCAGGTAACTACTATTGTAGTCAAGACAGAGAACTATTCCATTACTTCAAGACCTCCCTCATGCTATCCTTTTATAGTAACCCCACCACTTCCTCTTCATCGTCTCTCTATCCCGTGGCAACAACTAACTTCTCCATCTCTGTAATTTTGACATTTTGAGTCTGTGCTTTTTAGTACATTTTTTTGTGTAGCTTTTTAGTGGTTGCTCTTTTTTTCCCCTCAGTGTTATTATATATACATAACTTATCATAGTCTATTGATATCAACAATTTACCAGTTCCAGTGAAGCATAAAAATGTACTTGTCTTTATATATCTTTACATTCATCATTTATATTTGCCTTTAGTATTTTTTCTACATACATTGGAAATCACATTAGATAGGGTTATGATTTTTGCTTTATCCATCAAATGTAATTTAGAAAATTCAAGAGAATAAAAATCTATGGTATTTACCCATATTTTTACTTTTTTTGTTGTTATTTCTTCTTGCTATTCCAAGATTTCTTTTATTATTTCATTTTGGGGTAAAGAACTTTCCCCAGATATTCTTTTAGGGTATATCTGGTGATAAGAGATTTAGTTTTAGTTATTTTTCCTTCTCCTCAGAATGTCTTGATTTTTGAAGGATATTTTCACTGGATATAGAATTGCATACAACAGTTCTTTCAGCACTTGAAAAATGCTGTACCACTTCTTATTGGTTTCCATGCTTTCACATGAGAAATCTACTGTCATTCAATTTGCTTTTACTCTATCGTTAATGTATCATTTCTCTCTGACTACATTTAAAACTTTTTCTTTGTCTTTAGATTTTAGAAGTTTGACTAGTGTGTCTAAGCATAAATTTCTTTGAATTTATCTTGTTTAGTGTCTGCTTAGCTTCTTGAATCTGTAGGCTTATGTCTTTTGTCAAATTTAGAAAGATTTTAGCCATTATTCAATTAAATATTTTTTAATCCTACCTTCTTTCTCCTGTTTCTGGGATATAAATTTTAAACTTTTTGTAGTAGTATCACATGTCTCTGTCCGTTTTTAAATGTCTGTCTAGTTGATCTCTGATGCTTGTATTAGGTAATTTCTATTGTTCTGTTGAAGGTTTTATTTCAGTTTTTGTATTTTTCAACTCTAAAATTTCAGTTTGATTGGTTCTTTTTTATATCTTCTATTTCTTTGCTAAAACTTTCTTTTCTTTACATTTGTTTCAAGCATGTTTATAATTGCTTATAGAAGTATTCCTCTTTTTTATGATAGCTGCTTAAAATTCTTGTCTGATAATTCTCACATCTGTGTCATTTTAACATTGGTGTCTAGTGATAGTCTTTTCTCATTCAAGTTAGAATCTCCCCAGTTCTTGGGAGGATAAGTGATTTTTTATTGAAACATGGACATTTTTGATATTATGCTCTAAGACTCTGGATCTTATTTAAATCATGTGTTTTAGTAGGTCTCTCTTGACTCCTCTTTGGCAAGGTAATGGAATATTGCTTCGTTACTGTCTTGTGGGAGTGAAAGTCTAGGTTCTTCACTTTTCCTCCATTGACAGCTGGGAAAGCAGGGGCTCCTTGTTACTTTCGGAAGGAGGTAAGGGTTCAAGTTTCCCAATAGGCATCCATTTATAACACCTGGCTAGGAGGGATAGGGCGCCTCAGGACTGCTCTTTACACAGTCTCCCTTGACATTATGGAGGGTGGTCCATCACTGCTGAGTTGTGGTGAAAGTCCTGACTCTCTGTAAGGCCTCCTGGACACCGCTCTGGTGAGGATGAGGAGGAGTGTCATTACTGTGGAGTGGGGTGGAAATCCAGGCTCCCCACCCAGCCTTGTCTGACACCACCCGAGAAGGGAAGAGTGTCTCGCTATAGTTTGGCAAGGGTGGACGTCTAAGGTCTCTGCTTGGACTTCGCTGGCAGGGATGGGGATGGAACACAATTTTTTTCTGTGGTGATTGGCTAGAGCAGAGTGGTTGTATTCTAAATAAGTTCTCTGTCTGTCTAAGACCCCTCATTCCCATTCCTTTTGTGAAAGAACAGCATTTTCTTGGTCCTTTTATGGTCTCACTCTATTGTCATTTCCATTTTATCTGCTTCTCCAGTACTTCGTGTATTCAGTGTAGGCAAAATAGGCAAAACGAACAAACAAACAAACAACAATAACAAAACAAACCAGTCCACTCACTACTATGTCATTCTTCAGATTTCACAGTCTCTATCTAGATGGCCTTCTTCTCTCTACCCTTCATAGCATTCTTATATTTGCTTTATGTATAATACCCAGAATTATTACCTGTACTTAATGGAAGGAATAGAGAAATTATATGTATTCCATCTTTCCAGAAGCAGATATTCAGAAAAAGTTTTTAAATAAAAACAATGATAATTTATCTTAACCATTTAGTCATAATTATTTTAACATTTTTCTTATTTTATGCCACTTACTATTACATTATGAATAATATCTAATATATTTGTTATAATATGTGTAATTATATATATCATTCATGTAAACAAACCAATGTTCCCACTGCTCTGTAATATTTAATTTTAATGTATTCAAGTTAAAAAAATTGATGGTCTCATTTGACACATCTTTATTTACAGCAATGTTTGACTGTTTAAGTTCTAACACTTTTCTAAAAGTGATTTACAAAGAGTATACTTTCATTCCATCTCATAGTGAACTGAAGATCTAGAAAATGGCTCCTAATTTTTTATCTTGTGCTCTATTCAGAATTCTAGCCTTCAGTACAGTTTAAAATCATTTTGAGAAGTGATGCTCATGGGTCTATTGCAACTCTTTGAATGCCCAGACTATTACTTCCCCTCCTCCTCTTCCTCCTCCTCCTCCTCCTCCTCTGTTACTATATATTGTGCTTATTTAGTATCATAATTCTGACTAAATTAGCCTTACAAATGGAGCATGTAAAATGCAGTTTTTCAAAAACTAAGCTCTAACCATGCCAAGGGTAAGTTGGCGCTGATACGATGAGTGTGATGTTAACACTTGAACAACCAGAGTCACAGGGTGGAGGATTATTTAGGAAACAAATGGAAAGACTTATAATAGTATTAAATGTTTTTGGAGAAACTGGCTTCATGCTTTATTTTCAGACCATTTTTCTAGTATTCATGATGCTTTCATGGACCAACTTTGTACTTTAACATTTTTTATTTTCACTAGCAGAGTAGAGTTGTCTTTGAGGTAAGTTAGACTTTTAAATTTCTAGCAACTTGAATCTGTTTCCTTTTATTAATGTTACAGTAATCTGTTTAACAGAAACTAAGCTTCCAGAAGATCTGATAAAGTATACACATGGAAAAAGAAAGGAATACACCATATTTGGTGGAGGGTGATGAAGGTAGGAGTGAATCCAACAATTTGTATTCTAAAAAACATTTTAATAAGAAATTTATTTTACCTTTTATAGGCTTCATTAAAATATGATTGCCAATTCTTTAGTGAATTGGTATAAAATTCTAAATATTAGCTACCATTTATTCAACAAATATGTAATGATGGCTATGACAGGCAGAGCATTGTACTATATACACTGTGTGGGTAAGGGCCAAGACAAATAAAATGACCCAAACTTCCTATACTGCTCTATAAAATGATAAATCTGGTTCTACAGGTATGATATACACCCATGACAATGATGACAAAGGACATTTTTTAAATGCAAATGAATTGTAATAGCCAAACGTTAGAAAACCTACTGCAGGCTTAATTTAGTGGGAGATGAGGGTGACAGAGGGACTGGAAAGCAGCAGAAGCAGTGTGAGTAAAGCTGAAGATCAAGTGTGAAACACTCATGGGTCCAAACACGAGACCAGGAGGAGTGAAAGATACTACCGGATAATGGAAATCAAGAAAGAAGGTGGAAGGAAGGAAAAAGTGATTTGAAGTCAGATTTCATACTTTGACAGCTTTAGAAATTGGGTAGAGGATTTCCTTTATTATCCTGAGACAAGAATACTTGACAGGTTCAGAGAAAAGGCAGATATATGATCAAGGTTTTATTGTAATAGGTTATATTCTGCAGAAGCGTTATTCTACATATTGAGAAAGTAAAAGACTAGCGGCAGACACACCTTAAAGTTTAAGATGGCAAAATCAGTTTTGAACCTATCAAGTCTAGTGATCATAGTAGAAATAAAAGGAAAAGCTGATTATAAAAAGAAATGGCAAAGTTCCTGACTAGATGATTCATGTGAAAAAGGTGGAAATAGTAAAGGGATGGCTAGAAATGAAGAATAATCAATAACTTTAAGACTCATGTGTTGATAACCAATAAGCCCCACTGTTGGAAACCAATTTGTAAATTGTTTAAATTGTTTGATGATAAAATGGAGATTATCTTTTTAGAACATTTACTCAAAAATTGTCAAAGAGTACAGGTATATAAATAAGAAGATGGTTGTAAGAATCAGTGGAGATCAGTGAATACATTTGTTGGTCAAGAGGAGAGGGTAAAATAAAGCAGAGAGAAAAAAAATGTTTGATATAATTAATTGAAGATATTGAATAAACATTGTGGAGAGGAGGAGAAAATCAAGAGGTAAAGGATCAATATCCTAGTGTAGGTAGAATGGATAAGAGGGAGAGCATAGATGGTCACTGGAAAGGTAACAGGTACCTTCTTTTCCTCTGAGATAGGAGAAAGCAAAGAAAATATCAGTATGGAGATCTTTGAGAGGCAGTTTGCGTAAGGGTCAGAGTCACAGATTTGGAAGTTTAATTCATTTGCTTTCCTACAAGTTCTGTGACGTTGGGCAAAATATCTTTCTAAATTTCAGAGTGTCCTTAATCTGTAGATACTAATACTACGTATCTAGTTGGGTTATTGTAAAGAATAAATAAGATAAATTATGTAAAGCATTAGCAAAATATCTGGCACACTGCAATCTAATAAACAATATTATTATTTCAGACATTTTACTTTGAAGATGAGCTCATTAAATTTTCTGCTTGAAATAGAATATAGATAATTCAGTGACTTCAGCCAACTTGTTTTCCTTTGCCCTCAGGCCCTTCTGAGAAAGTTAATCCACCCAGAGAATATCTGCATTTTAGTAAGAGTCTTCAAGCCTAAGGGAGAAAAAGAGAACTTTTTGCTCCTCAAATAACATCACATAAATGAACACTTTATGCCTTTGTGTAAATCAGTCCTGCTCTGTACCACATTTGTAACAGAACTTTTAAAAAAATTTTCTAGTTAGTCTCACCTAGTTAAAGGCATATTTAATAATATGTTCATTAATTTCTAAATTCTCTTAAAGTCACATAGTGCGTGTGGAGTTGCATTTCATTTAAACATGGGCTACTGAGCAGAGCATCTGTGACTCCCTTTGTCACCCCTGGTTTGCATTTCTGAGGAGCAGACTCTCAGAAGCCTAGACCTGTCCTGTCTATACACCTGTATTACTGTAATAGAATTCTCTGGAAGACTTTAAAAGGGAAGATTAAATCAGAGAATGGTTTATTAATTTGCCTAGTACTCTCTTGGTTTTGAATTAATACAAACAACACCTGAGATTATTTGTGAGAAAGAAATGTTTGCCAAAATGAGTAATTCGTTTTTAAGCTTAAGGTTTTACATTATTAATTCTCTGATTATATTATAATCGTGTATGTACTTATGCTAAGATGGCGAATACTGAGTAACATGTATTTGTTACTTTGGGATTTCAAAATGTTTTTCTGATCCATAAATTACAGATTTTCTCTGGATTTAAAAAATAAATCAAATTAAGTGAAAAGTGGGCCCTCCTTGGATACAAATAACCTATAAGAGTTTATTTACTGATGTGACACTTATAGTGTGAATGCTTAGGAAGTTATTGAAAAATCACAAATAATCTCAAGATCTCAAATCTGAAAATAGTAAAAATTCTGCTGAAGATTGAATCAGAATTTAAAAATTGAATTTGCATATCTTTATGGTTAATTTATTTTGTGAGAATTAAACGTAGGATATGAAAAATTCTGTGAATTATTGTTTCATAAAAACAAATATACTCACTCCTCTGAATCTTGGGGTAGTATTTTGCAATTAAGACAAGTGAAAACAGAAAAGATTTAGCACAGTCACGACCCCAAAGCGTGTAATGATGGTGTACTTGATGAATGAGCTTACGCTTGGTTCACTTCCACAGCTAGACTCCCCAGTTATGACTGCTTCTGTGGTTCTGCAAATGCAACAGGTTTAAACTGAAACACGTGTCCAAGAAAAAAATTGGTGTCTACAAGTAGGAAGTTCGACTAATGCTTCCACGTGGACTGGTGACTTGCACCACACAGAAGCATCAACATTCTAAATTGTTAGTTAGAAAGCTACTTTTTCGATCATTTTTCATGGTCATTGACGTTTTACCTGTCCCAATTAGCAATATGTAAATTCTCAAAAACTATAATTAATATACTTCAAAATTATTAACCAAAAAATTGTTGACATTCTATTTTTAATCATACATCCCCTCAAAAGGAGGGGTGAGATGTCCTGAAAATAGTGCCACCTCAAGTAAGAAAGCAGTGGTGGTTTGTCTTTAGATATTAGAGTCTTAAATTTTCATTTTCTTTTTCTAGGTCTGACATTTAATTACTTCTTGCTGTTTCTCTGGACTGGCAATAAAATCTATCCTTCTGACTCTCGTGTTCCAAAATGCACCTTTCTTCTCTTCCTCATTCCTTCAAATTCTTTTCCACTCAACATGCCTGAGTCTAACCAAATCATTGAGTGGGAAAATGAAAAAATAGCCAACTTAATGAACAAATTCTTTGGAGAGAAGATGTGTGCATGCTTATTTAGCAGCCCTTCAAGGGAATTTATGACAAAAAAAAACAAAACAAAACAGACTAGTAGAAAGGGGCCTTGTAGGAAATGCTAAGGACTTTAGGTTTTTTCTGTGTGTGATGAAGCACAGTTAAGGAATTTCGATCAGGGACAATTACATCAAGGACAATTAAAGTTATGATTACAAAGCTTACTTTGTTCAAATTTTGGTATCTAAAACATTAACTATATACAAAGATTTCTTGATCCAAAATATTATTATTAGTGAATTCCCTGCTCTATAAATAAACCTGATAGAATCAGACTGATTTCTCTTTAATCCTAGGGCTCACCTTTGGAAGTTATAATTGTTTCATTTAGTTTAACATGTATTAAAGATGGATTAGATGACCTTTAGGAGATTTCCTAAAAACACCAATAATTTACTCCCAGCTAAAGATGATAGTACTACTTCACTGAGAAAATAATTAATTTCTTCTCGCATAATTCAATTTCTATTTTTAACTACATCTCTATTGTCAATATATTGCCAGCCATTTTCATATACATGTACCACTCACATTCTTCTCTCAGTATTATGGAAGCCAGCTCATTTTTTACCTTCTGGCTTCACCACTTACCAAGTTTTGCTGTTGCATTCTATTTCTGATCATTCATAGAGCCTTTGACTGTCTACGTCAAAATGAATCTCAAATAGTTGCCCTTTCTCCTCCCATATATTTACTGTTATTATAGTGGTTCAGGCCCTTATCGTTCCAATTCTGGAATGTTGAAATAGCCCCTTAACCCTGACTACGTGTCTAATTCTCTTATCTCTACAGCCCGTTCATCATGCTGCCATCATTATTATCTCTCTAAAGTGCAGCTTTGGTCATGTGACCCCCCTGCAGAGCCTTCTGTTGTCCTACAGGATCAAGCCCAAACGTCTTAGCATTCAAAGTCAGTCACAGTCTACCCACTTTCTTTCTTTAGCAAGATCTCAGAAAAGGGACTTTGAGCATTTAGGGGTTAATTTGAGGATAAATGTAAAGTTTTTAAAAGTCCAAAGGGAGGAGAATGGTTAAAGCTGCCCTGTGGTAACCTGTTTTGGGGGGTAGAAGGAAGGGATTGGTATCTGAGTGTTGGTGAAAATGGGTGCCAGACACAGGGATCCTTTAAAATATGCCAAGTTTAAAATCTAGAGAAAGGTCACTTTGTTTTGACATCTGAAAACTCAGTGGAGTAGACGAAAAAAGCAGCTGCTTAAAATGGCTGATGGCAGAGCTCTGACAGGGACATTCTTTGGGAGGCAAAATGATAACCAGATTAATTAGGGGGAAAAAAGATGGCCAGAATCCTAGAGAAACATAATTGTTTCAGAGACAGGCTTATGGATTCCCTGTTCATCAAGAAAGCGAGTAAATATTTTCACAAATTGAAGAGAACTGAATTAACTGGTTTGTTGCAAGCTGGAATTTAGGCTTGGCATGGCCTGAGAGAATTATCCTCCAACATTCTACTGGCCTCCTCTCCCATGACATGTTCTCCCCCTTCCACAAAAATGGCACGGCCTCTTCTGAGTCACATAGGCTTGTTCACTGGTGCCTTCATGGACTTCTGGGCTCTTGCACGATCGGTTTCCTCATGAAACTCCCATTAAAGTGCAAGCCCCAAACACCAGAGTATTCTTAACCTCAGTTCACCCATGGGTGGGAAATATCTGTACATACATTTAGCTAATCCACATAATAAGAAGCTATGAAATCAGGCTTCTTACATTCATATGCTAACACACTGCTAATTCCCCCCATGCAAACCCTTTTCTGACATTTACTATTTTATTTAGCAAAATGTGTATGTAATATATTACTTGAGATATTAATAACAATGCACTTGTAGTAGCTGTCTCTGAAGTGTACTCTTTCTGACACAATGCTGGCAGAACACCCCTGGAGCATGGGTTCTTGCTTAGAACAGCCAACAGCCCCATATTTCTATCACTCTCTTCTGATGTGCTTTGAATTACAGACATCGTAACAAGCTGGGTCATAGCGTGATGTACGAAGAGCACATCTTTGGGGTGACCCTCCAGCGGCCAGTATTCTAGGGAAAAATAACTCTTTGGAGACAACCCCATGAATTTTCAAACCACCAAAAATCCTTGGAAGTCAGACAGATCTGGATTAAATTTTAGCTCCACCACTTACTACTTGAATGACCTTGGACAAGTTACTTAACTTTTCTGATCCTCTCTTTCCTCAGCTATAAATAGGGTAAAGATTCAAGCATTTAGATAATCTATAAACATAACATACAGCAGTGTGCTGGAGCTGCTATGGAACAGAGTGGTAACTTTCAGGAATTTTATGAGACAGCTGTTAAGACAGCTGTTTAAAAAAATCGAATTACATAAACTTGCAATTAAATAAGTTATAGAAAAAAACAAAGGCAAACAACATTCAGAACATATTACTTTCTAATTATTTTAGCACATTTTACTATTTTCTATGTTCTTGTGCTACTTATGAGTACAGTATAAAGCTGCACAATTGCAAATCTCCATCCACCTCTATTTTCACTGACAAGTAACTTGGTAGTTTAAAATTAGACTTAGTGGGAGTATTTATACCTTGGAAGTCAGCAAACGCTAAAAATCAGAGTTTGATTTATCACTTTGTTGATTGCCTCTGGACTTAAGAAAGTAATGAAGAAAATGTCAGAAATGTAGATTAAATTTGAGAGTATGACATGTTCGTGGTTTTTATAAAGTGAATAGCACAAAAAATTGAAGATATATATTTATTGAAGATATATATATATATATTATTCAGTGTAGCTTTTATCTTACTGAATGTCATGCTCAATCTTCTTTCCTTGTCTTCATTTTGGTGACTTGGACTAGCAGTTGTTGACAGTAGGTGTGACCCTAAGCCCTTTGGATTCCTCCAGAGTCTGGAGCATCACATTTGGAGAAGCCTGGGCTTCTCCTAGGAGTAATTCTTGAGTGTTGCCACAGTCTACCAGCTCTCACTCCAATCTCTTCACTCACTTACCTATCTTGTTTATTTTTTCAGCTTTTTTATGGGAAAGGAGTCTTTGAAAACAGTAGAAGAGCAATTATAAATAATGATTCCGAGAAGATCACCTTTTAAAAAATTATTATTAAAGAAAAAAATAAGGGTTGAGAAAGAAAGTTGTGGAATGCTTTCTGTCATGAACTCATGTCTCCTTTGTGTTTGGTTTAATTGATGTCATAGGTGGTTTTGTGTTTTCTGTCTTTCATCATGTTCTCCAATTTCCATTATCACAGATTAGTCCATCTAATGAATCATATTGCTGCTAATGCTTTGAAGTCATAAATCTATTTTCTGATCTACCAGTTTTAGAGTTTTTCTTTGTTTTAAAGAAATGGCTTTTGCCCTTAGTATTTAGATTTCTACATGAATTTGTTGGCATTTAGTGAATATTTACTTTTACATTAAAAAAAGTGAGTTATCGGTACTTGGATAATTGTTTCTGTTTATCAACATGTCACCACCTAAGGCCTCTGGTTTCAGAAACCACTTTAATAGAGAGGCCAGCTAAAACAGATACTGTGAACGATACTTTTAAGAGATAGGCAAACATGATCTCCTTACACTGCTGGCTGAAAGAAGGGCGATGAGTAGCTTGTGTTTCTTGTCCTTGAATTCTATAGTTATTGAGCTATCAAAGAACATTGGTCAAAATTTGAATCTAAATTAGGTCAAGCTATAAAATAAAATAAATCCAGAGTTAAGTTCTTTGAAGATGACAAATGAAAATTTACTTTTTGTTATTTAATTTGATACAGGTTTAGAATACTTATAAAAGTATTTTGAATTTTTGTCATGTAACTTATAGAATAATTCCAAATTGAAGTTGAGAGTACATGAAATTAGTTTAGTGATCTCACACTCCTATTATTGAGAAACTTTAAAAACCAATTCAAGGCTTTTAAATATTCCAGAGAAGTAAAATTTAAGGTTAATTGACACAAAATATATTTTAAAAGAAAATTCCAGAACATAGGGAAATATCACACATTAATTTTTCTAAAACCAGAAGGAATTGTTTTAGTTTTTCTTCTTTGAGAGTTTAAAGTTATTTACAGTTATAAAGGAATAGAAGACTAAAATATAATCGAGGCTGTATGTTTAGTGGTATGGATTCTAATATTTTATCTTTAATATTTGATTTTATGGTTTTATCAGTGAACCATTATTATAAATATAGTTTCTAGAGAATAGGACACTATTTTTCTTACTCTTCACTTAGGAGTAAGTACTCCTTACTTAGGCTGACATTGAATGAAATTCTGAAAATTTCAAAAAATTGTGACATGGTTTCTTAAGAAGTCTGAGGATTCATTAAAAACATGATTTAATGTAATGAAGTCATTTACCTTTTTGCTTGCCAAAATGTCAATTTTACATCTTTTCAAGAAAGAAAACTTGAAACTGCATATTTCACTGGGAATAATGAACCTTTTGCAAGAGATACATATGATTTAAGGCAGACCCTGGGGCCTCAATTTTTTTCATATGTAAGATGAAGTTCATTAGATTATTTACCTAATTCTAATATTAGTAATTTTCATGAAACCTCTAAGTGAAAAATAAGCAAACATGATTCAAATAGAAAATGTGTATCAAAGATGCTTCTAACGATTTTTTTACCCATATTTCCACCAGACGAATTGTCGAATAGTAGAAGCTACACATAGCTTGTTCCTACCTGATTAATTTCAGGCCACTGCATTCCATGATGAAACTTCAGAGCTCTGTGGCCTTCATTGTGCAAGCCACTGGAGTGCTGGCGGTATACACTTGAAATTTGGGAAAACACTAGGGATTATAGCTCACTTGGGATGATCTCATAGTAGTTTCCACAGTTAAAAAAAAAAAAAAGACCAAAACGACCTCATGAGTTTCTAATTTCCATGATGCCCCAATTGCATTGCCCAAGAAAAATGCCACATTTTATTTTATCCACAATCTGTGGTGCTTAATATCATTACTATTCTTTTGCATATGTGTATTTATTTCAGGAATCTTATCTCTTTCCATAAACTATCATTTCTAACTTTAATGCAGATTCTGTCAGTTTTTTACTAATTCCCTCAGTGCCTCTGAGAACTTTTTTTAAGTTCAGTGCAAGAAAACAATTCTCTATGAAACTCTGTAGCTCTTTCAGCAATGGAAAACAAACATGCATTTCAAATAATTAAGGCTGGAAGACAATGTGGTTGTGCACTCTCAGCTGTCGAGCAATATATATATATTTTTTCTCCAAATGGTATTCTGCTTTAAACTAAAAATCTCAATGGGATCAGTCTTTTTGGGATAACTTTTTTTTTAAACAAATAAATATGCCACAGTGACATCAGCATCATTGAGAAGTTTAGTAATGTCTGTCCTTATCTAGGCTGGGGCTGATAGTAGAATGTTCTGTCACAGAACGGG
Organism: Eidolon dupreanum; assembly: GCA_028627145.1. Classification (NCBI taxonomy): domain Eukaryota; kingdom Metazoa; phylum Chordata; class Mammalia; order Chiroptera; family Pteropodidae; genus Eidolon; species Eidolon dupreanum. Next base: position 29,084,407 of record CM053512.1, on the reverse strand, counting down.
GCTTCCTTCCAGCAGTGATGATAATAGGGTTCCAAAATAATAAAGGCCAGGTGGTGGTGCAAGATACATGCAATTATCACAATTAGTGGCAAGACTGGAGTGGCAGGCAAAGAAGCTCAACCTTCAGAGAGGTCTAGAGATGGTATTCCTAGAGGTGTGGGTGGAGGGTAGTTGATGAGGGTACTGTTTAATTTATGCAATCAAAAAGAAATCAAGGATAGATAAGCAGAAGACTGAAGACAAGTGCCCCAATAAAAAGTTCATGATTCTTTACCCAGTTCCTGTACCTGAGCCAACTCTCACCTAGAACCCATTACCTGAAGGAGAAGCCTATGAAGAAGGGCCCTGCACCAATGCAGCAAGTGTATCCAGTAGTGACTCCCCAGTCCTTTTCTAAAGCGAATTATAAACATTAACTCATGTAAGTGTGCACTCGGAAGAGAGAAATAACCAGAGCTTTAGAGAATTATTTGACAAAGTGTCTAAATTAACAACATTAGTCAAGGACCCGAAGTGCCAACCTGATTCTCCTATTAGTGTGGGGCATTTACTGCTTATGCAAAAGGTTGCCAGCTTTGAGTGCAGCCCCAAGCAGGAAGGAGCTCTGCAGCAGATCCAGGGAGCAGCAGCAACAAACTAAATATCATTCAGAATGCAACAACTGGAATGTTATGGGTCCTTTATTGACACCTGACCATGGAACATCAAGTGACCAGCCTCATGTGGTCGGAGATGCCAATCTTGAACAAGATCCTGCTGGCCGACCAGGACATAAAATCAGGCAAGCCCAGCAATAATCCAGCAAAGATGGAAGTGGTTCAAAAGTCCCAGGCATAAGTAGGACCAACCAGATGGTGCAAGTAAGCTATGCAAGCAGGTGGTGCAAACTGCCTTGCTATCTCGTCTACTGCGTCTGACTTTTGACCTCATGTGGGGCCTAAGGTCCCTTAAGACCATCTGACAGAAGAGAAAAAGGGTAGTGTGGTTCATTGATGTCTTTGCTCATTATATTAGTGACAGCTGAAAATGAACTGTTGATCCCTTTGATTGCATTCAGATTGGCTCTGAAAAAAAGTGGTGAGGGGAAATTCTCTCATGGGGCAGAGTTCTGGGTGGTACACTTTAGTTACCTACTTTGTGTGAACAAAAAATGAAACAAAATAAGACTATACATGGACTCATGGTTGTTGATCCAGATCAAACAGAAGTTTGAGAGGGGAAAGATCGAAAGTTCTGGCTGAGGATGTTTGGGGAAGAGACTTGGGAATGGATCTATAGGGATGCATGTGCAGTAAGAAGTTCTTGTTCTGGTACTTGTACTGGTATCAGATGTAAAAATACACCTGAAAACATCCACCACTGAAAAAAAACATTAAACAAGCATACGGGATGACTTGGCCCATAGACCTCAGTTAGCTTCTGTTGTTGGCTACCCCAGGGCTGGCATAACTGAGAGTAGTCATTGAGGTAAAGATGGAACCTATGAATGGGGCCTATAGCATGGACCCACACACCAAGTCTGATCTAGCTATTGCTGCTGCTGCATATTGAACTTGACAGCAATAGAGACCAATACAGTATCTCTCTATACAGAACCATCTGAGACAAACCGACCACCTGGTGCAAACTGACTATATTGATCCCTTCAACTCAAGGGATCAGTAAGCATCTGGATTGGAATTGGCACCTATTCTGAGTATGAGTTTTCCTTTTTGCACATAAGACCTCAGCCAATGCCAGTATTAGAGAGCTTGTAAATTCTTTGATCCACCCTCAGAAGATCCCAAATAATATTGCATTATACCAAAAAATCTAATTTAGAGCAAAAGAAGTATAACAATGGGTACATGAACCTATCATACACTGTACTACCTGTCAGCTACTGGCCTGACATAGAAATGCTCTGTGGAAGATACATCTGTCACCAGGTCTGAGATGATACAGAAGTAGAATACATAGATATGGAAAACAAAAGTGGAAGTATGAATGGTGTCGCTACTCTTAGTGACCCAATTTGTGGCTCTCATATTCCTCAGTCTCTGTGGGTATAGAGATCCTGGTTCCCAAAAGGGGAACAAACACTTCTACCAGGAGACATGGTAAGAGTCTCTTTGAACTCGAAGCAAAACATGTTTTGCCGGTCACCTCAGGCTCCCGATGCCAAGAGACCAGTAGACAAGGAAATAAATTATCTTACTGACATTATAATTGAATTTGACTATCAGGAGAAAATGAAGTCACTGTAATACCATGGGGCATGTGAGAATGTTTGGTGTAGGGGATCAACTGGGGCATCTTTTGCTATTTCACATCCACTTTGATGGTAAATGGATAATAAAGCCACCATGGCCTGAGATGTGACTAAGATTCATTAGGAATGAGAATCCGTGTCATCCTTCCAGGCAAGTTGACCTGCACTGCCAGTCCAGCATGAGGGAGATTTGGAATGTGTGGTGGCATAGAGGGCTGGCGAGGAACAGTTACAACCTTAAAATCAACTGCAGTATCAGGACTATAGTTTGTTCTACTGACCCCTTTCTTCTGAGTGCCTCTGGAAGCTCTTCCCAGGTGGGCCAAACTTAGTCTAACTTACTCTATGAAGCACTTAGATCTCTGGGGGTCCATGGGTGGATTGTAGGGAATACAATAGTGCTATGCCCAGACCTTTTTTTTTTTTTTTCCAGCTTTATGGAGATACAATTGGCCCATTCTTTAGGGCTAATGTACTCATTGGTATATCAGCTGCTGGTTTCTCAGAATTGAGTTTGGTTTTTCTTCCCCCCTAGAACTTCTCTCAGCCCCAAGGAACTGCCTCACTTCAAGTTACACTACCGCTGGGGCGGAGTGGGTGTGCATACCAACGTCTGGCTAACTGGCTGATGTAGGCATACAAAGCCGGCCCCCCTTGCCTCAGTTTGGGACAACTTGGAAGGACCATTAAAGCTTCACAGCTCCTGGTAGAATTATCAGAGTTTTCAGTTAAAATGGCTGTGTACTCAGTTTTTCCCTATGCCAATACTGCCTTCCTCACTTTTATAGGTGTTTCACAGAGTTTTCCCTAGTAAAATTTCTGAGTGCCACTCTTCATCTCACAGTCTGTTTCCTCCAAACCCAGTCTAAGACAGATGGAGATAACATTCAGGTCATTTATAAACCATGATAACTTGGGGAATGCTTTTAGTATTAGATTAAGAACCACATATTTTGAATAGTGGAAAGAAAATTCCACCTATTCTTTAACAAGTTTGTGGATGTTTGTTTGAACAAGGTATAATTTGTGTAATATGCTAGAGTGAATTAATGTGATTTAAAATATAGATTTTATATTAGCAATTTTAAAGACTACTTTCTCCATTTTCTAAATTCCTTCTGTTCTTAGAAATTGGCATCATATGCTATCATTGACTCAATTTATATAAAATTAAAGCTTGAGTTTTCTTCCTCCTTTAAATATATTTTGTTCTTATTTAACCAAAATGTAAAACTTTTTTTGACACAAATTCATGTTAATGCAGCTTCTCCAAAATGTATTGCATAATCCATACATTCTTTTAACAGCCCTCCACGTAAAAACAAAATATTATTATCAAGTATATAACTGTGGCTTAAATTTCTGACTCAGAATTTTAGTAAATTCTTTCTGGTAATATCATATGTGTCACAAAGTAATACAGTGCTGTAATGATAATTATGTGCTATAAACGTGCTTTTGCATGGAGATTCTGAACTAGTGTGTGAGGCCCACATCCTCTTTCCTACTCACATAACATCTACAGTTCCTGTTGTGTCTGACTAAATTGACTTAATATCTTACTGTTCTTTTTTCTTTTTTCTTTTTCTTTTTGGTAAATTTCATGGTGAAAGGGAAGATTTAGTTTTAAACTCTGAATACACCATACATAAATTGAAATAAAAGGCATTCTTTTACATTGACCAACATTTTCTATGTCTTAAAACACCAAGATGTTTGACATCCAAATTTCAAGCCACTATATATAAAAGTGTTACTGAAAAAATCGAAAGGAAGTTTTGCTTATTTTCTGGAAAGAAATTAAAAAATTAAAACCTAAACATATTTCTTCCCCATGTCCTTTGTGCACGCACACACACACACACACCCATATACACACACACAAGGTATTCCATCTTAATTAATAGTGTGTATGATTGCTCTGGTTCTTAAACTTTGGACAGCTTCAGAATCACTTGGAGAGCCTAGAAAATTATTCATGTTGTGGAGATTCTGATTCGATAGGATTGATATAAGGCTTGGACACATGGATTTTTTCCCTAAAATTCAGAATGATTCTAAGTTACACTAAGTTTGGGCCCAATTGAAATAAAAGGAGAGGTAAATGACACAAACTAGCTGTTAATATTTTACTTTGGTGAGAAACCCAAGGCTCTGAGATGATCCATATTAGAATATTGTTCATTTTTTTGGTCAAAATGAAATGTCTCTATGAATGATTTGCTATAATGTTTGAGGTTTCCCAGATTATGTCTATATGAATTTTATTACAATAGTGAAAATATCACCAACACCTAATTTTGTGAAGCAGCACATTCACAAATGGGTTTCTCTTATAACGTAGGTTAAGTTTTAATCAGTTGCTCAAGAAATACATCCTCATATTCATACTGGCATTTTGATTTCAAGAAATGTTTTCTCTTAGGAATATTTAGAACCAGTATAAAAGTTTAGCTTTCATTCTCTACTACTGAACTGGATAATCTAAACAAAATCATTTTACTTCCCTGTTTCATAATTTTCTCACTGACGAGTAAAGGATGATCCTGGGGGCTCCTTACTGAATTCCATGTCTAAATTACACAGTTTAAAAAGGGCAAAGGACACACCTTCCCCAACAGCAATAAAAAAAGTTATAAAAATAAATAGCTAAGCTTGCTGGGAGTTATGAGATTGGGGAGGTGAAAATCAACTGTTTTACCTTTGGAGGCTCAACTTTTCAGTTTATAAAGTATCTGAATCTCTCATATCTGGAAACTCATCACCTTCCTAGAACAGAAAAAATTGAGGTGGTAAGTGTATTTTGTTTTCTACTCTCTAAACTTTATATAATGGATTGTTTAGGGAAAAAAAAACTCAAAACAATAGAAATTTTTATCAAAAAAATGAAGATTTAAATTTGTCATTTATTCCTAATTTATTAAAGAATATGGAGCATTCTTTGGGCTAAGGGCTATTTCTACCTTTGCCTTGATGTTCTTTTTTTTTTTTTTTTTTTTTTGTAATTATGAGTGTTGCCTAAGAATAGAATGCACTGAAAATAAAATCTACCTTCACTTTTGCTTCTAAAAAAATCTGACATCTTTAATGTTCTATTCATAAAGAACTCATTATATAATAGATGAGATTACCTATAAGATTTCACTTTGGTTTTCGGCGTTGTGTTTAAGTACTTCCTTTAGGACACTTTCTTGGGGTTGTCTGTAATGGGATTTTTCTTTTTCCTTAGAAGAGTAATGATAATTTTTACTAGCCTGTTGACAAATGAAAGTTTGATAACTTCAACAAGTTAATAAGGACATTGTCTTTCTAAATATACTATCATTCAGAAAATTTGTCATGTATAGAAGTTTTTGAAATAGGAAAAATTAATTTCATAGTATTAAAGGATAATTGCATCAATGAAAGAGTAAACATTAAACAGATTTAGGATTGTGAGAGAAAACAGAATAGTCATTTTCCCCCTTACTTATGGTTCAATATTATCTGTAGCCATAGAAATAAAGAACGTTTGCTTTATAATTCACATTTTACATTTTCTACCTTATATAATTTTCATGAAATGAGCATATACCTATATTTATTTCATTTTATTTCTCTCATAATAGAACTCAAAATCTTTCTGTATACCTCAATGTGTATAACTTCCAAATACATGTGCACATTTTTTTTTGTGTATGGGATACTGTAGAAACAAATAACACATTGAATGTCCCCTTTTAAGATTTTGCTAATGTAGTTGATTTCTGTTTTTTATTATTATTATTTTGGTAAGATTTCTTTTTCTAGGAAACTTAAGAAAAGTCTATAGAGACTATTGATATAATTCTTACCACAAAGGACACTCTATCAATTACAATGTCTAAAACTGTCATATGAAAATAAGCCCTAAATTTGAAATGCACATTTAATATAACTTGGTGACATATGAGACTGTATTAGGAGCCAGTGTCTTTGGTGGGAGAGAAGAGGAAGAATACACTTCTCTACTGGGTGCACATTTTCACAGAGCCCTTGACTTACATTTTGACTGTCCACTGATGCTGAAAAATTTACTCTGGCCATATAATTTAGTTGGAGTAGAATATAAATTTTTTTTTGTAGAACTTGTTAGATTACTAAAATTCAAAACTAAAAGTTAGTAGAATATTGCTCACCTCACAAATTTAATGCAAAGTTTGTGATCTTAAAATTTGAAGTCAGAATTTTTATTAAAAGAAAATTCATGAGTATATCTTCTCTACAGGAAATATACAGTACCTACAATAGATTTTCAGAAATTTAATGAACAGTGTTCCTGAAATGGGAGGGCAGTGTCCTTCGAACACAATGATTTGGTTCAATCCAGTTTAGAAGGTTGCAGAGTTCAGGTGGACTCATATAGTGAATAGTTTTTAAGCAATGATTAAAGTCAAGGCTCAGAGCTATCTTCTCTGATGGATTCAAAAAGGTCTGAGACCTGGTCTCTAAGCAAAAACAAACAAAAAGACACACAAACAAAACCTCACACTCCCACGCAAACACACAAATAAACAAAAAACAAAGCCTATGGTCTAGGAATGGATTTACCTACTGTTCAAGGGATAATGTGAAAAATTTTCCAAACCACAAAAAACTGATACTCTGGGATTAAAATTAAAATATTTTTCTTTGTTGATTATAGAGAGTTCCTGATTTTGGTCCTTAAACAATATGAAGGATTGAAATAAAAAGCTTAGAAAGGAAATTTCGGTTACAACCAAGGGGCATAGGAGTGGGAATATGATGGTATTTATGTCAGAGAATAGAGAGGATGGGGCCTGATTTTAGTGCCCCTTGAAGGTCACAAATAGTTTGGGCCTAAATCTACTCTCGGTAATATGGGACTCTGTTGGTATGTCACTTTAGTTAAAATGTCATGAAAGGCTCCAGACACCATTGGATAAATGACAATTGAAGTGAGCCCCTTGCTCTAGGCATTTCTGTCTGGGGGAGTGGGGAAAGTAAATACAGTCACATGGAAGACAGGGCTCCATGTTGCTTTGGGAGGTTAATAATACTATTGGCAATGACCCATCTATCTTTTTCTCTATTACACTGAGGATCATTTGTTTGTCAAAACACTATCAACAATGTTCTCACACTCTCTGTCTTAAATAAGTTTCATTTACTTTATGTTAAAAAAAGAATGCTAACATATATGTTATCGAGTGCCTCATGTAAATGGCTCTCACTCTTTATCTACTGCATGTGAGATGTGAAATTGGTGGTTTCTGGCCAAGGATCCAAGTGAAAGTAAATTTGGTGAAGATCATCAGTAGATGATTTAGGAGAACTGATTTACAGAATGTAGACAGTCAGGCCAGATGACTACAAAACAGTGCAGAAGCCAGTTAAGCACTGGCTCAAGATTAGTAAGGAAATTAGATACCTTTCCCACAACACAGTGCTTCTCAAACTTTCATGTGCATAGGTGGATCTTGTCAAAAACGGAGATCCTGCTTCAGCTGGTCTGGGTTGGGGCCTTCAGGTTCTTCTTGTCTAAGAAGGCGCAGGGTAATGCTGCCACAGCTGCTGATGGTTCATGAACTGGACTTAGAGTTGCAAAAGCTATCCAAAAGCTTATAAAGCTTATGATGTCTGACTAGATGGAAGAGTGAAAGAAGTGTGCGGTCCTTATAGGACTATTAGAAATAAATACAAATCAAGGCGTCTCTGAAGAATAGAATGGCACAAGAATCCTTCACAACATGACACATGGCCTGGAAGAAGGAAAGAATAAAGGCAGGTAATTTGGTTAGGTGATACTAATATAATCTTGTTTCGAGGACCTAAGAGCCCGAGCAGAAGGTGTGGCAGTAGGAATGCAAAGGAGGAATTTGATCAGGTTTGATGTTGATGAAAGAAGATGGTGGAGGAGGAATAACAATTAGAGTTTAAAAGGGAAACTAATCAGAAAGTATAAGAATGAACCATAAGACTCTAGTCTTGTGGGATATCTCCTTATATTAATTAGTTCATGGATACATTTGTTTATTTTCTGTTTTACTATCCTGTCTCTTTATCTTTTTATTCTATTGAGTGAGGATGGACATACTGTCCTTGGGGCCAAATTCACTCTTTTCTCTATTTCTTGCTTTAATAATTATGGTTAATAAACAACTATGAATTGTAGCTCCTGGGGCAGAGACAAAAAGGCCAAAAACACAAAGGTTGAAATTTACCAGCCTCAGCCAATTCCCCTTACCAAAGAGAAGCAAGAAAACTGTGTTTGTTGTTATTCTAATGGAACCTGATGGTTACAGTTTTGAAGAAACTACTTTTGGTGGATTACCTTGAAACTTCAGAAACTTCAAAGTGTAATAAATGGGAAATGTAGAACAGATAAACCCCGATTTAAGCTGGAAAATCAAGGAAATTCAATGCCTTGATAGTATTAGCATTGAATTTACAGCTGTTGCTGCTGACCACATGAATAAACCCTCCCCAAGGACCCAGATCAAAGGTGTCGTCATGGTGTGACAGAACATGGGACCATACTATATAATTTTACAGATTAAGCAGAATGTTTCAGATGAAAGTGCCTGTGATATAAGTTGCAGGTGTTCATAAACATGATGCAGGGTTCAAGCTGCTGTCGGCTTGGAGCTGGGTTACTCTACGTACCACTTTCTATTGATCGGTCATCACCATGGGTGCCTCCCTTCTGGGAGTGACATTTCAGCTCTGTACATGTGTACACACGCGCGTGTGTGTGTGTATGCGTGTAGGTTTGGTACATATAATTTACTGTATCTATTCTGGTATTAAAGCACCCTTTCTAGTGGAAATTTTATCTATATACACTTGCAAAATTTCAAATTATATCTCTTCTTGTCCTTGTATTTACATTTGATTTAAATGTTGTGTAATGAACATGTAATGAAAATATATGTATATGTATTGAAATATGTGCATATATTTCAAAAGGTGCTATCTGAAACACTAGCAGGTATATTTTTTAAATTTTGCACATTCCCAGGCCTTTTAGGCTGATATTTTAATGGGAGTTAAGATGTTAATGTTCCACATGCCGGGGTGATTGAGGGAACCCATCTAAATTGGACTTTCCTACTTTCCAAACACTTAAAAACTCTATTAATTAGTGGTCTTCTTTATTGTTGGACAACTTTTAGTTATTTTCAATTAGATATGTAATACTTAGGTCTTAACAATGACTTTAGCCACATAACTTCTGACTCCATCTCAGTTTTAAACAGTGATCCAAGAAATTGACCAGTAGCCTATATAACCATTTATTTCCATTTTTTCCCTACTGTTGTCTGGTTCCAACAGAGTTCCATTAAGGCACTTCAGAATATTGTAGAAGACAGCTACACAGCATTTGTATAGTAACTGTGTTTAGAATTTTCTTTGGAGGACAAATTTAGCTATAATTGATTTAAATTTTGACAATGTATATTAATTTCATGTTTTACAATTTCATAAATATATGTAAATAATATATGAAAAGTTTAAAGTGCCACATAAAAATACATTATGACTATATAGCTATTTTTGCTAGTATTTCAAGAGCTGCCATAGTCACTTATCACTTATTTTGATCTATGTGCCTATTTTAAAACAAACTACATGCCATAGTCATGTTTGATATGTTTCATTGACTATACTTATTTTGAAGTTAGAAACAATAAGCAGTTAGAGTTTTTATTCCCATAGGTATTACTAACATAATTCTAATAATTCTTACTTAAAAAAGATTTAAAATAAAATTATTGAAATTAATGTTATGTGTTTTACTGGGGAGGTTACTTCTGATAGGCTTAACAAAGACTTTTCAAAAATAAAGTAGTAAAAGGACATTTCTTTAGTAGCTCCCAACTAGTATTGTGTACACATGGGAGCTTCTGAGACCCTGCACAAGGGAAAAGATGTTTGTCTCATTTCAGTTGCTACATTTCTGTCTGGGTGCTCTCACATTTTACACTATCATATGATGCTATTACCTTGTATAGAATGATGTCTACTTTAAAGATTGTGAATCTATAGATCTTTTTGCTTGTATTTTTCTCAGGTGAGAAATTCTTTTTGGTTCTATTCACATTAGTTTTGCAACAATTTCTCTTCTCTTTTGTGAATTGTCTCAAGGTCATCTCAAGAGGATGTGTTGTTGTTTGTCTGTTTGTTTTTTATTTTTTGAAATCTTCATTAAACGTCAGTTGTTTCCTTTAAGCAAAATTGACGTTTTTCCTCTTATTTTCTGATTAGGTTTCAAATGTATGCTTCCTGAGAGCAGCTAAGAAGTTTTGAATAATTGACTAAATTAGTTAAATATAATAAAATCTTTGAGATTTTATATTGTGATTGAAGAACTATGATATATTTAGATGGCAAAAGAAGCAATAATTGTATTTATTTACTTCTACAATGAGTTATTGCACAAATGACTGAATTCACTGAGCTGATAGAGTACATGGCTGTTTATCTGGCTCAAACAAATCATGACTACTTAGTGTTTTCAACTGCATTAACAAATTAAAAAAACCTAAAATGTAGGGTTTTCATTGACACTTAGAGCAAGCATTTCAAAACCTCTGAGAGTTAAGAGTATGCTATATTTCTCTATTTTTCCTTAATTATATCCTTTTTGAAAAGAAATCTACTTGATAACAATTTTAAAATAATCTGCATTTACTATTATTATTTATAGCCTTTATTAAATTAGAAAACATGGTAAGCATAAGATCTCTATAAATTATGAAGTTACATTTAAAAAATGTCTGCAACTATGTAAAATCTTATTCTGGTTATCCACAATTTCTTTGAAATTTATCTTAACAAAATTGTTTTTGAATTTTTTTCTTTTAAAAATTTTAAATACTTTCAAAGCAAACTTTTATTTACTTTCACAAAAATTTTGAAAGATACTTAAAATTTCTATTTAGTTTAATTAAATACATACATTCAGAATTTCATACAAATGGGATTATGAAGAAATGGCATTTTAATTTTTATTTTCTGACAAATGTATGTCAGGACTTCCAAAATGTTAATTAAGTAAACTACAATACTTTTCAATAAATGTTGGTCCAAAAACACTTTTAACGAATTTTGATGCAATAATGGCTCACTTGTACAAATATTTCACCTTTGGAGTTTCCTTACTGCCCACTGACTAGATGTGAGCTTTTCATGGGATACTCCAGGTCCTTCCTTCTCACACATCCACCTGGCCCATTTCCATTTATCTTTTGGATGATAGCAGTTAGGGTGAACTGCTTCATCTTGGCTCTGTGCTTAAAGCTCTTCAAAGTCCTCCGAATTCTCTCCGAGAACACTGCAGAGTCCTTAATTTCCTGTTTTCAATATAATTTTTGACCAAATTGATCATTAGAAAGTAACCTTTTATTTATTTATTTTTTTTATGAGGAAAAAGGAGCTATAAGACTAGTTAATGAGTTTGTTCCGGAATCAGTATAGGTCTGTCCAACAGAATAGCTAGGGTGTCTGCACGCTGATCTTTCAGGCTGCTACAATTTACAAACGATGAGTGGGTTACCCCAACAGCAGGGGAAGCAACGCCAACTATTAAAAACATTTTTTTTCCTTAGTTACATACTTTTAATCCAGGAGAGATTTGGAATTAGTAATAAAGACACAATAAAGCAATACTCTGATATTTGTATTTTTTGTTTTCGGTAATAATTTGTATTTTGAATATTATAAGTACTGTGATGTATATTTGGGTGTCTTTTATCCAGTTTTAAAATATGCAATTAAAAATTAATTTATATTTGTGGATTCAAGTTAAAGATAAATTTACAACTAAAATTACAAACATTTAAGAGAACTTAAGAATTACCACATTTATAAATTTCTTAGATTTATGATACTTTTTAAGTGTATGGAAAGGTTATGTTTATTACATCAGATAATTGCAATATTTGTAAGAAAATGGAATATATTAATTTTAGAAATACATGGTGAAATAACTTAGAGCATTTAATCGGTTAAAGATTAAAAGTCTGTAAAATATAATAATATTTAAAAGCTGAATTTAAAATTTCCAGGAGAACTTCACTCTTGACTTTATAAATTTCATAAATTAAATAGTAAGTAAAAGTACAAACTTATTTCTGTATATCATTTCTATATAAAAAAGGTCATATGTAAAGAACTCATAAGTTCAACGTTAAAAAAACAAACAAACCCTGATTCGATTAAAAATACGCAGAGGGCAAAAATAGACATTTGTCCAATGACTTTTTAGCCTTTTGGCTAAGATTAAATGAAATATGAATAGACATTTCCCAAAGTAGATGTATAGACGGCCAACAGACATGTGAAAGATGCTCAACATCACTAATCATCAGAGAAATGCAAATTAAAACCACAATGAGGTATCACCTCACACATGACAGAATGGCTGTCATTAATGAATCAATAAGCAACAAGTATTGGCAAGGATGTAGTGAAAAGGAAACCCTTGGTAGGACTGCAAATTGGTGCAGTCAGTATGGAAACAGTATAGTGGCTTCTTAAAAAATTAAAAATTGAACTACCATATGACCCAGCAATTCCACTTTTGATATTTAACAGATGAAATCCAAAACACTAATTTGAAAAGACATATGTACCACTGTGTTCATCGCAGCTTTATTTACAATAGCCAAGATATGCAAGCAACCTCAGTGTCCTATGACAGATGAATGGATAAAGAAAATGTAATATATATATATATATATATATATATATATATATATATATATATATTGGAATTTTACTTAATCATAAAAAGTGAAGTCTTGTCATTTGCGAGAACATAGATGGACCTAGAGGGTATTATGTTACGTGAAATAAATTAGACAGAGAAAGACAAATGCAGAATGATTTGTCTTATATGTGGAATCAAAAAAAAAAAGTTAAAACAAACACATCAAAAACAAACTCATAGATACAGAGAACAATCTGATGGTCACTAAATGGGAGGGGGTTGGGGTGATGGGTAAAAAAGGTAAAAAAGATTAAGAAGTACAAATTGCTAACTGTAAAAATAGAGGGTGTAAAGTACAGCATAGAGAAAATAGTCAATAATATTGTAATAACTGGTACCAAATGGGTACTAGACTTACTGGTTTGATCACTTCATAAGGTATGTAAATGTTTAATCACTATGTTGTACACCTGAAACTAATATAATGTATGCCAACTATAATTGAACAATAAATTTTAAAGAAGCTAATCTCAAGAATACCCCAAATGCTCACATTAATAGTTAAAAGGGTAGTGTGACTATTTTGGCTAAGGGCTAATGAAAATGTGACTGTGGAATAGAGAAATGGTGTAGAATATTTAAAGGGAGAATTTTAGTGATCTGAAATGTAAATAATTTGATTCTTATTCAAACAATTTTTCATGCAAATAAATTATAGATAAGAACAGATCCACATAATAATCCTTTGCCCATGGAGGAGGCAGAATCAATGTTGTAATTATTTTTTTCCAAAACATTTTGTTTTTCTATGGGTGCCCTTCAGTTTTGCTTGTTTATTAGTTTGTTGGTATTTTTGGGTATGTGTGTGCTATTTTTGAGCCAACTTCTTGGGAAGCATTTAAAATGGTTTAAAGTTTAGATTAAACATTTAAATCATCAGTTTTTTGTACACTACAAAACATGTTATTGGCTTCCAGAGTTTTACCTGATTGCCAACTACAGTTACATATGTATATTGTAAAAACGGTTGGTGAAGATTGGTTGGCATTTTAATTTCCTACCTAGGTTATAGCTGTTCTAGAGGAGTAGGATGAATTTACACGCCCAGTCACATGAAGGATTTACCTGTGGAAGCATTACTTACATTTCCAGCCTTTTAAAAGGGCTCTGAAGCAAATTTATCAAATCGCTAGACACAGACATTACAAGAGAGGAGTCAAAGAGTTCCCATAATTTTCCAAGCTGTGTGATGGATGGACTTACTATGCCCTTAAAAGAAGAAGAAATACTAAGGAGTATGGGAGATAATTGGGTGGCATAATCAGCTTAAAATTTCAATTAGCTAATAGTTGGAAATGTACGACTGAAGCACAGGACAAAAAGCAAGGTAAAAGAAGAAAATTCAAAAGTTAGTTTTCTAGAGCTGATACTGAAGCCTTGAGATTGCCAAGAAAGAGAATGCAGGAGAAAAGATCCTGGGAACACCGCTGCACAAGGCACTGCTGGCTGGGGAGACGCTCTCGAGGTGAAGGGACGCCGGTGGGACTTGGACTGGCAGAACTACGGGCTAGGTTTGCTGACTGATGTAGTGGCTCACAGAGTGTGTGTGTGTGTGTGTGTGTGTGTGTGTGTGTGTGTGTGTGTGTGTGTGTTTTTCTATGTGTTTCTCACGAAAGTATATTTAGTATGGGTGAGTACACATGAAATATAGGTTTTCACATAGTCTTGAAGAATTACCTTTATGACATCAGTTGGTAAGAGCTGGCAAGCAGTTCCCTCTTAACATGGGGCACGTGTTGTCCTGCCTGACCGCAGTCCACACACTCACGCGATTTATGTTTATTCACTTTAGTAATCGACATATTAGTAAACATGAGGCATTTAGTAAAGTTGGGGTCAGACTGGAGTAGTGTGGGCCTCTTATCCAAGATGATTGTGTCCTTATAAAAAGGGGAAATTTGGACACAGGCACACAGGGAGAACATTATGCGAAGATGAAGCCAGAGGTACAAGCCAGGAAACACCAAAGATCGCCAGTAAACCGCCAGCAGCTAGGAGAAAGGCATAGAACGGATTTTCCCTCAAATCCCTTAGAAGAAACCAATCCTCCAGACACCTTGATCTGACTTCTGGCCACCTGAATTTAGGACAGCAAGTTTCTGTTATGTAAGCCACCAAGTTTATGGGACTTTGTTAAGGTAATACTAATACAGATGGAAAGTATATTCTTTCTGAAGACAAATTTTGCCAGTTTTAAAGATCACAGGAAAATGTGATCTTTTTCCATTGACTATGAATAATAAAATTTATAATAGAAAATGTGCTCAGGAATAACATTTGGTACAATTAGAAAAAGATACCCATTTTGTTGACTGAGAAAAAATCACACAGCTGAGAGACAGTCAAGCCTACGTTTGAATCTTGTTCCTTCCAGAATTGATGTGTATTTGGGGACATGTTACATAACTTCTTTTAGCCTAAGTATCATCTTTAAATATGAATCCAAATTGTATCTATCTCATAACAGTGTTTTAAGGAATAAGTGGGGAAAAAACACAGAAAGGGACTAGCATAGTGCCTACTCAGGGTAAACACTCAACAAACTGTAGCTTATATTTTTATGAGCAATTATCACTCTCTTACTAATTCATTTTACAAATGATACCTCAGAACATTGAAGTTGTGCTAAAACTCTTGGGACTGTAAATACCTTGACCTACTTTCCTTCCTTCCTTCCTTCCTTCCTTCCTTCCTTCCTTCCTTCCTTCCTTCCTTCCTTCCTTCCTTCCTCTTTTTTTTCCTTTTTTTTTTGAAACACTAATGAGTTCTTACAACAAGCTTCTAAAAAAACCTGTGACTTTCTGGAGTACAGTATGGAGTATAGGAAAAAATGTAGACTAGACCAACTTGTAGTGGAATACTCTGAAAAAGTTAGTGTGCCATTCAAATGTATTTGCTTAAAACTAGTGTGGCATTCAGGTCCTCAGAGTCTATTGTACATTGTGGTTGCTAATAGCACTGTATAGGTGTCTTATCACATTCAATGTCGTAACTAGTTTATGAGTTCATTTCTTCCACTGGATTGTGAACTTGAAGGCAGAGACCCTGATTCAGTCTTCTTTTTTCCTAGCCTCAAGACACAGTAGTGTAATTAATGATTGCTGAATAAGTGGGGAACAATTCTCAGCAAACAAAATAAAGACACAATACTCCTTAAAAGATGATGTTGTTACTGCAGTTCCTCAGTCCAATGAAATTAAAATTAAACTGCAGGAAGTGTTGGTTAAGGTAAAGTTATGGAAAATCGTTTCTTTAACCCTGATGTTGTTTTTCACTTTAATAAAACTATACTTTCTTAAAATTAAAAGAACATTTTTTGATGATTTATGCTAAAGGGATACATTAGTCTGGGCTATTTTCCAGACCTTTTCTGCAATTACTACCATTACAGTTTTTGGAAATGCTTGCCTACAGTTATGCCTGGTGAAATATATTATTCAGTATGTATATAGTCTGCAGTAGACACTTATGTGTGTATTAAAGTTAAAAATGATCATTTAACATACAATTTTATTTCTGATCCACTTTTTAAATTCCATCTTTCTAATTATTTTGAAAGGCAAACTTTCCTGAAAAGATATATTTTTTTAAAACAACGCATGGGTGAATGCACTGAAAATAAGATATATTTCAAAATAAAAAGTGTCACTTTCTTAGATTTTACTAAACTCATTGCTATTCTCTTTCACGTGTTATTTTCTAAAGTACAGAGCAGGAATTAAAGAGAGCCCCAGCTGGAATATAAGAGCATGAGCCAAAAAAATATTTCGGCTCAAATTTCACAGAAAAAAAATGTGCATTTTATAATTTAATAAATGTAAAATTTTATACCTATATGTACTATGGTAGAGAAATGCAGGACTATATTTTTAATTTGTATAAGTTTTTCCGGAACAGTCTAAACAGAACAACCAGTATTTTGTTTCATTCTTTAGCAGCTTTTCCTACTTGACATATATTTATATTCATAACAATGGAAATATGTAGCTATTTGTATTTTTGGTGTCCTATAGAGAACACAATAACCTCAATTCAGTCCTAAAGGACAGCTGAAAATATTGTAAAAAATACCTAATAGATGTAGCAAAGAACTGAACAAACACAAAAAGCCACCTTTACTTTTTAGCGTTGGGGTATTGGGTTGACTTGGGAACATGGGGTGTGTGTGGTGGGTTATTATTTAAGGTTTGGTTTCAGTTTAAGACCAGGTACATGTGTATTTGTATGTGAGAAAAAGAGAATGGGAATAGATTTTTCTCGAGATGAATACAAATCACTCTGAATGAGGAAATCTTTTGAATCAAAATTCACTCACGTATCAGTTGGGGGAGACAATCCTCCATGTGTGCTGAGCATCCATGTGCTCGTAGCAGTTCCGTGCGTATCGTCATTTCCGTTCAATGTCACTGCGCTAATCGTTTCCTTATAACGTTGATGAGAAAAGGATATGGATTCTGGGTTGGGACCACTGTCTGTTTGGAGTGTGCACGCTCCCCGCATGACTGCGTGCGTTTTCTCCAGGTACTCTGGTTTTCTTCCCATCCCAAAGATGTACACTTTAGATGACTGACGTGTCTACATTGTCCCACGTGACCGAGTGGGTGTGTGATACCTCCTGCGGTGGAAGGGTGTCCTATCCAGGGTGAGTTCCCGCCTTGAGCCCTGAGCACCAGGGTGGGCTCCGCCACCAGACACCCTGACCTGGGACAAGAGGGTTGAAAACTAATTCTCTTATTTGTTTTTATTAATCCCTCTGAAGTGTATGTATAGCTCATATATATTTCATAGTTATTATTAGAAGTGCTTTGGGTCTTTATGTAGAAGTTTGGGGTTGTTTTGCGACCAGGAATACACCGTGGAAACTTAACTCTTTTTAAAATTAATTTGTTTATGGTAAAATTGGTTTCATTATATGTGCTTTTGCTTAAAGTTGTAGTTTCCCAAAATCTATCCATGACATTAAGTGAGGACTTACTGTATTCGCTGAGTATACCGAGGGGGTAAGGCCCTGACCATTCTCAACCCAGACCATTTCTTAGGCCTATGTCTGTCCCTCAGGGACAAGGGGCAGGCTGGCCTTGTGCTTGGATTTCACAAGCTGTGTTTGTCAGCTGAGATGCAAATGCACCACATGCCTCCATCCTGCTTGCCCTCTGTGTTCCCAGGTTGGAACTTGGTGGATATGGAGGAGCAATGCAAACTTGATAATCTGTCGCTTTCTTGTCTCTGACCTAGGGGACTGTGTCTTCCCCCAGCATCAATGATACACGGACAGATTAACCTACTAGCTTGTAAGTAGGGCACAATCTCAGGCCCAACAGTAGCTCAGAACTCAAATTTGAAATTGTATGCTGTCATAAGAGTGCTAATGAGAGGGGTGTAGGAGATGACTTTGTGTTAGGAATATTCCTGACCATCTAATATACAGGCAAAATATAGTTAATGTTTCCTTCAATTCATCTGTTTTTGGTATACAAATCAGCAGAACCCAAATTAGTTACAAACCACATTCAATACAATTAGATTTAACAAAAACAAATCATTTTGTACTGAGGTAACTTTAAAGCTAGTCTCAGTTCAGAGAAAATATTGTACAGTTACTTAGACAGTAGTAGTTTAGGAAAAAAATACACTTGGAAAGTCTATGAAATGAATCAAATAATGGCATATTTTGAGTTACCTAACAGCTAAATAATAAAAATGATATTTATAATGTGGTTTTTCTGAGCAGAATTTATTTGAAGTTTGGACTGTCTTCTTATTGAATATGGTGTGGAATAATGAAACACCTGTAATGTAATTTTAACAATCCAGTTTTTCTTTTATGAACAGTTTTGGAGACAGCAAACTTAGGTTGAAAGCATTGGGTTGCAGGTACTCAGTATGGGACCTGAAGTATCTCCAAGAACTGCAATTAAAATGTGTTTATATTTGGAGATAGGAGATTCTGATTCCTTTAGGGCCTCTTAAATTAGGTGCAAAATGATATGTTCATGTTTGAATTAAAAAAAAAAAAGCTGTCAGAACTGCTTAACATCTGGCAAAGCAATCTTTTAGTTTAGAACCGAGATCACGGTACATTGATGGCTGTCACCAAGATTATGCCAACACAAATGCATGCAACTTCATGAATAGGAAAAGAAAATAAGCTTTATAAAAAGGAAAATATATACCCTGTATGTGTAAATGAAGCTTCAATTAAAAAATGAGAAGAATCTTTTGGTTCCTTAATTTTATATTTTGTAGGTATATTTGTTTTCTTTGGTATGTATGTATGTATGTATGTATATATGTATGTATGTATTTTTTATGGCTCAGAACTTTGATTTCATCCTGAAAAAGTGCCTAGCTAGGATCATTCCATCTAACAATGATGAGTTAGTGGCTTCTCTTTCTATACACATTTTCTGCTTATTCCTCTCTCTTTACCTATTTTCTTGTTGTTTTTTTTAAAGTGACTTCTGGGTATCGCCTTTTTAAAAATAATTAATGTATTTATAAGGAATAGGTTAGGGGTTGAACTGTTTTTGGCAGGTTGGGAGGTATGGAGGAGTAAGAAAAAGAAGTAAATGCTTCTTTGTTAAAATATACTGATGACTAACATCATGGGGAAGTAACAACTTGTCTATTTATGAGGAAAGGATCTTTGGATAGTGTGCTTTGTTATATAAAGTTTCTTGTCATTTTACTCATTAAACAGGCCCACATTGTCAAGACTGGGTTGCAGCCACATTTATTCCCAGTGGAAGTCATATCTTTCTCCATGTATACAGCTTTGATCAATTGATTATTTTTCTTTCATTAATTGGGCTTCAAAGTTCATAGAAATGGTTCTTTTCATAAAACAAAAATCATTCTAAGTATCAAAATATGCCAGTTTCCCTTCTGTTCTTCTGATAAAACTATTGAGGTCTAAGAGAGGAGAACTATATGTGAAATAATAGCTACCTCTGTTCCAGTTTTTCAGTTAAAAGTGCTGCTTTCGGAGACATATCATTTCCTACCACTAAAAATGTCGTCACCTCATCAGCAACTGTTTAAAAATAAAATTGATTTTCCCTTACTCTTTAAATAAAAATTGAATGTCTCTAAAATTAAACAAAAGAACCCGAGTCATTCAATCACCATTCATTTCCACATTGGCTTCTTTGATCATCTTGGGATAAGCCGAGCAGGTTCCATCTTGAGTCCACAGCTGTCTTCCCACAATGGCCTCCCCTGACCACTCACGGAAAACTGCCACCCTCATGCAATCCCCAACACTTCTCATCTACTTTTCCCTTTCTATTAGCACTCATCACAGTATAACACAATATATATTATACATACCTATTTACTGTCTGTCTTACTCCTTAGCAAATAAACCCTGTGAGAAGAACTGGTCTGTTTTGTTCCATGTTCTCTCCCAAATGTCTTCAGCGGTACCTGGCACATTGTGAGAAATATAAAGATACACAGTTTGAATGAATGATTCAGTGTTGTTTTGTCACTCATTTGAGGGATAGTGACAATATCTATATTTCTTTTAAAGTAAAAATTCTGATTTAATAAACTACAGCAGAGTTTTTTGTTGTTTTGTGTTGTTGTGTTTTGTTTTAATATTAAAGGTGTGGTCTTATGTACCAGGTTTTTCTTTTTTTCTTTCTTTCTTCTTCTTCTTTTTTTTTCAGTCTTTGGAGTGCCCTCAATTCTCTAAAGGATTATGTAGTAGAGGCCATTATTACACAGCTGTGGCTGCCAGAGACTTAGATATAAATGGGAAGATCATTCAGAGATGCTACCTGTGCCCTTCTATCTTGCTGTAGAGGCTGCACTTCTTAAAGGGCCTCTTTCTTAGAATCAATTATCGCCCCAGGAAAATCAATGAAACTGCTGTTACATCTGCTTAAAATGTATGTTTTATTTATTTATTTTTTGTACTTGGCAACTGTTTTTTTTTTTTTTTTTTTTGAGTATTTGGTTTTTACCTTTCTCACCAAGTGTTGCTAAAAATAAACACATATTTCTTCTTACTTTCCATTACATAAATCTTTCCATCAAAAATTCCATTAACTTAAACATAGATAGTAATCTTTTTCTTGCTAAGTTAAAGAAAAAAAATGTAAAACAGCAAAGCAGTGAACCAATCATTATTCACACCATAAAGTGACACAAACATTATCATTTGGAATCCATATGAGGATAAATTCTTCCACCACGTCCTGCTCAGCCATGTCTACAAAGGGCGATGGGATCACTTCCATCTATTCTGCAGAGAGCTGCCCTGGGGTTGATGAAGAAGCCCTTTACTAGGCTATATGAGGGACTTTCTAATCATTTCTTTACAAATATGTGAACCTATAATGCACATGTTAAAGTTTATCACTTCATACAGTTTTAGCAATGATGACAGGTTATAGCATTAAAAGTACCTTTTTTCTCAAAACCTGCCATGACGGTTTTCTTGATATTGTGGAATGACCTTAAGGAGAAAAGA
This sequence comes from Eidolon dupreanum, assembly GCA_028627145.1. Lineage (NCBI taxonomy): Eukaryota > Metazoa > Chordata > Mammalia > Chiroptera > Pteropodidae > Eidolon > Eidolon dupreanum. The sequence goes on along the minus strand of CM053512.1, from coordinate 29,062,927 downwards.
TAAAATTAAAACATGCTTGTCAAAATTTCTGAGGTACATATATAGAGAGAAGACCATTTCTTCCCACCCATTTTTCATTAAATTCAGCAGAACAGGAATTTCTTTTTAAAATGCATCACATTTCTTATTCTACATGATGTTGTGTCAATGCACTTATTGCTTTTTGTAAGCATTAATATGCAGTTTACTAATGATTAGAACTAATTTAGTGTTCATTTTGAATTCTCTAGAGCTAGTTGTCTCTGACATCTTGGCACAGATATCACACATTTACACTTGCTGCACATCTACTCACATACCATTGTTAACATCCACAGGGTCAGGCAACAATATACACACACAGTCCTCATTCTAAGGGAAATAGAGATGTTAGATACATTTTACACTTTCTGATGATAAAAAGTGAACACAATGCAACCCAATATGTTTCCCATGCTTTGGCTTTGCAGTCAAAAGCCTTACAGCCAAATTTATTGCCTGGGTATGGTAATCCACTCAACGCAGATGTCTTAGAGCAGTTATTTCAATTTCCTTTAGGAAACTTAGTTATATTTATCCCTAAATGATTTATCTCATACTGTGCTTTAGTTTGTAATCTGCTTCAAATTCTTTCAGTAGGTCAAACAATCAAATACAAACAATGAAAGTAAGCTTTTTTCTTTATGAATAAATGTATATCTACCTTTAATTTCAGCAGTGAATAAATGTGGATTTCATTGATTGGAACTGCAGATTGAATATCCTGAATGCTTTCCTTATAGGAATATATTTCCATTAAACCTACTTCTGGTAACTAAGTACTCAGAATATGTTTCACCTTTGAGCTCTTCATTAGAGTTTTTGATCTTAAGAGTCAGTTGTCCTAATGTTTAATAGCAAGTAGATAACTTCATATGTTTTCACTGGACCTCCATTTTTTGTAAATTCATTTATTTAAAATAAATAACAATGACATACATGCAGAATAATCTACCTAGTGGTACAATAGCATAAACCTGCATCTTTCATGAGTTTCATAATATTCTTGTTTTATCACATCAACCTGTAGCTCTATTGGAGACATTATGAATTCATCAACATGAGGCTTTTATTTTCGTTGCCAGCCAAAATAAGTTTCTTTGTAAACATTATGATTTCCCATGAATCTATGAATTTTGAAACTACTGAGTGCTATAAGCAGTGTCCTACTCTAAGGATTAGTGGGAAAATATTTGGGGTTTTCTAGCTCTGACTGAAAGCTGGGTGAAATCAATTATTTAAGCACTATAAAGCAAGGACTTGGGTCTCAGACAACGATTACAAAGCAGACACACTTTAACACCCAGAACAACCATGTGGATCTTGTTGACTCCTTTACCATGGCCAAAGGGTGAATGAAATATCATTCCTGTCTGCTGATGCCATGGAGATTCCTTCAATCTAAGAGCAGCTGGAGCTTCCATTTACACACACACACACACACACACACACACACACACACACACACACACTTCTTTTTAGTTGCACAGATGTTAAATATGAAGAATTTCTACAGCTTTTATTAAAGTCATCAGAAAAACAATTGACTTTTTTTTCTACTGTATTGCAATGGTCTCCTTGGTCTCAATTTCTATAAAGTCATAAATGTCAATTCTTTCAAAAAGAAAAATTTGCTTCTTACTGTGCTCTAGAAAGAGTCGAATACTATGGAAAAATGTATTGAAGACTTGATGTGACTTTATAGACAGTCTAATTTTTAAATTCTTTGATGAGACATGCTTGAATATGCCTGTACACTTAGCAGTTGTAATGACCAATGTTTCACACTGTAGTTAGACGAATATTTCGAATAATTGTTTTTCAGGTTGCTAAGACTTCTGATTAAAAAAAAATGTATTTTAGATGGTATTGGGTAATATTAGGGGACGTGAGGTAGGGAGAAAACCTTAGAGGAAGAAATGGAAGTGTTCACAAACAATCATGTTTAGAACTCTTATGTGGAAGATTAGCACAAGCTTAGCTTTGAAATCTAATAATAACATACAGCTCCCCTCAAAGCAGTTGCAGCCTTTGGTGTCAGATTTTTTTTTTTTTTTTTTTTTTTTTTTTTTTTTTTTTGGTCTAGATCAACCTGAAGTGATATATCAAGATTAAGGTACATTTAAAAGAGAAATTCTTTAAAAACAAATCATGGTCTTTGCTGGTTAATCATTTAAATCATAAATCTTGTGTGGTGAGTTAACGGTGACCAGACATCATCACTGAACTAAAAAAAATTTTTCCCCCTTGTCTGTAGTGATCAGTGTGAGGTTTTAGAATCAGTGTGAGGTTTTAGAATCTCAGTTGAGTATCTTCTGGTGTCTAGGATTTAGATTAGAGCATTGGACTTCAAACTTTTATTCATTTAGCCATAAAAAAATTTTTGTAAAACTAGGGATAAACTCACACATTTATTTAGTTAACCATTTTAAAGGTTTTATTATAAATATAAATATTGCAAGTTAAAAATACTTCCAACATATTGTAAATGATCACAACTAAATTAAAATTGTTACTTCATTTATTCAAATGTATCTTACAGAATTTAAATACTATAACAAGTTGATATGTATCATTATGTATTTTTAAAAATATGTAAAATATATTTAAATGCTTTCTATTGACCATCCTACTATATATACTTCTGTGCAATAAGAAAACATGTACATATATATGTATAATTAAAATCTAATATTTTAAATTTCTGATAAAAGAAATTTATCTCTGATAAAAGACTTTTTTTCTGAATTAATTTTCATTAGAGCTATAATTATACACCATAAATAAAAACCACTTATACATAATAAAATTCTGAAAAATAATAATTAGATCTAAAAGTAAAAATTTTGATAGTACATATTTTTTTAAATAGTTAATTTTGAAGGTATAATTAACATGTAGTATTATAGTAGTTTCAGGTGTACAACATAGTGATTTGACATAGTGATACCTTACAAAGTGATCATAATGATTAGTCTAGTACCCATCTTTTATTAGTATGATACTGATTATATTCCTTATGCTGTACATTGCATTCTTGTGATTTATTTTATAACCAGAAGTCTGTACCTCTTAATCTCCTTCCTTTTCTTTTTTTTTTTTTTTTTTTTTTTGGCATATTTATCCCCCCCTATAACCTCTAGCTACCATCAGTTTGTTCTCTGTTTCTGAGTCGATTTTTGTTCTGTTTTCTTTGTTCATTAGTTTTTTATATATATATATATTTCACGTATAAGTGAAATCATGTAGTAGTGCATCTTTTAATAGATTTCTTAATGAGTGAAGTTAAAAAAATAGTTTATGTATCCAAATATTACTTGTCATTTGATTTAGAAAATGATTAAACACAATTCTAAGTATATTATTTTTTGTTTGCTTAGATGTATGCGTTCAGAAAATTTGTCACACAGGTAAGTGGGTAGGAAGAGATGTTTTATTATTAGAATTGGGCATAATCTTTTGAAATCCTTCCTAGTTACCATTCTAAATCACACAGATTATTAAAAATAATCTTGAAAACAGATCACTAAAAATAATCTTGATAACGGATCACTACCAGTTAGGGTTTCCTTCAGTTTTGTTCAAAACAAAGAATTATAAACTACCTGACTTACAAAAATATTTGTTTCCTGTCATTAGTCATTTCCTTTCCCAGCACCAATATTAATATTTTTATGCCTCTGTTTGGCTTCCCAGAAATTTTTACATGCTGAAATAATGGACTGTGGTAACTTTGAGATGCGCACAGGACTATCAAGAGAGGGAGATTGGAAATAAGGTCTTGAATCTCAATCAAAAGTATGTTTTCAAGAGGATTGATTTAAGACAGTGTATACCTGGAGGTTAAAAAAAAAATGGAAGTTGAGAATCTGAAAGTTCATGCCTAGATACCCCTTGTAAAAGTCTTTACACATACCTAAGTATATGCATACCAAAGACTGATGACAGCTGATTCAGAGCAGTGTAATTTACCACAAAGAACTTCTTTTCTTCATTTCAGATTAGATAATTGTGTGGTCATAATCACAGATTAGGTATTTTTTATTTTTGTCATGTAAATGCATAGCCACTTTTGAAGAAAGTAAGAGGAACTAGTACAACATAAAATACTCCTGACAGGATATTACGATACAATAAAGGATTACATTTTTATAACTAGTCTTATAATGTATACATAGATTCTTTGACTTCCAGGTTAGCATTATGTAAGACATTTTTTAAAATGAGTTTAATTTGTAGAGAGGTAAGTAAGACTTATTTAAAAGTTTATGTATTATACCATGTTAAAATACAGGAGATACTAGAAAATATTTAACTTTTAGTTCACCAATAGATTAATACAAATTATTTATGTGGAAAGTCCAACTAAATGAAGCCAATTTATCTTTACTATGCTTTTCATTTTAACCATATCTCCTTCAGTCATCATCTTTCTAGACTAAATAACTTTTTCTTTACCTCTACCCTCATTCAGAAAGCTATCCATATTTCTGAATTTTGGTTGCTAAACATTTCTCATCTCTTTGAAGTCTTTGTTGCATGGTAACTAAAACTCCAGAGCATATCTGTAATGATAAGCATGCTATTTGTACTATGGTTGACTATTTCCCTTTAAATTAAAAATTTACTTTCAATGAGGTTTGATGTTTCCTTCCTTCCTTCCTTCCTTCCTTCCTTCCTTCCTTCCTTCCTTCCTTCCTTCCTTCCTTCCTTCCTTCTTTCCTTCCTTCTTCTTTCCTTTCTTCTTCCTTTCTTCTGTCCTTTCCTTCTTTCCATCCTTCCTTCCTTCCTTTCTTTTTTTCTGCCATGGCACATGGAAATATTTTCTTCTTGGAAATGTCAATAATAGGTGGTCTTTTTTATAGTGTCACGATAAAAGTCAATGACCTCTTACTATTAAAATTAATAAACAACTAACAAACTTATATGTATGATTTTTTTTTATACACTTAATATCAACTACTTCTAACTACCTTATCAGAAAATATATCCTTCATGTTAGGAATGAGAAAACAGATTTAGAAAAGTTGTGTATTTTGTTCAAGATGCTTCTAGGTCAATCTAGGATTAAAAATCCAGTATTTTTTTTTACTCCAAAGATGTGCTCATTTTCAATTATTTTCTGTGAAATGCTTTCAAGTTATAGCTTTCAAGTTATTCTTCCATGTTTCTGGATTTATATATCTATGTTATGTCAATAGCATTATGACTTTATTCAAAGACTGATAGACTCACATAGTGAGAATAAAATTTCCAGGCTGTATAAAGCCATCACTCACTAAAATAAAAACATATATTAGATATATACTCTGATAGACTGGTAACTGGAATATTGTCTTATTTCCATGTTCCTGAGTCTTTAAATTCATATCTAAATAGTTAGTAGTCAGCTCTAAGATTATGAATATTGCTTTCTGTTTTATTTCTCCCCCAGGACTCAAGTCCCACCCCTGAGTTCCTGCTGGGTTAAAAAGTTTTTACTAACTGTTTTGAATATTTTTTACTTTTACTTTCATGCGACCAAATTTTGTCTGCTCTTAGGTATGCATTGCTGTGTTTCATTTACCACTGGAATATCCTTTTCTCTCTTACTATTCCTTTACTATTTCTTTACTATTGCTCTCTGCGTATTTTTAGAATTGCACCCACCTCCTGCCCAGCTTTCTATTAGCACTTATAGTTAAATTTTTCTTGCTTCTCAGAATCTGCTTTACCTAATTATCATATATTATTTCTATTTGTAGTAGTAGGATAGGTAATACGTCAAAATTTGAGAAAATAATAGAGAGTAAAATAAATGCACAAAAGCTATCAATACAGAAATGACAGAATATATAAGTATCTTAAAAGAGGCACATAAAACTCACTAAAGAGATTTAAAGATGGGTGGCATCTAGGTGAGTATTACATCCATAATTTTACTTTAAATACTTTAGCATAGATGATGTAGTCTTACCTATCTCTTGTTTTGAGTAAGTTATAACTCAGTTGCTGAATTCTGCATTCTAATAGGGAATTTATACTCCAGGTGTGTCAGCTAGTATTCTAATGAGAGGCCCATGTTCTAGCTACTGCACATGCTCTTGTCTCTATCTCTATCATCACCTTAGGTTTTTTTAGCCACACAATGAATGTCAAAAAATAGTTTTAATTTGAGTTAGATTTTTTTATTACCATAGTAAATGTCCATTGGTGAAATTAAAGTTATTTAAGATATATGGATTAGTTTAAGTGTTTCGGACATGTTCATTTTTTTGAGAAATGTGTATATGAATCCAGGAAGGCCAATAATCTTTATTCTTAGAGATGGTGACCTAGCTCAGTGACATATAGTCTTTTTGGACTCAGAATCCATATACATTCTTAAAATTTATTGAAAATCTCATAAGAATATATGTAATAAAATGAAAGAAATTAAAATATTAATTAATTAAAAATTGTGATAGGTGGATTATGTTAAACACAAACACTTATGGAAAATAATTTTATTCTTAAAAATAGAAAGAGTGGCATTATTTTATATTTCTGAAAATCTTGTTAGTGTCTGGACTGTGAGATGGCCCTTAAATTCTCAGAGGTTCCTGCTTTCAGTTGTTGAAAACATTGTTTTGGTTGAAGCATATAAAGAAAATTCATCCTCATACCTCATCTGACTTATGCAGCTAGAAAATAAAAAGTAGTTTAATAGCTTTTGCAGATAATTTTGGATTTTTTTGTATTATATCACGACATAACAAGTGGATGTTTATTGAAGATTAGTTGCAAATGTGGAATCTGAAATGATATCCATAAACATTTTCCATTCTGCTCCATTAAAACATTAGCCTATCTTGCACTCTGAATGCAAATTTTATCCACGCAAAATTTTGTAATATCATGCATTGGTCATTACAAAATATCTGTGCACTGATTTACGCAGATCTTCCATATGTTAACATACTCATTTTGCAATATAAAAATAATCACAGTCATTATTGCAACCACTAATCTCATGAGAAAAGTCTATAAATATTAGGAACCAGCCAATACAGTGAAGAAAAAGTTCTAAACTTCTAAATTTTACTTGAAAGTTCCAATTTTATTACTGGCAACAAATATTGTCAATTGCTTTCTTTGAAGTAACAGGCTTACTTCATTTATTTTTGTGAAGATGACTGCCAAATACCTAAGATTGAATAGTCATATTTTGTCTTTAATTTCTTTTCAAGTAAGACTAGTGTTTGATGATAAAAAAAAAAATGTAAATTCAGTCCCAACTCAACCACACAAGTGATTTACCTGAAACAGCTCTCAGACTTAGGTATACAGCATGAGTACATCATACAAATTTTCAATTTTGCACACAGAACATTTTTTAAAAAATGTTCTCATGTGTCTAGATTTAATAAAATTAAAAAATTTTATTGCTTTCTGAAGGACATTTTTAAAGTGAAACTTTTTTTTCTTTTCCCTGTGAATACACTGGCTGTGGAGAACCCTTAACTCCTAGCACAGTTTGACAGCTCTGCTTTTGTACCATCAGTCGTAAATGCTGAAACACTGATAACAGGGAAATGGCATCTTAGTATTATTACAGAATAGCTTGATTTTGCAGATTATCCTAAAGAACTTTTAGTATCACATAGCTAAATTTTAAAAAGTTAATTTTATCCAGAAATTAAATTAATACAGAAAAACCAGGTTGTCCTCTGTAGGTATCATGAAAGATATGAATTTACTTCTAGAATCTTTCTTTGGTTAAACTGAAGCTTTCCTGACTAGTAGTGGCTGGACCTCTAAGGAGACAGAAAATTGGACTTCACTCACTAAGTTTTCAGGACAGAAATGGAAATGACACCTTGTATATCAACTAAAAGTTATTGGTGACTACAGTTTCTACCAAAAACAGCTTTAAAATTCTGCCTGACAAGTCTGGATATAGCTGACTTATAACATTTAAGAAATCAGAAAATGATCATGAAAAAGAAAGCATTTGTCTTCTGGGCTGTTCTACATATAAGATATGAGATTTTGGACAAGTTACTCATTACTATATCTCAGTTTCTCATCAAAGACAACTACCATCTAGAGTTGTCAAGAGGAATAAATGAACTATCACATGTGAAAAGTGCTTAGTTCATATAACATGTAGAGAGTGTATAGTTCAATGCTTGGAACATAATGAGCCCTCTCTAATGCCCACTGCTACTCATCACAGTTCATCACTCAACATCACTATTGTTAGATGTGGATTGGTCAGTGATAGATTTTGAGTGGCATGGAGTCACATAGAGAAAGGCATAACAAGTATTCAAAAAAGCAGAAAATAATTCGGTTAGGTTGAAACAGGAATGTACAAGAGGAAATAATGAGAGGTAATGATGGAGAAGTTGATTGAAGAAGATTTCACATGTTAGAATAAGACTTTAGAATTTAATTTCATAGGTAATTTGGAAACTGTTAAAGTCTTTGAGTGATATAACTTGAGCTCTGCTTTGTTTGATTAATCTGGTAGCAGGATGTGTATTGCATTTCATAGAGGTAGCTGAAGATAGGTACAGCACCTGGACTCATGGAATTTACCTTGCTGTTTTGACACAATTGGCTATCAGATTTCAATTTTAAAAACATAGTGTGAATCAAAGTTTTGAAAGAGTGAGCTGCAAATTAAGAATTGTTGCCACTGTAAAATAAGTAATATGATTGAAACTTCTACGGGTCAGTTAGTTTACAGTCAAAAACAAATGAAAGGAAAACACTGCCAAATATTAATTATATTTCATGCCTACACAAGCTCTTTTGAATTTTATTTTATTGTGCTGGAAGAAGTTTACTATTTGGTCACAACATTATTTTTTATGCTAGGTAGATATAAAAGTTAGGAAGAAATTCCTTTTGGACTATAGTATCCATATAGTTTTCTCATCTCTAAGCAAAGGTTGGACTACATAAAAGTAGAATGATAAATCTGTTTTTCTTTGCCCCCATTTACTTATAAAAATTCAGTGACAAGTTCCTAATTCCTTATTGTCTGGACCCTGAGAATACAGTAATAATGAATTTCCAATGCATTGCTATAGATATGTGGTAAAATTGTAATATAAAATAACCACATGGTCTTGGTCTCTATTACTGAATGAGAAAACAAAATAAAACAAAAGGAAAAAATCCTAACTCTCTAAATTCACCACTGTAATATACAAGTATCCTTTTCTAGACAATGTCTCTCAGTCAGGAATAGTTGGAAATGATCAGGTGACACATTCTTTTATTTTCTACCCACAGGAGACTAGGCTACATAATTATGGGTACATATTGATTCATATTTAAATAAATTTGTGTTCATCATGTGTGACTGAAACAGAGCTATTTTCTAATTCAAATACGGCTAACATGATTAGAGTATTCACAGAATAGAAAAAGAGCCCTAAATGTGACTGAACAATTAAGTTTGGTATTCTGGTGTGGAACAAAAATGTGCTTCCCAGGGGGGTTCATGTGTTGGCACCACCCAGCTGTTTGAAGAATTTGCTTGATGAAAGCAAAAACCAAGAAAGAATGAGGGAAAACAGGTGGTGTGTCAAGAGCAGTGTTTCAGTGCGACATTTGCAGGTGGCTCTGGGGATCCAGGATCAGTCTGACTCACTTCAAAGGAGTCCTCCTTGGGGTGCTTTCCAAGTCTGCTAAAACTAAATGGGAACCAAAAGTGTTAAAAGAATCTTAAGAATAGAAAAAGAGGGAAAGAAGCATAAGAAGACATCCATAAACTTCAGAAAGGATTTGATTCCCTTGAAATATGTATGTTATATTTTAATCTGTATTAATATATGCATGATATACATATTACTATTATTTTAGTATAATATTAAAATTATGAAATACTGTGTTTCATCATTACTGTAATTAAAAAAACAACAACACAAAAAAAGAAAAACAAAAATCTTTGAGACTTCCTATTGTCTTTTATTGTTGTCTCACACCAAACCAGTAGGGTGTGCTCATGACTCAACATTCTACTTGCGGCAGCCCACCCTGACCCTTGGTATTTTCAGTAAAGGTAAACAAAAATTGCATCCATTTAAGAGGTAAAATGCCCTGTTCACACATTGGTCTTGCAGACACTTTCATGCCCCATTAAAATGAAATGTTAAGATAGACTTGGTTTGCTTTTGTCCCTCTGCTGGAATGTTGATCGATCTCTTCTCTAATTCTTTTCTTCACTTCTCCTGGGGAGCAATCCCTCAATCTAGGTACCAATTTCTGTCTTGTCTCCCGAGTCTCTCTTTTGGACAGCTGGCATTCTTTAGAATTATATAAAGGAATCCTTCTGGTAAGTAAACACTTTTGCAGAATGGGAACAAACTAAATTATGTTGCTAAATCATGTCTATGGTTCATCTCCTGTTACCTAAAAGACAATGTAGAAGCTATCAAGTCATCTATTTCATTACTTTCAACTTGAAAAGGAGACTCCATTTCTCTTGCTGCAAAGTAAAAAGCACAGTTTGGCAATTGGAACTCAGAGTAGAACTAAGAGACAAAAATTAAGTATGAATACAATTCTTTTCAGGATAAAAATAGACAGCAGAACATTGCATTGGCTTTCCCTAATTTTTTTTTTTTTTTTGTAATTTTTGGAGGTAGAATACTCATAGTGGCCTTCACTATCTCTATACGTGAAAACTTGGCTGAAGGATCCTGACAAAATGAATAGTATGAGCTCAACTGCCTCCAAACACTGTTTGGTTGGTGACTGTATGGACACTATTGTTTAATTCTACTTGGCATAGCCAAAAATAACTTAAACACTTCAAACCATATCCAAATTTAGAGTGATTAACAGTACATTTACTTATATTGCTGTTCTAGGTCAAAGTTCATTCTTCTACTTTTAAGATAAGATTTACCTAGGTATTCCAAGACATCCTATGAGTCTTATCTATGTGTCTTTATTTGGAATATTAATATGTTTTTTCAATGCGTTGAAATCAGCATCACATAAAAAAGAGTTCACACAAAGTATGAAGCTTTATAATTGTTAAGACCTTTATTTAAAAACTGCTGTATGCATTGTTCTACACCATTTTTTTTATAAGGTACTTGAGCATCCATGGATTTTGGTGTTCGTGGGAGATCTTGAAACCAATTCCCTACAGATACTAATGGATGGCTTGTAGTTAGGTTTTTGGGGAGTCAAAAGTTATATGTGAATGTTTGACTGTGAGGGAGTCAGCCTTAAGGGTCAACTCTAATTGTCTGAGGGGTGGACAGTGCAGTAGTGATGCCAGGTATTCCATGTGTGTACTCCCTTTCACAACCTTTCTTGCAACCAAGTGAGGGGCATATAACTGGTTCTGGCCAATGAACTGTTTGCAGAAATAACATGTGTCAGTTCTGGACTGAGAGAGTTTAGAATCAGTGTGCTTTTCATACCTGTCTTCTGCTGCAACCAATCTTGAAGGCTACAAGTTCCAGATGCCATGGACACTAGATATATAAGAGCCATCCAACGTGTATCAAGACTTTACTGAGTGAGAAATAAATCTTGTGAATGTTAAGCTTTGAGATTTGGGGTTTTTCTGTGAGTGATAAAACACCAGCTATCCTGATTAACATATGCGAATTCCAGTTTCTTTAATGAATGAAAAAGTTTAATTCACCTTTTACTTATTTATTTCTAAATAAATAATACATTCACAGAGTTCATCATTTAAAAAGTCAATGGGATATAGAGTAAAAAATCTCTTTTGTTTCTGAACACCAACCATCCAATTCCTTTCCTGGGGCAAGCAATAATTAATAATTTCTCATACATATTTCTGGAGATGTTTCACTTATATATAAACATTCATAAATTAAATTCCCTCTTTTACACAAGTGGAAGTGTATATACATTATTCTGTATTCTGCTTTTAATTTATGAAACCTTTTTATATATTAGAGAAATTTACCTTTTGTCTGTTATGTGTTGCAAATACTTTTTCTCACTTTGTTACTTATCTTTTGGCAAATGCTTTCTTAATGAAAAAAATTATTTTATTTTAGTTAAATTTATGTATCAAGCTTGGAAAAATCTCTTTGAGATTAATTTTTAAAATTCTTTCTTGTTTTCTCCTCTATTATTTAATTTTTATATGTTTAAGATATTGATATACCTGAAGTAAGGCTTGAGATATGGGTCCAACTTTAATCTTTTCCAGATAGCTACCTGGTTGTCTCAATTTTATTAAACACTTTCCTCACTGATTTGAAATGCAATCTTTATCGTATCTACTTTTCCAGATGTTCTTGGATCTATTTCTAGACTTGCTGTTCTATTCCATTGATCTGTCTCCCTATGGTGTGCCAGTATCATTTATTTTTCAGCTCATGCCAATACGACTTTTATACATATTACTTCAGTGAAATTCCTCTTCTCCCAAGATGTTTGCTCTAATGGATATTTAATGCACTAGGGAGGTGCTGGCCATGTGTGGCAGGTGAGGAAAAAGGAACTAGATCTATAAAGGAAGGAGGCAGTGATTTAGAAAGAGGAGCACACTTGGAATCATTGTACTTTCTAATAGCAAGCCAATTGGTTGTGGCCAAAGTTAGTCATTTCTTTCTTCTTTTTTGATACCTAGGGCTATGGAAGCGAGGCCATATATACAGCACTGGCAGGTAAGCACATCGATGGGTGTCTACATTGTTTTAAATCTTTCTCTTCTTGGTATTTATCTTGAATAATCTACTGACAACTTGAATTCTTTCAAGTTAGGAATGGAAAGTGGCTGGTTACCCATTTTTCCCCCCAGAATGACACAATTTTGTCAAAAAAAAGCAAGAAAGATTTAAGATACATCATAGTAACATTTTATATGTCTTATTTTTTAGTTACTCAAAGTTCTTCTTGGAGATTGATTTATCAAATAGAGTTCCATAGTTGTTGATATGATTTACATGTCTCATTTGATATTTTCACTATGTAAGGCATGAGAAAGTCTTTGTGAGAAAAGAATAATTCTGAATAAGAGCATAAATGAACTAGAAAATATTTTCAAAATTTGACTGAAATTTTCAAAAGGAAACTCTTGAATATATCATTGTTTCTTCATAATTTTCTACTTGATTTAGGAGGTTTTTAGGAAACTGTAATGAAACTTGATTATAATATTTGAAATTTTTCAAAATAAAGTTATTCTGGGTTAGCCCTAAGTATAGATAGTAATCTTATATTTTTCTTGGAAATTAATCATCTGACTCTTATTTTGGAATTTTTCTTGTTTTTTTTTTTTTTTTTGGTCTGGATTCTTTAATTTAACTGAAATATGACAGATGATATTACTAATGAATAAATATTCATAGAATTTCTTCGTTTCTTAGCCTACCATAGAAAATAGTATAATTCCCATCCCTGTTTTAGTCCTGTTAAAGAGCATATTAGTTTCTTGTTGCCAGGATATGCTGTGTATCAAGACATTTCAAATCTTATTAACTTAACATAGAATTTATTTACCTCATCTATTCATGGTCAAAGATTTCAGCTGGGTTTGGTGGGATTATTCCTCTCAGTGGAATTATGTACAGGTTTTGTGTAGATTGGTTGCCAGCTAGGATCACAGTAATATCTGGACCAGGTATCTGTCATCCTCCGGCAGGCTTTTTCATGGAGATTTTCCCATAGTGTTGTCAAAGATCAAGAATGAGAGCAAATTCAGTTAGACAAATGCTTCTCAAGAGTCTGCTTGTGTCCCATTTCTCAAAATTGTGTTGGCCAAAGAAAATCACTTGTCTGAGACTTATGTTAAGGTAGTTGTGAACTATAGCATTTCATGTGAAAGAGCATAAACACAAGAGGAGTGAAGAACTACGGTCATTAATGAAATCAATTGATCATAGTCAGAAATAATAATGTATTATAGGGAAAATACTGATCAATAAACAATTATTATAATTAATGCCCAAATAAAATAAGACAGTGAGAGAGGAGGAAAGAAAGCCTCATAGACCGGGGTTAGAAGAAGACTTTTTTCCTTTTGGGTAGAGAGCATGAATGGAAAAAAAAAAAAAAGGAAAAAAACCTGTGAAGAAAGTGGAATGAAAACAAAGAAATTTTAATGGGTATTTCTAAAGGCGTTTTATTTCAGTCATTTATTGTCATCCAAGAGGTCATAGAATGAAATTCCTCTTTAATCACTTTTGGTTCTCAGGCTATAATCTGTATGTGTCACAGCTCCATGACTAAACTTCATTGATCTGTAGATTCATAAGTGTTTATTGTTGCAGACTCTCTAGCTTGCATGCTCTTCGTCATACTCCTCTTCTACTATTTCAATAATACATTACTTAGGTCTCAAATTCAGTGTCCTCTGGGAAGTTAAATGCTTCTTTAAGTGTGCTGGTTATAAGTATTGTCTTGCAGCTCCCGACTCATCCCTCTATACTTTGCTTTGTGATGCTGGGGCTGGGACTGTACAGGTGGGCCATAACTTAATCTTTATCAAATGAATACCTTTTAGGTTCTGCCAATAGAGGGCGCTAAAAGGAGTCCGAAGGAAAAAGAGGGGGCTTGCTCCTTCCTGATGGCTCACTGCACTGACAGTTCTTGATTACAGCATTTGCTGTGAGTAGTAGCAGTTGGTACCAGTTGCCATTTTTTTCTATACTTGGAGAACCAGCTTCACTATGCTAGTTCAGAGGTATAAGCATCAGTTGGCTGATACTTCCTCCATGGAGGTCTAAGTCCCAACTCTGCAGCATGTTATGTGGTTCTTCTGAGCTCTTGAAGCACTATCACCAGTCGTTAACTTTCTGTTTAGGCTTGAACTAACGTGTAACCTAAACCAACCAATTTAATTTCAAGGGTTAAAGTTAAAGAGATTCTACGGTTACAATCACTTCTAGAATGGTTCTAATATATTTGTTTTCTGTGCAATGCACTCCCTCTCCACATACATAAAACTTATCGAAAAGTGAAACAATTTCAAGTGTTTAATTCAGAAACCATTTCTTATTGTAAATTATTCTAGATAACTGATCTAGAATTACTAGGTTGCTAAGAAGAGGAACTCTTTACTAGAAGGTAAGTATAAAAGTGAGATGACCAATCAAAGTGGAATAAAAAGCATTGTTGAAATGAACAGAGATTGCTGATGTGAGAGTATGTTGGAAATGAAAGAGTAAACTTGTAAAAGAAGACAAATTTTGATAAACACTAAAGTCACTCCTTAAAATGGTAATTATTAGCTGTTACTTTTCTGATTCCAGAAGCTTCCAAGAGTTTAATTTTAGCTTTTAATTTTTTAGTTTGAATTTGTCCAGTTAAGTGTGACTCTCTTCTGATTGATTATTTGTCTTCCATTTGCATAACCCTCTGAATTTACTTATAATTGCCAGTAATATTGGCAATTATAATTTATAGTAATATTGTGGTGGTATACAGATTAAAGTAGCTAATGCTGAATTTTGGTATTTAAAGTAAAACAGGAATTGTTTTTCTAAGTGCTTATTGGTAGCCCTTTGTCCTAGCTATAAACATAAATTTCTAGTGAATAATCGGACTTATAGAAAAGGAATAAGCAACATGTAGATTGGCTGGCTTTTCTAGAATGGCATGGTGATGTGAAAGAAAAAAAATGTGTCTTTGTCTTTTCTTTGACTTATTTATGATTCTGTGTTGTCTGTGAACCTGGAGACTTTAATAGTAGACAAATTTTTATAAGTGGAATAGCATACTATATACTGGTGATGCTATCAGGCGTCCTTTAAGCTCTCTGCTGTATTTTGATTAAAGATTTGCCATAGATATTTCATTTAAAAAATCAGGGACAGAATGGCACACCTATTTTCAAATACTTAAAAAATATTTGAAAAAACCAATAATAATAATATAACCAAAAGTTTTGAGGATGAGAAAAAATCTTGCTTATTCTATTATTTCTTCTGGAAAAAATTTTTTTTTTTCAAAATTAAAGGTGAATTCTAAATCATGCCATTCCATTATCTAATAAATTTAGGGACTAAATTGTGCTGAATTTTCAAACAATACTGATGCAGAACTTCTTCTCAGTTCTTTCTGCTCTTGTTACCCACCGAACCACCCAAAGAGGTAAAATTAAAATATTTTCACTGATCAAATAATTTTAAATTTTTATTTATTTATTTGTTTGTTTATACTATGGTAAGAACACTTAACATGAGATTTATCATCTTTACAAGATTTTAAAGTTACGTTGCTGTGTTGTTAACTACAGGTACTATATGGTTCAGAAGATCTTTAGAACTTATTCATTCTGCATAACTGAAACTTTATGCCAATGGAACAATGACTTCCCATTTCCTCTTCCCCATCCTCTTACATCTACTATTCTATTCTCTGCTACTATGAGTTTGACTATTTAAAATAGCTACATAAGTAGAATCATGCCATATTCATCCCTCTGTAACTGGCTTATTTCACTTAGAATAATGTCCCCAGCTTCATTCATTTTGTCACATGTGGCTAAATTTTCTTCTTTTTTAAAGGCTGAATAATATTTCATTGTATGTATATGCCACCTTTTATTTATCCATTCATCCATTGATAAACATTTAGGCATTTAGTTTATTTATATATCTTGGCTACTGTAAATAATATTAGATACTTTTGTGCTAGTTAACATTAACCAAAAGAAATGCTAAAGGGATTTTTAAGACAGAAGTATTGTGATTGCAGATGGAAGCCTGGATGAATTGTGAGAAAGAATGAAAGCAAAGCAAAAAGTAAATACAAGGGAATAACTATAAAAAGGTACTGTATATTGAAAAATAAATATTAATGTCATGTAGGGTTTAATATGTCATATGGGCTGGGTGAAAATGGTGAAGGGATTAAGAAGTACAGATTGTTAGTTATGAAATAATCACATGGATGTGAAGTATAGCATAAGCAATATGGTTAATTATATTGTAATAATTATGTACAGTGCCAGACAGGTACTGGACTAATGAGGGATATTACTTTGTAAATTATATAAATGTCTAGCCATTATGCTATATATACCTGAACTAATAATATAAAATAATATTTAATGTTAACTATAATTAATTAAATAATAAAAATGAAAAAAATGCTAATGTCAAGGGGGGCTTAATATATACAGGATTAAAACATATGGTAAAATAGCACTATTTTGAGAGGGAGGGTAACCATAGTTAAAGTGTTATAAAGTATGTTATTGACTGAAAAATTCATATGTTAAACCCCTAAACCCAAAAGTGACTGTATTTGGGAAATAAGGCCTTAAAAGAGATAATTAAAGTAAAATAAGATTATAAGAGCGAGGCCCTATCCGATAGGACATGTGTCCCTAGAAGGAGAAGAAGGAACCCCAGAGCTTTCTCTCTCTCCACGCATGCATGGAAGAAAGGCTGTGTGAGGACACAGATAGAAAGCAGTCATCCACAAGCCAAGGAAGTAGCTTCATCAGTAACCAATCTGCTGGCACCCTCACCTTCAACCTCCAGTCTCCAGAACTTTGAGAAAATAAATTTCTTGTTTAAGCCCTCCAATCTCTGGTATTCTGTTATGGCAGTCTACATATGGCAGAATAGATAAAAGTACTAAATTAAAATAAATCATAATAAGTTGATGCAAATTATAATAACTAGACTAACAACTAAAAAAAAAGTAAAAGAAATCTAATGATAACATGTTAGTAGTGGTGGAAAATTAAATAATACTAAAACTTAATTGCTCTCGAAGAAGGCAAGCAGGGGGAAAAAATGGGTGAAAGATTGGATGGAACAATATATCATATTTATATAAATAAGAAATAATTTGAAACATCAATCAAAAATAATGATTATCAGACTGGATTAAAAGTAAAAAATGCATACCCCATTTATGAAGACACAGAAAAGTTGAAACTAAAGTGAGAGAACAAGATATATCATGTGAACCCTAAAGCAGTGGTTAGAAGTTTTTTTGTAATGGCTCAGATTTTAAATATTTTAGGCTTTGCGAAACACAAGTGGTCTTTGTCACATATTATTATTTTGTTGTTGTTGCATCTCTTAAAAAATATAAAAATCATTTTATGGTTCACATATTGGTGCTGCGATTTGGTGAATATATATTTATAAATAAAATATCTTCCTGGTGAATTGACTCTTTTATACTTATATAATGTTTATCTTTGTTTCTTGTAACAGTTATTGACTTAAAAATCTATTTTTTTCTGATGTAAGTGTGACTACCCATGCTCTCTTTTGATTATTAAGTAGCATTTGCATGGAATTATGTCCTTCCATGTAAAGTAAATCTTTTGTAGACAACAAATAGTTGTATCTTGTTGTTTTTAACCCATTTAGCTACTCCATGTTTTTTAATTGGAGTGTTTAATCCATTTACATTTAAAGTTTTTGATAATGAAGGACTTACTTGACATTTTGTCTGTGAGAAGCCACTGAACTGTATTGGCCTCTGTGTGCTGGAGTGTAGGCCCTCTAGAGCAGGAGCGTGCCTCCAGTTTTCCTGTGTTCTCAGCTACCCCCATGCCTCCAAAGCCTGCTGAGTCCCCACAGCACTGAGACAGGGAAGACACAAACCAGTCCCTTGGAAGCGCCCCCCGCCCCCCGTACCCAGCAATGTTGGTATGTTCAGTGTATGTTTCAGTCCTCTCTTTTCTTTCCCAAGAAGAAACTGGGAGCTAGAAGTTTTCTCCTTATCAGGCCACACTGAGCTTGAGGGAAGGACTACGGCGAATGAGTGCCATGAATTTTCCTACCAGCTTTGATGTGGGTGGTTTTGCATTTAGCTGGGGTTCAGGAGCCCTTTAACTTGTTTTTTAGGAAGGGAAGTCTAAGGCTTTCTATTCCTTCATCTTGATATCTTTATTCCAATTTCATTCTATTTCTAACCTAAAACGTTAGTGTGCTATGATTTAATGAAGGCTGAGAGAAGACATGAGATTCCTGAATTAGAGATACTGGGCTTTATTACTCACATTACAGTAAACTGAACAATCATCAGGATATTTGGTGCCAGTTCATCAAGCTGCAGTTCAAACAGGATGACTTGAAGAAGGCCAGGTATTATCTGCACATGCGGTGAATGTGTTATAGAAAAAGATAGATTTGCTTAGACCTAAATCTTTTGCACTGGATAGTAAGCATGCCTGTCTGCTGTTCCAGAGACAGTCTTCCAAGTCTGTAAGAAAATCTATCTCTTGTTCTGGAAGGAGACACTATCTCTATCTTCCAAAATTGATGCTGTACAAACATCCTTCAAAATGAAGTCTAGAAAGAGAATCAAGACCTGTGCTCAAAGATGTGCAGAAACACAAGAGACCCATAGAGAATTGTATCCTAATGATATTAGCTAAAATAGACCATGTACTGTGCTATAAAGCAAATCATAATAAAATTCAAAGGTTAAAATACATTCATAGACTATTCTCTGGCCACAGAAGGAAAACCTAGAAATCAAGGACAAAAGTAATAATAGATAATCTGCAAAATGTCGAGAATTAAAGTGTACTCTTCTAAACTATACATAAGTCAAAATTGAATCAGAAAATCCATTAGTATCATTAAGTTAAAAACCTTAAAACTTCTAGAATGAAACTAAACAAAAGCTGAAAAGTAAATCACAATATTAAATGCATATATAATAAATAACAAATTCTAAAAATCATCAAAGCCTCTTTCTCAAGGTCCAACAGGAACCATAGCAAAGTAAAGTTAAAATCCTAAAAGAAAAGAAATAAGGAGCATAAACCAATAAAACTCTAAAATGAAGCAAATGGAAAAATCAAAAAATCAAAATTTGTTTATTTGAAAAGATCTATGAAATTGATGAACACTCTAGCAATACAAATTGTGAAAAAAAGAGCAGAAAACACATACATTACTAATATAAGGAATGCGAAGATGATTTTACTATAAATTCATAGACTAGAAAATATAATAAGAAAATGTCATAAGTTCAAAAGGACATCTTGAAATATACAACTTACAACAATTGACACAAGAGAAAACAAAATCTCGATGCTTCTGTATTTATTAAAGAAATTACAATTGCTCGGATAATGCAATACTATACAACAACAAAAAATGAACTACTGCTACACATAGCATGGATGAATCTCAGACCTGATGACAAAGAAAAAAGCTAAATACCTAACAGTATGAAATGTATGACACCATTCTTATGAAGTTCAAAAACAAACAACACTAACCTATGGTGATAAAAGTAAATATGGTGGCTACTTTCATGTATTGGATCATGTTTAGATAGGGCATAAGGAGGAATTTTGAGAAGCTGGTAGGTATGTAAATGAAAGTCTTATAAAAATTCATCAATGACACAAGATTTGAGTTCTTTCCTGTATACTTATTTCAAAAAGCATTTAAGTTAAAACATTAACTAAAAGAAATTGTAGAGAAAAAGTAGTTTCATTTCTTGAAGTTAATATCTGAGATTGCAAAAACAATGTCTTGCCCTCTTCTCCATATTTTTTACATCAACAGTGCATTAGTCTTTTGGGGAAGATTACAAAATGGATAACAGTTATTAAACTCTACATGTAGGATTTGATTATGTCAGTAAGAATGAAAAACCAGGTTTATTTTTAGTATTTAGGCCATCTAAATTCACCAGCTGACTTCAAGGAAGAAAAAAATTAGGGTTTATGAGGAGTCTCAGTGGAGAATGTTTATATTAGCTACTTAGTGCTACAGGATGTTGTGAGTTGGAAAACATAGGCAAATCCAATTAACGAATCCTATACCATGGAAACAACCATATTAGGCTTTTGGACAGCTTTATGTGTAAATGTGAGAACATACTTATAAAAATGTTATCATTTTATCTCATATAAGTTCATGAGAATTTTTCTATAGTCTAGGAATTTGTGATTAAATTGAGATATGTTGGCTCCTCATTTGTGAAATCCTCTAATAAAATTTCTTGAGAATCATTAGTTAAGGGAATAATACTGGTTTTGAAAGATAAGCAACAGCATATCGGCCTGTATGAGACAAGGAAAGAGAACACATTCTTTCGCCATTGTTCTCTCTATCTTAATGATACGGACCCTCCAAACCATTCAGAGACTTGCACTTATATGTGTGTCAGATTAACAGTGATTATTGCATGTGATCAGCTGCTTTCTGATGAAAATTCCAGCCACCCATCTGACTTCTCTAAATAAGGCATTGATTTGAAAAGACTCATTCATAATGGCAGACTATAGATTACTACAGAAGTGTACATTTTCAAAAAGAAATATAATCTACTCATAAACTCCAGAGTTAAAATTTTATGATATCTTTAGAGATTAGTGGAATTTGGATTGGAAACCTTGTTTCTAGAAATTTATCCTGATATTTCTGACCTTATGAATCATATGGAATGTTTAGGATCAATGATTCTTAAATTGATATTCGTAGTTCTCTAAAGAATTAGAGCAAATTCCAAAAAGATTGCAAAAACCAGTGCTATGAAAATCTTAAGAACTCTTTGCTCACACTCAGATCCATTAGCAAAATCTTCTACCATTACATTTGCTATTTTTTCCCCCTTTTGGCTAACATGTATCCAACCATTCTTGCTAATGCATATTTTCAGGACTGCCTCATTTTGGTTTTATATATCACTACCTTCTCCCAAAGTTTTCAGTCAAGAAATCAAAGTGTGTGTGTGTGTGTGTGTGTGTGTGTGTCTATGAGTGTGTATACGCATGCATGTTTATATTTCTTCTAAATTGTGCTCTGTATTGGGGTTGAAGATAAAAGGAGAACGCAAGCAGGAAAACGATTAAAGAGTAATTGGAAAAGTTGCTGGGGAATGTGGTATAAAAATTGAAGAAGCACTTTTTCAGAATAGTCATCCTTAGTAAATACACATTATGAAAATTCAAAATGTCAAGGCTCATGCAAAGGAATAAAACTTAATTATTATTTCTGAATCAAACATCACGTTCAGAGGGAAGTAGTTCAGAGTGTTGTCATAGTCATGTTTTCATTCACTCATATAATTCCCACAGAAAATGATTTGCATTCATAACACAAATAATTCATTTTATTTAAACAAATTATGAATCAGGTATTATAAACAATTAAAAAGTGAAGTAATTACTGGAGCATGTTTGCGGAAGGTAAATTTAAGGGTTAGACTTTTGAAATATTTGCTTTGATGAGAGAAACTATCTAATGTTTCCTGTGGAAAGTTGTTTAAATTTTATTCCTCAGAATCATGAGCACTTTCCATAAAATGCATAGTAGGAGGTGAGTGATTAAACAAAAAAGAAGAAAAATACAGTAGACATATGCATATTTTCCTTTAAAATGGTAATTGTTTAGTTCTCAGCATTACTCTAGGCTCAACTGAAAGAGACAGCCATTTGCAGAATAATATTCTTTTATATTCTGTGATTTTTTTTGCTTTCAGAATCCAAAGGAGTAAGTTATGTTACCTAAGGAATCCTCCTCCTATCCCAAAAAGTTATTTTAAAAATTCTTAGTAAGTCTTCCTTAAGTTTATTTATTCCAGAACAGGACTGTGAACCAATTAAAACTTTAAAGAGCTATTGAATCTGCAATACCCCAAACACCTGAGATTTAACCCGCATTAAGTAATTTTTTAGAAGAAAAATAATTGGAAAAATGTTCCATATGCTACTGCCTGGTTTTTATTGGTTTAACATGTAGATTTCCATAGACTTTTTGGAACACAGAGAGGGTGATTTTTTTTTTTTTTTTTTGAAAGTGGGAGGCTTTGTTTGCCAGGTGAATATTTCAGGCCTCTCACAACTCTGATAGAAAACAGCTTTAGATCTGGATAGGAACAGTACGTGTGAAAAGTTATGATGAAACCAGAGAGAGGCTTTCTGTGACAGCATTGATTTATACATAATATTAGGGATGATTATATAATCTGTTGTCAACAATTGATTCTGCAATTGTCAACTCAGCAATTTTTAAGGAAGAGAGATGATGACATATAGTGAATCTTCTAATTTTGAAAAAAATATATACTGCTGAATAACACTGGCAAAGGAATTTTTATTTTAAAGCATGCTTTTTATAAAGGAAAAAATAGTAGAATTAAATAATTCTTAAACTCTGTGAGGAACTCAACAAATCAAATATTACCTTGTAGCCTCACCCTGACGGGCCTATAATCAGTCTCACAACCCACTCTTAGCCATCCTTACTCTCCTCCATAATTGTTTTCTTTTTCATTTCTTTTTCATTTCTAACTCTTCATAGTTTAATTTATTATGTTCATTGTTATTTTCAATCTCCTCCTACTGAAAGGAATCTGTCTGTTGTGCTCACTGATGTATCTCATGCTTGTAATGGTGTCCAGCACAAAGTTTGATGCTCAGTAAATATTCATTAAAATCAAAGCAATTTTTATATTTGCATTAGAAAAGATAAAAATAATAGATAACAATCATTTAGCCATTTCTGTGTGCCAGGTACTGTCTTTCTTTTAGTTGTATTTTCTTATTTAATCCTCACAAATAACCTCAGGAAGCTTACTTTTAATTAGAAACTACTACTACCCCTTTTGAGAGATGAAGAGACCGAGGCTCAGGAAGGTAAGATGAAGAGTAAACGGCCAGTAAAAAGCAGGGTCAGGAATTGAAATGAAGTCTGTCCAACACCAGAGCTTCTGCTCTTCACCACCAAGTACCCTTCTCTTGGTAATATTTCATTCTTTCCAGCGCTTGAACTTAAACAAGTAAATGTCAATTCTATATGGACTTAAAGGATTTCCAATTACAATGAACAATTCTAGCAATAATTACCAAATTTGTCTATGGAAAATTGTCATTCCGTGGTAATTAGATTGCACCATTGGCTTTTGTTTGCTAGTTTTCAGAGTATGGGATTTTGGAAATTCTACTTGGAGAGCACACACGGAGCCAGAATTTTGTCACCAACTGTTTTGACTTGGCCAGAACTAACTCTTCCAAAGAGCGAGATGTAAAAATGCAGGCCAGTGATTGGTCACAGTCCTTTTCCCAGGATACGTAATTTGGCTTGTGTGGGCAACATCAAATTCTCAACAGTAATAAGCTATGAATGGTCTTTTCTTTTTTTTTTTTCACAGTTATATTGACAAGTTTGTTAAGACAGCCAAAGATAAAAGAGTCAGATTTGTTTAAAATCTAAGAAAAGCTCTGAGTGCCAGGGATTGCTCATTTTGTGTTATGGAATGCATAACTCTCAGAGCAAGAAAAATTAGAGAAAATAATTATTCATTTTAATTTTGATTCACCCATCAAATGCAGTCAGCTCTAAATTGTGTCAATATATTGAAAAATGAGAGACTAATTAGGTACTTATTAATTTTGTCAATGTCAAGATCATAAATCAAGTAAATGAAGCATCACAATTATTATAAAATAGTAAATCCAAGTAGAATTCCAAATGATCTGGTTTTAGATCTTGATTATGAATAACTTAAAGGTATTTATTTTTATTTCTGATTTGAACTTAGATTCATATGTGCTAATAAGGCATGATTTGGTACCATAAACTATAGAATGATACATAGACAGGATTTCTTTGATCTTTTTGAAAGAAAAAATACTCATGCATTTATAATATCAATAATAATCTAATAACTATTCTTCATAGATATATTTAGATATACTGTGGAGTTACTATGAATGACTAATAATTCTTTTCTCAGATAAAGATGTAATTTTTAAATCCTTGATGACATAGGTAGTAATTAAGATAGAATTGGTTTCTGCCTATGGAAGGAATATATAACATTTATTTTGAAGAAAGGCAATAATAGTATTAGGGTGCATCATAATTATTGCATCACATAGCATTTGAATAAGTTTCGACAATGGAAGAATGTTATGCAGGCGACATAGTACTCTAACATGAATCATACATTACCTTTCACTTCTGGCTTTTTCTATGTGTGTGTGTGTGTTCTGAAACAGACAAATCTCTTATTGATTTTTAAACCACCTAAAATTATTTTAAAATTATTTTTAAATTATTTTAAAAAATTTTTAAATGTGGTTAATTTTTTATTTGTAATTATTGATAGTTAAAACAGCAAAGATTTTTTTCCTATAACAATATTGATCTTATTTTTGTTTATATTTGCTTTTTTGAGTAGACAAAATAAAAGTTTCTAATCAGGGATAGAAAATAACCTAGAATCCTTGGAAAGTGTCCGGGAAATTAGTTACTATTTGTGAATGTTACAAAATAATCAGAAGCCTTGGTCTACACTGTTGCAAAGTGTGTGTAATTACCCTCTTTGTGGCTCCCTTCTAGGGTTTCTCATATCCACATAGCTCTCTGGCCAAACACATCTAAACTTGCCAAACATATTCCAAAACTTTTTGTACATGATCTGAACATACAATGAGATGCCTGGAAAGTGCCCACTGCCCCACATCAGCTGAATTTTAGTATGTTGGTGGTGGGATTAGGATACCCAAATTGCAAGGGCTTGAGACTCAGTGAGACATGAGTTTACATTCTGACTCAGCTGCTTACTAGCTATGTGACTGGGAGCAAGTAACTCACCCTCTCTAAGCCTTAGTTTCCCCGTGTGTAAGAATTAGGGTTACAGTTGTTACCATCTTGTGTTGTGAAGATTAAATGAAATAATGTCTTTGTTTATTCATTGAGACTATTTATTAAGGGCCTAACTTGTGCCAATCAACGTTCTAGGTTTCTGTGATGGATGTAGTGTTGAACCTGTTCATACGGAGCTTTAAAAATAGTCCTTCAGGTGGATAATTTTGTGCATATCTGAAAGCCCAATGCTGTTATAAAATAGCTTCTTTCAGAATGCAAACAAAACTTATAAAGAATATAGGAAAAGTTAACCTCAATAGATACAAAGAACCACCATCACTCAGGTTATAGCATATTATTAATTGTTTAAAAATTGGAGAAATTATGAGAAGAGTGAAGTAGTTAGATGTAGACTCTTGGTATATTTGGGTTAACCTGATTCTGCTCCCTTCTACTTTCCCCGTCTTCCACAGGCTTCAATGACAAGGAATTCCGCTATTTGTTTTGGTTCACTTTGTGGCTATTATGATAGTCTTCAATTAGCTGGAAAAATAATTTTAAAATAAATCTGATGAACAGATTTACTTATATGTCCTATTATACTCAAATCATAACCAGATGGTATTTCAAAATCTGACCAACTTGATACATTGGCAGCAGGAGTGGGTTAAAACAGATCTGAATCCTGGAGCTATCACAAAAGATTTAGCGTGTCACCCTCACTAAAAAAGAGCAATGCCAAATGACATGAAACTCCAAAGAGAAATTTCAGAGAAAGGATAAGATGTGGAGATTTTGGAAGAACAAAAATACAGATGCTCACTTTGGCTATTTTCCATTAAATAATATAAAAAGAAGCCACAAAACCAAAGTATGAGTTGGAGGGAGACTTAGGTGTTGGGATCCACCCCCAGGAGTTCAAGAAGAAAAGCACATGTATGACTTTTTGTTATTTGGGGGGAAAAAAGAGAACACATTCCTAAGAAACTGGAAGAAAAGAAAGAATTTTGGGACAAGCCAATGAATGCATAAAATATTGAACTAAATTACTTGGCTTGTATTTTTTTTCCTTAGCTATAGGGTTTGAACTAATAGGGACTGATACTGGGTGAAGGCACAAATGAGGGAAAAAGTTCTAAAACATAATTATTATTCTTCGAGGTTTTGCTTACTCTTATTAAGTTTTACTATTCTTCTACACACTTATGCCTGCATGCAAATTAGCATGTTGGAGAATCAAGGCAATTTGATGTTGAAAGTGACCGCATTTATCACCACTGTCAAAGTTCTCAATTACTGGTGGAGAAAGGACAGTCAAAGAAGTGAGGTGATTTGCCCAACCAAGGCCACTCAGAAAAAAAGGGGCAGAGCAGGAGTGCAGGTCTCTTGCCATGTACTCTTGTGTTTTGTCTGCAAAATTAGTTTACTTATTATTTGTCCTAAGGTTCAACTTCTAGAAAACTCAATTATTTGTTAATTTATGTTTTCTTAGAAAATCATACATTTCTTTAAGAATTTCAAAAAAATTAGCACAGAATTGTACGTACTATTATCTTTCAAATGTTTAACCATATCTATTGTTAATCATCTCATTTTAAATTTTGTGTATACCTCTCATCATTTCTTTTGATTTGATTGGTCCTTAAGTTTCATGTGTTTTTTTAATGACCTTAAAAAATCTAACATCCTTAACTTCATTTTTCCTTCTTTTGTCTTCACCACTTTATTTGTTTAGTTTTTTTCTCACTTTGAATGTCTATTTCATTCATTTCCTCCTCTTATTAATATCAACAAAACACTTAAGGGTATACATTTGCCACTAACTACAACTTTGGTTACATCACATATGTTTAAAAAAGCATATTTTATTGTTATTTCTTAAATAACCTACATTTGGAGTTTTGGCTTTCTCTCTGACTCATTCACCTTATATGATTGAATTGAAGAGAAACATGGAGTTAACATTCAGAAATGTGGGCTCTATAATTTCTGCTTTAAACAATGTCTTAATATGTTCTTTGTGTAGTAATATTTATTCAGACAATTATATATATATGTATATAGACATTTAAAAAGTCATAATTACAAAATTTGTATCTTTATTAATTTATCTTTTTATTGATAATTGTTTATATTTTGTAACATTATGTTATTCTGTTTAAAGCTCACTAAATCATATTTCAACATAAAGTAACCTACTTTGCTTTATTTATCGCATTTTACCTTGCAACTCTATGTAGTTTCATAATACTCTTGTACAATCCTGCTTTTTCTCAGTAATGTTTGTATAACAGATTGCTGACCATCATTTTATTTTTAACACTTTAGTGTCCTTTTGAATTGTGCAATCAACAGACATCTGCATGGCAGGACACTGCTATTTTGCAATGCTTTGTTTGCTTTATTTTTTTTTAATAATTTAAAAATTTAAAATTTTGTTTGTATATTTTGTCCCCAAACACTTATACTCTATGTATTATTAGTTTTTCAATCCAATCTTTCTTTTGGATCCCCTTTATCCCAGAAATGCAAGACATTTCTTTACCCCAAACCTCCCACCTACAATCTCTGGTTTTTTATTTATCATCGTAATTCTAAAACTTTCCAAATTTTTTTTTAATGCCTAAGTTAAAACCTGGTTAGAAATGGCTCGAATCTCAAACACATGTTTTGTTTGGCACCCTCCAGTGTTTTTTTTTTTCAATAGTTGGATTGTCTGTGTATATTACAATGTTACATATAGATTTCTGGCTTCTCTTAAAATCTGTTGAACTGGTTCATATTGCATAGTTATGAAGTGAGGGAGTTGAGTAGCTTCTTCTGTTTTTGGATGGTAGAGATGCTCCTTAGTTCAGCATCATCAACATCACTCTCTATTCAAGGTTATATCTCCTTCTCACCTGCCTTTTTAAAATTATGATCGTGAATCCAGAGATTTCCACCAAATTATTATAAAACATTATTTATGTCATATATCTTGTTTATAGATAGTTTAAATACTTATTTCAAATGTAAACATATACCATCGAACTATATTTAATATTTACTATCAGCCTTTTCATGTGATGACTTATCTATTTTAAAATGATGTTTGATTGATATCTAACTGTTAAGATACTGTTTTCTATTAATTTTGTCCAACCTACACATGTTAGCATTATGTCTTCTGAGTACTTGCATGTTGGCAAATATCTTTCTTTCTTGTGGCCTGCACCCACGAAGGACAACTTGGCAGGATATGCAATTTGGGGGATAATTTTTTTTGTCTCATAACTCTAGAAATTTAACTGTTTTTTATTTTTCTGCCATTTAATGTTTGAGAGAAGTAAATGCTAACCTGATTTTTATTAAATTAAAAAAATGTTTGGGTGCTTTTGTATTTTTTTTTAACATTTTAACTCCTTTTGTTTCCTGTACATATTATAGGATTCTATGATTTTTATGCTCAAAGATTACTGAGTCTTTCCACTATATATGTTGGTCATTTATTTAACATAGGACTTTTTAGTTCATCAACTTTTCATTATTGCTTTGTTAAACGGTGCACCTTTTCCCTACAGTAACTTCTATTAATTTGGTTATATAATCCTTTTCTTTCACAATCATGAATTTTTACTTACTCTTTTTTATCTTTGTACCATTTTTCCTCTACATTATTCAGAAATTTATATAGCTTGCTCCTCACATTAGGATTTTACTTTTATTCTTTGTCAGTTTTACTATTTATTACCTCTAATAAGCATTTTATTATTGCTATTGTGATCTCTTCTCATTTAGTACATTTCACTTTTAATGGGGTGTGTGTGTGTGTGTTGAGAATCTTTTAAAATATCAGATCTTTTAAAACAACAGCCTTTCAAAAACTTTTCATACCTCTATCACAGGTCTTTCTTAGTCTTAGTGTTTTCTGTGTGTGTGTGTGTGTGTGTGTGTGTGTGTGTGTGTGTGTGTGTGTGTTTCTGGGAATGCCATACTTTTCTGAACAATTTTCCTGGCTGCTCAGCTACTAAGCCTTTAGAAAGACATTCTCTTTTTCTTGCTCTGCAATATTTTCCAAAACTTGTATGGTTTTCTTTTTCTTATTCTCACTTGAGTGGGTAGAGATCTCTCCAGAACCAGTATTTTCCACACACAGGCTATATTGACTGCTTCTGTCCTTATTTCATTATTTCATACAGATTTATTCCAGTTCTGTCATTGTGTTACTGTACACAGCTTCTAGCCCAGTTCCCAGTTCCAATCTGTAATGTAGACAGCAGGTTGCAAAGCAAAGGAATATATAAAAATTATCATCACCATGCTTTTAGACTTGTTAAGGCTTTTCATGCCATCTGTAACCCTTATTTTAGGGGGCTACATTTTCCAAAATGACATCAAACACTCATCCTTCTTCTTTCAACCCATTTTACTCTTTTCTTACCTAGCTGTTTCCTTTAAGCTTTAGTCTTTAAACGGATGAAGAAAGTATTTATGAGGGAGTGAATGAATGTATGTCTGTTGGGATTTGGAGTGGAGGTTAGGATTAGGTTTAGGTTGAGGAAGAAAGGCACTCTAGGTTAATCAAACTGTGATATCCATTCAAATAGTGGGGCAATTTCTTTGTTTTCTTATTTGCATGTATTTTGTGTAGCTGATCCAGTGGGCAGAGTTTAAAAGGTTGCTAAAGGGTCTTCCCACCTTCTTTTAAGTGGGTTTTCAGTTCAATCTAATCTACCTTCTGTTTCATGGAATCGCTTCTGAATTGGCTATCCTAGTTTTTATTTTGGGTGTTATATTTTTCTGAATTTTTCTAGGGGGTTGTGTTAGCAAGTTAGGAGAAACTATCTTTGGGATGATTAGCCTGATATATATTATTTTTACTTAATGTCCCCTTAAGTGACACTTAGAAGTACTTGATGATCTTGTTTATCATCTCATACAATAATTATAAATGGAATGAGGTGAGGAGTGTGGCCAGAAGTAGGTACAGTGATAATAGTGAAAAATTTGAAGTTACAGCAAGATAATTAATTATGAGTAGCAGTGAAGAATATGAAATACATTGAAAAGTATTTCTAGGCTTCTAAATATTTTAAAACTAGTCTGACATTAAGAAATTTTTAAATTATTATTTTTTTAACATGGTGATGTACACAATACTTTGGCTATAAAAAGGAAAATTTATTTAAAAACTCTTGACACTTTAAAAGCCTCAAATTTATTATCTAAAATATTCATTTAAGTAGAATAATCAGTCCCTCAATATTTTTCACTCTGTTAGATATAATCATGCATACATCCATTCTCTACACATACATTCACATACGTACATATTTGTCTTAAACTATTTGTTCCACTTTAGTTTTGAAGGAAATACATGACTGGTAGCTAAGATCTATAAATGTAGTTAAAAACATGACAACATTGCCCTATAATAAAATGAAAGAACATTAAATATGCTCT
The DNA here is from genome assembly GCA_028627145.1 of Eidolon dupreanum. NCBI lineage: Eukaryota > Metazoa > Chordata > Mammalia > Chiroptera > Pteropodidae > Eidolon > Eidolon dupreanum. The sequence continues at coordinate 29,031,965 of CM053512.1, read as the reverse complement.
TTACTTAGCATTTCTCCCTACTATCTGAAAAGCATACTTACACTTTTCTTTTTAGGATTTCCAGACAGCCTGAAGTCCTTGCTCAAAATGATTAACAAGTCCCTTAAACCTACATGAAGACGTTCTGGCAGTTGCTGTGGTTTCCAACCACCCATTTTTCTGCCTCGTTGTTTGAGGCTATGTCCCAATGACTCTTTAAAAGTTATGATCTGTCTCATTTCAACTTACTTTACAATAGCTGCCAGGGCTTCTTGCTTTTATCTACACTATGCACATGGTCAAATATTTTTATGGACAATCTAAGGCTGAACTCTGCCACAACATTCTTTCACCTGGGCTTTTTGACAACTATGTAGAGAATGGAAGACTAAAGAACAACATAACCTTGGGAAGCTTCACATAGAGTTCTGAATCAATGTATCATCAAGATCTAGGTCTAACTAAGGTTACTCAAGGGATTGTGTCTTTAGTCTCATGTGATATGAAGAGATTTTTCATTATATACAATGGAGGTTCATTTTTGCATATGCAAGCATCAGTGGCCGTGTGTGTGTGCATGTGTGTGTACATAGATAAAGACTGAGAGGGAGAGAGAAAGCAAGAGAGAGAGACAGAGACAGAGAAGCTTAAGGAGCAAATGTTTTAACTGTATTATCTTATGATGAATTCCTAATACTACTTACTGTGTAATGTTAGTACATTATTCCCAGCATCTTTCTATGATGATCAAGCTGTAAATGATTTAGCTACCGATAGCATCTTCTAATCCAAGCTCAACATACATGCTTAATGAGAAAATTTATTGGTGAAGAGGTATTTTGAAAAATAAAATCTAAGACTCTAAGTAGTTTAATGCCAGATTTTATAGTCTTTCAGGAAAAAAATTGGACAAGATTTAGCTGATGTCATATGTCTGTAAGCTATGGTTTCTTGTCAGGAATATATTATCTTTAGAAAAGAGATAAGTATCCAAATAAATAAATACAATGTAAACTTTATTTAAAGTTCAAAGAGGCTTTGAGCGTGGTTTTATAAGAGGTAATTCCAAAATTCTGTCTAATTTATAACAAAGTAAGTAAAGATGATCCTTCATCAAGGGTATTAAGAGTTGAGATTGAAGAATTATGTTTTATACTTGATCTTAGCCAAAGGGCCGAGAAGCAGTAAGAATTACGTTTTGCGGCGGGGGGTGGGGGTGTGTGTGGGGGCGGGGGGGGGCGGGGACTATCCTTTACATTTCTTTTCATTTTGCTTGATTACTTCAACAATAATGTGATTCTACATTTCCTGAGAATAACTTTTTTATGACAATGCTTCAGAAAAGAACTGGAGACACACTTCCCAGTAAATTTGTCCATACAGATTACAAGTTACATGAGAAGTGCATGTATATTTCTGTTCTTTGACTGCTGACACTTCTCAAGTGTCTTTTAGAAAGGGATAAATGCACATATATTTACAGGTCACAGCAAATCTTGGGAATTAGGTCATCTCAAATGTAAAATAAAAAGCAAATTAAGATGAGACATCCGTGGGGGGACTGTTGAAGGCTCCTTTAGTAAAATAATTTTTTGACATTCCAGTTAGAATACCAGCAATACCACTATTAGAAAACGGTTTTAGAATTAAGAATTTTTAGAGAATGAAAACATGTCTAATATGGTAAATTAAATCCTCTGTGGAACGCAAAAGAATGGCCTTTCTTTTCCTTTTGTGAACTTCCACTCACTCAAATCATAGTTTATCAATCATGACACATTCCCTGCCACAGAACTGGGATCTTTGCTAACTAATCCCGCTGAATTTAGTGACAGTCTAGCTTGGCCAAAAATACCCCAAACAAAACAAAACAGAAAGCCAAGCAGAATTGATCAAGGCCTTTTTGGGGGAAATGATGTATGCTATAAGAGAAAGGGTCTCCTTCTGCAATTGTAGATGCTAAGTACCATATAAGGCTACAGTTTTCTATATCCATTTTTGTTCTTCATGGACAGAACTGCCTAAAAATAAATAAAAAACAGGAGTGAGAGATTTCTAATGATATCATTTGAAATTTTGGATCCAGTTGTGCATAAAGGTTATATAACCACTTGGATTTCTCAATTAAAGCAGCCAATAAATTCCCTTTTTTTGCTTAAACTAGTGGATCACGGC